>JADANN010000098.1:0-600000 GCA_018806985.1 Angiostrongylus vasorum | reverse complement strand
ACAACAGTAGCTGACGTTTCGGTAGTATCGCCTTGTTCAGAGCCAGGAAGGGTATACTGGTATTACAATGTATACAATTTATTAGGCTAAACGCTTCAACAACACTTACAAAAGAAGAAAAAGCTCTATGCCAATTATATGATCAATAGCTTCTCGAAACACTCACTGCTTTTTTTTCGTGACTTCCAATGAGGAAGGTTAGAACAGCTGATTATAGTCGCATAAGGTTGATGACTGCACCATTTCACATCATAAATTGATGCGAACATACGGGATTAGGTCGCGTATGACCTCTGGGCATTCATCTCTGCTATGGTGGCAAGTTGTTGATTATGTAATTACCATAAAGTCTTTCGTCTTTTTTGAAAGTGTTACTGAAGCGTTTGGCCCAGTAAATTGTATATCAGTATACCCTTCCAGGCTCTGAAGAAGGCGATACTGCCGAAACGTCAGCTACTCGTTGTATTGTATTGTGTTTTTCTATGGAAGTAAATGTATGTTAGTTTAACAACCTCGCAATTGCTGAACAAGAAAACGGTGCATTCATATTCAAATGCTGAGGTTAATAGAAAGTCGATCCTGGGAACATATCGTTTTGTTTCATGTTCTGAAACATGGGTTGTAAAATACCACTACTAATGACGGCGCTGGAAAACAGCTTTCGAGCACATGGATAAGCGGAAAAACTTCATTCCAGAGATACGAGTTTTGATATGAAAGGAGGTCGTGGGTGCGCATTAGTAGTAGACGGCGATCATCTGAAAGCAACAATCGACATCCACCTTCAAAAAGGTCCTCGAGAGTTCGTTTTTGTACTAAAGTTCCAGGCAATTAGTGTTCGGATTACAACTTCATTCTTCCTGTATATGTTTTAGCAAGGGGCGCGTAAAGTTCAGTGGTCAGAGGTGGCCTGTATAAACAGTGGGCTTTGCTTCAATCACGAACCCCTAAAGGCACTAAACCCCTTTCGTACCTCCAAGCTGGGTGCATTGGTTTCACAAATGTCTGGGAGGATAAAATGATTGACTGGGTACATCTACAGAGCATCTCAAGTCACTGTGTAGGCGAGGTATGCAATCAACTACCCCTAATGATGCCCTATGAAGTTGGTTGGATGGAGTATCCGTCAAGGATTGGTTAACGCCTAGAGCTCTCATCCGTTTAAATCTTCATTTTTTAACAATGGTTTCACTTTCTTAAATGATATGTTATTATATATTCATTGCAAAGGTCACTTTCTTCCTTTAAAGTTGTTTCATAAGTGCACTTGTCCCTATTGGCAAAAATCTAGGGTCTCCGACGGTGTTTGTTTTGATTAATGAAGTTCACTCCACGTTCTGATATACCACTTAAAGGTACAGATTGAAGTCGAAAAATGGTTCTCTACGAGCCTAATATATAGAGCATCGATGAAGTGTTGAAGGTTCAGCATCTGCAAAATCAAGGAGAAGCAGCTGCTTTAAGGAAAAAAATTCCGAACCGTTGTCGATCTTCTGTCATTTCTCTGAGGAATTTGTCGTTTTCAAGAATTTGCAATTAACCAATACTGGAAGAAATCAACTTGTTTCTTGATGGCAAAGACGCGTGGGTTTTACGAACGCTTATATCAAGTTTGTTTTTGATTCGAACCACTTGAATAAGTAGGCGCTTTGGTCCTATTTATATGATTGCTAAAATCTTTAAGCAATCAGCAATTGATCCAAAGAAATTGTGCGGATACAGGTTTTGATAGGACTGTTTCGATCAGGTATATTTTTTTCCTTTCTTTTTAAATGAGCTTCCATACAACTGAAGTTATGGAGGCGAAAGGCCAAACACTAGAACCTGTCGCTTGTCTGTTTGATTTTAGACCCACGTTTCTTACTTGGGCATGGCGAGAACTTTGTCATTGGAATTAGATAAATCAATAGCAGATAAAGTTTAGTAATCTTCAGAAATGTCTGTTAACCTCGACACTGATTAATAGCTTGGTGGCTTCTTCAGTGAGCAGATGAGAGGTTGTTATTACAACATTTATTTCACGATAGCTCACGTTTCGGCAGATTTCGCCTTCATCAAAGCCCGATAAGGGTAAGGTTGCTCCGCAATCCACTCAATGAAATACTTCCATAACCTCGGCAGAAAACCGCAATCAAAATTCCACTTTTATGGGAAAAAAACTTTTTGAACACTCGCTGTTCTTCATGATTTTTCTTCCAGTTACTGACAGGGAACACATAAACAAAGTTTACCCGAATTTCAATGAAATCCCCATAGCCACCCGTTCTCTCAAGTATTGCACGAAAGGCAAGGCAGCACATTAACAATGGTAAAGATTTTCATTAATTTAATTTGAAGAGATCGTTTACCCTTTGTTTGAACAATCCGATTCAACTCTTGTCTAATGCGAGTTCGTGAGAAGATTAGTCGCTGAAGAATGAAATTTCAACAATAACAAGTCGAGCCTGTCGCCAATTTGTCTGTCACCTGGTTTAATCCATAAAGTAACCTTCCTCTAACGAAAAGTCGTACATTCATCACAGTAAGTGACGATCGTCGATATAGTGGGTAGGTTATGTTTTATTTGTAAATCCCAACATCTTCTCTGTAGATTCGCGTTTAGTTTTCGATAGATTGGCTAGATTTTTATTTTCTATGATCTGGTGACCCCCACACATTCCTGATTTTACCCACATCCAAGAAATTCCTACAAGTTGAGAAGCTTGCTGTTAGATATTTCCATGGGAAAGGCATAAACTCGGTGCTAATAGCACAGTGGAAGAGACGCCGGTCAATTGCGCGCCCAGGGCACTTATTCGATTCGGCTAAAAACGAGAGTCTCCAGTTGTGATCAGGAAGGTGTTTTTAATTATGGCCCAGCAATTGATGCCTAAATTTTTCTTTAAAGTTTTTATGGGAAACAACAGCATAGAAAGCTGGAAACACTCTGGCACAACTCTCCTGGATTCTAGGTAGAAGGTACTTGAAGAGCGTTAAACCATACTAATAAGAAAGATGAAAGACCTCAATTAGCAAACGACCCCATGTGCACACCTAGAAACCTTCCCGAAACACCGATGCGAGAAAGCAAGTTGAATGAGAGAGGAGCTGGAATCCGCATAATATATGTGATGTTAAAAGCTCTAAAAGCTGTCGGCGTTGATCAATCCCTGAGGGATGTGCCACGCATTCGACTTCATTAGGTGTCGTTGGAGGTGATTGAATGCATTTCTGGCCTTTACAATGACTCATGGTGGCCTACCGATGTATCGAGCCAGTACTGCTATCCTCCCAGACAAATTTTGGGTACCAATTTCTCGAACCGGAAGAATGGAAGGCTTGATGGGCCGTAGGCGCCGGGATCGGTTCTACGTGTCTCTTGCAGGACGCCTCCAACCACTGCGCCACACGCGCCCTTGTTTTCCATACCATTAAAAATCCCTGGACCCCCTCATTCATATAGACCATTAAGTTCATTCTACTGCACTTGGATACATGCCGCATGTTCTTTATAATAGTCCAACATCTAGATATCCTACTACTCTTTTCGTAAGCACCATTCTCTTTATTGCTGTATCCCCTACAGTACGCACGGAAATCACAAGGGGAACACTTACCATAATCTGTGGTCAGGTAACTACTGATTTGATGTGAATAGTATCACAGTTAAAGGTTTGCGTGAAAAGAAACGGTAATGGAATAAATCGAACGGTTCTAAATGAAGTGCCCACACGTCGGCATTGACATCAAGGTGTACCATCGCAAATGTGGTAATATTGCTGTTTTATCTTTCACTGATACGCAGTTTTTAACATGTAAGCCACTTAATAGAAGAGATCCTCACTTGAAGGACGTCTGGATCTGCCCAAACGATATCGCACATTATACCATATGGAGGTATTATTGATGGACGTGGGATCTGCAAATTTCCGTCAGCAATTAAACAAAAAAACTTAGTGTTTTTTTCACCTCTTAACCATCAAAGAGCTGTTTTCTTTTATCATTTTTATGACTTGTATGGCCCGATTTCACATATTATAGAGAGTGCAAGAAACTTGGTTGACTCGCATGTGTTATTGAAGAAAGTCCTCCTATGAGCGTATAGGTTCGGCTGTTTGTTGAGAAACTTGTCTTCTTCATGAATGTCGTTGAAGAGCAGTCGAATGGATTCTCTCTGTGGTTCTGGGATAGCTCAAGTAGAGCGTTGCCAAATTTTCTTCTCAAATAGTCTCTTAGGAATCAGAGGGAGCTTTCAGCATAAGTTTGCTACCAATTTGCGGACTACAGAAGGACGAGCATCTGGATTGACTAGGGATAAGGGCGGACTGGTGACCACGCACGTATTGCCCAGCATCTATAACCATTGCACTTCCAGAAGATCTGTGGTGTTGAGGTTAGGGTAATACAAAAAACCAGAGAAAGATCTAAACGAACCCTTTCGATATCTTCTAATGTGGTGATATAAGGAGAAAGACCTCCATGCATGCAAAGCACCTTTTCGCCAAGAAGAGCGCAAAACGGCAAGTGGTTGAAGGCGTTGATTAGTGCAAGGTAAACCTGAATAACCCTTACTTATTGACAAATAAGATAATTTAATTCATGTTCTACCAAACGATCTACACAAAATCGAGCTTTAATTTCATTAACTATGGTACCCACTGTGCGCTGCAAAAGTGACCTCGGCTATTCTTTTCAGTGTTTCATGCTCTGCCACTAGGCTTTTTAGACGTATTTCCTTCTGTAGCTCTTAAATCCTGACTTTCAACATAGTACCTGTTGCTGTCCCGTGTACTTTTCCACACATGCTAAGGCGCACCTTTCCCTTCCATCTAGCAAGGAATACTAGTCTCTCATCCGGGAACGATATCTCCTACCTTTGCTTTCGTAACAGATTTAGAGACATTATCAAGCACCACCTCTCAAAGGTTTACCGCCTCATCGTGGCTGGGAGGTGTTCCTGGGTGTCGGGCTGCGATTTACAGCGGGGGTTACGTCCACCCAGCAGGGTCTCCCAGGCTGAGGAGGAGTTCAGCGTTTCCACCAGAAAGCACAGCTAACAGTAAACCAATAGTAGGATCCACCACCGTCCTGTTATCAAACTAGTCGCATGGTGGCAAATCTCCCTCTGATCCACAAGGGTGGCAACTGCCTGCGGTGGTGACGATCTGGTGCAGAATTTGGCCAGGCTGACCTCGCGACTCCGGGAAAGCACAATGGCTAAACTAGCAAAACTCCGAAAAAGTGGAATTTATGCTGGGGCCCGCAGAACTAGTGTGGACGGGCCGTCCAAGAATCCAAGCGCGCCACACGCGCCCTTATGTGATTTCGGGTCATGTTAGAAAAATTGTTGGGCCTCATAGCCGAGACTAGTCCATGGTTGCCAACAGTAGAAAGTGGAAGGTATCATAACAGAATGCAAAATTTTGGCGGACAAAGCCCAACAGATAGTGTTTAGTGGGGTCAAGAATGGATGGGATTTCTCTAACGTTTGCTGGAGTCATCGACGCATGTAGAACACTGGTTATAGGTGTCCTGCAGTACACACGTGGGCGTTAGTTGAATCCCGCTCCGCAAGCTGGCCAATGTTTGCATTTCTCTGGGGTCTTCAGATTGGTACAGTCCTGACCAAGTGATGACAGCACTGTTTTGATACATCGTTTGACCACTACAAATCATTGTGTATGTCACATATGCATTTACTGCATTCATTCACCTCACTGTGACTGATGAATTCGAGTGCGTGGCCGTTCCACAGGAATTGATCAACGCCGAATGCTTTGTGCATATTCTAATATTTGAGTCATTCGATAACTGAAGGCATAATAGTTGATGAATGCGGAGTTCCCGAAATCTATTAAAGTCTCTTCAAGTGTTCGAATTCCCAGCCAACCGTTCACAGGCTGGAATATTATGGAAAGCTAAATCCCGTGCTTTTTACCTGACCAGAGAGCTTTTCCGCTTTCTCGACCTCAAAGGTAGGAGTTTTTCCAACCGCTGAAAACAGTAATGTTTGTGTACGCGCTTATAATCGTCATGACATTACCAGCAGTTGGTAATAGCGCGGCCTTCTCACCACTGTGGGTATTCGGCACTCTTGACAAGCCCAATTTTTTGGCCTTCTAGAGTGTTCATTTCTTAATCGACAGCAAACATGACAGAAAAACGAATGGAAGCACTCATGATAAGCTAGAACCCTTTTCATTCTGGATCATGTTAAAAATAGCTCATTAGAGTGGTAGAAGGGTGGCTAGTAATCCCTGCACGTCACTTAAAGCCATCAACAGGTAAGTATTCCTATTACCGAGACAGAACTCTTTCATACTAAGATTTAGAGTCATTTGGTAGATTTTATGAAGTTTTCGAAAAGCATTAAAAATAGTGGTCGACTCAAATGGTTGGAATAGCATCTGGAAGCGCGAACGTTCTTCACCGTTGCTTTCAACAGTAACGTTTACAGTGGAAATGGTTTTACCATGAAGCCGAACAGTCAAACCAGCGTCGTCACTCGTACGGAAAATCCACTTCCATTAAAGTCGTCCTTCAAAGACCTTCACGAAAAGTCATGCCAGCTTAGGAGCTGTTTAAAAACTCCTTTTTTGAAAAGCAAAGATTAAAATAACTTTCGCATTGGTTTGCTTAACTCATGTTTTCAAAAAAGAGACGCTTTAGCAGTTTAATGACAAATGACTGAACCCCCTTAGGAAGGCTATGACGACTTACGACAATGGTGCCATCGACACCAACGATACCAACGACGTTCCTGCGTCTCCTTCGGTCCTCGTGAGCCATTTTACTCATTGGTTTTGAAATGATCTTAATACTCCATACCGTCTCTTTAAATTTTTCAATATTCATTATTCTTTTGTGAATTTGTGATCAATTAAAGAAGCAGAAAGCGAGATATGTCATGAAAAGTTTCTAAGCAATGATTTAATGATCAATGAACTTCCTGGACAAGACTTTGGAAGGAACAGTAAGTTTTTAGAGCATGGTGGAGGCATGTTCCGCTATTGTCGACTTTTCTCTGTGAGTTCCGCCAAAGCCACGAAAGACCGTAAGTGAAGCTGCTTTATGTTCATCTGATAAGAATTTGGTACAGGACGACCTCTCTCATCGCCCGAATAGTTCTCTCAGCGAAAAGTGCTTTTTATTTCTGAGAGGGCGATGGTGCACAAGTACGTGAAGAAGCCAAAATAAATGAGCGAAGGAACATCCCCTTGGCGTTCAGGAGATTCTGCCACTCCATCCTCACCATTCTTAGCTGTGAAATTCATTACTTACAGTCTACACGCTTTCCTGTCCAATTGTTTCCCTGCAGTAAACCAGTTAAAGTTATACAAAAGTAAATGTGAGATAACATTCTAGAAAGATTTTGCTAGAGTCAACAACTTTATTGTCTTACAGAGAGACTTGTATGATAGAACAAACGTAGCGCCATTGTCCTTTCTTTTTTAGTGAAGGCAGTGCAAGAAAATTCAAGGTTTAAATTGAGCCCGTGTCAAGCAAAATCCATTAGCGCGAAGGTAACCCCCTCCAATTTTTCCCCACTGGAAGCCTATGTTCTTTTTTCTAGACGGTCAGCTACTTTAGTTGCTGTCAAATCTAAAAATGCAGCTAAAAGTTCTGATCCCAGAAGGGCTTAAAAATCTTTAAAAATGTCTTCGTTTCAGATGCTGTTCATCCATGCACACGCAACACTTCAGCAATATCCACTATTTGCAGCAACGAGTTTGGCACTTGTCATCTTTTTTTAGTTTGCAGTTTATCTTCTTCCCTCCTAACCCGCTATATTTTAACTGACACAATTTTTAGCTATTGAATGCAATTTTTTGGGTCGATAAAAATCCGAATGATATCTTATTTTATCTTCAACGTTGACGTTGGCATGACCGTACCATCACCAACTGAGAACCATCTGCAAATCATGGACACAACACTAGTCGTCCCACAGTCGAACAGTGAAAAGGATCTACCGAAACACAGGAAAAGTAAGGGTTTCTAAATTCTTATGCTTTGTGTTTTAATGAAACTAGTAAGAAAAGTGGCAAAACCGTAATATTCATAATCTTTTATTAGTTTCGATAGAGACCTATGTTTAAATTAAAAACAAAAGGCTTTCGACGTTACGTAGCAAATCGTAGGAATCACTTTCTACTAACCTCATTAACTAACCTACTATGCCCTAAAGGTACAGACGGTGATTTTGTGAGTTCGGGTGCGGTTTATCTGGTTTCATATAAAGAACGAATGGCTCGGAGATATAGATAAAGCACTCAGCGGTTGCATAGAAGAATACCTTGTTGGGAAACTTAAAGTAAAAAAAACACTCCACGCATATGATGCAGGTGTGCGTAATGAAGATGTTGAAGTGAAAGTTACTATTCCTTCACAATAATCAAAATATCAGCACTTAAAACCCTTGAAGCGTTATGGATTCACCTGTATTACCTGTAGTCCCGTTGATCGTCGAATGACTCGAGCGGGCGCCAGTAAATCTTCCATTTTTCCCCTGTCGCGTGCAAGAGCAGCTCAGTGGGTTCTGCTTGTTCCAGGGACTCGTCAAGCATCATATCTTTCTTCTAGGCTTTTCGTGACGAACTCTGATCATCGAGTCGGTGGTCTTCCTGCAATGCGTTTAACATCTCGAGGAATCCAGTCACTAACGGCTCATGTCCATCGGTTGTCATTTATACGCATTACGTGTCCGGCTCAGCTTATCTTCAACTGTTCGGCGTACAGAACGGCATCTTTGGTTTCTGATCGTTGACGCGGGTCGGAGCTTCGGATCCCTTCCCCTTATTTGTGTGAAACGGGATACTCCTAGCACCGTCCTTCCGACTGCGCGTTCAATTGAGTGATTTTTTCATCCTGCTTACGCACCGACCAGGTTTCTGACGCATACGTATCATTGAGTCGAAAAGGTAAGCACAGAGTCGAGCCGGGTGTTCGTTGTTCTCTTCACTACATCCTCGATGCTCTTGATACTTCTCCTGGTCTCTCGTTTCCTTCTGCTCAGCTCTGGAGCTAGGTCGTTTATCATATTGATTTCCCGACCCTAGATAGATATACTCCTCTTTGACTTCAATGTTAATATCGTTGTGGAATGGTGATATCTTGGTTGCGAAATTTTTTGTACAGCTCACGAAGAATTTTTATGTTCTGAGTAGGGCCTCCTTGACTGTCAACGGCTTCCATCACTGCTTCTATCTCATAAATCGATGAAAGTGAGGCAGAGCGATCTTTTGTACTCTCGCGAAACTTCAATGAGTCTTGTTATCTTGTGGATGTGGTATGTTGGCTTTCGGAAGGGAGAACCAGTGGTACAACGTACCCATCCTCCTTTATTTCATATGACGGAAGGTGGATGTGGCTATCGAAGAGATCTGAGTACTATACGTGAATGATTTTCTTCATTGCCTTTCTGGACACTGTAACTGTTAGGTCTGGACGTCGGAGTGCAATCATCTTCGTCTTGTAATTAGCGAAGCCTCGGTAGGTTTTGCGAATGCTTTTCCCAGCCCCTGCAGCTGCGACCATTACTGCTGCTCATCTCTCTTTAAGATCTTTTTTTATAGTCTGTCTGCATTGTTTTGCAAGTCCGGACGTTAGTTCGCGATTGACTGTCGAGTGTTTCTGGAGACAGACGTCTCTTGGTGACTTTCGAACTCTCAGCTTTCATAACGCTAGCGTGAAGATGTTTTTTAATGAGCCGATCGTATTCTTCGTCGATGTTATCGACAACGACATCTTCCCAGCTGCCGACTAATAGATTGAATAAGTTCCAGCTGATGGTAGCTTTGGGACTTCGTTTTTTGAATTTAGCGGCTTTCTATCCTTTCCGCGAGAAGTGGAATCTTGCAGGAAGGAGGCGATGGTCGTATCCTGTGTAGAATTTTGGGACAACAGCGATGTCGGTTAGAGCTTTCGTTATGGTACTCTCCATTGCGAGACTCCCACGTCCAGCGTTGAGGGTGGGGGCTTCTGGAATTGCGAGTTACCATGTATGATCTTGGTCGTCGTGATCAGCCCACGAAGCCGCTCGCCTTGTTCGTTCCATTCTAATCCGTGGGTCCCCCCAATGTGACGTTCTTCAGACATTCTTCTTGGTCCAATCTTGGCGTTGAAATCTCCAATGATGACCTTGGAGAATGTGTGGTCTTCTCTGCAGAACTTCTCCATGTCCATATAGAACGCTTCGACTTCTTCTTCTTCATGGTTTGATGTTGGCGCATAAACGGCGAAGATTGTCAAGGCCGGAATTGATCCACATCTTTTTAATCGTAAGCGTCCTATTCGGATACTAAGTTGTTCGAATGAATCGTTGTTCATGGACAAACTCGTGTTGACGAGAACGCCGACGCCGCCAACTCCTCTACCGTCGCATGTTCCGAGGAACACTTCTTCTACGATGTCATAGTAGGAGTTCAATGGGTGGCATCATCTTATCTCGACCAGGCCGATGACGTCGTTCTAACCCCTTCTTGCTTGCATGAGCAAGTCATTCCGTACTCGTCCCTACCCAACGTTGCCGAATTGGGGGCTCTTTCAGGGTCAGGGGGAATGAGGCCTGTTTCTTTTCCTGTTTTTAGCTTTTGATACCGACATATAGCTTGCTGGGCTCTAAACGTGTGGGCTCGGTATACTCACGGGTAGCCTACCAGGCTCTTCCAGAGTGAACATGGAGCCCTATTTGTTGGAGGCGACTTGTAACCGGCCCCCCAAATACTTCTCTGTCAGTTGATTGCAGGCTTTTGGCCGAATTGACTCGTAGAATACAATCTGCATAAACTAGAACGTACCCACACTCGCGTGCATGAATACGCCTCGTAAATATAGAAAGTATGTGCCAAATCGGCGCAGCAGAAACAGGAAGTCCATCCCCTGGATCTACCTGCGTCTCAGGGAAGCTAAGGTCGCTTTTGGTCCGCGATTAACCTCCCATCTGCCACCTAGGGACGCTCCACGTGTCCTCGCGACTATCTGGCTATCGGGATCCCTCATATGAGGGTGATCCGTGGAAGTGTTATGCATTAATTTCAAAAATTGAAAAACGAACAGTAGACAGGAGCGCCCAAGCAAGACCTTGCCCCTTAGCTCAGCTGATTTTTTTCGCATGACCCAGGCTCATTCCTCACCCATATAAGACTCTGCAGCTGGTCTCTAACAATAACCGGATGAATTATAGGGAACAAAGGGCTGAATGTTTAAAAAAAGGCTGTTTAGTACTACGAACGAAATTTATATGTTGAGTTTTTTTCTGCTTGGGTTATGAACTTGTTTGGCCTAGAAGATTGCATGTAAAATTGACCATTCAAGGCTCTCAAGAAGACGACACCGCGGAAACGTCAGCTAGTATTTAATAGGTTAAGAAAAAAACACTGTCTTTTCGACGATTAAATAAACATCCATCTCCTCTCCTTTCTTTAGATGGAAGGAAGTGTCATATGTTGCCTTTCCTTGGATTTTTTAACGCCTTTATGTAATTTTATTCTGATTTTAACCCATTATTGACCACGGCTAATTTTTTTCGCTGGATGGTCTCGCATGTGACCGCATGTTATTCATATTCTTCGCTTTACTCGGAAGGGAGAATCATCAGCTACTCTTCACTAATACTAATGACAGTTTTTATGCTACGTTGTCGGGACAAAATCCGGTTAATCGTCGCAGAACCCATACTGAATGCTGCAAGACGCAGAGATTATACCTTCCTTATCTAAGCGATTTTCGCTATTATGCAGTATGAATAATGTACGATTCATAAACAAGCTAGTACTCTAAAATGACACATTTGTTAAAATCTGGTATATTGTATTGAAAAGCGGGTGTTGCAGTGGTTGTAATGCAGATCATCGGGTGCACGATGCTGGTTCAATCTCTCGCCGGTTAACCAAGTGTGTTGCCATCACCGTCGGGAAACTGGAATCGGACTTATCTAGGAAAAAGCTCACACTCTGCAATCCAAGTGGGAATGGTCTTGCCCGGCTATCAGACAACCACGAGGAAGCGACTCGAGCAACATTCAACAACATTCATGACGAAAGGAAAGTCATCTAGCAGCAGCAGAATCCACACGCCTAAGCCGAAGAACCTTGATGGATAATAAACCTGTGGGTGCGAGTAGAATGCACAAAGTGCTGGAATCCGCACAACGGATGTGAAAGACGGATGGCTTAAAAATAAAATTAGATTTAGATACTTAGATGATTGGATGGCCCGTCCTCAATGGTTGTGTAGGCCTTCATAATTTCCATTTTTCCGAAGTTCTGCTGGTTTAGCCATTGTGATTTCTGGGCTCCCAAGGTCAGCGTAGCTAAAGTCTGTCCCAGGTCGCCGTCACAGGCAGTCGCAGCCTTTGTGGATCAAAGGAAGATTCGCCAAAATGCGAATTTGATACCAGGACGGTGGTGGATCCTGGTATTGGTTTACTCTTTGCTGGGCTTCCTTATGGAAACGCCAGACTATTCAGCTTGGGAGGCTCTGCAGTTGCAATGAATCCCGCCCACCACAAATCGCAGCTCGACACCCAGAAACATCTCCCATCTACGATGAGCAGGTAAACCGTTGAGAGGAATGTTATACTAGTTAAGCAATATACAAGTTCTCCGATACTTTACTAATTTCATAAGACGCCATGACACCTTGTGCTGCAGGTGAGAGATTCCAAACTTTTGTAAATAAAAATTAACACTGTTTTTAAATTAAACGGGAAAAACTTAACAGCAAGACGTTGAACGGCTAATTAGTTTTGAATTAGGTTAAACGGTGCAGCATCCATACTTAATTTCTTTAAGGAACTTTAGAAATAATAAAGCGAGGAAAAATAAAAGGAAAAAAGACAGATAATGTTTAGGCGACAACGTCTCCTACTGCGACCATTACTTAGCAATTCAAAATCACTGCAGAAAAGCTGATAAAAAGTCGCACTTTTTCACGTGAGCAAAGTTGTCTTTATGACTTATTCATGTGGTTCGCCACCTCGTATCTGTCGTACCGTAACCCACTTGCAGGATTGGGTCGTGGATTTTTGGACACGCTGCACGACACACGAATGTTGGGATTTCAGCACATCTTTTTTACTGCTGCTCGTTTTATCCTACACTCTTCTTGGTGCTACTGTTTTCTATGTCATTGAGTCTAGTTATGAACGTAAGGTGAGAAAGAAAAATATTAATTAATAACACTTATACAACCTTTCCTTTTAGACCTTTTCTAATATCAGAAAGACCTCAGTGGGGGCATCGAGGCGAAAATCATGATTTGGCTGAAAATTTCTTTTGATTAGTGTTAAAAAAGTTAGGCCCCTATATCTCGCAAATAAGTGCCTTAATTCCTACTTTTCTTTGTTTCTTTGTGGATTACAACTTTATCTTAAAAGTTTGTTGGGCGAGAGCGCCACTTTTCTGAAGCTTTTTAAAAAAGTATTCCAGATGGTTGCCATTCGTAAAGCAGCACTTGAAGAAACAATTTTAGACATTGCCAGACATATGATGACAGTACTCAATAATCCAAAACGTACGGTAATAGTTCAAGACATTGCAGCATACTTGAAGGTTAGTTCTTCTACCTGTGAGCTAAGAGCTAAGAACGCAGAGCTGAGAGCTGAAATCTAAGAGCTTCTCACTCTCGGAATAACAATAAGCAGTTCATGAAAGCTGTGCAGAGTAAATGCACCGTGTCCTAATATCGTGACCTCATCGGCAGTCATCATAAGAGAATTTGATTAGTTAACTCGACCCAAAGGGGATGTATGTAGCGCAGTGGTTGTAGATATTTTGCAATACACATGTGGTCACTGGTTCAATCTCGCGCAGTGAGCTCACGAAGCCCTTCTTCGTTCGAGGGTTAGTAGATTGGTACAAGACTTGCCTGGGAGGATAGCATCACTGTCTAGACACATCAATAGGTCAATGCAAGTCACTGGTCATATATGCATTCAATCACCTAAAGCGATAATTGAGGAAACCAAAAGTTTGACGCATCCCTCAGGGAATGACCAATGCCAAAAACGTTATCTACTACCATTTATTTTGGGGCAGTTGGACATTTGACGACTAGCACAAAGAATGGTGATAATGAGGACTCAAAGAGCCGTGTAGTCAACAGCATTCCACGAAGGAGGTAGTAACAATACCAAACTCTGTTCCAAACAAAGAAAAGTGTTATGGGAAATGACAATTAGCATTGGTGTTTAATGAGCAAGAACCGGAAACTAAGCGCTCTGCTTTTCCAGCGAAGAGAAAGGCGGGTATTGAAATGTTGCAGCCATAAACTGTAGGCTCAGAGTCATAACGAAGGCAGTAAACATTGGACTTCTAGGTCCAGGTTTTTCCTTCGATGAAACCATTTTTTTAATTATGGAAGTCGGCTCAATCTTGCTTATTAGGCTGATTCTTTTACTAAATAAGTCCGAAACTGTGCGATTAATAGCATATGCGAAATTCGGACTAGCCAGAAAGAAATAGTACTACTGTGACCAAAAATGTAGGAGCTATAGAAATTGATTGAATCGAATTTGCATTAAGACCACAGTTTAATCTTTAACTCCTTATTAAGACTCCAACAGAGTTAGCTTCATTCTCACAAACTATTCTTCAGACCACCTACAAAACATTGCTTAAACAAGAATCTGCCTATGTCGGCAGCACTTTCTTTAAGGATGAAGATCCAAATAACAACATGATGTGGACATTCGGAAGTAGCTTTTTTTTCTCAATGAATGTTTTCACCACCACGGGTTACGGTATGTTTTTGCTGTTCATCGCTCTTTTAAGTTATTGTTCTGAGCAACATCTCTGCAGGTTCGATAGCTCCTGGTTCGGTCCTTGGCATGTCTTTTTACAATCGTTTACGGATTTGTTTTTTGTTCCGTTAACCTTTGTTGTCATTCGACAACTGGGAAATTGGACAACAGATGTGCTGATTAGTTTGTACACGAAGGCCATCACGCTATGGAGGTAAGTTACAAACCAGCTCTGCTGGGATTATTGTGCTCAATACCGGTCATATTTCAATTACTTAATCTACCACAATGTATAAAAAAACCCCTCGTCATGAGCATCTGAAATTTCCATGCTTTCCTATTTGGCTTTCAGAAATAGGCGTGGGGATATTCTTGAACCATCTGGAAGAAATCTGCTCCAGCTTGCCTTACCAGTAACGGAAAACCTGCGAGCATTCGTCTCTATCTCCATGCAGAAATTAGGTTTCGTTCTTCTATAATGTAATAGAAGAAATAATATTCAACCCCATGTCACCTTTCGAGAGTTGTAGCTGACTCAATTTTTTGTTATTGAAGGCTACACAAATTTTCTTTACTGAAAGTACAAGTTTACATAAAAAAAATATTCCTGCAATATTTGGGTAGTACAGATTAAGGTGTAAGGTGGTTAACAAATTAAGGAAGATCCGACCGAAGGCTACGCGATGCTTATCGGCAGACTTAAAAATTGTGCTGAATTTGCCTCGGTTCTGCAACCAAGAACATCGGCTGGAACCTCAATTACAACTAGGAAACTGCGCGTAAAGAGGAGACTAATGATCTGATGAAATGAAAAGAGATCTGCAATAGTTCACATATAATGGACAGCTAAGAATAAGTGCCGACTGTAGAAGGTCTTTGCAGTAGGATTTACATCTGAGCATACCATAAGAGCCTTTTAGAAGCAGCACAGAAAAAAAACCAGTATGAATAAATGTTGGGACTAATGCAATTATAATATTTCGTTTCAAAATCCTGATTAACGGATATGGGAAAGTTAAAACTTCTCGTAATTATACGGATCTAATAGAGAAAATGGTTCACAACAAGCTTTTTCTGTTCCATAAGCCCTGTTTCGTACCCTAAAGTCCCCGCCAGAGAAAAGCCTCCTGGAATTTTT
Source organism: Angiostrongylus vasorum (assembly GCA_018806985.1). Classification (NCBI taxonomy): domain Eukaryota; kingdom Metazoa; phylum Nematoda; class Chromadorea; order Rhabditida; family Metastrongylidae; genus Angiostrongylus; species Angiostrongylus vasorum. The sequence continues at coordinate 584,140 of JADANN010000098.1, read as the reverse complement.
TTCCTTGAGACTTGAGCTGCGACGAAATGCATAAAAAACGGTACTGCTCTAACACCCGATAAAAATCACTTTCTCCTTCCTCAGAGCTGGGAGCCACAATCTACATGTACTTCTCGAGACCCATATTTCATCTCGCATTCAAAGAGGAAAAAATTCCAGACTACTGGAGGGTTTCGCGCACCAGCATCCTGGGTGACCGAAGGGCTCTTCGTAACTACCGCCCAAAGTTCTTGTTAAGTGTAATATACAAGCTATTTACGAAGATATTATCTTTTCGTGGATTTCGAAGAACTTCGGTGAAGCACAACCACTTGAGCAAGCAAAATTCTGACATGGATTCTGTTGTATGCCCACGCTCGAACATGTCCAGAGTCACAGAAGTCTCCGGTGTGTCATCTACATTTATCGACGATGAGAAAGCGTTTGGCAGCGTCGAAACAAAAGCAGTTCTACCAACATTCGTCAACGAATGAATGATCCCCCTGCCAAATTAAAATTCTTTCTGACTGTGATCGGAACTGCGTTAAGAAAATACAGCTTTTCGATCGTCTTCCCTATTACACTCATTAGAAAAGAGGTTCCATAGAGCGACAGAATATCTTCAAAGCCTCGTTGCAGTGGATAATGAAATCGATCGACTAGGATGGAAAAAGACGTACAAAGACAAAGAGAAAGACAGAATAGAAATTCTTATCAAATCTTCGCTTCGCGAATGATGTCCGCATCTTTTCAAGAAGTACCACCAAAGCAGAAACAATAATCAATGAGCTCAACGAAGCGGGAAGAAAGATCGGACCACGCATAAATCAGAAAAAACCCCCAGTTCTTGAAAAAACACATGACGCTAAGGCGAACGAACTGGATGATTCTCTGATTTCTGGGGACCAAATACCTTGCCGATCAATGAACGTGGAGAACAATATGAAGGAAGAATTGGAGAGAAGGAGACCAGCTTGAACCGCATTCTAGTGTCTTGAAGAAGCCACCTACCAACTGATGGACTCAAAACTCCAGGCTCGCCTTTTCGATTCAACAGTCCTACCAGCGCTCTGCTATGCAGCAGAAACGTGGGTTGATACTTCAACTACGTCAAGAAATCTGAGCCTCACTCACAGAGCGCTTCAACGATGTCTTCTGGAATTTAAGTAACGCTCGCAACATCCAGCCGAAATAGCAGCTCAAATCCTCGATGACTATCCCACGTTTGGGATATAGGAGAATGTACATCAACAGCGAAACACAGAGAGGCCGGTCACACCATAAAGAGAAATGGTAACAAATAAACGAAAACAAGTGGATTCCAGTGGAAAACAAGTGGAGTTGATTCCAACTGAATCCAAGCTTCTTCTTGGACGACCACCCAAACGATACGTGGACGTGTTCGTGGCTAATGTCCACCATCGCCATTCGCCGGTGGGAACAAATTCTGGACCATGCCTTAGGAACGTCTGTATATTCGAAGTTGACCACCACCATGGGCGACGTTTCTCCGAGAGGTAAACCAATGGAAATTGCGCTACGGCCCGCGCTACCAGAAAATACAGGCCACTCAAGTACCCAAGTGAAAAAACATAGACTGATTCAAGGGAACAGGCAGCGCAATAGCAGAAGTGCCATTTATAACGCAGACGGCCCATATTGCCCAGTTGCCTGTTCGAATACACACTGGACCCACAAAAGTTCTCATCTCTTCAAGGTCTCCAATTTCGTGAAGTTCTTAGCAAACTTGTGTGCGACTGGCTCACCACTACTTTTCCACCTAGGAACATCCTAGCACAATTACCTTAAGAGGGGGAGAATATCGGCTCAACAAGCATTCACTGAAATTTTTGACAAAGTCAGAAAGTCTTGAGGCAGCACTCGGAACCAAAAGCAAAGAAGTTGGAACATTCTTGTAGGTGGTGGGTGCGAGAGAGCAATTCGAGTGGAAGACGTGCTGAAATCGACACAATGTGATACAGACAAATTGCATTGCACCTAATGGATATCCTTTCCAGCTTTTATTCTGCCCCACAGAGGTTTTTTAACGCCCCTCTTTCCCATTTTTCACATTCTACAAAAAAAAGAAAAAATAAAACAAGTATACAAATAACAAACGAACAATTATAGACGTAATGTTAGGCATAGCCGTGAAAAGCCGTTCTTAACACATGATAATTTACAAAAACACGTGTCCAATTTGCCACGGAAGATGCTATAGTTACATTAGACGAGTATAGGAGTGGAGAGCACAGCGATAGTGATGCTGGTCATCGCGAGCACGGTGCTGGTTCGATCCCGCTCCGGGATCCCCTAAGTCTCTCATCCCTTCGGGGTCGAGAAATTGCTACCGGAGTTGTCTGGGAAAAAATCACTCTCGGCAATCCAATTAAGAACGCTCTAGGTTGGCTATCTGAGGATCCCATTGAGAATCTACTCGACCAGCATTCTACGACATTCAGCATGAAATGAAAATCTCCAAACAGCAGCCGAAGCCACACGTAAAATCGGAAGACGTTAGTAGGTGACAGATGCGTGGATAGGAATCGAATGTGGGACCCTGCTGGGATCGCACAGTGGATGTGAAGATGGTCCGTATAAAATAAAGAAATAAAAAATATTAGAACGAATAAACAGGTGAATGAAAGTAAACAATTAACACCAGTTAATCGTTGATGATAACGATTACAAAGAACCACTAGGTAATATGTACACATAGAGGAATAGAATGATAACAGCACTGATTAATGTGAAGTGTCCAGAAAAGTCCAAACATGTAAAGTGAACTCTTTTATTTGACAAAATCCTTCAGGAAGGTTCGTTCAAACCACGACCTCACCGACAGTGGAACGTTAACACTGCCGGTATTCTTGTGTGTAGCCATCATGTTCGGTATGTCACGCCCACAAGCACTAGCTGACCTTAAGACCTACCGTAGATGACGTAATTCATTTCCAGTATATCTGATGGGAATGACGACGTTCATATTCATCTACGATAAACTGGCCAAGCCACCAGGCATTGGAATAGACTACTTTCTTTCATTTTACTTCTCGTTCATCTCAATTTCGACAATTGGTCTTGGTGATGTGATGCCGACTAAAGTCACTGTTAGTCTTACAAGTTCATTTACAAGATAATGTGAGTGAGGAAATGGAAAATAGCTAAACCACTTTTATTCTTCAGTTCGATCCCTCTGGTCACGATTCTGTTTTTTCTTTGGAATGCCCTTAATGGAAGTTGTTAACAGTTCAATGTGTCAGTATATCGAAAAAATCAGGAGTTGGTAAGTAATGATCATCGAGTCGCTTAGAAGCAGACGAAGGAAAGACTGCAAAAGAATAGCTTGAAAGTGGTAGTAATTAAAAACGTGGAAATATCCAAGATCAGTTCTATATTAAATTAGGCATCAATCAAATGACTCACTGTTTCCTTAATGGGCAAACACGAGTTTCTTACCTTACTCTCCGTCCACAAATAAAAAAACTGACGTTTTGGCGTTTCTGCGTGAGAAGCACAGAACTTACCGAGCATTTGTGGCGCAAATCAGATTGTCCCAAGAAGAACTGCACAACCCGTATATCAATCACCCCCTTCTCATGTGCTGGCGACATAGGAGGCTTGTGCCATAAAACTCTTTTTCTAAACTACTTCTTCCCTGACTATTTTTATTCAACTGTTACAACAATTCATATGAATTTTGTAACACATCTCGCCTGTCCACTGACCCTGTTTGTATTGATGATCTCAGACCTACGCTATGTGGCGCAGTTTTTTTTTCTTTTGTAGTGAGTTTGGCATAAATCAGAAGTGACCATCTCTACAACTCCTAGGACGTAGGTGAATTCAATAAACGTGTTTCCTGCCTATGCTATGTAGAAAAGATTTGTGCCTTCCTTATGGGCTTTACTACAGCCGCTACGCTTCTTTGTATGCTTGTTGCATCATCCACGACTATTTGCCCAAAAGGGTGCAATCTGGTGCCCTGTAAAGCAACTAGGAACCTGCACGTACTCGTATTCAAAAAATATGCCCTATGTTTATTATGCATTTAAACGCCTCCCCCACGTCAAGTCTGTGAATGGCTCCTGTGTCTCCTGTCGTAAAAAGCAATAAAACCATGGACATTATCTGTGTAGAGGTGGATGCGTTTGTGTTTCTCGAACGAGCATAGTCTAATGGGAAGCTGTGGCGTTTGATAAAAGCGGTGATACTGGTGTCCGACTAACTTAATCGTGTTACTCGATAACTTATGTCTATTAAAATGAGCTAGGTTGACTTCTTCTCACTGCAATATTGACCGCGTCTATTCAAAATTTCATTTTGACATTGTGCTTGTTAAGGTATTCTCACATTTTTTGGAGAATGGTCTGGTTAAACTTGGCCATGGATCTCGTATCGCTGAAGCCGTCAACGAGGTGATTATTATTATTACTAAAATGGTCATTTCTCTCCTAATGGTTTACCGCCTCATTGTGGCTGGAAGGTGTTCCTTTGTGTCGGGCTGCGATGTACAGTGGGGGGATTCATCCACCCAGCAGGGTTTCCCAAGGTGATAGGGACTCTGGCGTTTCCACTATGCCTACCTAAGAGTAAACGAATAACAGAATCCACCACTGCATTGGTATCGAACTAGTCGTGTATGGCGGCAAATCTCTCTTTTGTCCATTGCGAGTGCTTATGGTGGTAACAACCTGGTGCAGACTTTGGCCAGGCTGACCTCGGAACTCCAGGGAACCACAATGGTTAGACTGCAGCAGAACTCTGAAGGAACGGAAATTATGCTAGGTCCCGCAGAACTAGTGAAGACGAGCCATCCAAGTGTCCAAGTGTCCAACTAAAATGGTCATTTCATAGTTCCAAATTTTCGATTTTTAATACCTTTGGAGACCACATAAACCCAAAGGATTCATATTTAGTCACCAACACGGCGTCCCCCTGACAATCATGGATACGAATGCTTCCACTCTAAAGGTCAGTATTACACTGATTTCACTCCACTTAGTTATTGACCGGTTTCGTCTTTCCAAACGCTTGTGATTGCCTTGAAGATCTTCTGACCACAAACGCTTTCCAAATATAGCATATTTATCCAAGGACTAGTTGTAGTATAAAATCTTTCTTCTGCAAGCTATCGTTGACTATTGACTACAAAACGTCTGCAAACGAGCTCTGTGTAGTGAAATAGACCAGGAAAAAATTAGGCATACTGAAACCAAGGTGTGGGGTCCGAAACGTGCAGAAGCGCACATATCGAATTTAGTGGGCGTGGACGCTAAAGGGTGGTTAATGGAAGCTAGAACCATAAGATATGTACTTCGTCAATGGAGTGTGTGTGTGTTTTTTTTATGTGCTGCATGGACATGGTTAGGGCAGAAGGATAGGGTATGTATATGTATATATATGCTACATATATGATATATATATATATATATATATATATATATATATGTACAAAAATGCATGTATGATGTGGTGCAGGTATGTAACAGTTTGGAGGCTCCTGTAGGATTTGACAAAAATTTTGCGTGGCGGCGCTTGTAACGTGGAGTCGCATCATTCTAGGAAGACGACAAAATGATATCGCCATTCTTTCGGTACTAATATTTATGAAACCCTGATGCTCATGGGCATGATCATCACCATGGATGACTAAACCAGACTGCTGGAACTGATGCCCTCTATGGATGCAGCATGCAGGTGGACACGAATGCGTTTGCGGTCAATCCCACTTTTGTTCTGCGTTTCCTCAGGATACGACCTATTTTTTTGAAATTTTTCTGTTGATGATTAAGTTTTGACGTACATTTCTTTGCAGGGCTTAGCTCGCCTATTACACTACTACAGATTATTTTTATGCTCAGTTGTAAATAAAAAATGATTTCTTATTGTAGAGTTGTATTGTAGCTCGCCAAGAGATTTTCGTCAGCAGAGCTAGAGTTTGACAAATCCATCCGGTAACGTTGATACTATCGATGTAAGTAGAACTTACTCGAACGATGATAGATCTGCTTCTGCTTCACGTAGGCAGGCGAGTGCTTGTGGTGAACTTAGTAAAGGTATCACACATTTTTCAAGAAAGGAAACCTTTGTCCCACGGACAAATCACTGAGTGGAAATTGTACCGAAATGAACCCTGTAGAATCCTTGCTTGAGACCAACTATGAAAAAACCTTGATTTTAATAGAATAAGCTTCTCCCCGTGTTACAAGTCTCAAATCGTTTTATTTGAGCCTCTTTTCCCTTGAACTTCTGCTTATTCACACTGAATCCCGTACAGAATACTGGAATGCATTCAATTCAGTGAAACCGTTAACGAGGTATTAATTGTTCCAATTTTAAAGTCGACCAAAGCTCACAGACGCAATCCTAAAGTGGGCACCATCGATTGATTTCTTATGAAACAGATTGAAAGCTCCATATCGATTTTTATCAGAATTTTCTTCAAAAATGTTTACTCGCGCGAGCGACAGGAAATAGGAAAAAGCCCTCTCGGAAACCAAAAAAATTGTTTGATACGTCCTCCAAGTTTTTTGCACTTTTTTGCCTTTATTACACTTCGGAATACAAAACGGTTACCAATGACGACTTTCTATTAACGTCTGCACTGGATTACAAATATCTCTTAACAACTCAAAAGACCGACTTTTCTATAAACCTCGGCATAGCTAGTTGATATATTTATTTAAATGATCTTATAAACCGATCTTCTTTAGCTGATGCGAGGTTGATATAGGTCTTCGTTGTCGTTGTTGTTGTTGTTGCTGTTGTTCTTGTTGATCGATGGCTGACGTTAAGGCGATTTCGCCTTCGTCAGAGCCATGATTTTACGAGTGGGACTCATTCTTTCTGTTTTTGTCACGAGTCCCGTTTCGAAGATTTCGCCTCCATCAGAGCCGTGCTGTTAGGCGCTTTGAATCATGTCCACATCGTATAATCCATCATTATAATATTTCTCATTAAGGAAGGATAAGATTAGAAAAGAATGCTTTTCTCGCTTGGAACGATGTATAAAAGAAGGATTACGATTTGATTGGACCAAAAGTGGTCATTAGAGGCTCTAGAGGGCTTTGATCGTCGCCTTTAAGACCTTCCAAGATCCCAGCTTCACAACCAGAGTTTTTTCTCCATTCTTCAATGATGTTATCTGTGACATAAAAAAAAGAATTACCACAAGGCCGCACCAGCTTGCTAAAATTGTTTAGCGTCAGTTTCGATAACACCATACGAAGACTAAAATGGTACAATACGGGAGTGAAATTCGAGTGCAGAGAGCTGCACCATTTTCGCTTTTTCTGATCCATCATTATTGCAAAACTAAACATTAGCTAATGGAATGATGGGGGGTCATTTCGACAGCGCCAATCGGAAAGGAATCTGATGTAGCGTCACTGTGCGAAGATAAGAGATGAAGTCGTATATGTTAAACTGAGATTTTTAACGACATACTCATCAAAACGGCCGTTCAAGACAGATTTCCTGTGTTTTTTTAAGGAAGCGTCATCCAACCAACGGTTTAACCATGAAATAAACGTTGTAAGCTACTTTGTGCCCGCTCATCACAGTCGATCTCAGTGATCAACACTGCTTAGCTAACAGTCAATATGTAGTGATGCAAATACTAATTGTTTTGAATGTGTGACCTATTTTCACGTAAGGTGCTCATCCTATGCTTTCCTTCATTTGTTCTCCTTCAGCTTGAGGGTCCGATATTATTCATGAATGCCGGCCAACACGATTCTGTGACATTTCAAGATCTCTACGCCTTTACGACGGGATGTTATAAACTTTGGTAGACCGGATAGGAGCCTCCTGGAAAACTGTGCTAGCAATTCGCCAACTCAGGTGAGTCAGAAGGTTTGGATGGAGCGGGATCCATAGATTAGTCCTGAAAATCGTGATCAGATTGGTGTACCGGAATTCACACCTCAAACTGCGTTATGTTACTATGTTTTGATGAAAGCAATGTCACTTTACAAAGTTTGAATATATCACTTTGTAGACTCTCCAAATACCAAATGGTAATTGAATTTACGTTGTAGGACTCTTTATAATCTTATTGAGCAACACGAGGTGTTATTTTGCTCCCTATTCCGGTTAAACTGGCGTTTCGGCGGACTTCACCTTCCTCAGAGCATGGAGATGTCGAGTTGACCTCAATCTACCCTACTAAACACCTCCATAACCAAGCAGAGAAAAATGCTAAACTAGGATTTCTATCACATTGAACGCAGAATAGCTTCTTTGCACACTCACCACTTTCTATGGGTCTTCCACTGAATATATTAAGTGGAGACCAACCCCAAAAAGTCCACATGGATAAGTAATGTTCTTCTCCTAGATTAAATTATCAGACTTAAATACTGCGTGAGATCAAGTGTGATAACGAGGCGTTCCTCTTTGAGGTTCATTTTTGATCCTACCCAGAACGCTCCAAGAGTTTTGCGCCCCGGTGTTTTCGACTCCTGTGCGAGGATTTTAACTTCTGCTTCAAAATCATCCCCGTTATGTCTCTGTTTCCAGTGTGCCTTGTGGAGTGCTTGGCATCAATTTAAATTTCTCGACTAGGTATTCTTTTATACGGACTCACAGTGGTCTACCCGTTTCGCCAATGTATTGGCCCCGCACACTTATCAAGAGATAAGATAAACCGTACCGGCACTTATGCAATCATCGTCTCTACCGTTAGGACATATTATGCAAATTTCGCTGTACACAGACGTTAATACAGGCGTTTGTGAACCAGCTGGCGCCTTAGAGTGCTCGGCAGCATTTGAATTATATCGAATTCTCTAGACACACCCCTTCTTAAGCAACACGTTACAACTGCTTAGTGACCAAACGAGTCACAGTAGGATAAATAATGTGCCAGGAAATTCAAGGCTAACAGTGATAGGAGGCTTGGCCCTCACTGACAGGGCGTGCTCGTTATTAGACTTAGGACAAAATTTCTCACCATCCGAACCAATTTCTACGGTATGTTTGTGTAAGTTGGAATGTAGTTTACATGAACTTCACGATGGACGCCGCAAAAAAGCTAGGGATAAAGCGCTAAATAGGTGCGAACAACAACAAATAGGGACACTAGCAGTACCACTATTTCCTCAACCGTTCTTTAGACAACAAGAACTCAGTAATAAAGTTGGTGTTAAATTTGTTAAGTTTCGAATATTTACGGATGAAACTTTCGAAGTTCTTAATCATTATTGGGTGAAGAGATATCACTCCAACCTCACGGAAGTGTAAAAATATGGTGTGCGGGAGGCACAACAGCTGATAAGGATGAAGAACATAAGACTATCCGTTAGTGATAAGGGTGGAGAGCTTGTAGCAAATTCTCATCAGTCGATATTGAGATAGCAAAAAGTATCTTGAAGATGGTTCCTTTTTTCGCCCAAAGTCTGGGAAGGAGGTCAAATGTCAATACCGAAAAATGGACCACGAATGAGTCGAAATGCCAAGAGCTGCTCGATTAAAGCCATCTCTCAGCTCAAAGTTGATTTATCAACATGTCCTGTCTTATACTTACTTATCAAAACTCGTAAGTTAGTACCCAGTGATGATCTTGTGTCTATCGATCCACTGTTACTTACGATTAGACTTATCATTAGTTATGTAGGCCAACGGAAAGAATAACGTGGTTTATAGCATCAATCCTCGCCCAGTTGTTAGAACACATTCCAGCCCATCTAATGAACAACCAGGTGTTCCTGGGTCGTCTATGTTATGCGCATCCTAACAGCACGTACATGACGCAGTCCTTCGCCGTTTCTGCCCATTATACAGCCGTGTCGAATGACTCCGCTATGCAAGCCATGCTCAAACTTCTCATACAGCAACAACAAACAACAAACATATAGGCTTCATGATAAAGCAATCGATGGCAGTTTTAAAGGAGTGCCTAAACTGCTCATTCTTCAGATGGTCCAGAAATTATTACGCACAAAGGAGAGCGTTGGCAATGGGAAAGCGATTGACACCAAGCCTTGCCATTTTGCATTTATGTTTAAGGTGGAAGCGCCAGTAACGGATCTCCAGCCATTACTCTAGTGTAGATATATAGTTCATTGCTTCGTCATTTGCTCAACACAAGAGGAGGTGGACAAGTATTTTGAGAAACGGCAATTGGATGCACAGTCAGAGCACATTAAGTTTACCCCAGAGAATCCGAGAGAAAATTGGCCTCCAATTCTGAACGTTCAAATTAACCCGCCCGAAAACGGCTGTATTACGAAGAGGTACCAAAAAGCCAACTAGTAAAAACGTACTGGTTCATTACCTTCCCTTTTACCCCTCACACAGATAAAAGTACTTGCAAGAAACATGTTTCGAGCAGCCACCAGCCTGTGCACAGGGGATAGAGCAGAAGGAGGAATCCTTGAAATCGGCGTGGTAAATAACTACTTCCAATGGCTATGGAACTGCAGCTCCATAGGATAGGTGTACAGGAAAAACCCAAGCCCCCAAACAACGACTCTAGCGACAGTAATCTCTCTTTTATCCTGCCCTTCAATTCAAATGAAATAAGCACAGCTATAAAACATTACCGAAGAAGGACTGGCCTAGAGAATTCAGTAACACTAATTGAAATGCCACGGAGCACTGTGAGACGCCAGCTAGTTCGCAACCGCTTGCGTGACCGTCCATGTGCAACGTGAAATTGCCCACTTTACCCTAACGGAAGAGACGGTGATTGCATCAGTTTGGGTACAGTTTGTCTGATCTAATGTAAAACATGTGGGGCGAATACGTTGGCGAAACGGGTAAACAACTCTCCTACGTATAGAAGAACACGTAGTCAGTAAACTTAAACCAAATACTCCACTAGGCATGAATAAGACACAGAGATACAACGGGGAAAAATCTAGAGTATAAGCTAACATCCTCGCACAGGAATCGAAAACACCAGGGTGCAAATTCTCCAACCGTTTTGGATAAATTCAAAGAATCCAAGAATGACCCGCAATGGCGAATACCCCGTTATCACACCTGATCTTACAGAGTACTTCACTTGTATCACCTGTAGTCTCGTTGATCGTCGAGTGACTCGAGGCCAGCAAGTCTTCCAATTTCCCCTGTCACGTGTAAGAGTAGCCCAGTGCGTTCTGCTCGCTTTAGGAACCCGTTGAGCACCACATCTTTCTTCCAGGCTTTTCGTGAAGAACTCTGACCATCAGGTCGGAGGTCTTCCTGCAATGCCTTTAACATCCCGAGTTACCAAATGCTCTTGTCTATCGATTATCATTCATACGGATTAAGTACCGGGCCCACCCTATCTTCGATTGTTTGGAGTGCAGAACGGCATTTTTGGTTTCTGATCATTGGCGCAGGTCGGAGCTTCGGATACCTTGCCTTACTTGTGTGAAACGGGATACTCCTAGCATAGTCATTTCGAATGCGCGTTCAATAATGCTGAGTGATCTTTCATCCTACTTACGCAGCGAACAGGTTTCTGACGCATAGGTTAGTGCACGAAGTACCATTGAGTCGAAAAAGTGGGCACGGAGTCGGGTGTTCTTTGTTCTCTTCACTACATCCTCGATGCTCTTCAAAGCTCCCCAAGCCGCTCGTTTCATTTTGCTCAGCTCTGGAGCCAAGCCGTTCAACATATTGATTTCCCAACCTAAATAGATATAATTGGAACATTCGGCGATAGACGTTCCGCTGACCGTGAATGGGGGAATACGAAACCAATCCGTTCCCCATGAACATCGTTTTTTATGAGATTTAGTCAAAGACCAATCTTTCCACAGGTTTTATGAAAGCCGGCAAGCATACGTTCCGCTTAGCTAATGCTTGCTGTTATAAGGATGTTGTCACCAGAAAAGCGAAAGTGGTGTAACTGCCGACCATCGATTTTCAGTTCCATATTTTCCCATTCTAATGTTCGCATGACGTTCTGGAGTGTGGTGGTAAATAATTTTGGCGAGATGGTACCGCCTTGCCTAACTACTCCTTTGACGCCAATGTTAATATCGTTGTAGAATGGTGATATCTTGGTTGTGAAATTTTTGTACAGCTCACGAAGAATCTTTATGTACTGAGTAGAGACTCCTTGACTATCAAGGGCTCCCATGACTACTTCTATCTCTGTTGAATCAAAGGTCTTCTTTAAATAAATGAAAGTGAGACAGAGCGGTCTTTTGTACCCTCGCGATACTTCAGTGAGTCTTGCTATTGTATGAATGTGGTCCATCGTACTGAATCCTTTTTGAAACCTGCTTGCTCACATGACTGTCCTTCTTCCAGTGTTCTGTCAATCCTGTTTAGGATGACTCGAGTGAAAAGTTTGTAGACGACAGACAGCAAGCAGATTGGGGGGATAGTTGCCGATATCGTGTAGGTCACCGTTCTTAAAGAACAACACGTTCCTGCTGATCTCCCACTGAGTAGGGACCTTGCATTCAGATAGGCAACATGTGAACAGCAGCGCCAGTGTGTTTACGAGGACTGGCGGAAGGTTCTTCAGGTGTTTTGATCTTATCTTGTCAGGACCTGATGCTGTTCCATTTTTTCACCAACGAAATAGCATGTCGGATTTCGGAAGGGAGAACCGGTGGTACAACATATCCATCCTCCTTTACTTCATATGACGGAAGGTGGACGTGGCTATCGAAGAGATCTGAGTAATATTCGTGAATGATTTTCTCCAGTGCCTTTCGAGACGCTGTAACTGCTCCGTCTGGGCATCGGAGTGCAATCATCTTGGTCTTGTAATTGGCGATGCTTCAGTGGGCTTTGCGAATGGTTTTTCCAGCCTCTGCAGCTTCGACCACTACTGCTGCTCTTCTCTCTTTAAGATCTTCTTTTATTGCCTGTCTGCAGTGTTTTGCAAGTTCGGACGTTAGTTCGCGGTTGCCTGCAGGTCGTGCGATTCCACGCTGGTTGTGTGTTTCTGGAGGCAGGCGACTCCTGGTGACTTTCGAAGTCTCAGCTTTCATAGCGCTAACATGAAGATGTTCAGTGAGCCAATCGTATTCCATGTGGATGTTATCGAGAACGGCATCTTCCCAACAGCCGGCTAGTGATTTGAATAAATCCCAATTTACGGTGGTTCTGGGAGTTCGGTTTTTGAATTTAGTGGCTTTTTTCTCCTTTCCGCGAGAAATAGAATTTTGAACGAAGGAGGCGATGGTCTGATCCCTTGTAGAATTTTGGAACAACAGCAACACCCGTTAGTCAAAACCTTTTATTCACTATGGTGTGGTCTATTTCGTTATGGTACCCTCCATTGGGAGACTCCCACGTCCAGCTTTGAGGGTGGGGGCTTCTGAAATTGCGAGTTACCATGGATCTTGGTCGTCGTGATAAACCCAGAGAGCCGCTCACCCTGTTCGTCTCATACCAATCCGTGGATCCCAATGTGACGTTCTTCAGACGTTCTTCTTGGTCCAATCTTGGCGTTGAAATCTCCATTGATGACGGTACAGTACACAGTACTTAAGTCTAATAATTTAATCTAAAAGAAGCACATTACTTATCAATGTGAACTTTTTGCGGTTGGTCTCCACATGATATGTTCAGTGGAAGATTCACAGAAAGCGGTGAATATGCGAAGAAGCGGTTCTGTGTTCAACGTGGTTAAAATCTTGGTTTTCTTAGCACTTAGAATCATAGCAATTTTTTGTTTGTTTATGGAAGTGTTTGGCTGGGTAGATTGCGGTTAGCTTGACTTTTCCAGGCTCTGAAGAACGCGATGTTCGCAGAAACGTCGGCTTTAACGGAATAGGAAGCAACTTAACACCTCGTGTTTGCTCAACAAGGATATAAGGAATTATTTGATCAATGGCGAGGTCAACAGAAAAAGCGGTGAGAGCTGCTACATCACGTTGTACATTTGTGTCAAATTTTTCGCACAAAGTGCTATTTTCTTTCTGATCAGTTGAGACGGAAATTCAGTGAAGCACACCTGCACTCGTGATATTTTATTGTTCTATCTTTACAAATAATCTCCGATAGAAGACAGATATTTACATATTCTTGCTGGTCATGAAAACGAACCAGAAATTGCTCAAGGTCTGAAACGCCAGATTTGGTGTGAAATTCAACAACAAATAAGGAATAGAAAAATATCAAGCTGTTAACTCACACAAGCGATAAACCGAACATAAAACCGGGAAAGAATGGAGAACGAAAAAAGGGTAGACAAATGAAAAGTTGAGCAATGAAAGCAGAGGATTTTTTTTTTATGAGAATGCACTCAAAGTGCCAGGTAATTTTATAGATCTGTGTGGTGGTTACATAAGCGTGCCGAGGCGGTGGGTAACAATGCCGCATTGCGGGTTAAGCTCATACGGTATCGCATACGGTATCGTTCGAGGACTGCAACATGCATTAAAGAAAACCGCCACTAGAAATTCAGTCACTGGAAACAATGCCGTTTTAAACGGCATTGAGTTAGGCATTAGTGTTATGCACTGGCTTGGTGTTATAATAAAAGGATAGTAGACAAGGCGTTTAGCGTTGATGAATCCTTTAAGGTTCGCCATAAATTCGACAACATCGCAAGGCTTGCTGAATACATATTCGCCCTATATAATTCTTATTTGTCGATGCATCAAATGTTTTCTATCCTCGCAGATAAGCCTAGCATCAACCCCTGAAGGATAAGTGGTTGCTTTGTCAGAGTTCGGGATCGAATCAATAACCATGTTTGTAGCCCAGGGCAGCTCCAACCACTGTTTTTCACAAGTTCAATGAGGTCTCGTTTACATGAAATTATGTTAATATACAAGGGTTACTGTACGGTTATGTAAAATAACATCCCATTCCGCTTGTCTAGAGAATTCATATTGCAGAAGCTACATAACTGCCTTGTGGAGCGTTCGGAAGGAAATCAGAGCATGGGCGAAAATGACTAGATGGGGTCTGGTTATGGAAGAGCGAACACGAAAAATATATGCATTTTCATGTTCGTCCTTGACCTCGCTTATATTTTTGCACCCGGGAGGCATCAACGACATGAGATGGATATTTCCAAGTATTTAGTTAGTAAGGAAAACAACAACACTTCGACGTGACTACTGCAAGTGGCAAACAAGATGGCAAGAAAACTAGCCTAAAACACTCCTAAGTACACTAGTATACACGTCTTCAATTTGTATGTGATCGAAATCAGCACCGCAAATCCAGAAATTAACGGAAATCAGACAAGGTAAGCTCGGGCGATATAGATGATCGCAAATGCGTACCCCACAGAGGCACTGTATCCACTAATTGTAGATGCTCCACCACCACGACAACATTCATACCCGCAACAGTGCTCATAGTAGCCGCAACCCCAAACAATCTCATGCGGACGAGTTACACCGTCCTGAAATTGCATTTAGATCGGATAAATCACACGATAAAACAAGAAAGTACAACTAAAACTACATAGTGCTGTAAGCTAAGTGTTAAGCGCTTCCGAAGAAACGCAGTTAGACACAAATCCTCTTATTTTGCAAGGAAGATCCACTCTCTTACCGGTTCATAAATGTTTCCAAATTGTGGATCTGATGGATCAATTGGCATTCGACAAATAGTCTCTTGACCACGCTGCGGTCGGTAGTAGTTTGATCCCCAATAGTAGGGACGATTGTTCCACCTCAAAGTTAGTTGGTTGTAAGAGCACAGTATAGAGGCGAAATAACAAACGAAAAATCTCGCCAAAATGGTTTGAAAAGCTTGAAAAAGAATACGCGGACCGAAATCTATCGTTAATAGATATCTCTCCATGCAACTACAAAAGGGAGAAGAATAGATTATTCACATCATCGGTGCAGCTATGGAGCGAATGATGGCCTTTCCTGCCTGGTAGGTTAAGTAGCCAGCAGCAGCGCCGACGATCATATTCTTGAAGGTGTTCGATCGGGAACGCGAACCGATTCCATGCGAAGTGAATCTGAAAGCTATAAGTTTAGTTACGATGACCTTGCAGTTTTTTTCCTGGCATCAACACTGAGACGATCTACTGCGGTGCTTCGACAGCTCGGAATGGAAGCGCATAGGGGGTTAGTTCGGCGTTGTGGAAACGACAGTGGTTATACAGATACTTTCTGTAGAAATTCTAACTCAGTGACCTATGAGCTCCGTGATGATGGCCGCGGTTCTTGTGCATTATGCCGCCGAAGAGCCTACCCATTCCACCAGACCTCAAATTTTTTTAGCATTTAGAAACTACTTATCCACGTGAAACATGGTGGTTCTTTAAAAAAAACAATAACACATAAAGAATCATCTTAAGACATACGATTTTTATAGGGTGCTTAAAAACAATTTTTTTCTACATGACCTGTCTTCACTTCTACTCTGCGGATCCCAGCACTTCCCACATTCAATTCGTTTCCTCGCATCCATTGTCCATCTTCCAACTTCTAGGTGTGGCTTATGTTGCTGCTTGAGGATTTTCATTTCATCTTAGATGCCGTAGAGAATGCTCGTCGAGCAATTCTCCCCTGAGTCCTGAGATAGCCGGGATGGAGCGTTCCCAATTGATTACAGAGAGTGATTTTTCCCAGAGAAGTCCAGTACCAATTTCCCCTGACCCCGGAGGGATGAGAGGCTTGGTTGGCCGGAGCGGAATCGAACTAGCACCACGCTCACGATGACGGACATCACTGCCACTGTGCTATCCGCTCTCTGCTTAAAAACACTATTGCTGGAAAACAAGTTAAGGACAAGATTCGTGAAACTACGACTAGAATCCCTAAGACGTGTTTGCATTACACCGGTGTCACACTTACTCGTAATTCATGAGAGGGAGAGATGTCCTCTCGTGAATTTCATTGTAGTCGTGGCTACTAATAAACTTGCAAAGGAAATATTCTCAGAATCAATCAATTTCTATAATAACAAAAACCACTCACTTTGGATTCTGCGACCGACCGCCACCCCAACTGCTTCCCATTCCTGAAACGTTGACGAATCGATTTCTGGATAATGAAAACGGAGTGCTTCAGAACTAAAAGCAATTTAAACGCACAGATCTTATTCTCCGAACTTTTCCATACCTTCTATTAAAAAAACTTCACAGAATTGGGCTTTCAGCGACATTCTACACTCCTATCTCGAATCTTCCGTAATGGATAATGAATACCCAGAAAAGCAAATTCTTTTCGTTAAAATGTGCGGAGATTTCTTCAAAGTTCTAGAAAGTCCTCCGATGTTCTAACAACACAATGTGAGAAGAGGACATACTGGAAGACCAACTGTGGTGTGCAGAAAGGGTCTCATCTTTCCAACACGCTCACCAAGCCGAGTGCCAGTTTGCCATTTCTATTCAGGGCTTTAACTAATACTAAGCGAATGACAAAAATGCTGCAGTCCTTGAAAAACTTGCCCCTAAAATGGGAAATCCTACTCCGACCTACGGCAACCGGTGACTCTGCTTGCGGTGGCAATTTGGAATAACTTGACACGACCTTCTCATGATACCAGGAACGATGAACTTGCTCACGTAGTGGCACACCAATAAAATCAGGAAGATGTGTTGAAGCTTAGATCTATGTAAATTCTCAAAATTAGTGGTTTATGTACGATTTATGACAACACTACCTTCTTCACCGGCTTATCGCAAGGCACTGAGGACCTATCCTGGCGCAAAAAAAATCTCTTACGATCTCACAGAAGCATGAATACCTAGTCTAGCAACAAGAAATGCGCTTACCATGTTGTTGCCGACCTCCGCTGCCCCAGCCACCTTCGCTATGTCCCCATCCTGTACCGTGGCCAGTTTGATGAGGTCGATGTTGGTGAACTAAACAACAAACGTTTATATGATCGTTAGAAACAACATCAAGAGTGTTAATGGATCCCCAGTTTAAACTCCTAGCAAATAGTTTACTATTCTAAGGCTCATTTTTAATAAAGGATGCTTAAAATGTCATCAGCAGAAGTTTTATTGTTTAGGTCCAGAGCAAGCCGCTGCTTAGAATTGATGACGACTTCGGGCTTGAACTCCGCCGTCGTAGTGCTAATGGAATCAAAGAAAAAAAGACATAAGTAAGATCCCTTTAAAGCTACCCTTCATATCAAATGAAATAAGTTACGCCATTAAGAGATGCTTAAGAAAAAGTGGTCGTGAAAATTATATAATGATTATTGACATCCCACCCAATACCCTACGCCGTCAGTTAGTTCGCAACCGTCTCCATGATCGTTTGTGCAGCTCAGAAAACTGTATGATCTGTCCCTAACGGGAGTGAGGAATCTATTGAGGAAACGGGTAGACCACTTTGTGTCCGCATAAAAGAACATCTAGATGGGAAAGTTAAAATTCGTCAAAACACTCTTCTAGGTACGCATAGGGCACAGAAGCACAACGGCGATGATTTTGAACTGACTGTGCGGATCCTAGCGCAGGAGTCGAAAGCATCTACGCGCAAAACTCTTGAAGCGTTTCGATAAATTTCAAAAATCCAAAGATGAACCGGAAAGACGAATGCCTCACTATCAGACGTGACCTGGCGCCCTATTTTAAAATGATATTTTGACCCCGGGCTGTGTCGTGCTTGCGACCCCACGTGAACAAGTGTGGGTCAATCCCAATCGTAACATCACGGTGGGTAGCCTTTCAGTTTGACCGTATCATCCTAACCCACCATCTATTTAAAACTCTGATCTTCATTAATATTGTAGCCTTTTCCAGCGAATAATTAAAGCATTCTAATACAAAATACGTCCAGGTTCTGCGGAAGGCGAAATCGCCGAAACGTCAGCCATCGATCAACAACACCAACAACAACGACAACGACAACGAAGACCTATACGAACCTCGCATCAGCTAAAGAAGATCAGTTTATGAGATCATATAAATAAATATATCAACTATTTATGCCGAGGTTTATAGAAAGTCGGTCTTTTGAGTTATGAAAAAGATTTTTTCTTCCATTTTTGCTTTCGCTTCATTTTTCTTTTTTCCGAAGACGGATGTAAAAATAATACTCACAGCGATTTCTAGAACAAAATACAGGAACAAAAAGATTTGCCCCCACTAATCGTCACTTCGCCGATAGCGACAACAGAAGGCGAGTGAGCACCAGAGATCACGGCCAAATATGACGCAGCCTTATCAACGTCCACAGGAAATTCTGTAGCAACCCTAGTGCCCCGTTAATAATTTTCATCGCTTTCGAACCTCCTCCTTTTCCAAAAACGCCCCCGCTGCCCATTCGTGCAGCTGATGATCCTCTGGATCGTGATCCGCCCAGAATTCCGCCTCGTCTCGCATCCAAAGGATATAGTTGTTCGCAGAATATAACGATTATAAGAAGCCATGCTCGGTGATGCTGCATCTAAAATCGTCGACTCTCAAAAATGAAAGAAAAAGAATGACACCACATCAGACAGAACGCGAACAACCATAATTATGAGCTGAAATACAAAAGGCTGAAAATTTTATAGACAGATCGAAAACGCTTTTTTCTCAGGGAAGTTAAAGGGATAGAAGGAAATTGGCCAGACTTTCGAAGAGAAATATCAAGAAAAATTGAAAAGCTGTCCGGATTTAAGAAAATCGAAGGTCTGAAAGGTCAAGAACCTTCGGGAAAAGGTAGGTATCAGCAAAAAAACATGGGTCTATGTAAAAACCATTCACGTTCTCCCTAACTATCAATCACCTGAGTACTGATAAATTTTTATAGTTTTTTTCTATAATATAATAAGCTGCATATGTAATGACTTCCTAACAGTAAATGTAATAAAGATTTTAGGAATTTTCACCTCTGTTTAGGTGTTCTAAAGAACGCTCTCGAAAGGTGTAGACCTATCGCCAACTACAGACTAAGGTCTCACTGTGGTTCAGGGGTGTTACAGAACGTCAAAATACCATGTACTACCTCTTAGGGATTCCTACTAACACCATCACCAACTACAGAATCACTCAAGCTGGCAATAGCCACTAACATGTTTGCCCCCAGAACGATTGCGAATCCTACGATAAGACGAAATAGCGATCGAGTAGAGTGTTGCAAGAAGAATTCCAAGACTTCTCAACGTTCTGATTCTAACGACAACAGTAAACAATAGATTCAAGCCAGAAAAAAAGCTCTAGAACACCAACTTTCAGCACATGGAGTCAATTTTCAGCACTGAACTTCATCAGATTTAGCAATTAAACTCATCAGATAACCCCTCAGTCTTTAAATTCAACCAGTCAGTTATAATAGATTCTACTCGCCTCTGATGTTAACTCATTACGAAGTATTCAAATGATCGAAAAAAGCAAGCTTTCCGGTGACAAGAAGGCATAGCATATAGGATCGATTTATGAGTAAAACAAGAACTAGAACAACATATGGTGAAAATCTGGTTGTCCAATACGTTTTACATAGTTCATTTAGGAAAACAGGTCAACTTACCCGTTCGAAGGGGGGAATGGAATGAAAAGAAGACGAGGTTTCGCACAAGGGATGATGGATGAGAAAAGAAACAACAGAGTGATGATTAAGAGCACATCAACCATCGACATGACGCTTTCAAAACATTGGATAGCCCAAAGCTGGAGAGCAACGACAATGAGAACCAAGAATTGAACCTCTAAATTTGAAATTTAATGACTGAAAAGTTAAAAACACGCATGGAATAGTCCGACAGGGTAGTTTTATTCTTCGACTCAACGCTTCTAAGCCAGTGGGTAGTTGAAAGCTGAAGAAAAGTGGTGTTTAGAGTCAAAAAAAAATAGACCTCTAAGAGTAAAATCTAACGATTGAAGAGCTGGAGAAAAGAATGAGCCTGACAAGATATTTTCACATGATGATCATAATTTACAACTATGGACTTCAGGTGTCTGGATTTATTAGGTTCCTATCGAGAACAACGAAACGGACAAAGGGACATGAGCCGAAATCAGTCATCTTGATCAAAACGAGAACGAGAATCTTCCCTGCATGGCAGCGCTTCACAGTGGGTTAAGCTCAGCAAGAGTGTTTATACTTATAAGGAGATCTTCTCCATGTATCTTACACATTTCAAATTTTTTCCTTCACTTACTTTGTCATTTCTTCCTCATTACTTCACCCTACGCCGTTCATCCAAGTTTCAACACTTCATCACATTTGTTAACTTCACCACATAAAAACAAGGCAATAAAGTGGTAACACAAATGAATCTGTTGTGGTAAAAAGAAGAGAACTGAAGAAACGACAAACAGGACATGGGAACGTCTTTTCCTAGAATTGATACTTGTCTCGCGAGAACACAAAAGTCATTCATCTAGTTTCTGGTGGGTTCGTATTCGCTAGAAGAACTCTGATGTCAACGAACGATGTTAAGCAACACTGTTTAGATAAAAATGGGAAGCGAAAAGAACATCGGAAATTCAAAATAGGGAAAAACAGTGATAAAGCGACGCAAAATAAATAAAGATGGAAGAAATAAAAAACGCAATACTTAATTGGACACTTGCATGGTCCGTTCTCACTGGTTGTGCGGGCTTCAGCATAATTTCTATCCTCCGGAGATTTGCTGGTTAAGCCATTGTGGTTCTCTGGAGTAATGAGGACAGCCTGGCCAAAGTCTGGCCCAGGTCGTAACCACCACAGACAACAGTCGCCGCCTTTGTGGATCAGAGAGAGATTTGCCACCATGCAAATAGTTTGATACCAGGACACTGCTGGATCCTGGTGTTGGCTTACTCTTAGCTTGGCTTACTGACATATGAAAACGCCGCATCCCCTTCTCAGCATGGGAGACCTTGTCGTGGGGATGAATACCCCCAGCTGTACATCGCAGCCCGACACCCAGGAACACCTCCCAGCCACGATGAGGCGTTAAGCCCTTAGGAGGAAACGCAATAACATTATGCAATTTGATATTGTTGTTCACCACTAATTGCTGCTAAATTAAATGTCTCAGAAGAAAAAGACTGGGCATTAATATAGAATATGGGAAATCTAGCTCTCCCGGTAGAAAAGGAGACCAGGAATCCATAGAGGGCGCTGCATTTCTCTAGCTGTCATGCTCTCAGGTTAATCTGATGGCTGAACAACTCGGTTTAAGAGATAGCAGAATGCCTGGGATAAGTGCTATTGCATGGAAATCAATGCA
The DNA here is from genome assembly GCA_018806985.1 of Angiostrongylus vasorum. Classification (NCBI taxonomy): domain Eukaryota; kingdom Metazoa; phylum Nematoda; class Chromadorea; order Rhabditida; family Metastrongylidae; genus Angiostrongylus; species Angiostrongylus vasorum. Next base: position 562,135 of record JADANN010000098.1, on the reverse strand, counting down.
TTCTGACGGAAGTGATGAAAAGGTTTCATCGTTGGAACGAATAGAGGAATTGTTTGAAACAACTCAAATGATTATTTTACCATTCACACATGAAGATGTGTTCCACGAATGTCTTCCTGAATGTCTCTGTCTTCAATAGCTGCAGAAAGAATCCAAATTTCAAATATCCACGAGTGAGATCATTTTTCAGCCAAGCTCCTTTTGAAGATGCTTCTACCCTTCTCAATCTCAGCCATATGGTTCATCTCGATGTTTTCAAAAGTACTGCATTTTCTTGCTCTCGGAACAGTTCTTTTCCAAAGCATACTTTACCAAACTCGTTGAACGCCTGAGAGAAAGGCGAAACGAAGAACTCGTACGGTGTGGTGGTGAACGCGTCAGCCCCACGAAAAGGGTATTAGCGTGTTCGGTCCCCCAAAGGAGACACTAGTCATTCGGAGTTTTGCAAATTTCTCAGTATCATTATTGTTATATTTCACACAATACCCTGCCGTTAAAAAAGTAGTAGCGCAGGAAATAAAAAAATGACGTCGAAAAAAAATTCTAACAGTAACAGAAAAAAACAGTACCATTTGCAATCATTTGGATCTGAGACCACTTTTTTGTAAGAAAAAAGTACGTAAAATATCACGCTTTACTTCAAGGTTGTAGCGAAGCTAGTAATTACCTACATTTGTCGTTAGATGACCGCAGATTAAGAGTTAGACACGAACCAAAAGTCCTTCATCTCTTCTCCTACTTCACCCTTCCGTAGTGTGTGCAATATGTACTCTAAATGTCAATTTAATCACAACTCTTTAACTGGTTGATATCAGGAAGTGTATGGGTGTGACTACGCGTTCCTTCCAACAAATGAGCATCACTTCCACTTTAGAAGAGGTCATCGATGTAAGCAAACCAGAGCAAGAGGAGGGTAGCAGTATCGCCAGAAGAATACCTTATCAAAACTGAAGAAACACGGAGTTTTTTCAAGAAGGCTGAAAGAAATTATGCTTTTCATTCCATGGGGAGTATTGGAATTCTTGGTATGAAACAGATTCACATTTGCCACGTGACTTTTGCGGTAGCCACTCGAACTGTTCAACGATTAATAGTTGAGTAGGCGATACACATCATGGATTTATGTCAGGGGTTTTGATAACTTGTGGTACTTGGAAAAAGAAATGATGAGTACATTCATCTACCAGTTGGAGTTAACGCGGTGTTTTTCAGAAAAGTTTTCGAAATAGAAACGAATCGATTCCTTTGAAGTCCAAATGAGTTCCGATTCTGGTAAACAGTTCAAAAGACGGAAAAAAAACGTGGACAGTACTCCGTCGCGATGATGGAGTCGAACTAAGGCTCTTGACAGAGCTTTACTTGGACGGTCCGTCTTCACTTGCTATGCGGGTCCCAGCATAACCTCCATTTTTCGGAGATTTGCTCGTTAAGCCGTTGTGGTTCCTTGCAGTCCCGAGGTCAGCTTGGCCAAAGTCTGCCCTAGGTCTTCACCACCACAGGCACTCACAGCGCTTGTGGATCGGAGGTAGATTTGCCACCATGCGACTACTTTGATGCCAGTACGGTGGTTGACCCTGATATTGGTTTACTCCTTGCTAGGGTTTCTGGTGGGAAGGCCGGACTCTTCTCAGTTTGGGAGACCTCGTCGGGAGATGAATCACCCCGCTGTACATCGCAGTCAGACATCCAGGAACACCTACCAAACACGATGAGGCGGTAAACCGTTGGAAGGTCACAACTGACAGAACTGTATTACAGTGAAATATAAATAAAACTCAACACAATACGTCAAGAACATTTCCCAGTAGTTTTTTATTCGAGAACACAACAACATGCACAAATCTGGGAAAGAAAAATGCCTTTCGACGGGAACATGACAGCCGCTCAGAAATTTGACTTGATGTTTCTCGGATGAAAAACTTTTCCGAGAAGTTGATGATAAAACCTCATTAAACTCAAAAAGATTTTCCAAAATCTAATGTTTTGTTGTTTGTTTGCTTAGACGACTTGACTTCATTCGCACAGAAATAAACTGCTGTCAGACAAAAAGAAGAAAGCACATTTTCCTTAACCCAAATAGGACATTTTCCTTAACCCAAATAGGCAGCATATAAATCGCCTTTCAAGATGATTAACAAAAATAGGAGACAGAATAATGAAGAACAGATTGTAAGGAAAACAATGGATGCGACGAGGATGAGTGGAGACAGGCTGTCCGATTGAAGCCGTTGGCTTACGGCTTCATGAAGAGGCATTATTTTACGATGTGCCCAAACAATAGAGGATCGATAAGCACATCATCAACATCTGCCGTCCTGGACGTCCAACTGTTTATATCCACGAAATTTCGAAGGAATTCCTTCCGCTGCTATAACTTTCAAAACTATCTGCGTTCCTACAATAAACAATAAAATGAAGGAACGATCGAAGAAAGGAAACTGAAAAGAATTTTCAGGAAGACGAAAACATCGAATAAGGGGAAAGGGATTCCCTGTTTTTGAAAGATGAGATAAAATTTTTGCTGATTTCCCGAATCGGAACGAGATGTTAATTTTGTGCGTTGTATCGTTCCAACCTAACCAACAGCTTAATCAACGCTACCTCATTTTTTCTACTACTCCGTTTCTACTTCTCACTCTTTTCTCACCTGCCCTTTTCTTTTTCTCTCTCTTTCTCTCTCTCTCTCCATCTTTCTAAATGCCTTCTCTCTCCCTCTCTCTATCTGGAAAACAGGTCGGTTGGTGGTGGCCTCAATTAAGTGCGCAAGGAGCTGATTAGTTCACTACGTTGCAACTTAAACTGATAATCTGAGTCATACAATTCACACTTGAAAAGAATCTGACTAGAAAGTGCAATAGCACCTGTTCCTATTACAAAATGTTTTGTACTTCGAGAAATCATCGTGACAGAGTCAACAGCCGAATTTATAAGGATTTCTAATGCAACGAAAGAGTTGAACGTTTCCAACAGGAAGATGAGCTAGGAATAACCTGGATTCTAAAAATAAACGCTTCTTGCGAAAAGTTCGAGGATGTTCGTGCTCTTTGATCTAGTGAAGCCAGTTTGGCAGCTCCCACGCGCGACAGAGACAAATGGAGATTCTACCAGGGTCTCCTTGAGTCAGTTGATGATTAAGCTGCAGACTCAGGTGTTAAGGTGAAAAATACATGTATTGCTGGAAATTGTCTCCGTTATCCGTTCACAGCATGGTGGAGTATCGCAGAAGCTCCAATAAGACTTCTCATGCTATGAAAACTAAGCCTACTGTAACCCTATTATTTCTGTGGCTAAGCTATTTTTTTCTTCTAGTAATGGCTGAATTCTACAAGGTAGCAAAAAGTTGAAGACCATAATACGAATTTCTGTGACAGATGAAGAAAGAATGCTCAACAACCATCTCACCAAGGAAATAAGGGAGAAATTTTTTAAACGGATGGAGAAAAAACCAGACATATCTAGAATTTTCTCGAATGAGGATAAATTATATAGACGTCCACGTGCACTGTTTAGTAACAAAGCAACAGATGGCTGCTTAGGAATAGAATAGAAAAGCAAGTTGTCAAGTTGTTTATTCACTGGAACGTCGGATGTGTTATACTGGAATTCCTTAACGGAACTAGAAGAGTATGAAGTCCAAGAGTTGAAAAGCCCAAGTGGGCAGAATAATACTCTATATAATATCGCATACTTAGTAAAAAGTCTTTTGTACAACTCCAGCAGCCGAAAATACTTTGAACACGTCCTGCAAACGAAACTGAGATGGACAGACATCTGACTCATTTCTTATAGTTATATTGTTCTCGGTGTAGAAAACGACGCCTATGAAAAAACCCACATGGTCTGAAAAAATAGATTCACCAAAAAAACCAACGCGCGACACCATCAGCAAAGGTCTCTCCCATTTGAAAATCGCCCGGGGATCTGCAGTGATCAAACGGAGCACATGCTGAGGGCAGGAACTAAGACTGTGTTATAATTTACGAACAGTTGTTGATCGAGCGGAAACTTTGTTCTCACTGAGCAGACGAAGAAAAACACAGGTTGTCAAAGACGCCACAACGCGGACGAGTTATCGCGTTATCGATTGCGTTGTGAAGGAGGGAGAGGGGGCGGGGCAACTCATCGCTGCACTAATTCAATGATTAGCCGCCTGACATCTATCTAAAGCGCCAAGCCTATTGTTCATTTTCTGCACACGGCTCGACATTTTCAAATGGGTTTTCAGAACATGAACGCCTAAATTGTTGTTAAGGAACAGTTGTCCGATCACGTTTTGGTTGGTGTTTCATAGTCCTTATTTTCCCTTGGATGTATGTTTATGAGTGGCGGTTCATTGTCAACAAACATCAATTGAACTAAGGATAAAGGGTCCTTATAGGATTTCAAAAAGTCATAATGAGCACATTTGTGAGAGAAGATCGGAGTCACTTGGAGTGTCGTTGTAAAAATACCGCGACTGGGCGGTCATTCGTTAATGAGAATCGATACCAAGGCGGGTACATATGATGGCAGACGTTTCCTATTAGGAGCGGTTACAAGCTATGAGATACGGACAACGCATAGCTGGGCCAGGAATCCCTTTTAACCCAATGAGCTGACCACTACGACATTCTACTGTCAGGGACATTTGCTTTGACATACTTCAGCTACACTTCATTGGTTGTATTATCGAAGTTTCAACGGCTTCAGACGTCCCATCCTCCCAAATTCAGTCATCAATAAGGTTATATATAAAATGAGATATGCTTATATCGATTGGTCAGACTTCATAAAAAGTGATTGATCTCTGAAAATTAAGGGGCAGGTGTCTTGAGGCAGAAATCAAGCGGCTTGTGACTCGTGTTTTCTTTGTTCTTTGTAAAATCAAGTTCCAGGTCGGAAAGTCGTCAAGCGTGAGAAGTGAAGTAGTAAACAATTCAGCGTTCATGACTTCGTAGTTTGATTTCCTTTCGGTTAGGAGTGCAAAGGAAAAAATAGCATGGAACCTGGGAGAATAGGAAGACAGAGACTGAATTTAGTTAATAAAAAGTCGGTATAGATGCATAGGTGGGTTTAAATATGTAAGTCGTTAACATCAATATGTGAATTGACTGTGGTAAACGAACGACTGCGTTTGAATCATCTTCATTGAGGAGCGTCAGCAAAATCAGCGTCACCTGACTGAATTTCTTCGTTATCTCAGACTTCAAGCCAGCATTTGCATTAATTTTTAGCCTTTTTTTTTGTAACTATAGACGAGCAATTGAGACTGAGGTAAGGAGACGCGCTTAGTCAGATGCTTCAACATTGTTCGATGAATTGGATCTATTACTTCTCTCCGAATCTTCGATCGTTGGGAAATACAGCATTCGAATATCATTCTTTAAACCTACATAGGGTACACTATACATAGGATACACTGGCCTACATAGCAATTGTTACCTTAAAGCATTAAGGTATATGCTTTTCACCAAAGATTAGAGAACGAAATCATCGGCATTAATCAGTGCCTTTGAGGTACGCCGTCGGAACTGCATTTCGGATGTGAACTGGCGCGGAAGTTGATGAAGGTACTCTGTTTGTGTCTTCGCTTGTTGCTGTTGATGGAGTCGTGGCAGTACAGCTTCTAATTTGCCTACGTTTGAAGGCGCTCGTAGAAAAACGTTAATCAGATCGAAATCCTCCAAAAACTACACCGATCTTGCAACAAGTTACAAGTTCATTACTCCTATATGGCAATTCTAGAGCTCTGAAACTTTTTAGTCTCGGGAGTGAATTTTCATCAGCGGCTGTTTGTTTCAGGTTTTTCCAGTGCGTAGTTAATCGGAGTGAGTGAAAGTGTCATGAAGTCCAATGTCCAAATTTTATGATTGGATGTTGTCGTGCGATAAAGTGGTCGCTTTTGGTTGACCAACACCGATTGCAGATGATTTCATCCTTGGAACGCTTCGTCGATTTCCTAGAACGAACCCTTGCTCCATGTTTTTGCCATGGCCGATGAAGTCATTGCTGATCATTTCGCTCCATGAAGACCTAATAGTTGACAACAACTTTTTTTCGAAGTGAACTAAATCTGGAAAGTGTTCGAGCACTTCGTCTTGTACAACGTTGGCAGTACGTCGTTCGTTGTCGCACAGAATCCGGTCTCAGTCAAAATCCATTATGTCATAATATTACTGAGAAACAGATGTGCAGAACATGTGTCACCTATATGATCGCTTTTTTTCCTCCAATGTAGTATCCAGTTGTTGCGTTTTTCTTCATGAACTTTCGAATTCAGTTGAAGAGCTCCAAGCTCCAAAAGTGCCGCTATATCCACACTTTTTTAGTTCCTTCGAAAGTTCCCGAGCTGTTGTGAAAATATCTGCTCAAATTATCGTATTCAAACGGTCGCTGTCAGTGGCAGGAGCTCGTCTCCTAGCACTGCTGCTGTTTTCTGGCTGCTGGTTGTCTCCTGCAACTCCATTTCTCGTCTTCATCACGTAACTTTTACCAAACACTGCACGATGATCACGTCAAAGATAAATATTTGGGTATCCCGTAATGAAACATTGATGATGAGAGCGCATTCAACGGCTGTACCTTCTTGCATCAAAAACACGACCTAAAGTTACTTGTTTCCCTGTATTTTTTTTCGGAGTTCTCTATGGAGAACAGATACAGTACTTCTTGCATTCGATTCGTTTTCTTCGCATTCATCGTCCACCAAACTCTTCGAACATTTCGCATGTTATTGCTGCTGCTTGTTTCGTCTTATTACGAATGTCGTGGAGTGCTTATTGAGTCGATTTTCCTTGCAACTTTGGAGATCCACGTAGATAGGGAGGATAGTTCCAAGCTAAGGCATTCCAACGCGCAGTGGAAGAGCGCGCTGGGAGGAATCGAACCAAAGCCTTACTTCCTGGTGGACTGTACCAATAACTTCTACTGGCGCTGCCGAATGGCATTTCTTCATTTGAGGATTCCACTTTAATGGATTTTTACTCGGTACTACCATAAAGACTCACATCTCGAGAATGAACGGCTGTGGACAATTTCCTCGAATCATCGCTACTTTAAAGAAGGCAGAGGCCTTGGAACATTAACTAAACTAAGGTGTCTGTAGCAACCTCGTATAAACTAAACGATCCGGAAAGAAGAAGAAGTTCTACCTGGCTCTTCTTAGATTATGTGAGCTTAATACAGAATGGTTTGCTTCTGCTGATAAACAAGTCGGCACCGTATATTTATGTCCACTATAATTCTCTTGGTTTACAATGGCTATCATTAACGTTTTTTTTTCATCAGCATGTTGTGAACAGCATATAATACCAGTCATCCATCTGACGTCCTGTAATAACCACATGTTACTAACCAGTTCAGCGTCGTGTTTGCGACAGTTATTTCACATTTTACTTTCACCTTCTGACTAAAAAATAAACAATGTTTTAGATAAATCTAAGCACAGTTCTTAGTGTTCTTCGAATGAATGTTGTTGGGTTAAAGAAGTAATAATTTAAAGGGTGGAGTGTAGCGCAGTGCAAAGATGAACCGCTTGTAAGAGTACTACTTTTGGTTCTAATCTTTATCAGATAAACAAAGACTCAATTACTCTCATAAGGTTCTTGTGCCCTCGTCACTAAAGTGCAAAAATGTTGACCTCTCTTCATCGACAATGTACTGTCCTAAATCATGGTGCACAAAGAGACCATCTGATTCAAGTTAGTGAATTCAAAGCCGCGAGACGTATTAGGCAAGACATCTCGTCAAAATTGGTAAGCGTAGGGAAGTGTTACCTTTTCGAGTTTCCTCCAATTGTATTTATGACAAGCTCGTTCCAGGATTCGAAAATTGATTCTTTTTCTTCTCCTATAAGCTTGGTAGTTTCTGAGACATGTTTAGTCTTCCTGGTCACAATTTTTTGTCCACTGTGCCATAGCGGCCCACGGCCCACCAAGCCTTCTATCCCTCTGGGGTGGGCAAGTTGATACCAAACTGTCTGCGAGGAAAGCAGTTGAGACATTGTAAAGGCCAGATGTGGGTTCTATCACCTCCAAACGATGCTTGATGAAGTCAAATGCATGGCGCATCCCTCAGAGATTGATCAACGCCACAGCTTTATCGTTTTTTTTACTGTGCCATGATTTGACGGCGCTTATTTGATGCACTTCTTTGCAAATTATCTTAAGCAGTCAATAGATTTCATATTTCAACAATGTGCGTATTCACAGCATCCAAGCAGATTCTGGGAATGGTGAAGTTCACCATCCCTATCCCTAATCGACACTCACTACTATAGTGAGATCTATGTTAGGAAGTGAATTCGTTTGACAGCACCGATTTATGCAAAGTGCTCCAATTCCACCATTTTCAGACCCTCAGTACTTCGTTTTTTTATGCCAAAGAGTTCCTCTATAACTTTCGCTTAAAGTTTCGTATCGATTTAGCCGTTCTCTTTCTAATTGTTTCTACGTGCACACCAATCAGAAGAGTCAACCATTTGTCAACGTCAGTGGTGTTCCCGTCACCATGTGGGCTGTTCCATGCAACCAGTTCCGTTCGTTGTCAGCAGGTTGCTGGCTGCTATTAATATCAACGGTCTCGAGGTAGGGAAGAATGCCTCATTATCATGCGTGATATTGGACAATATATAAACCTATTATTCTGATGAGAGGGGCACATCACGCTTCCATATGAATTCTGTGAGGTTGGTCTCCACACGACATATTCAGTGGAAGACTCACAGAAAGCGGTGAGTGTGCAAAGAAGCTATTCTGTGTTTAATGTGATTGAAAGCTAGATTTAGCGTTTTCTCTACTTGGTTATGGAGGTGTTTGGCCGAATAGATTGCTGTCAACTTGACCTTTCCAGGCTCTGAGGAAGGCGAAATCCGCCGAAACGTCAGCTTATTCGTGAATAAAGAACAAAAATAACACCTCGTGTTTGCTCATCAAGAATACAAAGAATTACTTGATCAATGCCAGGGTTAATAGAAAGTCGGACGTGGGATTTATTACGAGACGTACCAGCACGATATTGTAAAAGAAGCGCTGTCACTGAGACAAAAGACCGTCTTAGCTCGATAGTCAATGCACTTTCTCCGCCGCTGTCTAAAACACGGAATCGTCCCGAACTTCATTAAACGAAGACGACTACGCGATGTATGCGGACTACCAGAGGATAGTCGCCGAGTACTGGACATCGAATTGCGAGTACTACGCACCTCTCTACGAAGCCGACAAAACGAGATGTTCGTCAAGTGGAAGAAGTGTGAGACGAAGGAAAACTTTTGTGCTCAGTATTTGGAGGATCGCCTCTGGAGGAGAATAGTGGGTAGGTCAGTGTTGATTTGCAACTCTATTAGGTCTAATGCTAAAGTAACTTTGCGCAGAAAATTCGAAGACCTTTTGAGTAAATCGCATAACATGGCTTCAAGAGGGCACAGAAAACCGCTAACGAACATCAAACAGGTCACAGTAGGAAAAATAATGTTTAGGGAAGAAAGCTAACCGTGTTAGGAGGCACGACTCTCCCTGACGGTGCGCGCTCGTTGTTGGGATTGGGGCCAAGTTTCTCAACATCTGAACCCATTTCTAAGGTAATCTTGCGTAGGGTCGCATGTAGTTTACATGAACTTCAAGATAACTTCCGTAAAAAAGCTGGAGATGAAACGCAGAATAAGTGCGAACAACACCAAGTGGGGGGCCCTACCAATAGCACCATTTCCTCAGCCGTTCTTTAGACAACAAGAGCACAGGAATGAACTTGATGTTAAATTTCAATGTTAAATGTTACGGATGTTAATGAAACTTTCAAAGTCCTTAATCACTATCGCGCGAAAGATACAGCTCAAACCTCACTGCAGTGCAAAAACGTGGTATGCGAGAGGTACGAGAGCTGACAAGATTGAAAAACATAAGACTATCCGTTAGTGATAAGGATGGAGAGTTTGTCGTAATTCCCCCTCAGTTAGATGTCGAGATAACGAAAAAGCATCTTGAAGATTCTTCACTTTATCGTCCATCATCTGAGAAGGAGTTTAAAAGTAAATACCGAAAACTGAACTACGAATGGGTCAAAATGGCAAGGGCTGCTGATTTAAAACCATCACTTATCCCTCAACTGAAAGTTGACTTGCCAACATGTCCCGTCTTGTACTTGCTTATAAAAAACTCATAAGCTAGTATCCAGCAATGATCTTGCGTCTACCGATCCATCATTGTTTAAGGTTAGAGCAATGATTAGCTGTGTAGACGGGCCAACGGATAGGATAATATGGTTGTTATCCCTAATATTTACCCAGTTGTTGAAACATATTCCAGCCCATCTTACGAATACCCAGACGTTTCTGGATCGTCTACGTACTGCGCAACCCAGCAGCGCGTACGTGATGGAGTCGTTCGACGTTAGCGCCCTTTACACAAACGTGTCGAATGACTCCGCAATGCAAGCCATATTCGAACTCCTGATGCGACACGAAGGAGAAATAAACATGTATGGCTTCAAGATAGAGCAGTTGATGGCACTCTTAAAAGAATGCTTGAGCTGCTCAACCATCAGATGGTCCGGAAAGTACTACGCTCAAATAAAAGGGTTGGCAATGGGACAGTGACTCGGCACCAAGTCCTGCCATTGCGTTTATGTCTAAGGTGGAAGCGCCAGTGACTCGGGCCGTTACTCTACTGTAGATATACAGGTGACTGTTTTGTCCTTTGCTGAACACAAGAGGAAATGGACAAATGTTTCGAGTTGTTGAATGAACAGTCGGAGTATTTCAAGTTTACCCTGAGAGAAACCGAAAAAAAACTGGCTTCCATTCCTGAACGTCCAAATTAACCTATCAGAAAATGGCTACATTACAAAGTGGTACCGAAGGCCAAGTAGTAAAAACATCTTGGTTCATCACCTCTCCTCTCACCCCTCTCACACGAAAAGGGCCCTTGTAAGAAACATGTTTCGAACAGCAACCAACGTGTGCACGGGAAGAGAGCAGAGAGAGGAGCCCCGAAACTTGGCGCGACAAATAGCCATTTCTAATGGCTACGAAACTGTAGCTCGGAACAGGTGTGGAGCAAAATCTAGGCCTCCAAACGACAGCTCTAGCAATAAAATGGTCGCGTTTATCCTACCCTTCATCTCAAATGATGTAAGTGCAGCTATAAAACGCTGCTTGAGAAGGGCTGGTCTTAAGGATTCGGTAAGGGTCGTTGAAATACCACCGAGTACTCCTAGGCGCCAGCTGGTTCGTAACCGCCTATATGACGGTCTATGTGCAACGCAAAATTGCAGAATTTGCCCCTAATGGTAGAGACGGTGATTGCATGAGCTCGGGTACAGTTTATCTGATCTCCTGTAAGATATGCGGAGACGAATACATTGGCGAAACGGGCAGACCCCTCTGTGTCCGCATAAAAGAACTCCTAGTCGGTAAACGTAAACCAAATACCCCGCTAGGCAGACATAGGACGCAGAGACACAACGAAGAGGACTTTGAAGTACAGGTCACGATCCTCGCACGGGAATCGCGAACACAAGCGCGCAAAACTCTCGAGGCGTTCTGGATCAATTCCAGAAATCCGAAAAATGAACAGCAGGGAAGAATGCCTCATTATCACGCGTGATATTGGACAATGTATAAATCTATTATTCTGATGAGAGGGGCACATTACGCTTCCATGTGAATTCTGTGTTCAATGTGATTGAAATCTTGGTTCAGCGTTTTCTATGTTTGGTTATGGAGGTGTTTGGCCGAATAGATTGCTGTCAACTTGACCTTTCCAGGCTCTGAGGAAGGCGAAATCCGCCGAAACGTCAGCTTGCTCGTGAATAAAGAATAACGTCTCATTAATCAGGTGATTGACGGTGAATGTCTGTCATTGTCTCGAAGAACTTTTTTTGAATAAAAAGCATATCTTTTTTCTAACCCGCTTTTGCGCTTGGAAGTTGGACATCTACTTTGTTCGTATGGAGTCTCAATAAAAGTTCACCCCACTGAACATATCAATAAAATTAGTGTTAAAGAATGTTCCACCAATACCCAGTGTCAAGGGACAAGTGGTAGTTGGAGACGCGGTGAACACGGGAATGGTGTCTGGTTGGATTCCAGTTGATTGAATTAAGTTTTTCATCCCGTTTGAGTCAGCAAGTTGGTATCGCATTTCTGTGAGAAATGCTCGCAGTCGAGAATAACGCATGGCTAGTATTTAACAACATTCATGAAGGAGACAAAAATCCACAAGAGGCAGCCGACCCACACTTAATTCGAACACCTTCATGGAATACGGATGCTGTACAACGAACCGAATGAAAGAAGTGCTGGATCACGGACAGCGCATGAAGTCAGGTTATACAGATGCATGTAAAATATATAAAACACTATTTGGGAGGCATGGTTGGAGTAGAAGTAATACGGGAAGAAGGAATGTGAACACTGTATACGGAAACTTGCCGACTGTTAAACAACAGCGCTCCTCAGCTATCTTGGTTGTGAACGTTTAACGTCATTTTCACCCACTTGCTCTCACTTTTCTAAAGTGCAAAGAAGATCTTTAGTTAGAGAGAGAGAGAGAGAGACGTCCATTAAGTAACGATCACTTAGAATTACACTTGAAAAGGCCTCAAAAATGAAGTAAGAGAGTTTCACGAAAGCTCTACAGAGTCGTAGTCAGTAGCATTTTTTACACTGGTTTTCTATGATTCGTTTTGTACACCATTCTGTAATTCTTCATTTCATAGCTTTATCCTATTTTTCATAAGAACATTAATGATTACTAAATAGGGATAAGGGGCGCGTGCAGCGCAGTGGTCGGAGGCGCTCTGTAATACACATGGGATCGATCCCCGTGTCCCAAGCCCACCGAGCCTTCCATCTCTCAAGGGGCAGCAAATTGGTACCAGACTGGTCTAGGAGGATAGCAGCACTGGCTCGATACATCAGTAGGCCACCGCGAGTCCTTGTGAAGGTCAGCTATGCATTCAATCACTTCTAAACGATACTTAATGAAGTCGAATACTTTGAATCCGAATCTTCATCCCTCAAGGTTTGTTAAACGACGAGAACTTTATCCTTTTATCCGTCTTTAAGTAGCGATTCTGAATAGCTTGAGTTAACCAAAACACTGAAATCTTCATGTAAAGCAGTCGCTTGGTATGGCCATTCTGACAACTCGCAAACAAAAAAAACCTCAGTAGAAAATCGGTACAGCTTTCCTTCATATTTTTCATGTGTTCATGTTTCATGGCATCGAGTTTTTTATGCGGTGTTACAATAAAGCCAAGAATAACTTTCAACGAAGCTGAGATATTTCCAAAACTCTGGACCGCAGGTCCCAATGGTGGGGAACGAACGCGCTATTGTCCTTTCCGGGGAGTAAATTTCAGCTTAACTGGGTTCAATGCCGATTTGGGCTCCCCAGATCAATACCGTTGACGGGTGATTGCTGATGGCAAAAAGATCGATAGAACTAGCTGAGAGACAGACGAAACGAAGGACCCGCATGGTGTGGTGGTGAACGCGTTACTCCCCGGAAAGGACAATAGCGCGTTCGTTCCCCACCATAGGCACCTACGGTCCAGAGTTTTGCAAATATCTCAGCTTCGTTGAAAGTTATATTTCGCAATTTACCCTGCCATCAAAAAGAGTAGGCAGCAAGTAAAAAGGTGAAAAAAAGCCAAGAGTGTTTAGAACCAAACTGGAAGATGATTCGAAGCTACGAGTGCGTTTGTTCTCCTGCTTAGTTCACTATCCAAAACTGTTATCCAGTATGCAGAATTTCTTGGTTATCAGTACGTCCTCACCATAAAATATGCTGCTTATGGAATTTGTGGCGCGTGCGGCGCAGTGGTTTGAAGCGCCCACTGCGACGCGCACGTGAAATCGATCTTCACGCCCATGGCCCTTCCATCCCTCCGGAGTCGGCGAATTGGTACCAGACTTGTCTGGGAAGATAGCAGCACTGGCTGGACACATCGGTAGGCCACCGCGAGTCATTGTAAAGGCCAGATATGCATTCAATCACCTCCAACGATACCTAATGAAGTCGAATGCATGACGCATCCCTCAGGGATTGATCAACGCCGAGAGCTTTATCCTTCTATTGATTTATACGGAATTTAAACCAGTCGATCGCGAATAACCATTATTTTTTTGATGTAGTGTTAAATACTGTTCAAAATATGGCAAGACGTCTTTGTGTAAAAAATAAATAATTGCTTTCTCACTGGAGATCACAACCAGAGTTTATCTTTGTTAAAGCACGACTCAGAAAATTTTCATGTTGAGTACCGAAATCCCAGAATTGGGATACGTACGTTGAAGAAGCAAGCCAGTAATTGCAGGTGTAAGATTTTTTCAATAAATATCAAAAACAGAGCTCTCCGGTATCTCTAGTCGGTTGCTTGGTCGCTCCCGAGGTTATAGGCCGCGTCAAAAGTTGGTGCATGGGTGGTTAAAGGCGGACTAAAAGAGATATCGAGCTACCCTGAAGTACAAATAGAACCAAAGGATGGACATCTCCTCGTCTTGAAAAAAGCGTTTGATATGGCAGTGTCGGCAAAGGCGAATACGGAAAAGCTGCTAATTCCTCGGGACCATTCTAGGTTGAGTACATTTGGAAGGACTAGGGTGGTGACCTGCACTACCTTCAAATTGCATCTGAGCCTCCCGTTGATGACCTGTTAATGGAAGCAAAGAGGATTTGGCACAATGTCATCCTACCTACCAAGACGAACAGGCGTCGCCCTTTTAATTTCATCTATAATACCGAGGAAGAACCGTTCCTAGAAACATGAGACAATAAAGGAGTCTGCCGCGTCGGCGTACATCTCAACACGAGTTTCACCATGAACATCGATTCATTTGAACAACCAACAAACCAAATCGGAAGTATACGATCGAAGAGATGTGAATCAATAATACCTGTTCGACAATCATCGCCGTCTATGCACCAATACCAAGCTATGACAAAGAAATCGAAGCGTAATATAAGGATGCCAAGTTCTACAGAGAAAGCCGTACATTCCTTGAAGACATCATTGTCGATTTTAACGCTAAGACTGGACCCACAAGAATGTTTGAAAAACCTCACATAGAAATCAACAGGTTAGAGTGAAGCACGCTGGGTAAGTACCTGTCTTGGTTCATCACGATGAGCAAAGCCAGCGGTAGTAACTCTTAATTTCATAGGACCCACTCTCAACGTTGAACGTGGTACTCTCCAATGAAGAGCGCCGTAATGAAATAGACCACGTTATAGCAAATCAAAACGGGCTGGTAGGGCAGTGATAGTGATCCCGATTATCATGATCACAGTGGTGGTTCAATCCCTCTACCTTTGGGCCCACAAAACCTCTCACCTTGCGTGATCGAGAAATTGGTAGCAATCTTGTTCGAAAATGCTCTAGAAACCGACTATTACTGAAATCCGGTAAGAATAAGCAATAATTTTTTATATGATTGAGATAACACGAGGTTCGTATAAAAAACTTCTGTTCGGCCAACGTTTAGGCGCCTTTGACTTCCTCAAAGCCGCTTTGATCCGTGTCGATTGTCCCAAATCGATCGTTTTTGCGATGTGGATGTTCTTAAACATCGAGCCGAATCCAGTAAAGGGAGCGCCGCTCGATAGAGTGTTTCCGGAATGGGGGTGTTTGGGAAAGCATGGGAATACTTCACTTTCCAGAATCCAAGTTGGAAAGCCTTAGCCCGGATATCTCAGCAGTCCGGGGAGGATGGACTCAGCCAGCACTCGACGATATTCACGACGAAAGGAAAATCCTCAAGCAGCAACCGAATATACGCAAGAAAAAACATGAGTTCGAAGACCTCTGTTGACGATGGATGTGAGAAGACGAATCGGATGCAAGAAGTGCACAGCAGGTGTGAAAGAGGTGTGGTGTAAAAGCAGAAAAAAAGTGGCAAACCGAAGATTTTGCTTAAACGATGTCGCTACTCGCTAAAAATCCTACACAGTATCGGAACATCGCCTCCTTCACGAAAAAAGGCATCTTTCGCGGAAAGCAGCCGCAAAGTGCAGGAAGTGGAGTTTAGAAATCACCATGAATTGAGATTTATTTGGACCACCAACCGCCTTCTGGGAACATGTCCTTTTCAACAACATCGATGGTAAGTAGAGTTGCTAATGACTAAAATAAAGTAGTTTCGACTGAAATTCACATGGACAATGATGAACAAAAAAGAGTTAGCAATTTTAACTTATTATTTACGGCCTACTCTTTTTTTAGCGGCAGGGTATGCGTTGCGAAATATAACTTTAATGATGCTGAGATATTTGCAAACTCTGGACCGCAGGTGCCTATGGTGGGGAACGAACGCGCTATTGTCCTTTCCAGGGAGTAGCGCGCTCACCACCACACCAAAAGAGTTAGCAGCTGGTTTCCTCGGGATTCGAAGCGCAGCAGGAAGCCCATGCCTAAATGGTCAGGAGTCGTCAGAGATCTTAAAGAAGAATGCAATTTTCAGCAAGTCTCTAGAGTAAACAAGACCCTCTGGATTACTCTTTCATGCGCTAGGGCAAGTGGAAGATTTATAGTTCCCCGCGCGAGCAATACGGCAATCAAAGGAACGAGAGGTGGTGCAGGTGGTCAGAAAATAAACTATGTGACCCCAAAACAACTTAGTCCTTCAACATATTTGAGACACCAAAACCACTCAATGCTCTACCGCACTACAAAACAAGCAGATTTCTCTTAATGTTAAAAAAGCGGTGCACAGCATGAGACTCATCTTCTGTTGGGGTTATCCGAAACAGGAAGAAGTTAGGCACCAACCAAGAAGGGTAATTATGCACAAATATCTTGGGAGTGCTAAGAATCTTTGACTCAGGGAAGCAAAGCTCTTTCTAACTTCCATGTCTGGCCACTATTGGTGGTAGCCGCCTGGAAACTCCCTAGTATGACTCTTTCTGTTGCTTAATACAAATGAAAATCCGTGTTAATGACTCCGTGTGAAGAGGAGCAAATATTCAATTAGGTAATAATACATCTCCGGAATAACAAATGCAATTTAGTGGCCAGTGCACGACCAAGAAGTTAGGAACCGTATTTATTAGATGTGACCATCGTGCACTCGTTCAGTTTACAATCAATTCATCTTCTAGTCCATGGTAAGAATTTGACTAGCCATAGCCTACAAGGGAGACCATAAGGTCATGTCCTACTTTACCATACTGGGGGAGCTCAGTAAGCAATCACTCACTTTATTAAGTAGTATGTCGCAACTAACACTGTCTTCAGGACCATGAAAAGAGTGTTCCTCTATGAGCTGCTCCAAATAATGATGGGATAGCAAAGAGATGCTACTCTAACCTCACTCGAAAATCACCGTAACGCGATCACAAGTGACTACAGGGGGAATTTGTGCATGTTCTAAGACGCAGGTACTTGACATTCACCATCCGGTTTCATACCCACTTGTGTGAAAGTTCCTCTGCATAGATGGATTTTAAGGGTTGCATGTATTGTACTGTGCATTATTGATTCGATCAAGGCCTCTCATCAAATGTACGAGAAGTACCCTGAAGAGGCTCAGGTCACATTTTAGAGTACATTACTATTGAGAGGACTTGACATCCTTTCGTTGACTACACCTAATCCAAAATTGCAGAACTCGGCACTCAGCACTTTCTTACCAAAACCATAATAGCATTAAACGAAAAGTATGATGTTCTTTGCGTTCTTCCTGTGAATGGAGCATTTGGATTAACGCTCAACACAGAGAAATAGAGGTTTTTTAGCACACAGTCGAGCCATTCCACAAGAATCTAATACATCATTTATAGCCAAACAAACCACCACTGTGAGAGAGGACATAAGAAAATCGTGCGACCTTACCTATGCCTTATGCTATTGTGAAACCCTATGCCCCATAACTCCCAATCATCCCAGTGGCTCACGTTTGGTAAACTTCACGCAGAGCGTCCCATGAAAAGAATAACAAAGTAGATAAATTAAGTCTTCGGCGCTGGTCAACTGTGAAGTATGTGCCATGCATACGACTCCACTTGTAACCCCGATTAGATTCGTTTCGTCACGCTGTTTGATAGAATTGCGCCTAGTTCGCGGCACTGGTTCAACGAAAGTCGACTGTGATTTTACCTCGTCTTGCGACTGTGCTGCTCTTCATGTCGTTGGTCGTAACTGGAATTTTGCAGGACGAATCGGGCATGGTTACTTTTCGGCGGAGTTTGTGAGTCTGAAAATAGCACTGTGAAAAACACAACTTTTCTGTGTTCTTTCAAAGTGCTTCACTTTTAAGCTGCTTCCAACAACTACTTCTGATTTGTCTTCTCCTGCAGCTAGTATCTATTGTTAGCACTCTAAAGCTTGTTGTAGAGGAATTACGATTAGGATTTCATTTAATCTCGACCAATTCTTTGCTAATATCCAGTTGCGACCAAAATTTCTTATTCGAAGAATCAAGGCCGACTTCTAACTCTTTCTACGAACAGCTCTTATTGTTCGGTAGGGTAAATGTAGCAGTTATCTGAGGAAAAAGCGTTCGCTCGGAATGTTGTTCTATTAGCAAGTTCTTGCTTTTTTCTTGACGAAGACGACATTTGTTTACCAGTTTCTCGCTCAATCGAATCTTTGCAATGAGAAGGTAGTCACGAAATTCAGTAGAGAATGATCGAGCATGCGAGAATGCTGAGGTGTCGAACACGTTGCTTGTATAGATGTGATTGATATCTGAATGAGTCGTGCCACTAGTGGAATCCAATTTCCATCATTGAGTTTCCTAAAAAAACAAATTTTCATGCAGGACGGATAGAGATCAATAAAGCGGTTTTCTACTTTATCTTGGCTACCTATTTCACCCTCGACAATTTCGCCAAAAGATCTGTAAAAGGGGAGTTCGTTGTGAATTACATTATTTGACCTATAATGGGACAAAAATTGCCACATGAGCTGCACAGAGTCATCTTTTGATGCATGGTTATGAGGATGCGAAAAGCAGTGCGCTGCCGGCACTTGGTAGCGTCATTTTTCCTCCACAGATTGCAGGAGTCGTGAAAAATGAAGTTACTGGTGGTTATGGTGATCATATCTCTCTTTTTTCTGCTCTACAAACTTTTTTATGAAAATCATCTCTTAGCATTATCGAGGAGAATAAATCGGGAACAATCACTTCAGCATCACGACAATCACTACAGAGGAGCAACTAACCTAGGTGGGCGTCCGCTTGAAATCCTTCCACCTCTACTTGCAGTGTTACAGAGTGAAGGGGGGTGAGCAATAGGAAAATTGCTCAGAAGAGTTCTAGAATCAACTTTTTTTTCTTATAGAGTCCCTAAACTCGGTGTGAACATTCATTTCTCGTGTCAGAGTCGAACCAGACCACAAGTTTTCGTCTCTTTTCTTTGCTCTTTGCACTAAACATGACCTTTCAGGACGGAACAACTAGAGAGTTTCGAAGCCGACAAAGTTTCCTCGATAAGGTTTAAGATGAGGGAAGCCATCGCGGATTGGCGGTCTTCTCCGATACATTCCTTGTCTAGCATCGGCAACCTCATAAGCCATAAAAAGCCATCATTTGAGGATTCCGTCATCATTTTCAACGATAAGATAGTGCGAAATTCAAAGAACGTTTCAAAACATCGAGTAATTAACCAATGTCCATGGTGTCTTGCATGAGGGTAGAGATCTATTACTTTCAAGCGCTCTACGAATGAAAATCTTTAATGAAGTACTCACACCTGGACAAAATTTTCCTCACCAAACCTTATGAGAAGTTTGTAAAATACTCAAATTTCAGTAATCAGCTCATGGTGTTTTCACTCTATATTTTCCTAAAGTACATAAGCACTTCACTGGTTTACACATTCAGTAGTTGGATACTTACTTGATACTTGAAAGGCCCGTCCCCAGTGGTCGTGCAGGCCCCAGCATAATCTTCACTTTTTCGGAGATTTGCTAGTTAAGCCATTGTGGCTCTCTGGAATCTCGAAGTCAGCACGGCCAAAGTCTGCCCAAGGTCTTCACCACCACAGGCAGTCACAGCCGTTGTGGGTCACAGGGGGATTTGCCACCATGAGACTAATTGGATCACAGGACGATGGCGGTTCTTGGTATTGGTATTGGTTTACTCTTAGCTAAGCCTCCTGATGGAAACGCTGGACTCCTTCTCAGCATGGGAGACCCTGTCAGGGCGTTGAATCCCCGGCTGTACATCGCAGCCCGACATCCACTAACACCTCTTAGTCACGATGAGACGGCAAACCGTTGGGAGGATTCAGTAGTTGGAGTTACTTGAAGACTGTCGGCTAAGTGACCACAGTACCTCATTGGATTAAGTCACTTTCATATTAGCAGCTTATCAGCATAGAATGTTACAATAATTTATTCTACTACCATTGAGGAGTTGCTCGAGAAAAGGAGAGTGAGGCCTGATCTTACTGCGGCACGCGAGGCCTGATCTTACTGCGGCACGCTTGATACGGCTAGGAGTAAATGCCAGTTGCATAAGAGATTTGCTGGAAAATCTACGTTGGTAGAGGCAGAAAGAACTTTTAGAAGCAGCACAAAAAATAGCCGGTCGAAAAACTGCCATCAGCGCCTATGCGAATATAACGTTTCGCTATCACGCCTGAAGTGGGAGAACTAAAACTACTCGTCATGATATAGGATTGAAGCAGGTAAAGTTCTACACCAATCTTTTCCAATTCCCGCCCCGGACTATAAAGTCATTGGCGGAGAAAAACCACTTAGAATTCCCTCCTCTCAGGTTGCACCCACTTTTTCAGTTCTACATTCCCCCTCATTCCCACATGAGCTGACTGTTATCGAAGCTGTATCACGGAAATAATCACATCCATGAGAAAGATGTTTCGACAATGTGACACATTATCGCCAAGGCTATTTACTGCAACGCTGCAAGTAGATAATTCAGTTAGTCAACCAAGACGAGGAAAGCTTACGTAATGATGAAGAATTCCTATCAAACCTTCATTTCGTGGATGACTTCATCATCTTCTGAAGGAACACCAGTGAAGCAGAGACGATAATCAATGAGCTCAACGAAGTAGAAAGAAAAGTGGAACTACGCATAAATCGGAAGATGAACCAGTTCATGAAAAACAAAGGGGCGACCTGGTGCGACCTCGAACGTTATGTGTTCAATGAACATAGAGAACAACATGAAGGAGGAATTAGACAGAAGAAGGAGAGCAGCTTAGGCCGCATTCGGTTCTCTCGATGAACCCTCCGACCAACTGAAGGACCCGAAAATCCGAGCTCACCTTTTTAATTCAACAGTTCTTTCAGCGCTCTGTTATTCAGTAGAGACGTGGGCCGATGCTTCAGCCACAAGAATAATACGCAATAGTCACAGAGCGCTTGAACGATGGATTTTCCAATATAACCAGCATACACAACAGCTAATGAAGCTCCGATCTTAGAAATCTTTCTCATCTTAGAGACCCAGGAGAACGCACATCGATAGAGAAACATAGGGCTTGCCATATAATGAGAAAAACAGAGGACAGATGAACGAAAAACACTGTAGCGCTGACTCCAGGAGGAGGAATTCGTCCCCATATGGCGACCATCTACACGTTGAGCGGACGTGTGATCAACTAAAGTAAAGCAGTTGTACTCGCAACTGAAGCTGTTATGCAGATCACGGCATGAGACTCGCGCCCACAACCATGCTCGAATCAAACCACCGCTTTGGAACACGATTGAGAGGCAAAGAAATGAATACAGAATGTGTTGGAGTCCTCACAACTCGTAGAGACGGGCCGCTCAAGTATCCTTGTAGGTACCACATGTGTGGTACAAATGTTAGAGGAACTTTAATACGCACGTAGTTGTTGGTTCGAGCGCGTTCCTTGGGCTACTCATGCCCAACCCATGATTCAGGATCATCAATTCAGCACTAGACTTCTCAAGGATAAAAAAGAGACATTAAGTTCATGAACGGGTAGGCTAGCGCGTGGTGTAGTAGTTACAGATGGTTCATTACGCGCATTGAGCCCGGGTTCCATTCCATTCTGAGCCAGCAAATCCTTCACTTCCCATCCAACCGAAGCTAGTAGACTAGCGTTGGACTTCTTCGAAAAATCTCCTCCGATCCAGAACTTTTGGCGACTGGTTAAAGTGCAGTCCTAGAAACACTGTAATATCGGGTAGCTTGACAGCGATCTTACTTAGGTTGAAAACATTGGTTTTCGATACCAATCTGTTAGTCTAAACATGAAAGCCAATTCTCATTAGATTCTTCTCGCGTAAGTCTTATATACTCTGACTCTCTATTAAAGAATTCAAAGCATTTGTCTGTCTCTTACTATGTGGAGTAGACAATAAAGAAGGGCGCTTGTGGCGCAGTGGTCGGAAGCGCCCTGCAACACACACGGTGGAATCGATCCTCGCGCCCATGGCCCACCAAGGCCTCCATCCCTTAGGCAAATTGGTACCAGACTTGTCTCGGAGGATAGAAGCACTGGCTCGATACATCGGTAGGCCACTGCGAATCATTGTAAAGGTCAGATATGCATTCAATCACCTCCAAACGATGCTTAATGAAGTCGAATGCATGGTGCATCAGTCATGGATCGATTAACATCAAGAGCTTTATCCTTTATTTTTTATCCTTTAGACATTAAAGCAGTCCTCTGTGTATCTACAGTACAGTAACCGTCTATGGTTGAGAACTGGAGTTTCGGTTTTGGACACAAAGGCTGTGGTAAGGCTTGCTATATATACCTGTCCCATGGATAAGGATAATGATAAGGATTAGAGCGTGGATCTAATAAGCACAAGGTCGCAGGTTCGACTTCTGCTGGCGGCAAGTAGTTTAGCTGCCGCAACTCAGTCGGTTAAAGCGTGGATATAATACCCGCAAGATTCTATGAGTAAACCTAATCTGTGCGAAATACCTTCCAGACTACCTAAAGATTAAGCAAATAAGACAGTTTTAAGACAGCCATTAGCTGTTGCATGGACAAGCCATACATATTTATTTTCTCTTCATTTTCTATGAGCAGCTCAAAAATGGATTCTATTTAGGAACCATTTGATATGTTACTATAAACTGAGGTAACATCGAGTGATTCCACTACATGTGTGCTTTTTTTATAACGTGCACCGTAGGTGATCTAGGGATACTTTTGTATTAGATAGATGGGTTGATGTGACTTTTAACAACTGGGTGAGGATAAGGTTCAGCACCTATGCTATTCTAACCGTTGGTTCACCCATACAACTGGTTTTAAGTCTAACGCTAAATGATGACGGGTCGATGGACGCAAAATCATCAGTAAGAGTAAGGTTATGGGTTTCAGTAAGCTTGTGACAGGACAGGACAAGTTAGATGATCATTCTTGAGCTGAAAAACAATAGAAGACTCCATACCTGTGCATTTACTGCGTTGACCCACTCCCTATTTAGCTTTCGATATTGACTTCTTTATTTCTTTTCAGAGGATTGATTGTTTATGGAAAGAAACATCTGTAGATGTTTTGCTGTTGTACATCCAACTGACTGGGAATAACTACAAATTCTCCACTTTTAGTCGGATAGATTTCGAATTTATAAGCTATCTAACTTGGCGCACACCACGTGTTTGCTCGTGTATACGGTTGGAGTTTAATTTTTATGTCAATAGTGATCAAGTATTTGGAGGACTTCGCCCGGAAAATAAACGAAAGACGGGGTCAATTTCGCTATTTGGTTATTCTTGCTTGAAGAAAACTTTGGGAAAGGGATTGGTGGTAATGCCCCTCTCTATATTTCGCCACCTAATCTTTCTAGTTTAACCTTACACCGCAGTTAACCTTGAAGTTCAAGTACGTGGCACGTGATCATGCGCGTGACTGTTTTAGAAATAGTTGATAAGGACAAAAAATTTGGAGCCAATTCGAACAATGACCGCGCACCATTCGAAAACAATATCCTATAATAAAGTGACTCTTGATGAAAAAGCACTGTATCTCGGAGAATCGTGAAGAATGGTGCTTCTATTTCTTAATCTCTGCAGGTGTGATAGACTTTCGTACTTCTCTCTTGGCGTGTTTTTTAATATTCCACCACGTAATGCTACAAATAGGTATGGATCCGGCTACTTTTCTCCTCCAGAGGTGCTTCGCTAAATACTGACCGTAACAATATTCTTTGTACACACAGTTGAGGAAACATGTCGTTTTGTATGCACAGCAATGAAATGCGTACTAATTGTGTCTCGATGCTCAGTATCTGCTCAGAAATCTGCTAAGCCGCGTACTTCGTGGACTTTCTCACATTTGATGAGGCTACTGAATGTAATTTTAAACAGGTGCTCAAATCTAAATGTATACCACAACTGATGAAAATGAAAATTTGCAAAGAACATAATTGGTATAGTACTACAATCAATCACCAATCCAATGGTTTAAAAATCAACCGTTCTATACATTTCATTGGTCTCGCATGAGTGACGAAGAGTTTGCTTCCTCCATTTCAAGTCTACTTATTGCGATACTGACTCTACATAATAGTGCTCTACTAGGAATAATTGGATCTTTCATTTACTGCTTACCACTTTATTTTCATGGCAGGGTATTATATGGAATACAATCACAATGATGCCAATTCATTACCAAAGCTCGGAACTCCAGATGAGCTTCGAACCCGTAATTACCCTTTCAGATGACTCACGTGTTATCCGCTGCACCATTTGAGTCCCTGATTTTGACCTTTTCTCAACAACATTGTACTTCACATAATATCATGCCATGAAAAATGAAATAACAGGCAAGTAAATAAAAAGTTGGACATTATCATTTCTCCGGTGATTGTAAAGCCTGCTACAATGGTTATTGTCATTGACAGCAACATCTCAGCTTTAACTTAGAAGTACTGTGATTTCAGGGTATGCCAACCACTATTTGATGTGAACTATGTGGATGTGTCCCAACCCATTCTACACGGGCCGTTTTTTCGTGGCTGGCCCAGTCGAACAGGAGCAATTTTACGTCAGCTTCGGACTTTCTGATTTTTTTGATGATATAAAATCTTTTCTAAATAACCAGAGGATTTGAGGGGTACTGAACATGAATAGGAATGCAGAAGTGACTTTGCCTTATAGTTCTATAGGCATGAGGATATGCGTGCTACTATTTACTATGTGTCACTACGGTACATATTGCGAATGCATTGCTCTCAGCAATTGGAAGTACTCTGCAATTTATGTTGGTTCTATTTAGGTTTTTTCAGATCGACACCTGTGCAGAAATTACAATGATTAAAGCGAAATAACAAAGAATTTGAAAGCGTCGTTTTCTTGTTCAGCAATCGCGAGGTTGTTAAACAGCGTACATTTACTTCCATAGAAAAAACACAATACAATACAACAGTAGCTGACGTTTCGGCAGTATCGCCTTCTTCAGAGCCTGGAAGGGTATACTGACATACAATTTACTAGGCCAAACGCTTCAATGACACTTACAAAAAGACGAAAAACTCTATGGTAATTACATGGTCAACAGCTTCTCGAAAAAACTCACCGCTTTTTTACGTGCCTTCCCATGAGGAAGATTAGAACAGCTGATTATGGTCGCATAAGGTTGATGACTGCACCATCCCACATCAGAAATTGATGCGAACATACGGGGTCAGGTCGCGTATGACCTCTGGGCATTCATCCCTGCTATTCATTGTAGGGTTTTTTGGCATTTATCCAAAATTTTGGATAAATGCCAAAAGTACTATATACTGCCGAAACGTCAGCTACTGTTGTACTGTATTGTGTCTTTCCATGGAAGTAAATGTACGCTGTTTAACAACCTCGCGATTGCTGAACAAGAAAACGACGCTTTCATATTCCAATGCCGAGGTTAATAGAAAGTCGATCCTGGGAACTGTAACAAAGAATTGTTTGTCAAACTACCGGCCAATGAACTTTTCGGAAAAAAAGGTTCCTTGTGAATCATTAAATATAGAAAGTAGTTTTCTCTTGCTCACAACCCTCCTATTTCGATCTCCTTTCGACAGGTATGTATAATGTGGTCTAAAAAAAGCTTTGGAACCAACTAGAGTGAATATGGACACTACAGTGTCCATATGGTCGTTTGGTGCAAATCCCTATAGGCATTAGAGCGTCCGTAAGGGGGCGGAATGGGTTAATGTATTTGCGTTCGCCATTTCTTGTGTCATTATGGCCGGTTTCGCCTCCTGTAACACTAGTTCTCAAGCAAGATGTCGACGATCTCGATACCAATCTACTTCACTTAAGCAAAACATAATCTTAACCTTTTTATTTCCTGCCTATTCTTTTTAACGGCAGGGTATGTTGCGAAATATAACTTCTATAATGCTGAGATATTTGCAAAACTCTGGACCGCAGGTGTCTGCGGTGGGGAACGAACGCGCTATTGTCCTTTCCGGAGTTTTGCAAATATCAAAACATTATACTTTTAGGAAAAAGCTCGATACCAACACTCAATGTTGTGCAGTGGGTACCAACAGTTAGACCATCTATTTCATCATCGACGAGGAGGCACCTCTAACAGAAATAGAAGTAATGGTCGGTGATGAAAGCAATGGTATCTGATAGCACTGGAAAGACGGCACACAAATGCACCACTTGTATCACTGGTACACCTACTGGTCATTGAACGACTTCAGTCGACGTCTCCAAAGTTTGCATTCTTCTGCCCTTTCTCCGAGACGCTCGTGAATTCAGCAGATGGGCTTTCTGCCTCTACTTCATCATACTGACATATGATTACTTTCCGCATGTATGTACTTGTGTTAATGCTTGTATGCGTAGCTGTTTGACTGTATGAAGACTGTATACAGAACATCGAGTTAATCGAAACCTGGAATCAGCAACAGCGGCTGTGCAGCAGACGGTGCATGCTTCGACGTTGCTCTAGCAAGTAAACCACATGCTTTACACTTACTCGTCTCCTAACCCTAAAAGATTACGCGCGTGTATATCGAGATCCTAACCCATGATGGAGTAGTTTCTAAATCAATAAGTAGCTATCCTCCCACATAAAACTGCTACAGTCGATTTGCTTAAAATGGAAAGTGGAACTTTTCGTGTCCCAAAAGAGCGAAATTCACTAAGTGGCAGCGGCGATGCTTTAAGAATGAATAAATATTTGATACTTGTTCAGAATCAATGGAATTGTAGGTGATATCAGTTCTTAGGTGTCCATATCTTGATCAGCACCTTGGGAATCTTCCTGATCCTTTAAGATAGCAAAACTAATTGCCTTTCGTCACAAAAAAATCTCTACATCTAAAATTTTCTTCTATTTGTTTCGCGCATGCGTTACAGGCGCCCACACAATGCACATGGGATCGATATCGCACTTTAGGCCAACCAAGCCTTTCTTCCCCTCCGGGTAGCAAATTGGTACCATATCTGTCTGAGAGGATAGCAGCAATTCTGCGATATATAGGTAGGCCACCGCGAGTCATTGCAAAGGCCAGATTTGCATTCAACCACCTCCAAACGATGCTTAATGAAGTCGAACGCATGGCGCATCCCTCAGGCATTGATCAACGCTGAGTGCTTTGCCCTCTTTCTTTGCCTTGCGCCTAAAGCCTCCTGGGTAAATAATAACATTCGCTCGTACCAGCCGTCTTCTCTAACGTGGAAAGTTAGCATGTTAAAAAAATTTTAAATCTTCCTCAACATAAATGATTTTGTCGCAGATACAGTGTTGTATATCTCAAACCAACATTGAAAACACATATCTTTGATGTCCACAGTGAACATCCCGGAGGAAATAAAATAACGAAATCTTATCAGACCCTAAAACAACATCTAAACACTCAATTAGCAACATTAGCCTAGGTTGCCTATCAATGGTTTGTTGTCGCATTGTGAACGAAAATGTTCTCGGATGTTAAACTATGATGTAAATGAGATCGCCACAATTGGATTATCCAAGCTGAAAAGACATTTCCATCCAGGAATCCAACTAACAGTAAGCATATGCCTTTGTGTAACCAAGTCAGTAGAACCAAGTGAGCTAGCCATGGCTACTTCCTCGACAAAAGCAGTAAACAAATAGAACCATACCAAAATGTTATTTATGAAATTTGACACAGAGGCAAGTCAACCGAGCGGCTATGGCGCGTGATATCGAGAAGTTTATTCGTAACTGGTTGGTTTTCTCATTGACCAAAGGGATTTTGGATGGAAAGACGTGAGGTAGGGCTAGAAGTGAGGCAGTGAGTCCTTCTCTTTAAGTTAGGGTATCGGGTATTATAGAGCCTAACTTTAAAAACTTTAGCTTTTAAGATAGCTTTAGAGCTTTTAAAGCTTTAACTTTTAGCATAAAGCTCTCGGCATTGATCAATCCATGAGGGATGCACCATGGATTAGACTTCATTAAGCATCGTTTAGAGGTGATTGGATGCGTATCTGGCCTTTACAATGACTCGCAGTGGCCTACCGATCTATCGAGCCAGCGTTGCTATCTTCCCAGACGAGTCTGGTACCAATTTACCGAACCCAGAGGGATGGAAGGCTTGGTGAACTACGAGCACGGGGATCGATTCCACATGAGTGTTGCAGGACGCCTCCAACCACTGCGCCACACGCGCCCCTCTGTGCAGCCTATGAGGTAGAAAAATCATCCTAAAATTTAGTACGCTTAAACTTGAACGAGACACCAATATATCGAACAGATGGCTTTTCAGTAGGCGTATGTTTCGAAATAGTGAATTGATAAATTAAAGTGGTAATTCTCGATATTCCAGAGTCGACAAATCGACCATATGCGACTCTGATCAGCTGTTCTCCCTCAGTGGAAGGCACGTAGTAAACGGCTCTGAAGAAAGCGAAACTGCAGAAACGTCAGCTTTAACGGAATAAAGAATAACGTAACACCTCGTGTGTGCTCAACAAGAATATCGAGAACTATTTGATCAATGCCGAGGTTAATAGAAAGTCGCTCGTAGGAACTACTACAAGTTAAATAAAAGTTAGGTTTTGTAAGATTAACTCAGAACTCGACCTACAAAACCGTGGTGGACGCATACTAACTCGGATACCACATGGAACCATACACCTCGGTGAAGATGACCGGTTGGCAATTCAGAATGATCACCAACCCGCTATCCAATCTTTTTGCCGACACCAAGCGCTTCGCTATTCTTCCTTTTTTACTTTACCGTTGTTGTTTAACGTTCATACGCCGTCCCTAGGTGTAGCCGATTTCGCAAGGAAATGTGCTGTCCAGCAATCAGTTCATTCAGGACAACTATTGCAAACAGGCTAGTTTTCGTTTTTTTTCGTTTTGAGCGATGATGAACAACTGTAGTAATTCAGCCTACATTTTAATCATGCATCACATATCTGCACGGATCTTCATCGTAGAGGAATCTCATGCCGATTAGTCCTGAGGCAACATGGCGCGTCGCGAGGTGGCGGATCAAGGGATGAACGCGAACGAAGAGCGACCTTATACTTGCCTGAGAAGCATGTGTATCCAGGAAATGGGCTCCTCGTTTCCGCGCGCCGATTTGGCGCATCCTTTTTGTATTTACGAAGGCGTATCCATGTATACGTGCATAGGTGTGTTCTCGTTTACGCAAATTGTATTCTACGAATCAAATCGGCCGAAAGCCTCCAATCAAGTGTCAGGGAAATATATGGGAGGCGGTTAGGAGTCGCCTCTAACAAGCGCCCTCGTCTACTCTGGGAGAGACTGGTAGGCCACCTGCGGGTTTATACCCAGCCCTCACGTTAAGAGCTTAGCAGGCTATACATGGGTATCAAACGCTAAACGCATTAAAATAAACGAACCTCATTCCCCCTGACTCCGAAAGAGCGCCAGATACGGCGGCTTTAGTTAGGACGAGTATGGAGAGGCTGCTAAAACCTAAGTGCCACTCTAGGCTGCCTAACATGAAGATCGATTCATTCGAATAACTAACAGCGCGAATCAGGCGTATACGTTTAAAGAGACGTGTTAAGAATCAATGTTAACCTTGACCACCTTCGTCGTCCACTCACCGACATCAAGCTATGACGAAGACGAAATTAAAACGCTTTATATGAACTTAGATGAGTTGTGCATAGCAGAACATTCATTCTTCAAGGTCATCATTGGAGATTTAACGCCAAGATTGGAACCCAGAAGAACGTATGGAGAACGTCACACTGGGATTAAGGGATTAAAATGGAACGAGCAGGACGGGCGGATTTCGAGTTTATAATGACGACCAAGACCATCCATGGTAACTTGCAATTCCAGAAGCCCCATCCTCAAAGCTGGACGTGGGAGTCTCCCACTGGAGAGTACCAATAACGAAATAGACCACATCATAGTAAACCGAAGGTTTTTGCCTAACCGATGTCACCATTATCCCAAAATTCTACACAGCATAAGACTATCGCCTTCTTCGTACAAAATTCCACTTTTCGCAGAAAAGAGAGAAACCCGTTGGATTCAAAAAAATGAAGGCCCGAACCACCACAAGACATGATTTATCCAGTTCACTAGCAGGCTGTTAGGAAGATGCCGTTCTTCATAACAATGACGAGGAATACGATCATCTCTTTCAACATCTTCAGGTCAGCGCTACCCAAGCTGAAAGATCGAAAGTCATCAAAAGACGTCTGTCTCCAGAAACACTCGAGCTAATACGTCAGCATGGAATCACACGAGCTAAAGAAACCGCTAGCTCAGTCCACACTTGCAAAACAATACAGACACATGATAAAAGAGGATCTTAAAGATAGAACAGCAGCAGTTATGGTTGAAGTGCAGAGGCTGGGAGAAACATTCGCAAAGCCCACCGAAAATTCGCCAATTACAAGAGCAAGATGATTGCACTCCGACGCCCAGCTGGAACAGTTATAGCTTCCAGAAAAGCAATAGCGGATTCCCATCGGTTCTCCGTTCCGAAATTCGGCACGCTATTTCATCGGTGAAAAATCGAACACTAGGTCTAAACAGGATAGGATCTGAACACATGAAGAGCCTTCCGCCATTCTAAACACACTGGCTCGGCTCTTCACACGTTACCGTCTGAACGTAGGTCCCTACTCAATGGAAGACCAGAAAGACCGTACTAATGTTTAAAAAGGGTGACTTACATGATATCGGCAACTATCGCTCAATGTGTAATCTGTCTGTCGGGTACAACTTTTCACTCTAGTCATCCTAAACAGGATCGACAAAACACTGGACGAAGGACAGCCATGTGAGCAAGCAGGGTTTCGAAAGGGATTTAGTACGACGGACCACATCCACACGGTAACAAGGCTCATTGAAGTATCGCGAGAGTACAAAAGACCGCTCTGTCTCACCTTCATCGATTTACAAAAGGCCTTTGATCCAGTCGAGATAGATGCAGTCTTGGAAGCCCTGGACAGTCAAGGAGTCCCTACTCAGTACATTTTCACAACCAAGGTATCACCATTCTACGACGATATGATCATTGACGTCAAAGAAGTCGTTCGGCAAGGCGATACCACCTCGCTAAAAAACATTCACCGCCACCCCTTAGAACGCCAAGCGAAAACTAGAATGGAACAACATGGGAGTGAAAAATCCCTGATTAGGAGTTTCATTATCCTCACTTTGCTGACGATATCGCTCTTATAAACCCAAGAGAACAGTAAGAGCATTATCTGGGAAGAATAAATGATTGCTGACTTTGATAACGCCTGTATAAAGGTTAATTTTCGTCTAACTCTCACAAAAACGATGTTCACGAGGAACGGATTTGTTACCCATGCTCCATTCACGCACAACGGAATAGGTATCCTGAATGTTGCAGCTACTTCTATGTAGGTCGGGAAATCAACATGATGAACGACCTAGCTTTACAATTGAGTAGAGGGAAACGAGCGGCTTAAGGATCCTTCAACAGCATCGAGGATGTAGTGAAGAGAACAAAGAACACCCAACTCCGTGCACACCTTTTCGACTTCACGATACTTTCTGCTTAAGATGAGCGTCAGAACCTGCCCACTACTTAGGCAGGGTGAGAGAACTATCAGCGTTATAGAATGCGCGGTCGAAAGGACGATGCCAGTAGTGTGCCCTACCACACAAGTGACGAAAGGACAAAAAATCGAAGATGCCGTTCTATGTGTCGAAATGTAGAAGATAAGGTAGACAGGACATGGAATGCGTATAAACCACAACCGTTGGACAAGTACCGAACTAAATTCCTCGAGATTTCAAAAACATACAGCAGAAAGATCATCGACGCGATTATTGGAGCTCTTCACGAAAACCCTAGAAGAAAGACATGATTCTCAACGAGTCCTGAAGAGAGCAGAACTCACTGGGATACTCTTGCACGCGACAGGGAGAAATGGAATGTTTATTGGCGCTCGCTCGAGTCTCTCAACTATCAACTGGATTCGATTCGATGCGACTACTCAAGTCGTGACAACTACTAGCTTAAGACCATAAAATCGGACCAATATGGTTCAGAAGAAGGCGAAGGAGCAACGTCAACCGAGTGGAAGTTTTACACCAACCTCGGGTCAGTTGTCATCTAGAAAATTACTGATTATTGTTACCGAGGTCCGATCCAAATCGGTTTTTCACGATATACAGTAGATACTTATGAATCACTTTGTTCCAAATGGCCACTATTTTCGGTTCCAGTCTCGTGCCATGGAATCAACATCGACCATCACTGAAGAAAGGTTAACTTGGCGTTTGAGTCTCACTTGTTTAACAAATCACTTAAGGTTAGATCAGGTGTTCTAATTCTTCTCTTCCTATATTTTCGGCACCATTAAGTTTTATTAATCATGTTAAATGCAATAATGCATGCAAAAAAACGTAACAAGTGAAATTTCAGGATATTGGGAAATCAACTACTTGAATAAAATCTCAAAAACCGGATCTTAGTCGTATTCTGTAGCTTAAACAAGACTATATCCATATCTCGTGAACATCCTACAGGTTGTAAAGATGACCAGCGACAAAACCGAGGCTAAGGATTGTCATTGCACAAATGTTCTAACAGAGACCATTGCGGATGATGGACGATGAATAAGCCTACCAGTACACATATGTCATCTAAGTAAACTGTTTGTCATTATGGTAGACAGTAATCGGATACCAAAAGCTACCCAACAGAAGAGATTTGTATAACATTAAACAGTAAACATAAAACTAAAAGCACTGTGTCGCTAATATTTCAGAGTATCACAGGCAGATCTGGAGCAACAATCACATTAACACTTTTGGCAATGAGCTGCACAAAAGAAAAATGAGCAAGATAGTCAAGTTCTTGACGTGTTCTACTTACTTTGCAGTTAAAAAATCAACAGAAAAAGTGAAAATCCGCAAAAATATCACAATAAAGGCTATTGCTCTATAGAAAAAACAAACAACACTAATGGAAATTACCGAAAGTTACTAGAAGCAATAAAAAACGCCAACAATCAATTAACAAGTAGTTGCTAATCATTAAATAGTACATGGTTGATGGTATGTTTCCCAATGGGTATGCCAAAATTTGAAAAGAATGTTCCGGAACCCAATACAGTCAAAGCGAAATTCCGTAAGGTCTCAAGAATTACTAGTTCAAAACCACATTTTAATACTCAATAAATGTGCTATGTCAGTTTCGATCAGCACATACCTCACTGCAGCAAACTTTGGAAGAAGTATGGATGCCGGAAACCCGGAGACATTAACGAAAGCTAACGGTCAGATATTCCATAAAGTTTAGGCACAGTTCAGATATTGGTGTGTGATGCTATTCGAATGTAGTTCACCAGTTTCGTTGTCAACGACGAGAAGGAAGCTTACAGTATGGTGTCCAGCTCATGTCACAGAACAGCTGTACATCTACAACATGGACGGATGCTTCACCAAAAGAACGGATGCGCCGCGCCGTGATGTTGTAGCTTACATTACTGAGACCAGATATATAATCTCTTCTTTTCTTCATAGACTTCTGTTCCTTCGTTACAACGGCATAATCACGTTTCCTTTTAGGTCCGTGAAGGTGTCGGAAAGTATTTAATCGATTGCTTGATAGATTCTCCACCCTTGTTAAAATTAAAGCAGCATCCCTTAAAAAATATTCCTTTCGACGAATTAACTGGATTCAGACGATCTGATAAAATGAGTTTTATAAGAGCTAGAAGCGGGAAATTACTTGATCCTCAGGAAGAACTCGTCGTCTTCAAGTCCCCATCCCCAGTATTTATTGGACATTCCATTGAGAGCTTTGTAATCATTCATTGTCAACATCAGTATTCCTCCAATAAATTTTGAATAACTATATCTACAAATGCATAGATAAGTAAAAGTCACGAAAGCAGAAGATCACGAAAGAAATCCAAAGCAAACGCATAAAGTCCAAGATTGGGAACCACCTTACTTCGGATGATACGACGGAGATGATATGTGCCTTACAACTCCTTGACCAGGAAAGTGATAACTGATTTCCGAGTTCAGAGGTAATAGGTCCACATCATGCATGACCATATAATCACAGCCAACACGATCAGATTCTAACCACCCGACCTATAATAAACAACTCTAAGTAGAATCTATGATGTTCATGAGTCTAGTCTAACCGTCGTAGCAGGCCTTTGAAAAAAATCAAAAGGAGACTTGCATTGATAAGCGATGCTCGATTGAACCGCAAATCATCAGTTTGATTCATCAATAAAAGGTAGTATTCAATCCCTTGTTCTCGGAGGAATTTGTCGATGTGAGGAGCAAACTCTGACAATTCCTCATCTCGATCACGAAATGGCACTAAAATGTTTCCCATGATAAGTTTCAGGAACCACAAATAATCACGATTCTTTGAAAAGAACATATTGCACAGTCCCCTTAACACCATAAGCACCCCTTCCACAGCCACGACACCTTTCCAAGTAAAAGAATGAGAATAAATGAGGTAATACCTAAGAAGAAAAAGCACGGCTCCGAACAAAGATGTGTTTCTAGACAATGATCTGTGAAATTTCTCTTGCTGACCTTTCAGCCTAGATTCAAATTAAAAATGGCACATTATACAAGTAAGCAATAAACAGAAGTACCTCCTAACGGTTTATCGCCTCATCGTGGCTTAGATGTGTTCATGGGTGTCGAGCTGCTATGCATAGCAGAGGATTTATCCCCCCTCACCCCGCCCAGCAGGATCTCCCAAGCTAAAAAGGAGTTCGGAAAATATTTTCGCATCTACTTATAAGAGATCACCTCCTAACGGTTTGCCGCCACATCGTAGCTGGGAGGTGTTCTTGGGTGTCGGGCTGCGATGTACGGCGGAGGGATTAATCCACTCAGGGTCTCCCAAGCTGAGACCGAGTCTGGCGTTTCCATCAAGAAGCCCAGTTAAGACTAAGCCAACACCAGGACCCGCCACCGTCCTGGTATCAAACTAGTCGTATAGTGGCAAATCTCCCTCTGATCCACAAGGGCGGCGACTGCCCTGTGGTGGTTACGACCTGGAACAGACTATGGCTAGGCCGACTTCGGGACTTTAGGGAACCAAAATAGCTAGATCAGCAAAACTTCGAGAAAGTGGGAATTGTTCTGGTACCCGCACAACCAGTGAAGATGGGCCATCCAAGTATCCAAGTAAGTAAGTATAAATAGAAGTATTAATAAATGACCTGAGAAACTACAGAAGATACTGGATGGGGCACACACAGCAGTAGACCTCTTCATCCAAAAGAAAGAAGAAACACCTAGCAAAACTTGCCAGGAAAAGCTTTAAACATAAAACAATTACTTACCGATTACGCACAGTTTATGGGAAGGTGCAGCGGTTGGTAAAGGAATATAGTCATAACTGAAAAGAGGTAAGACTACAGTAATTGAAAAAGAACCCACAGTCACATACCTATCACTAAATGGACCATTCACACTGAGCAGATAGACGAAAAGCAAAGCATTGATGAGCAATACAGAAAGCAGTACTCGTTGATAAGTTCGAGGAATACCCATATATACAAGGCTAAAACAAAAACAACGGGCCTAATTCTAAACATATTAGAAGATGTGGGGTGAAAATTGAGAACACTGTTCAACTGGATTCACTTAAGAAAGGCTATGACCTCATGGGTTTAAAATGTTGTGCTTGTATGAGGTTGATAAATAACCTTCCTAACGTTCGGACGTCATCGTCCTCCTCTGAGTCAGTCGACATCGAATCGGATCATCAGCTCTGATGAAGACGAAGGCGTCAAAACGTTGGCCGGACAAAACTTACTAACCTCTTGTAAGTTCAACAATTTAAGCAGATAGTGATTAGCCAGATCGAGGTTTAAGGAAAGTACAAGAGCTGAAGAATGCATACAGACTAAGAAAGAGAACACGCTGGGCTATTACTAACCTGTGCTAGTTATCTCACATCCGGACTTCGAATCCTGCTCTGACCGCTCCCGAATCCAGCTCAAAAACCAGGAATCTTCACGGGCTATAAACCAGCGCATTAAAGAAAATTAGGCGTCATATCAAATGTTTTACGAGTAGGTTACGTCCATATTCGACTACATGGTTACCATAATGCTCTTCGGTTTTCGGTCAATGTAACACCCACGCAGGCACGTATCTGTAATCCTGTTCATTGTGCTGTTTTCACTACTCAATTCCTTCCTTTTATCTCATTCCTGCGGTCTGAATTTTCTCATTCATATCTCTCTCAGTCATCGTCCACGAGAGCGTTTAGCAGCTAACCGTGTTGTCTCATATCGATTTTGCGTCCGTCAATACCTACGGGCTTGCAATCAATGGGTAGCTCTGTGTTATGAGGAGCTCCAGCAATGTTTCACCGATGATGTCCTCTTCTGTTTCTGCCCGTTTTGTTCTAGATTCATTAGAGATTGTCTTCAAGGCTCCACTTAAAATCCAGGCCGTTTCTGGGTAGTCCCTTAGTTCAGGAATAATTACTGCTAAAGATCGCTGTTATTGTTGCCTACTAGTTTGCAGGTCGACTATTTTCTGAAGATAGATTCGTTTGGAATCGGTAACTTCACTAGGATCTGGTCTCTGGTATAAAAATGTTATTGATTTTTGAAGATCTTTGATCATAGTGTAAGGAATGTATCGCTAGATCTCAGAAACAGTAGAGCATTGTGGAGATCATCGATTGATTCGTGACAGATTTTACTTTTTGCTTGCTCAAGGTCGGCGATAAACTTATCGATTTTAACGATTTATCCTTATGTGCGTTGTGATGTAAACTGATTGCAGGACATGGAGGTGGCTTCTGCTACCAGTGCCGACCTTCTGAAGGCCGAACAAGCAATGTATGGGCCGTTCTTCGGTACTCTTGGTGTAACGAGCGCGATGATGTTCACCGCAGCCGGATCCGCATACGGAACAGCAAAGTCAGGTACCGGAATCGCCTCTATGGCTGTCGCTAGACCAGATCTCGTGATGAAAGCCATAATTCCTGTGGTTATGGCGGGTATTGTCGCCATCTATGGCCTGGTAGTGTCCGTGATCATTTCCGGCAAAGTTGCTCCCGGCGGACCGGACTACACAGTGAATCAGGCATTTGCACAGTTTGCGGGTGGCCTCGTGTGCGGATTATGTGGTTTGGCAGCTGGATATGCTATTGGAATAGCCGGAGACGCCGGAGTGAGAGCCCTCTCACAACAACCGCGTATATTCGTCGGTATGATCCTTATGTTGATTTTCGCTGAAGTTCTTGGTTTGTATGGAATGATTGTGGCGTTGATCTTGGGTACTGCATAAACCATCCTTCGAAACTTCTGTATTTGTACTTTTGTAACAAACATATAAAGTTGTGTGATTTCTGATAATTATTTTGTTGTAAACATCTTCATTGGAGCGCTAGTTTGTTAAAAATCTTCGTTATAGGTTGTATTTTTGTGAATAAATTTCTTCCAATCGAACATTATCTTCTTTACTTTAGCGTGTTTATTGCCGCCTAAGCGTACTTACTTTGTGATGTTTCGATGTTTCGTCCTGCAAGTTTTCCTTCCAGGATGTCGTATGACCTCTCAACTGCAGAACAGCCAGCGTACGCCCCTTTTTTCGGGTACATGGGAGCTGCTTCAGCTCAGGTATCGGTTTCCCATTATTTGTGATTCCGTGACTTGTTTCAAAGCACGATTACCACGATTACTAACTCAAACCTGAGAGAAAGGCGAAACCAAGGACCTGCATGGTGTGGTGGTTAACGCGTTAGTCCCCGGAAGGGGTAATAGCGTGTTCGATCTCCACTGTAGACACCTGCGGTCCTTAGTTTTCCAATTATCTCAGCATCATTGTGGTTGCATTTCAAATCACGTAGTTTCCGCACTCTTGAATCAGTTCGTTCTGAAATTGTGCACAATGAAAAGGTTCTCAAAGTGTTTCTTTCAAATTAGTATGGGCGCGCCATTATTTCTGGGTAGGTTTTTGAGATGAGTAGCGCTGCTGGTCTTGGAAGTATTTCTTTTTAATAAGTCATTCTCAGGAAGCACATTTTTTTCATATCAATTCAGATCTTCACTGTTCTGGGTGCTGCGTACGGCACTGCGAAATCAGCTGTAGGCATCTGCTCCATGGGAGTGATGCGACCAGAACTAATCATGAAGTCGGTGATTCCCGTTATTATGGCTGGTATTATCGGTATCTACGGCCTAGTCGTGGCAATGGTTCTCAAAGGCAAGGTAACTGCTGCCAGTGAGGGCTATACCCTCAACAAAGGATTTGCCCATCTCGCTGCCGGTCTTACTTGCGGCTTGTGTGGTCTCGGTGCTGGATATGCCATCGGAATTGTCGGAGATGCTGGAGTTCGTGGGACCGCTCAACAACCTCGTCTTTTTGTGGGAATGATCCTCATTCTTATCTTTTCTGAGGTAAGCTGCAGACTTTTCATTTTCGGTTGTGAGATATTCGTTCAAGTGTAATCGCTTGCGCCGTTTTAAGCAAATATTCCCGAATATTCGCCGACTCATTCGAGTTTCCGTTTTCAGGTACTTGGTCTCTACGGCATGATAGTGGCTCTTATTCTTGGAACATCGTAAATATGGATCTGCAAGAAAAGCTAGGTGTTTCTGTCCTTTTCTGAATCGAGTATGTCCATGCTGATGTTTGTTGTGTCGCGATTCTTTTTCACTTCACTGTTTTCGTTTTGTGCTTGACAAGCGTTGTCAACTTGAACTTTACCCTAGTGTCAGTGCATCTGCAGCCCTTGTCCCATATCTTAAGCTCTCTAACACTCCAGTGAAAACTTGTAAAGAACGTTAGTGACGTCTGACTACTTTCTCACATAATATTGCTGCGTATTATACATTTGAAGTTAATAGTTTTATTCTACTATGAATAAAATTACTTTTCTGTATCTTGTTTTTCTCGTGGACTGAGTGCAGGAAAATGTTTGGTATCATTCCATTGTGAATGGTTATTTTGATTTCGGTGTTGTTCCACAAATTTGGTGATATTCTGACAACAAACTTGGTCTACACTGAGTTCATTGCTGGGCAAATACGGTATAAAAGGATAAAGGATAAAGATCTCGACGTTGATCAATTCCTGGGGGATGAGCCATACATCCGACTTCATTAGGCATCGGTGGAGGCGATTGAATGCATATCTGGCCTTTACAAGAAGTTGCGTTGGCCTACCGATGTATCAAGCCAGTGCTGGTATCCTCTCAGACAAGCATGGAACCAATTTGCCGACCCCGGCCGGATGGAGAGCTTGGTGAGCCTGGAGGCACGGGGATCGATCCCGTGTGTATTGCACGGCGTCTCCGATCACTGAGCCACACACGTCCATTACGGTATAACGTATAACGTATAAGAATTTGAAAGTTTTGGTAGATTTTCTGTAGTATCTTTGATTCTGATAGAAGTTACTGCTGCTGTGACTTCTTATTGTTATGAGGTAATCGATACCCCAAGTAGTGGTTGTGTTGTCATCGGCGAGATAGTTCTTTGTCATCGCATTCGCGACGATTCCGGTTTATGATAGCCAGCGCAACTCGTGGATCAGAAACATGACAGAGTTGTAGAAAACATATTGCACTTATTCACAGGTGAATACATGGATGCTTTACATCCAGGAAAACTGCTTGGTGCTGTAGCACCTGAACGTCTACTTTCCCCATATTCAGCTCGTGACCACTAGGTAGTTGCTGACCCTGTTATGCCATGATGGCAGTGATTCTTGCTCAGTGCTTTA
Organism: Angiostrongylus vasorum; assembly: GCA_018806985.1. Lineage (NCBI taxonomy): Eukaryota > Metazoa > Nematoda > Chromadorea > Rhabditida > Metastrongylidae > Angiostrongylus > Angiostrongylus vasorum. Next base: position 522,086 of record JADANN010000098.1, on the reverse strand, counting down.
TTCGTAGTTGGGATTTCGGATGGAAATGGCCAACTCAGCCTGTCAGCCTTTCAGCCCTTAATGGGTGCTTCATCTGCCGTAGATCGCAGTTATATGTCGAGGAATACTAGGTGCGAAGGGCGATAAACATTACTGGGGATTGCACCATCGCTGTAGGGCTATATATGGTTTTTCCAAGCATGGTTTTCACTTTTGTTTTTATTTCATTATGGCAAAATTTCACATGTATCACACCGGGTGGTCCCAGCAATTCTTTCGTTCGATTCAAGTCGTGGCTTCCGCCATTCATCAAGGCCTTCGAAATTATTTGTCTGGGGTATCGGCCGCTGCTTGAGAATTTTTTTCATCCTCATCCCGATGGTCGTTGAATGCTGTCGATTCTCCAGTCCATTCTTCGTAGAGTCCTAAGATTGCTTTGCCAAGCCATTTTCACGTGGTTTAGAGAGAGTTGTCAGGTTCCATACAAGTCTGTTACCAAATCCCCCAACATCGGAGGGATTACAAGCTTGGTGGGCCCGGCCGGGGTCGAATCTGGGCCTGGGTGGGTTGTGGCGTTAGTGTAATGAACGGGGTCACTATCACTGCGCTACCTGCTTTTTGATTTGGACTTATTTGAAGCGAAAGTTTTTATGATTGATATTTATGGAGTTTTCAACGCAAGTTAGACGAATTCCCTAGTGAACACTTGCTTCACTGTTCGAGATACAAGCCTCTGCAAAATAATGATTAATGGGCTTTGAGAGTCCGATTTTCGTTTTCATACGGCAAGGAAGGGTTGCACCGTGTTGGAAAAAGATCTGTGACTTCTACTGGTTCTGCTTATATTGATTAGGTTTATTACAAGTGGAGACATATTTGTTTAAAGTTGAAAGACGTCTTTGTTCCTGTGCACATGTGTAAAACTGCGGATGTACTAGCAGTAACTACCTACTTGGATACTCGGATGGCCCGTCTTCACTGATTGTGCAGGCCCCAGCTTAATTTGCATTTTTTTTTGGAGTTTTGCTAGTTTAGCCGTTGTGGTTTCCTGGAGTTCCGATGTCATTAATCAAAGTCTGTCCCTGATCGTCACCACCTGAGGCAGTCACCGCCCTTGTGGATCAGCGGGAAATTTGCCACCGTGTGACTAGTTTTATGCCAGGACAGTGGTGGATCTTGATATTAGTTTACTCTTAGCTGGGCTTCCTGGTAGAGGCGCCGGACTCTCCTAGTTTGGGAAAACCTGCTGGTGGGATGAATCCCTCCGCTGTACATCGCAGCCAGACACCCAGGAATACCTCCCAACCACAGTGAGGCGGTAAATCGTTGGGAGGAGCAGTTACTACCTAACAAAGTAGATTTCCTTGCCATGTTGCTTTTATTAACGAGTCGGTCGAATAGTTTAGACAATTATATCTCTACTCTTAATAAACTTAACTAACTAAAATAAAACAAGTAGAAGCCACAGATCTTTTTTCAACACGGTGTATGCCTCCCCTAGCCATCAGCCAGCTGGCATATGGGGTTCATGCAAAGCACCCTAAGGAGATTGAAGTATATTAAAGACAACTAACATATTAATTCTGTGCACAGGAGGGGGCGTGTAGCGTAGTGGTCGTAGGAGCACTGGAATACACGTCGGATCGATTCTGTGGCCCAGGCTTACAAAGCCCGTCATGCATCCGAGGTCGGCAACTTGGTAGCATGCTTGTTTGGGAGGATAGCACTGCTGGCTCGATACATCGGTAGGCCACCGTGAGTCATTGTGAAGGCCAGATATCCATTCAGTCACCTCCAACGATGCTTAGTGAAGTCGAATCCATGGCGCATCCCTCTGGGATTGATCCACGCTGAGACCTTTTTTCCTTTTACACAGAAGTTTTCCAAATAAAAACTAAAAACGTTTGGAACAATGCATGCTTTCAGCATTTCTTCCGGCTTCAGTGGCTTGTTTCTAGATTTTTTCACTGGTTTTTGGTATTTTCACCGGTTTTATAGGTTTCGACTACTTTCTTTCAGAGAGATCGAAGAAGGTAATGATACGATGAGTAGAGGTAATTCATCGATCGGCTGCGGTCAACAAAACAAGATTATGGAGGAAGTGATGATGACTGGGAACATCCCAATTCCAGCACCAGGACGAGCAGGTATGTACTTTGCTGGTAGTCCTCCTACCTTCTTAAATCTTGACGGGCTACAAGCTGGGTATCTCCCTGATTAATAAAATTAGTTGACATACGCTGCAGATAGATGTTGCATTTGATGCCTATATTTTCGCATAGTTTAGGAATAGTTTAGATTAGAAGCTCTACTGATTGGTATCGATCAATTTGTTTCGCATCAGATTGTTTAGAAATTAATGCAGGTTTTTAAATGTTTATCTTTCTTATATATGTCTTAGCAATAACTCAACATTATTGTAGTTGTATCTCACATAATTCCCTGCAGTGATAGATTGTACTAGGCAGTAGATGAGAAATTAATATTGCGATTTTGACTGCAGCCTCAGCTTAACTGGGTTCAGTGCCAATTTGTGCTCTCCAGATCAATCCCGCTGACGGATGATTGCTGATGGCAATGGTAGATAGAAAACTAGCTGAGAGAAAGGCGAAACGAAAGACGGGCATGGTGTGGTGGTGAACACGTTAGCTCCCGGAAAGGGTAATAGCGTGTTTATTCCCCACCGCAGACACCTGAGGTCCGGAGATTTTGCGAATATTTAAGCATCCTTGTGGTTGTATCACACATAATACCCTGGCGGGAATAATTGTAGTAGGCCATAAATAAAAATGTTAACGTTTGTCTTAGCAGTAGTTTCTTTCGAATGATGTAGAACTATATATCACTGAAAAACTTGTTTAATGCACTTTCTCACTGCATGCTTGAATTGCAATGCATTGTATATTTTTTGCCAAGTGTTTTTTTGTTGTTGAAAGTTAAGATTAGAAAGGAGCACTTTCAACAAATTTACTTTTGTGACTCCAAGCTCGGGAGTATGTAGCTTAAATCGCTCGAACCGTAAGTGATATGGGACCATGGAAATGTTAACGAATGAAGAGTGCGTTGGTTTGGAAGATATCGTCGTGACGAATCCGACATTGGCGATGAGAGGGGTTGAGATCGGAGGCTTTACTTTACGGATAGTTGGACGGTCTGTCTTCGCGAGTTGTGCGGATCCCAATACATTTGCCATTCGTTTCTTCTCTTCGCAGTCGTTGTCCATGGTAGCGGTTTTATTCGAGCATGCTGAACCGAAAGCTTTGGTGGAAGAAAATGGCCGGACAGCTGTTCAAGAACTTCCAGAAATACTCGATGTGAGCATCTGGACTTCTTAGTAGTATCTAAAATTTATTCGAAAGTCGAGAAAGTTAGGTTACGGATCTCTGCATCATCCACCATACTGGTCAAACCTCTCACATACCGCCTACGACTTCTTAAAGCATCTGGGTAACTTACTGGAAGAACAATGCTTCAGAAAAGAGTCCGAGGCCAGAAATGCCTTCGATGACTTCATCGCCCCCAGAATTCCAGGTCTTTGTGCAGCTGGTATAGATAAACTTGTTTCTCGTTACAGAAATACATGAACTCCAGTAGTCGCTATTTCGACTAATAAGGCTTATGCTTAGCTGAGATATGCCTCTTTAGAGAATGCAGGTTGAAGTCTTGCATTATTTTTCGCGAAATTTAATAGCAATTGGTTTCAAACAATAATTGGTTTTGCTTGTACAATTAATCACTTGGGGCAATATCTATTTCCTTATCGCCTTATCGATCACTAAGTTTTTTAGAAAACTTCTGAGCTAAGATATCAAGGGGCTTCCCCTATGTCTTCGTTTTAGTCATGTTTTCCATTTCTTTTAAATTGTTATGGTTAACTTTTTTTAATGATGCTGAGATATTTGCAAAACTCCGGAGCGCAGGTGTCTATGGTGGGGAACGAACGCGCTATTGTCCTTTCCGGGGAGTAGCGCTCTCACCACCACACTATGCGGGTTCTTCGTTTCGCCCTGTCTCTCAGCTAGTTCTATTGATCTTTTTGCCATCAGCAATCACCCGTCAGCGGGATTGATCTGGGGGGCCCAAATCGGCAACGAACCCAGTTAAGCTGAGGCTGCAGTTGAGCGCACTACTGCCCGGAAAGGACAATAGCGCGTTCGTTCCCCCACCATAGACACCTACGGTCCGGAGTTTTGCAAATATCTCAGCATCATTAAAAAAAGGTTATATTTCGCAATACATACCCTGCCGCTAAAAAGAGTAGGCACTAAATAATAAGTCAAAATTGTGTTATGGTTAACTTACGTTTTCAATCCTGATATGATAGCGAGTTCGTGATGTCATCTATTTAAGCTAGTTGCCAATTTTTTCAAAGTTTGGATTGGTTTTTTGATTGAAAATGTCTACAAGCCAGGTTAAGGATTAACGAACTTTTAGATCTCTAAGAAATGCACAATTTGTAGTCATATTCAAACGAGTCGTCAAGCATTCAGGAATGATGGGTGGTGGAGGAGGAGTGGTTCCTCCCGCTCTCCTTGATGAATCTCGAGTTCCTCGCTTCTACCGTGATGCGATTGCTGCATGTGGTGCTACACAACATAGCATGCTCCCTCATACTGCTCTAGGTACTTGTTTTTAGCTTACTGGACTTTTTTGTACTTTTCACGGAGATTTGGCATTCTCCATTAGGACGCGGTAGTTTGCGAAATTTTTCTTGCCAGTGGAAAACCACCGCTTGTCTTTACATCGTTGTTGGGCAAAACGAGGTGTTATTTTATTTCTCTATTTACGAACAAGGTGACGTTTCGGCGGATTTAACCCTCCTTGGAGCCTGGAAAGGTCAAGTCGACCACAATCTATCCAGCCAAACACCATAACAAACCGAACGGTTAGTTTCCATGTGACGTATCAATGGAAGACCGATATAAAGCGGTGTCTGTGCGAGGAATCTACTTCGTGTTAAATGTGGTTAAAATCTTGGTTTAGCACTTTCTCTGTTTGCTTATGGAGGTATTTGGCTCAATAAATTGCGGTCAACTTGACCTTTCCAGGCTCTGAGGAAAGCGAAATCCGCCGAATCGTCAGCTTGTTCGTAAATACTTGGATACTTGAATACTTAGATGACCCATCTTTACTGGTTGTGTGGGTCACAGCATACTCTCCATTTTTTTTCGCAGTTTTGCTGATTTAGCTGTAGTGGTTCTCTGGAGTCCCTGATGTCAGTTAGCTAGAATCTGTCCTAGGTCGTAACCCCCACAGGCAGTCGCCCTGCAAGTACTTTGATACCAGGATGGTGGTGGATCCTTATATTGGTTTACTTTTTAGCTGGGCTTCCTGGTAGGGAACGCCAAACTTCTTCTGGGCTTGGGAGACCTTGGCGGGTCAATGATTTCCCCCGCTGTATATCGCATTCGACACCTAGGCACACCTTCCAACCACGATGAGGAGGTAAACTATTGGGAGATGTTCGTAGATAAAGGAATAAAATAACATCTCGTGTTTGCTCAGCAGGAATATGAAGAATTGTTGGATCAATGTTGAGGTTAACATGAAGTCGGTCGTGGGAATTACTACCACATGTTTTAATATGTTTCAATAGTTTGACCTATTTCTCTTTAGAAGATTTTTTTCATCCTTGTAGTGTATAACTTAATGGTAACATCTGGGCTGCCAAGATCGGTACTTTCATACATTTGGTCAGCTGTGAATCGAACTCTTCCTGGTCAACTGACTCGTCCAGAATTTTTTTCCTGTCTAGCATTGATAGCATTAGCACAGGTGTGTTTTTTTCACATGTTTGCAGAAACCATTTCACTTCAGTAATTTGATTATTCTTAGTCTTTGCTCTAGAGGGATTAGAGCTGACAGTTCTTTAGAGTGCTGGTTTTATAGAAAGGCGAATCGTTAGTTGCTCTCTCCACCATGTCATCACTTCCGATACCGTTTTTGCAACCGATACAAGTTCCTGCAGAGCAGTCACTTCCCGCTCCGGTAGTTAACGTTGCAAAGCCTCCCACGTTGGTCATACATGTTCTTTTGCTGTTACATTTTTTTGATTAAACATGAAAACTTCATGATATTTAAGATTTAGTCCCGCATTTTTAGAAGTTTTTGAACAGTTTTGTTCACAGTGGATCGATATGTGAATTTTCTTTTTCTGATGCATTTCAGAGCGCTAACTTCCAAACAACAACGGCAGTCGTCATCGTTCATTCCTACCTCTCTTTTGCCAGGCAGACGGAATGCGAAAAAGAAAGAAGTCGACTTACTTGGCGAACCATTACCACCGTGTAATGGAGGAAAACCGGAACAGCCTTTAGCTCAAACAAGACCATTTGGTTAGTGTTTGTTTTCCATAGCATCGGTGTCTCATTTATTTCTTATAAGTTACTGTTTTCTGTGTCCAGTATAAAAGGATAAAGGATAAAGCTGTCGGCATTTATCAATCCCTGAGAGATGCGCCACGCGTTCGACTTCATTAAGCATTGTTGGATGTGGCTGAATGCATATCTGGCCTTCACAGTGACTCGCGGTGGCCTATTGATGTATTGACTAGAGCTGCTATCCTTGCCAGACAAGTCTAGTGCCAATTTGCCTACTCCGGATAGATGGAGGGGTTAGTGAGCTAGGGGGAGCGGGGATTGATCCCATGTGTGTTGCAAGGTGCCCCTGACCACTGCGCCACACTCGCCCTTATGTTATAAGATATTATTTTAGACTCATCGTTGAATGAACAGCAACCTTCTGCCTCTGTTCAATGCTCAGCGTTAAATGATTTGTACGGTATCGATCTGTCAGATATTGCCAGCACGCAGTCCACACTTTCTCACAACCTACATTCATCAACAACTAATCAGTCGAACAACGACGAGGATGGTATGGGTTTGTGTGCTTCTTTAATTTCTCCCTCCTTCTTGTTTGAAAATGACTTCTTGGTGTTGTAATGCACTCAAGCCATTTATTGATACGCTTAAATATTGAAGTATCAACCGCAAGTGAATTCTCTGTGTATTGCTCGACAGCCTCTGAAATCAATGGATCGGTTATCTCGCCCGTTATCGCTGCAGAACTGCTGGAGTGTTGGGAAAAGATTGTCGTTGCTGCCGGCGAAATATTCAAGGTATCAGCGACTTTAAGACCGTTTAAGCTTTTCCTTTTACTTTGTTACTCATTAAAATCAGTGATCTAGAATGCTGACAAACTTCTCGGCTCGGCCACAGACGGTGTCCTTGGAGAAATTGCTCAAACCGAACGTGGTGATAGTTATCTAAGGTAAGCCATTGATTTTTGTGGAACTTTTAATTATTTAGCCAAAAGTCATTGATCGTATCTTTTCTTTAAAAGTTTGTTTTATCATTAAAAGGCAACCAATGGACCTATTTGTTTTTTAATGATCATTTCAATGTTATTTGTGAAAAGTTCGTGGTTTTCTAACATGACCTCTATAAGCTATTCTTGTGGTTATTATTTGCTCTTGTGGGCGCGTGTAACGCAGTGGTCGGAGGCTCCCTGCAAATACACATGGGATCGATCCTCGCACCCCAGGCTCATCAAACTTTTTATCACTCCGGGGTCGACAAATTGGTACCAGACTTGTCTGGGCGAATAGCAGCACTGGTTCTATAAATCGGTAGGCCACCGCGAGTCATTGTACAGGCCAGATATGCATTCAGTCACCTCTAACGTGCTTAATAAAGTCGAATTCATGGCGCATCAGGCGCATCACTCAGGAAATGATCAACGCCGACGGCTTTATCAGCTTTCCAGCTTTGTTATTGGCTCTTATAAGACGTATATTTAGCACAGTTTTTTGTTACCGCATTATTCTCAGAATTTTTTTTAACCATTCTTTTCTCGGAACTAGGTGATCTTCATCGATTCAGATGCTTAAATCGTCTATATTTCGTCATTTGTCGGGTGGAACGCTCAGCAGGTATTGACTTACCGAAAAGATGCCTGGACGAAATAACGACATGCCGTAGAATATGGAAACGACTGAGCAGTTTCATGGAGGAATCCGAAGAAGAGGACAAATGTTACGAAAATTCTGGAAAGTGCGTAAGCATTCTTTTATTGTCTAAACTTCAACGTCTGAGTTGCTCTCTAAAATTGCATCCCGTGTTTCATACAGTAATGGACAAATATCAATAAATTGATCGTATAATGTGGTCTTACAACATTGTTCAAGTAGTATGAATAACAGTTTTTCACAGCGATCATGCAATGAGTGTAAGAGGCTCCGACCGCACAACGGCAGTCTTATTCATTTGGTAGAAATTAGCAACATCTTATATTCTTGCGGAAAATCTGATTTATAAGTCTGTCGACGGCTTACCGCCTTATCGTGGCCGGGTGGTGTTCCTGGGTGTAGGGCTGCGATGTACAGCCAGCAGGATTCATTTTCCCAGCAGGACCTTCCAAATTGAGAATGAGTCCGGCGTTTCCATCACAAAGAATGAGTCCAGCGTTTCCATCATCCAGTACTAGTGTCGACCACCGTCCTGGTATTAAACTAGCAGCATGGTCGCAAATCTCCCTCTAAACCACAAGGGCGGCGACTACCTGTGGTGGTGACAACCTAGGGCAGACTTTGGTTAGGCTGACTTCCGGACTGCAGGCAACCCAGGGAACCACATTGGCTAAACCAGCAAGACTCCGAAAAAATGAAAATTGTACTGGGACCCGCAAAACCAGTGAGGACTGGCTATCTAAGTGAAGTAAGTGCATAGGCTGTGATTAACACTCATTGCCTTAGCAGATGTACAAATGGAACAGTAATGTTGGTTTGTATCAATGAAATTCCTCGAATCTATAACCTAATACTTCATTACGTGAACGTTTTTTTCTTAAATTTAAGCGCATTGTGCGATATGCTGCCAACCGGTATCGAGTGCTGTGTACTTTGGTGGACAAACGTACCACTCAGAGTGCGCTAATCTTTGGGTGAATGATGTGAATTCAATGCTACCGAACATGCACTTACTCTCCTAAAGGTTTGCTCAGCAATACTGTTTGATGGGTATAAGTACAAATCGACAGGCAATCAAGATGAGCTCATAAGATTGTTTTCAAAGAGTGATTGTTGAATTTAAGCTTCGATTCGTGTGAGACTAGGACCATACTGTAACCTGTAACTTACTCTTTAGTTGTGTTTTTGATTAGATCTTTAGCTGATCGATATATCCTCAAGAATCTAAAGTGGCTTCTTTTGCTTCTGGAAGAGGTTTAATTCCATACTGCGTGTACAATACTCACTTTATCTCTGTCATTCATTGGGTCACTCATTCAGCTTAAACTTCGCTAGTCGTCTTTTATGTTTAGTTTATGTTATTGCTGAGAGAGTACTATACACAAAAGGTCTTATTAGCACCAAATAATAAAGAGCGTTCATGAAAGCTCTCTAACAGCTACTAATAGGTTAGTAGAACGTTTTGACACTTGGCTCTAATTTTTAAGTCTCGCAAAGAAATGTGATATGTTGGTTTTCTGTTTGCCCAGTAGTCTTTTGGGGGTTCTTTCAGTTTTTCAGACGAAGAATTTCGTCGTTCTAAGGCGGTTTTCTAGACTGCATATCTAGAGAAGAATATTGATTTGTATTTGTTTGTTCTATGCGTAAATATCTGTTCTACTTTTAAATCATCTTTGTAAAAGGAAGTGAAAAATATTCTTTGGGAGCTCTTCAGGGATTTTGGTTTTAACTTGGCCATGGGTGCGACCTCCGATGCTCAGGGTGGACTTCAATGCTGGGGCTGGGGCTGGATGTTTTTTTAAGAGCGAGAAAAGGTATAAACGTACCTGATTACTTCGTAAGGTATCGAAGACAGAGTGACCAATTCATCATGAAAAACAATATTCATATCGTTTCGATGATTTATCTGACATTAGATACAATACGATTACGCTGTATGAATTCGTAATTCATTGTGACAGTGTGGTAGTGAGTCATATCTTAATTAAGGACGGATTCATTAAGGATTTAGCCGTTATATTCCTTTGCACGCATTAGTAGTAGAAGCCCAGCCAAGGAACATTATGATTTGTACTAGACACCAAATTTGAACGAACACTACGTCAGTGCATGATGGGTCTCCAGTCGCAGTTATAGAGAGATTAAACTGAACACAAATCCGAAATTATAGAATTTATTCCAACAGAACTCCTCTCAACGGTTTGCCACCTCATCGTGGCTGGAAGCTGCCCCGTGTCAGGCTGCGATGTACAGCGGATTCATCCCCCGCAGGAGGGTCTCCCAAGCTGACGGCGTTTCCATTAGGAAGCCCAGCTAAGAGTAAACCAATACCAAGATCTACCACCGTCATGCTATCAAACTAGTTGCATGTTGGCAAATTTCTCTCTGATCCACAACGGCTGCGACTGCCTGTCGTGGTGACGACCTGGGGCAGATTTTTGGCCAGGTTTACCTCGGAACTCAGAGAATTACAATGGCTAGACCGGCAAAACTCCAAAACAGTGGAGATTATGCTGGGGGCCCGCACAATTAGTGAGGACAGGCCATCAAAGTATCCAAGTAAGTAAATATTCCAGCAGAACTAAATATTGGTCAACGTCGTAAGCGTTGTTCTTATCATAAGGTTTACGTCTGGAGTACCTGATAGTTGCTTTCTTATCGTTTTCAAGACTGTGTTGCGTTTAGCATGACGGATGCTTGGTATTCATCGAACTTTCCAAAATACTTGATTATGATTGCTTGAAGCAAAAGTAATGAGTGAACGTCTCGTCACTGTACGATATTTATTCCATAAAGATGAGACAATCATCGCTTTTTACAGTGGAAATCCTAGAAGTCAACAGCTTTTCTTTATCGTAAACGAAGAAACTAGCAAATCGATGGAAGTTATTTCTGCTCAATAATAATCATATTGAAGTTAATAAGATGTAAAGTTGTACAGTAGCATGCTAGGAAATCCTAACACGATATCGGCCATAAGAAGACGTGAACATTATTCATATATGGTTATGTTTTCGTAGACATGTCGCTGATAATTAACTGTGTTGACTCCTTAGCTTCGTAACTGGAGTTATTCTCTCCCTTTAGTTCTTCCAGATTTTCAGGCTGAGCAGATTTGACGGTGTTCTCCGTTTTAGACACGCCGCCACTCAGGGTAGAGTCTATCCTCGTGACCAAATCGGATGCTCCTGAGATCAGCTGGTCGGCTTTCTTCATGGCGACATCGTTCGTGTTGTCCAACACTTTCTCCACTTCTTTCATAATCGACTCTTTTTGAGCGACGGTGTCCTCGACGGCCGCTTTCATGTCTTTAGCGAAGTCCTTGATGTTGGCAGTAGTGTTTGCAGACACATCTTCCACTTTTTTTAGGATCTCCTTCGCCTTATCCTCAACGTTTTTATCGTGTTTCTGCTCGCCATCCTTGTCAACGACAATTTCCTTGTCTTTCCTCTCCTCAGTGAGCTCGGAAACAATGATCTGTAAGACTTTCATAAGAAACAAAGCACATCAATAAGTGGAACAATATGGCTGGGGTCATTTTTTGTCGGACAGAAAAGGAAATGCCAAAAAACAAAGTTTATTTTTGTAGCAAGGTAACTGTGCAACACCATATAGGAAATCCTAGGACCTATTTTCTCTTAACCTCGGCATTGATCAATGATACACTTTCTTGATGAGCTAACACGAGGTTATTAACAACTAGATTTATTCAGTACGGTACTGGCTAAAGTTTCGGCGGTTCTACTTTATAGGAGCCTGGAAGAGTGAAATTGACACCCAGTCCACTGGAGTGAATCTTCCTCTATTCCAGGCTGTGAAGAAGGCGAAGTCGTCGAACCGTCAGCCAGTATTGTACTGGATAAATCTTGCTGTTAATAACTTCATGTTTTGCTATCAAGGAAACAGTGTGCAATATCAGTACCAAAGAAGCCTTACCTCTTGTTCAAAACGTAAGTGTACAATTTACATCCTTACCTGATCATTCAGCCCTCGTGTAGTGTTACCACGTACCGTCACACTTTCCTCTTCATGTAAATTTTCTGGAATTCGCTCGGTGGTGCGAACTTCTGCTGGGAGTTCTGAAATTTTTTACAGTCGCGGCAGTACCGTATGTAGAAGTGTTTTTCGTTTTACATGGGATTTGCATAAATATTAAGATAGATTTGTTTGGAGAATACCTTCGAATTTATTTAGTACGATAAAGAAAGAGACCTTGCTCTTTTTTATCATACTAAATAAATTCGTGTTGTAGCCTGAAGATGGGTAGCCGGATAAGAGTGGAAACAAGTCAATATGCGAAGCTTAAATAGATGATAAAGGACAAAGCTCTCGGCGTTGATCTACCGCTGAGGGTATGCGTCATGCGTTCGACTTCATTGAGCATCGTTGGAGGTGAATGAATGCATATCTAGCCTTTACAATGAATCGCGGTGGCCTACCGATGTATTGAGCCATTGCTACTATCCTCTCAGAGAAGTCCGCTACCAATTTGCCGATCCCGGAGGGATGGAAGGCTTGGTGGGTCTCGGTCGCAGGAGTCGACCCCATGTGTATTGCAGGACGCCTTCGACCACTGTGCCACACACGATAGCAACGCTAGGTAAAAAAATGCCTGAGAGAAATCCAAAACACAGTGGTGCAGGTGGTAACAAGTGAGCACCCGGAAAGGATAATCGCGTATTCGATCTGGCCTGGGGTACAAATCTTGCAAATATCTCAGCGTTAAAATTTATCTCAGCATTGTTGTGGTTGTATTTAACATAATACCATGTCGTGAAAAATTATAGTAGGCAGTAAATAAAAGGTTAACATTAGCATTGATAACAGCGTTCTTCTTAGTTTTTCATCATTTTTTTTTCGATACTATATGCTACTATCCCAACGGTTTTTACGCCTCATCGTAGCTGGGAGGTGTTCCCTGGGTGTCGGGCTGGTCGGGTTGCGATATACAGCGGAATATTCATCCACCAGCAGAGTCTCTCAAGCTGTGTAGTCCGGCGTTTATACCAGGAAGCCCCGCTAAGATTAAACCAATACTAGGTTCCACCACCGTCCTGGTATCAAACTAGTCGCATGGTGGCAAATCTTCCTTTGATCCACAAGGGCGGCGACTGACTGTGGTGGTGACACAACCTGTGGCAGACTTTGCCAGGCTGACTTCGGGACTCCATGCAAACACCTTAGCTAAATCAGCAAAACCTCGACAAATGGAGATTATGCTGAGGCCCACACATCCAGTGAGGAGTGGCCGTCTAAGTATCCAAGTAGATATATGCTACATATAGATGACAGTTCGTAAAAAGGTCAAAAGTCACTCTATAACACCTGGAAATCGTATCGCGTTGACCGAAAAAAAATTGGAAATGCCATGATTTAGATGACAATAAGATTAACTCAGCGATTTACAGTTCCCAGGATCGACTTTCTATTAACCTCGGCATTGGAATATGAATGCGTCGTTTTCTTGTTCAGCAATCGCGAGGTTGTTAAACAACATACATTTACTTCCATAGAAAAAACACAATACAATGCAACAGTAGCTGACGTTTCAGCAGTATCGCCTCTCAGAGCCAGGAAGGGGCGGACTGGTATACAATGTATACAGTTTACTAGGCCAAACGCTTCAATAACTTACAAAAAGAAAACTCCATGTTAATTACATGAAAAACAAACAGCTCGAAAAGAAAAACCGCTTTTTTACGTGACTTCCAATGAGGGAGACTAGCACAGCTGATTATAGTCGCATATGGTTGATGACTGCACCATCCCACATTAGAAATTGATGCGAACATACGGGGTCGTACGTGACCTCTGGGCATTCATCCCTGCTATTCATTGTAGGGTTTTTGGCACTTCCCTAAAAAGCCTCAAGAAGTTTTCGCGCTGGTGTTTTAGTCTCCTGTGCAAGGATATTGACTTTTACTTCAAAATCGTCCCACTATGCTTTTGTATCCTATGCGTGCCTAGTTGGGGTACTTTGTCTTAGTTTTCGTTTGCCGTCTAGGTGTTCTTTTGTACGAATACACAAAGGTGTGCCCGTTTCGCCAATATATTCATCTCCGCAATTATTACAAGAAATCAGGTATATCTTACCTGAACTCATGCAATCACCGTCACTGCCGTAAGGGCAAATTACGCAATTTGTTGTTTCACATTTCATTTGGTGCCAGTCGCTGTCCCATTGCTAACCGCCATCTTCGAACAGCCACTCCTGTGCAAACGATGGCAAACGAAAACTAAGACAAAGTACACCACTGGGCACACAGAGGATACAAAAGCATAGCGGGGACGATTTTGAAGTAAAAGTCAATATCCTTGCGCAGGAGACTAGAACACCAGCGCGAAAACTTCTTGAGGCGTTTTGGATAAATGCCAAAAACCCTACAATGAATAGCAGGGACGAATGCCCAGAGGTCATACGCGACCTGACCCCGTATGTTCGCATCAATTTCTGATGTGGGATGGTGCAGTCATCAACCCTATGCGACTATAATCAGCTGTTCTAATCTTCCTCATGGGAAGGCACGTAAAAAAAGCGGTGAGTTTTTCGAGAAGCTGTTGACCATGTAATTACCATAGAGTTTTTCATCTTTTTGTAAGTGTCATTGATGCGCTTGGCCTAGTAAATTGTATGTCAGTATACCCTTCCAGGCTCTGAAGAAGGCGATACAGCCGAAACATCAGCTACTGTTGTATTGTATTGTGTTTTTCTATGGAAGTAAATGTATGCTGTTTAACAACCTCGCGATTGCTGCACAAGAAAACGACGCATTCAGCGATTTACGCCAAGAATAAGAAAAGGATGGAACATCCTTCACAGAAAAAAAAAATCAAATCCTTAGGTGTTATTACGAATTTAGTAAGTCGTTAGAATTCATGTGCAAAAAATTCTTTGAAAAATCTTTATGAAATTCTGTTTTGCTGAAAACGTATTAATGACCGCAGTTGGTCGCTGACCACTAACATACTGCTGACAATGTGAGTCATATATGGCCCACACGATTTGTTATGTATATCTATATCGAATTCTGGAAACCAGGACTTGAGAGTAAAGCCTTACGATAGCCACGGTGTTAAAAGTAGAGTTAAGGAGAATGGTCGTCATAAAAGAAGTCAGTTGTTCTCATTTTTCGGAAACCGTCCGGAAAAGTCGCCTACCGGGAGCTTGAGTGAAACGTGGGGTCTCGTCGATTTTCGTTTTGTTTGGTTCAGCCTGTGTTTTCGACTTATCTGGAATCGATCTTTGTATTATTTCTGGTTTCTTCTAAAGCCACATCACCACATTTCTGGATCCCACGAGGATCCACGGATGTCTGGGAGATGAGGAGGGTTTTACCGCGGTGAGGTTTTTTATGGATGAAAAAACATCTGTGAACTCCATGGATTTATTGCTTTTTTCGAGTAAAGGCAAAAATTGACACATCCTCCCAGTAGGCCACTAAAATTTTAGAGCAAAGGAAATTTTTTGAAAAGTTGTGAGTATTTTTTGAAAAAATTTTTATGGGATCCATTTGAAAAGTGTTCATCCCAAGATATTTTGGAATCCAAAAGAAGAAATAAGGTCTACGAAAAAGGAGGTGGAAGCAGCTATGGCGTGAAAAATCTTAGGGCGTGATGTCATTTGATAGCTCAAAAAATTGATTCTCCATGATCGATAAGTCTTTTTCATTAACACAATCAGTCGAATGTCTGAAAATGGGAAAAATGGTTATTTAAAAGAATAGTTTCTTTTGTGGATAGGTTAGCCTCATGGGTTTACTATATGGAATAAAAGTAAAGAAACTTGACCTCGAGAGCCTTTCCCATTTGTCTTCTCATCGACTTTTTTCTTATTTGAAGTCATTGTCACCTTTTTCTTTTGAAGTTCGCTGAGTAATTCCTGTCGATCCTAGAGGAGAATTTAGGGAATACTTTGACAACTCATGATTTTTTCCCTTCTAATTAAGTAGAATTGTCGATTCGATGGTGAAGTAGAAAGTAAATGGTGAATATAATTGACCTGAACGAAATCCGGCTCTGATGCTGCGTCTTCCTCAAACGGTTTGGGTGGACTTGCCGCCGCCACTCTATAGATTGGCTGGGGGCGCTGGAATAGTTCATATCCTGATGCTGTAGGCGTTATATTTATTTCGTTTTTCCCTTCAAAGGTCTACTGTCCCATCTTGAACGGATAATGTTTCTGTGTGTCGAACTACTGTAGGGATCTATCCACCCCCCTACCCAGAAAACTTTGTAAAGGTGTTTGAAATTTTCATTAGGAAGCGCAGTTAAGAGGAAAGAGGAAACCTATCCTACGATAGAGCACAACTAGCTACTCGTAACTATCTTTTCCCAAAAAGCAGTAAAAGCAGAGGAATCATTAAACGATGTAGTACTCTTCGTATCCGTTGAGCAACCGAAAGCTGCTTGGCAGATTCAGCACGCAGTGGAGACGAAAGGAGTTTAACGGTGCCTGCTGAAGTATGGTGTAGTAGACTGAAGCCATAAAAACAATCCATAGGCAACTATATCTTGACAAATAATAAAATATGCGGAAAAAGAGGTCTCATACATAAACGTGAAAGAAGTTGTAACACAAAAAGTCGCAGAAGAGTGTTATTATAAGGAATGACTCTCCGAATTCCCGAAGTGATTCGAGGTGAAGGTGATGAGGAGGTGAGGAGACAAAAGGAAAGTGCTGTTCATAGCTAATTTAATGATAAGTATCAACGACACATGTGCAAGGCATAGTAGTAATTGGTCCACAGGAAGACGTTGATTTTCCCACAGGAGCACCAACTTCAGGATTGACGGATCTGTTTGGTGCTTAATAAGTCAGGTATACTTGTAGCCATAAAAACTCCTGAATAAAGAAACGCGATACTCCCAATCTTCATCATGAACAAAGCACTGTACTTGTATGGACGATGATTACGAGAAAACAAAACGATTTCAGTTGTGATAGCACTCACATTGTTTTGTCTTTTTTTTTCCCTTTTTCAGATTTATGTAGATGGAGCATTTAGGGATGACATTTAGGGGACACATGACTACATACGTGAAAAAATGATCAGCGACTCATCACTCACACGAAACATTTACTTATACTAAATCGACCTTATTAGGTTGCCTTCGAGAGGTAATTGGACTAATCATAGGATTCGCTGCGTCCTGAAAGAATCTCAGTATCAGGCAGTACCACTCTTTTGAATCCACACGTGACGCGACCATAATGAAAGCCTGGCGGCGTCATGGTACAGATATTTGAATTCCAGTGCAAAAATACGTTCACTCACTATTGAACATGCCAAATAGGGACAGAAAACGACTATTCAGCACCAGATACCTCCTAAAGCAAATCCGATCATCTCTGTGGATGATCGTTGCAAGACCACGAATCTAATGAAGGCAGTCTTAGGGGTTCGCACGAAGCATGAAGACGAGCCATGTAAATATCAAAGTAAGCTAGAAATTACACACGAACTCAACTACTCAATCAAAAAGGCTGAGCTTCAGACGAATGAGAAGCTGTTCGACCTGATATTTCTTTCAAAACCACTTGTGTAGAAAATCTGCCGCTGTTCCAGAAAAACATGGTTTGTCCTATTTCACCAACCATATAGAATAAAAACACTTAAGTTAGTAGCAAAAATCCGGTTTTGTTTTGGAAGTCGTCCCATTTGCTTATCGTCAACGAAGGAATTTGCGTTCCCAAAAGTACAACGCACTTCCGAAAGAAGAAGTCCGGGATTAACATTCTTAAGGGGGAATCAATATTGCGTAGAACAACGACAGTAAAAATGACTTAGATCCAAATCATGGGAAATTCTCAGGAATCTATTAGATCAATATCTTATACCTCTCGTATTGGAAAACTGCCTCTCATATAATGCAGTTATGGTTTCAGTGTTAGTTTACCTATGTTTGTTAAAAAGTCTTTGCTTAATATGTCTTCTTAACATTGTTGCATGTATGACGTTACTGGGAAAGATTCCCGTTATATCTTTACCTTTATCAGATTTACCACAGTAGTGGGGCGCTTGTGGCGCGGTGGTCGTAGGGGCCCTGCGACACACACGTGGAATCGATCTCCGCGCCCATGGCCCACCAAGCCTTCCATCCCTCCGGGGTAGGCAAATTGGTACCAGACTTATCTGGGAGGATAGCAGCGCTGGCTCGATACATCGGTAGGCCACTGCGTGTCACTGTAAAGGACAGATATGCATTCAATCACCTCCAAAAGATGCTTAATGAAGTCGAATGCATGGCGCATCCCTCAGGGATTAACTGTGTGGATCCCAGCACGTCTTTCATTCGATTCGCTTCCTCGCATACATCTTCCACGAAGGTCTTCCAAGTTTTTTCCGTGTGGCTTCGGCTGCTGCTTGAGGATTTTCATTTCAACTTGAATGTCGTAGAATGCTGGTGGAGTCGATTCTCACTGGAGTCCTGGGATTGCCTGGCTAGAGCGTTTCCAATTAGATTGAAGAGAGTGGATTTTTCGCAGACAAGTCCGGTACCAATATCCCAACCGCCGAGGGATGAGAGTCTCGGTGAGCCGAAGCGGGGTCGAACCAGCACCGTGCCCATGATGACTGACACCACTACCACTGTGTTATCCGCCCCTGATCAGTAATTACTGCATAATAGTAAAGAAAAACTAAACGAAATAAATGCAGCACGCACTACTTCACTTAAAAGCCTACAGATCATCGAAACGTGTACTACAGAAATACTATGGGCAAAATGCGACAATCAGGAAAGCGACTAATCGATACATATGATCTGCATGGAGTGGCGTGCTTCAATTCAGATAATATCGCTAACTTCAGACATTTTTCTGCCAAACCTGTTGTGCTACGTTTGCGCACTGGAGTTGTGAATTCCGGTGATGTGGTGCTTTTTTTCGGCGATTTAGCGTCATAGACACGTTGTGCAGTGGAAATGGCCGTCATGTGGGCGAGATCTCGTGGTGTCGACGAACCGAACGCCCAATGTCTCTGTTCAGCTGAGCCTGAAAAAATCGGTATAAGAACTTCTCGGATGAAATGAAGCGAAACAACATATTGCAATGATGTCCATCGCCATTTCCGTAATAGAAATCTTACGAGGTTTAAGCCTAAAGATTCCGATATGGCGCTTTCAATACCACATGATTTAGATTGTCTGTTTGCATCGCGTGTCGGTTGGCGATGCTAACGATTACTCATATGGTCGTGTCGCTTCGATTCCCAGAACAACCTGGCCTTCACTACTTAATCGTGACTTTTATACCAAATTTGTCTAGGAAGATAGCAGGACAGACTTGATACATCGGTAGAACACCACATAACTCTATAAGCCAAACATGCATTTAATCAGCTTTACGGTGATTAATGGAGTCAAATGCTTAGCATATTCCAAAAGGATTGATCACCACCAAACGTTTTCTTCTCCTATCTCCTATCCACTGTGATTTAGCTCAGGTGGGATAGGTGGGATATAGTCATTATAGCGCATCCTTCAGGGATACATCGAAACCAGACGTCGCTCTATCCTTTGTGTTCTGATGAAGAAAATATGTCCAAAAAAAATAAACAACTCTGCTTGTTTTCACACTATAATGACTTGAAAGGGACAAGTAAGACAAATACCATCATTTTGTTGTGAGTAGTACGGACTGTTTCACTTCAGCATGACACGAGTTTCCTAAACTGATCCAAATTTCTCACGGATCACGTATAAAACTTCCTATTTATGTTATAATGGTTATGAGGTATAATGTGAGACACAAAGTGATTGTAGTTTCTTTATAGGAGACTGCACATTTTCAGTTTGCTTAGCCGACGGTAAGCCTGACGTATATACAGTGAAGAAAGTACCATACAAAACACCAAAATTTAAGGTTATTATCTTCTTGGATTATTAAGCCAACACGAAGCTGATAAAAAATGGTTGGCCTGTGGACCGTCGAGTTGGATCAAGTAGCTCTGAAGAAGATGAAGACGTTGAATGTCAATAAGTCTATCCATCAATCATGTGTTAGCTTAATAATCGAAGAAGGTACTAGTTATTGAAGCAGAGGTTGAATGACGATCGGTTTAAAGAAGGAGATTTCTACGCAATTACTCAGTGGAAGGCGTGCAAATCACTGTCTCGTATGAACAAGCAGAAAGAGCGGCTAAAGATACACAGCTGATTCCTATTCGGACCAGTAGATGATCACCAAGGCAATGTGTGACGCATGTGATTTCTTGTGACTCTCTGCTCTCGTGCTAAACTCGCGGTCGCTTTAGATCCTCGTCATTTGTTGCCGTTGAGTAGCACCAAATTGGAGACCACAAAAGCTTCGCGTAAAGTTATGGAAGCAGAAAAACGGACTTTAAAAAAATTGGTTTCCTTTTAGTAACATGTCATGTTCCACTTTGTAAATGTTACTCTTGACTGCGAATCGTCCGTCTTTCGATGGAAAACACTTGTGAAATTTACGGGATAGAATCTGGATTTTCTAGTATATCCAGAAAACGAATACTTTCTTGTGGATAAACCTCGATAGGTTCAAAAAAAGCGTTTCGTTTCTGAAAAAGCATTCTGACTGTTTCCTGTTCGAATTATTAATGCTTCATAACTATCCGATTTCTAGGATACGACGAGGACATTGAAAAACGTTGGTAGTTGTGTTCAAAGCACGACCACTGTGGTGGAGTTCGTTACACCAACAAAAAAGTGCCTGTGTGTGATTACATTCACGCCATCAAGTGGCCTTGATGTAGTCTTTGGTCAAGAAATAGTGCTATGATGTGTATTTTTCCGAAATTTAAAGTCCCTAAGCATCCAAAGATACGATGAACTACTGGAAATTTAGAGTGTAGAGAAAGAGAATGATATAGTCACTTTATTATAATTTAAAATCGCTTCAATCATTTAAAACGTTCCAAAAGTGTTAGGGCAGTAAGTTCAAAATGAGATGTAAGAAGATGTGGAAGAAGTAGAGGCTACAACAGTAGTTCGTTCATTGATTTTTGGATCAACGTTGGTTGTTCATTGTCGCTTGGATTGCTCTCCTTCACAAATTACTGATGAAGAATAAATGATAAAGCGTTCGGCACTGATCAGCCTCTAAAGAATGCACCAATGCATTCGACTTCATCAAGCATCACTAGTGATTGAATAAATATTTGGTACGTACAATGACTTGCAGTGGGCCTGCTGATGCATCAAACCAGTGCTTCTATCCTCTAAGGCAAGCCTGGCAGCGATTTACTGATCCCAAAGGTATGGAAGGCTAGGGTGAACCCTGGATCACTGGACTGAACCAACGACTACATGTGTGTGGCAGGTCATTTCTAACTTCCTGCGTTGCATTATTCCGTATTGATGTACATGCACAGATGTGCACACACATATACACGCATATGTATAGATATATGTATACGCTTATGCATATATATATACATGTCTACATACACATGTATGTATATATATATATTTATGCGAGCTCACGGAAATTAATAAACAGGCCTAAAAAAATACACGACATAGTGGGAAAGAGCTCATTGCCGTCATAGTGCAGCAAAGCTTGAACTTATTAAAGGATCAACAGCAAGCATTCAAGATTGTGAACACTAACAGCCAATAAGGAATCAACGAGTTCTGTTTTCTTGCTTTTGATCTGAAAAAGCTGACGTAAATTTTAGTTCGTCACCGAGAGGCTTCCTATATGACGGTGAAGTATGGGACGAACAAAAGAAATTGGCGGGAAAAAGCTCAAGATTTATATCTTTAAAGAGGCATTTCAGGTTAAAAAAAATGTCTGCAAAGTATATTAGAAAGGTTCTGGACTTTTCACATATCAAAGAGCTGATAACAAATCTTAAGTTGATTTAAATTTGTATAAATAGCAAATTGAGCACATTTTTTCCCCGGATGGCCTCATTCAGTTTCTTTGCTTTGAACATTTAATGATGTTGTGGTTTCAGATCCGCATTAAATCTGAGAACGTTGGCAAGCTGTTGCTAGATGTTTGCCCTAGAAAGACAATGGCCGTTTTTGTTTCGAACAATTGTTTACGGTATCCATTAAATGTCTTCAGGCCGGGGTACTTAAGAAATCTTGAAGAACTAAAAAAAGAGATGGAAAGAGAGAAGCAGAAGGAGAAACAATTTTCAAACCGACCGTCATTTAACCTCGGTAGTAAGTAATCAGCACGTGTTTATATTGTCAACTTTTTATTTACTGCCTGTTACAATTTTTCATCGCAGTGTATTACGTGTGATGCAACCACAATGATGCTGAGATATTTTCAAAACATCGGACCGCAGGTGTCTGCGGTGGGGAACGAACACGCTATTATTCTTTCCGGCGGCTAATAGGCAGTAAATAAAAAGTTGACATTGTGATTTCGACTACAGCCTCAGCTTAACTGGGTTCGTTGCCGATTTGGACTCTCCAGATCAACCCCGTTGAAGGATGATTGCTTATGGCACTGATCTATAGAACTAGCTGAGAGACGTGCGAAACTACGGATCCGCATGGTGTGGTGGTGAACACGCTAGCCCCCGGAAAGGGTAACAGCGCGTTCGTTCCCAAACGCAGACACTTGCGGTCCGGAGTTTTGCAAATATCTCAGCATCATTGTGGTTGTGTTTATATTGTTGTGCTTACACGACGTTGATAAACATATTTATTTCGTCTAACGTCTCGACGTCTTCGTCTTCATCAGAGCTGGTGATTCGAGTCGGTGGTCCACAGCTGTTCGTAATCTTGTTGTGGCGTCTTTGTAGTCGTAATGAGACCGATCCTCTTCAGTGAACACCGCACGAATGAAGCTTCCTCACTCGGCAGTGCTCTTTTATACAGGGTAGTAGTTGTGGATTTGACCATCTGTTGATAATAGTTTGTTTTTCAACGGATAATCCACCTTGCAGCAGTCGGCATTATGTTAGAAAGGGATACGCTTTTTTCATCGCGAAGAAGCTTCGATTCTAGTCTCCGACCATCGAGAGGTACTTCTACGAAATCGAATCCATGTCATCTTTGTTGACAATGGATACGGTCGTCAGTAAATCTTTAAGATTTTCAAGTTATGTTCTTGACTTTTCCATGCTTCCTCTTACACCTCATAACAATCACAACTAGTTGTAACTCCCATGACCGACTTTCTGTTAACCTCGGCATTGATTGAATAATTCTTTATATTTCTGTTTAGCAAACACGAGGTGTTATTTTATTTCTTTATTTACGCACAAGCTGACGTTTCGGCGGATTTCGTCTTCCTCAAATTGAAATGTTCCGGAAATGAACAGCAGGGAGGAATGCCTCATTATCACGCTTGATATTGGGCAGTATATAAGCCTGTTATTCTGATGTGAAGCGCACATTACGCTTTCATGTGATCTCTGTGCGGTTGGTCTCCACGCGACATACTCAGTAGAAGACTCATAGAAAGCGGTGAATGTGCAAGGAAGCTATTTTGTGTTCAATGTGGTTGAAATCTAGGTTTGGCGTTTTCTCTGTTTGGTTATGGAGGTGTTTGGTTGATTATATTGCGGTCAACTTGACCTTTCCAGGCTCTGAATAAGGCGAAATCCGCCAAAGCGTCGGCTTATGCGTAAATAAAGGAATAAAATAACACCTCTTGTTTGCTAAACAAAAAATATAAACAATTAGTCATTTAATTGCCTAAAGGCCTTCATTGATGGCTTCATTTTCATCTTTTTGTGGATTCGGTAGTAAAGTCACTTTCGTAATCATTGAATAACTGCAGAGGATCTCGAATGGATCTCAGCCACCATCCGCTCCCGCAGCCCACCCTTTTTTCTGGTGACGAAATTCATGTGATCGTCTTGAATTCAACTGCTTCCGTCGTCTGAGTTCCGTTTAGTGTTTCGGGTGTTGTTTAAACGAATTCCGAACTGTAGGAGATGGACGTCATGAAGTGTCCCTCACTCACACAATCTGGGTGCAGAATTGCTTGACAAACAGCCATTAACACTGCGTCAAGTCAATTGTCACTTCCGAGACCACCTTTCGAATGCCTTTCATTAACTACGTCCTTGAAATTTTTGCAGAATTTGATGTTTTTTAGAAGGCTATTTCTCCCAGTTATTTTCTGAAAAACGTCTAACCACCAAGCCTACGATTCGGCAAAACCTAGAAATCTTTATACATAATTTCTTTAAGCGTCAAAATGAAAGCCCTATTCAGGACATTTTTTTGCCCAAGACGATCCTTCTAAAAGTCTATTTTACTAGCCAGTCTTCGAATTGTTAGAATATCTTAAATTCGAGGCTTTTGAATTGTTCTATCTCTTATGTGAAATAATTTGTTATCAAAGAACTTGGAGAGAACTATTACAACCACAACAATGCTGAGATATTCGCAAACCTTGACACCGAGCCAGATCGAACCACGATTTCCCTTTCCGGGGGCTCATGCATTACACACAACGCCACGGAGACCCTTGCTCTGTGTTTCTGTCAGCTAGATTTTTTTTTAGAACCACTTTTATTTAACCCCTTCCAAACCCCGATTTTAGTAATTACGATTCCTTTCTGAAGCAATTTTTAACCTTTTTACTTACTGCCTACTCTTTTTGATGGCAGGGTATATTGCGAAATATAACTTCAACGAAGCCGAGATATTTGCAAAACTCTGGACCGCAGGTGCCTATGGTGGAGAATGAACGCGCTATTGTCCTTTCCGGGGAGTAACGCGTTCATACCAGAACTAGATGAGAGACAGGCGAAACGAAGGACCCGCATGGTGTGGTGGTGAACGCGTTACTCCCCGGAAAGGACAATAGCGCGTTCGTTCCCCACCTTAGGCGCCTGCGGTCCAGAGTTTTGCAAATATCTCAGCTTCGTTGAAGTTATCTTTTCTGAAGCACTTTTATTCTTTCATTTCTATTTTTCCAGTGTATTTTTTCCGTAGTTTGATGAAGAAAAGGAAAAGTAATAAAAAAATAGATAGGAACTTTTGCCAGATATTCAGGACATTTCAGAAACTGCCCCTTTCCATCAACATTTTGAAGTGGTCAATCACTATGTCTGAAACATTGCCAACAGATTATTAGGATTTTCTCACTTTCACTAGGATTTCCTTCACACTTTTTGGTGAGCGATATGCTTTTCTAAGTCTTCTAACTTTTAAAATTAAAATGTACACATATCGATTTATTATAAAAACTACGGAACGAAGTGAAATGGACGGAATATATACTGTTTCGTTCACAAGGTACACATTTTTCTGCTTAATCGCGATAAGTTCTAAACTTCTGGAACGTTCAAATCTTTTAAAGCACTTTCGGAAATGGATTAGAAAACGCTTAATAATTTCCCTAGGAGGTGTTATCACAACTCAGAAACTAAGAGCCACTTGTCATAAGTAAGATCCACTCAGCACTGAGCAAGAGGCAAGGCTTCGAAGACGTTGTTATGCCTTCAGATTTCACCATTGGGATCAATGGGCAGTGCGGATCGCTGACACTGTAGTTCCTGCTACAGTTCTTATGTTGGTGTATTGACGACAATTCCTAGGGATCGGAGTATAGCGTTGTGAATGGGGGAGCTCAGCGATACTCGTCGTCATTGCTCGTCCTCTGAGCTCTGACATAATCAAGCTGGATCTGAAAATCGATGCTGGATTTGTTAGGGAGGACAAAAAGGCACTAACTTGATATATCGCTAGACTATGGCAAGTCATTATGTACGACGCCAAATATGCGTTCAATAAACAGTAACCCTCTAATGAGCTCGACGGACACGAAGAATATCACACTCCTCCAAAGAGGCTCTTTATTTTCAGTGGTTTTTGACGAGAGGGCAAACAAAGATAGCTTGTCGGACTTTCTCATGGTAGACGCGAACCTTATTTGCCGGAGACTGTTTCAAATCACATGCTACGTTTTGCACAGATGTTTGTATCAGTCATATATATATATATATATATATATATATATATATATATATATATATATATATATATCATAAGCCTATACAAATTATTTAGAGGACGAATTCCTGAAGAAAAGGACATGAATAGCGCGCTGGTTAGAAGTCCCGTGAAATGAACACATGGGCTGGATGCGGTTGACTTTGATTCCTCTTCGTGGAGAAATTAAGCCTTCTATTCCCATTAATCGGGGATTTGGTAACAAATTAGTTAGGGAGAGTAAGAGAAAACACTACCTTGATATATCCGTTGGTCCGAAGAGGGCACTGTGGAGGCCAAAGACATATTCCTCTACAGTGCTCAATGCAGTGGATCACGCAGAAGGCATTCATCAATGGCAAAATGCCAAAGGAATTACCAATATATATAATCTGTGAATAAATGCAAATTTATTTAATAACATGGTTGTTTTAAGATTTCAGGGAAAGGGAGCATTACTCAACCAGCAAAATTACCACCGAATTGGAAGCCGTCTTGAAATTTGCCAGTATTCTTTATGAATACGAGCCATTCAAGTATTCCCTAGGTAATCTAACTACCAGAGAGTTGTGTGAAGGGTTTTTGGGGCGCGTTGGATGTATGACATAGAACCGTCGACTCACCATACATATCTTAGCACTGAAATTACGCTACCATAACAATGTACAGCGTCGTTGCGGTATCGAACACCTTCCATTACATCGCAGAGTACTTTCAGAGTGACGTTAAGGCCACTATTTCATTAGCGTGTTCGTCTTGAATAGATGACGACTTATTCAAAAACTTTAACAACAGTAAGATAGGAGGATATTTGAAAGAGCGAGTGCCGCCAGCCCTTTGACATTGACCATTTATTTATTGTCGTTGCGAAATGTGTGGAATATGTCGTGTACTTTTAGTTGGAAACTAACAAATTGCAGATTTTGTGTGGTCGTCAATTTTCCATTGTCCTTAACTGAAATATAATCGTGTTTTATGCCAAGGACAAAAATAAGGAATGAAATGGATATTCTGACATTTATATGGTCGCTCTTCTTCGCATCGATCTATGAATAGTACATTGTAAGGCAAGATACTGAACTGTAATTGCTAACAAGAGTACTGTAATCTGCTGAAGGGTTAAATTAGTTCTGTACAAGAAGTTTTTTACGGTGACTAAATGACTTCTCCTAAAGTGCCTAAAACTTCTAGATACGGAGTTTTTTTATCCTCACACATTTCACACTTAAAACTCATTTTATAGTCTTTTGCCCTACATTTATTGGACGTTATCGCTGCGGAAGAACATTTCTGTGTCGTTCCTGGCGGTATTAAGATGGCCAACGGGAACAGATGAGCTGTTTTCTTGTCATTTTCATCCAATTGTTCGTCCTCTACACTCTTTCCGTGACGCAAATTCCCAGAGGATAAAAAATCGGAATAGAAAGGAGTTTTTGTAACTGTCAGTGCTCTGCATAGTTAATCGTCCGCAAAGCTATGCGAATAAACGCTAGCACCAGTTCACTGGCCACGCCTATTACTTGTACCAACGAACTGATGGGAAAGTAACTCCTCTTAAATTACTTTACAGTCTACCAATATACTGTAACATTGCGTAACATTTTCCTTAAATTTTTTTGTACTTATTCCCTAATTTATGAGGACTAAATTTTCGTCGTCTTCTTTTCAGATCGAATATTTTTTTTAGATTTGGATACCTAGAAACATGGCTGAACGTCTTATTCTGCACGAAGTGTAGAAATCTGGTGTTCAAGTGCAAGCGAACGCTCTTACAATCTCAGTGTTCCGAAAAAGTAGGGCAAATTGTTCAAAAGACGCTTACTCATTGTTCAAAAAATTCATCTCGATAAACGAAAGGGATAGTGGTTTCTCCTTCAGTTTTTCACCCTGTATGAACTCTGCTCAGGAATGAGAATAGTTGTTTTCCGTCCACATCTATGGGAAATGAATAGATCATCACATCACGCATGAGTGGCAATCCAGAAGCCCTAACTTCACACCCTAAAATTCTTTTCTTTGAGATTGTTTAATGCACAAGGCACACAAAATCAACGGCTATGAAGGAAACTCAGTGGTAAGTACGACATGTTATGTCATTCGTACTGCAACAGTTCCCGGTGAAATCAGTTGATGCGGTTCTGGACAGGTTGAGAATCTGACGGTAGGTTCTAGCCCCATATCGATTTTTAAGTAAAACTCTATGCTACACCCTTTCTTCTCTTGTTTAAATTAAAGACTACAGCTAAGAAAGAAGTTATAAAAATTCCTAAATAGCGGGTGACTTTTTCAACCACCTTTTAGACAATATGAACTGCTTCTAAAATAGATCTCGATAACCTTAAATTGTTAGATTAAAGTCAATAAAAAGTATTTTAGCCAATGTTCTATGGATTTTGAGCTCTATTATTATTTTCCATGCTCGGCACTTTTTTTCTGACAATACTAGCAACGATAATCGAAAAAGTTACCGTACTTTATCTGCACCAAAGAATAATAGGAAGTGAAATAAAAAGATATAGAACTAGATATAAATAGAAATAGATGAAAAAAGATATAGAAAAACTAGTTGAGAGAAATGCAGAGCAATGGCCTCCGTGGCGCAGTGTGTAATGCGCAAGCACCCGGAAAAGGGAAATTGTGGCTCGATCTGGCTTTTTGGGTCCAAGTTTTGAGAATATCTCGACATCGTTGTGGTTGAAAAAAAAGATAATTGAAAGGTAATAAATATGCTCCACGTCAAATATTTTAAAAGATACGTTAAGTGCCTTAAGAAGCATATTATTTATTAGTAATATTGTAGTGAATAACGTACTAATAACGGGAGTGGCCATCAAAATATCAGGCAACATTAACGCTTATAACTCAGTTGTCGAAAAACCTTTAAAAAAATGGAAGGAAAATCGATAGTGTAGAAGGCGTTCATTAAAAGACTTTGGATAAAACGCGGATAAACGCAAGAATTAGGGTTTCATTAAGCATAATTAAAACCGATAACGAGTCCGATGAAGAGCTCAAGAAGTCCACTTTTCTAGATTTCCCTTTCAAAGGTTGCTCTCTCTTCTGATTTTTCTTCGTTTCCTTTTAAGCATTCTTTTCCAAAATACAGTTATTTTCCAATTTCTCCCTGAACTCATCAAAGATAAAATGTCTGAGGAAAAGTTGATGAAGGGGCCATACGGCTCGTTTTGGTCTAGTTATAGTCTCTAAGGCGAACATCAGTCTCTGTTAACAATTTCCAATTCACTCAACGGTTTTTACATTTGTGACTTACTTCGAAATGATACCAGTGGTAATTTTCAGGACGAATTCAACGCTTCTAATCGCCTTTTACAGCTGTAGGCTGTAAGTGGACGTAGGCTACATTTCTGGATAAGATTCATGGAAATCCGTTTCTTGTTTTCGTCTTCACAACGACATCAAGAAAAAGCTCTATTGCTTAGCTGCTTCACCCGATGGAGATATATTTGTTTGGAACAATTTCTTACCTATTCACGGAGTTTTGCTTTTCCTTTTGAGCTGATTTTCCTTCTACCAAAGCTTCTCATTACATGAACGCCAATTGTCCAGAAAAATGAAAAAGACGGAAAAGTACAAATGATCGTCGAATGGTGTTGAAATTGTGGACTATGGTGGAAGAGAAGATGAGGGACTTTTTTCATTTAGACGTACTTTACATTCAAATAAATGCATATATGTACAAATATTCAGCGCAATAGAAAAAATATTTTCGCATCTACTTATAAGAGATCACCTCCTAACGGTTTGCCGCCACATCGTAGCTGGGAGGTGGAGGTGTTCTTGGGTGTCGGGCTGCGATGTACGGCGGAGGGATTCATCCACTCAGGGTCTCCCAAGCTGAGACCGAGTCTGGCGTTTCCATCAAGAAGCCCAGTTAAGAGTAAACCAACACCAGGACCCGTTACTGTCCTGGTAGTTGCATGGTGGCAAATCTTCCTCTGATCCACAAGGGCAGCGACTGCCTATGGTGGTGACGACCTGTGGCAGACTTTAGCCTAGCTGACCGCGTGACTCCAGGGAACCACAATTGCTAAAGCAGCAAAACTCCAAACAAATGGAGATTATACTGGAGCGCGCATAACCAGTGAGGACGGGCCATCCAAGTATCCAAGTAAGTATAAGAGATCGACGTGATTCTGACAATAATACTTGGTAGTAGGTGTATGACGGTATTCTTACAACTGTAGCGGCGCTGAACATCTGGTTATAGTACAGCTTGAAGTCAACAACTAGGAAATTGTGGTAATCTCCCTACAGAGTAATGATGTTGAAGATGGATTGTAGATGATGTGAAGTGATTTGTACAACGCTCGAATCGTACACATTCGTCACATTATCGTACATTACATGATTTCCATCCCATTAACTTCTTATTAGAGAATCGTTTCACAAACTTCCTTTCGCAGCGTGAAAGAACAAATGGATTCCATGAAGTAAAACATGACTGGTTCCGGCTAACGTCTACTAGTTGTTTTTTTTATTTTTGCAGGACTAAATAGCACACACAGTGTGGATCCAAGCACCTCTTACAGTGGATTCGCTTTTTTTCATATGTGTCGTTTACGAAGGTCTCTAGACTTAAGTGAAGGTTCGCTGCTGCTTGAGGACTTTTGTTGTTCTTTAAGAACGTCGTTAAACGTCGCTCGAGTTCATTTCTGTAGAAATCCTGGGATCGCCGTGATAAAGCGTTCTCAGTTCTTCATCATAGCCAGTCCAGGAATCCAGTTGATCCCAAACAAATCTGATGCCACCAGGGATGATGGTTTGGTTGGGCCGATGTTGTGTCGAACTAGTGCAATGACAACATTGAATGACTTTCCCACCAAAACACCATACGAGCGTTGTGCAGTATTTAAGCATAGGAAAATCGTGGTCGCCAACAAATTATAATCGTAAAAGTTACTATTTACTTGTCCCAATGATCATGCATTACGAAAAAATATTCTAAAGCACTGGAGAGGTTAATGAACTTTTCAAAGATATCAAGTTCCAACGATCCAATGTTGACGCTGTAAAAGTTGTTGATGGTTATTCGTCTTTCATCGCTCACCAGATGAGCAAATAGAACTGGGAAATCTTTACTGATCACTCTAAAAGAGAAAACAAAAACCCACCGTTTCTTGTAAGCGATCGAGCTTTTTCCATGTATTCCTTCAACTCAGGTCCCTCTCGATGTACACGAACTTTTGCGTCATAACTGCGGAATTTTGGGGGAATCTAAATGAAAAAGATGGAGCAAAGAATAAGAAATAAGAACGTTTTAGTTAGTGAAGTGCAAGGATGATCAATAAGGAAGTAATGGAAGGTAAAAAAAATGGTTGATGATTTGAAGAAAATAAAAAAGATAAAGGATAAAAGGAAAAAATTCTCGGCGTTGATCAATCCCCTGAGGGATGCACCAGGCATTCGACTTCACTAGTTATCGTTGGAGGTGATTGAATGCATATCTGACCTGTACAGTGACTCACGGTGGCCTATCGTTGTATCGAGCAGGTGTTGCTATCCTCCCAGACAAGTCTGGTACCAATTTACCTACCCCGGAGGGATAGAAGGCTTGGTGAGCGCCATGGGCGCGAGAATCAATTCCAAGTGTGTGTCGAAGTGGCGCCTCCAAATAAAAATGAACATAACATTTTCGCTAGTGCTCGGGGGCACGAAAGTATTTTAAAAAATTGCTCATGTTGAACAAGTCGTAAAACGTTTTAGAGAAGTCTAGGATCGAAAAAAATTTAGTAAATCACAAATTTTACGAAGTCCATCGGATTTTCCTGCAAGTATGGAGTGAAATTGTAGGACGAATAAAATGCTCTCTGTGATGGCTTTTTACAATTGAATTTTTCCACGTCGTTCAATTCCTATTTGTTCTACAAAATCCATTTAGGCGCTCTACCTCAGTGCTTTTGCCCATAGGGGCTCCCGTGTAATACCCAGCCTTTTATGTATTGCAGAAAAAACTCAGAAAACTTTGGCGTGTCTTCTCTAGTAGAAACATTGAACTTTCCTCTTCTTCTGAACTCAATATTGTTAATTAACGCCGTTACTTTGTCCACTAAGAAATTAATTCACTATCCCCAATGTTCGAATGCTCGTCGACGGTCGGTCGGCCAGCAAGCACAAGTCAAAAATGTTCCCCATGGGAGCACTAAGAACCGTTGTTGACCGCAAATTAGTTGGTTGAGGACTGAACGTACTACATCGCCAAAACGACAAATGATTCATTAGATTGAAACGACAACAGAATGAAAATGACCCGCAGAACCTTCCAGACTGGATTACAGTTACATTTACACCCTAAATCGGGGCAAAATCCATTTATTCAGGCTTGTCTGGGTTAAATGTAAGCGATCTGTATGGGCATTGGATCTCACAAAAAGGTCGATGTTGTCTGGACTGTTTTTGTTTTTAGCTGCATGAATCTGGTTTTTTTGCATAAAGTTGCTCTTTGCAGGATTTTCATGAGGATTTCTGATGGTGTTCAAACGTTCAGAAAACCGAATTCGCCTTAGACGGCTATCCTTGGGAAATTCTTCGGGAAACTGTGCAAAGTTCCACAAAAGTTTTTAAAACTTCGTTTTAGTGCGTTTTGAAAATCTAGAATTGAACCCTTCCAACGGTTTACCGCCTCATCGTGGCTGGGAGGTGTTCTTGGGTGTTGGACTGCGATGTACAGCGGGAGATTCATCACCTGGCGTCGTCTTCCATGCTGAGAAGAAGTCCGGCATGTCCAATAGGAAACATAGCTAAGACTAAACCAATGCTAGGATCTTCGACCGTCCTGGTATTAAAGTCGCATGGTGGCAAATCTCTCTCTGATCCACAAAGGAGGCGACTGCCTGTGGTGTTGATGACCCGGAGTAGACTTTAGCCAGGCCGACCTCGGCATTCCAGGGATCCACAATAGCTTAACCAGCAAATCTCCGATAAATGGAGATTATGCTGAGGCTCACACAACGGTGAGGACGGGCCATTCAAGCATCAAGTATCAAGTATCAAGTAAGAATTAAGACTAGTTACCAGCCATAAACCGATAATTATTGATTGCTGTCTATTTACAGCATAAAGAGGTTTTTAGTCAATCAACGAAGAAAGAAACCTTGTTCATATGGCTGAGATCTCTTGGAGTACTAGAGCCGAAGACGAAATATCGTGCAGAATTCTGACGTTCCTTTAGTCGTTCTTTGCCACGAGAGGAGGCCATGATCGGTCTATTTGTCTAGATAGAAATTTTGCCACTTAGCGGAAATTGTTCACAAAAATTATGCTAATCTCAAAGAGGAAATTGACAACTCAGATGAGTAACAAATGGGAAAAAAACAAAAATGAGGAATTATAGAAAAGAAGGAAAATAGGAGAACTATTAAAAGGCCGGCGTCTTTTCTGCCGATCACCCCTCAATCTGCAAATAAAAACCTGAATAGACAAGATAAATTGACTGAAACGAAGGGTAAATGAAAGAGCATTTGAAATAAAAAAAAGAACGAGATAATTTATGATGAACACTGTGAAGATGACAGATAAAGAGGCGATGGATGACAAAAGGGGACAGATTGAAATCGGTGATCTGTTATCCCCTTCATTGTCAATCCCCTCGTGGTGGCATATCCGGAAGACCCGCAAGGAGATTCAGAAGGGTGTTGAGGTGCGATATACAGCGAAATTTCGTGAGTCCCCAGCTGAGATTTACTAAGGTGGGAAAAAAGTTCGATATTTCTATCCAGGAACCTAGATAAGGGTGAAGTTATGCCAAGTCTGAGCCGTACTAGTTAATAGTGCTTACATTTCCACTAAAATTAGTAAACTCACCAAAACGAAGTGGTGCCATTCGCGTCCCTAAGTACAATTCAATGAGCAGTTCTGGATCGTAGCAGAGGCAAATTTTTTCTTACTAGTGCCTGCTGGTATTACTGGATAGATAAAGAGATTACAACTGATACTGATGAACCCATTATCATACGAAAATCTTTTTTTTGTTCTGTTGTGAGGTAAATATAGCCTACATGAAACAATGAATGGGATTAATGTGGCGCGAATTAGTGAAATTGTGTTAATTGTGACATTGTCATTGGAAAAGCTATGAACTGATGGAGAAAAAAATCGATGAGAAAGAACCCAACATGTCAATGACAAGGGGAAGATAAGTAATAAAACAGAACCAATGACATCTAGTGGTGCTCAAAATCTATTTTAAAGAAAAATACGTAGAAGTAGACTTCGAAGAAGCTTTATTCTTAAGAAATCATCATCTTATATAGGAAAATACATCACGATCTAAGAAAAAATAGTTTAAAAAACAAAGGCTGCTCGTAACTGAGTGGCATATAACGATGGCAGCAAGCCATCCATTGTTTGCGTGCCATCATTTTAGCCCTGACGGACTCCGACAGACAGTCCAATTTGTCGAATAGCCCTCGTTTGGGACTTGAGGTCGGAAGCGAGTTTCTGAAGAAGAAGATGGCGGAGATGGAGAACGACTATGTTGAGATGACGATTCTAGATCGCTGAATGTTCGCCATGAGGGGGTTTATCACCAGAGGACTAAACGAGGTTCGATAGGGAAGAAACACTACAGGATTTTGTTCTATACGGTTTTTCGGTCCTGGTGCTTAAAAAATTCATCGGCCATGAGTGTTCGAACATTCAACTCTATCACTTTACACCTTGTGAATGTCGTACAGACTTTGTAAATAATAATTTACACGTTACACTATGGTTTGTTAAGTACCGGGGTAGTAGTTAGATTTTATTTTTGAATGATAATATGATGTAATAAGAGACTACAGCTCGAATGGTGAGTGGAGGGAGGGGGGGGGGTCAGGTAATATTTGAAGGAGATCTATCAGGTCTTTTCCGTCAAAAGCACTAATACTAATGAAGGAAAGCAAAAAGACAAGTGGATTATACAGCAGGTAAACTTTGCATTTAACTATCCTATTAGGTCTCAAAAAGTGAGGATAACAATGTGCAAAGTTGGATTTCTGGACAATCTGCAGCCTGTCTGGATGCGCTATCGATCGACGTTTCGATAAGGATTCGTTACTGAGCAGTAGTCGATCTGAGCCGAATAATTCGCTGAGACGACTAGAAAACGGGATGTGGGCGTGGTAGATGGCGGGTGCAAGAGTGAAATCTATATTATTGTGTGGTTTGTTCAGCTTAGCGAACAAGGACAACAACGCTTTCGTTCCCAAAAAAAGCCATGATGAAAATTATGGCATTGAGTGATCAAATATTGAGGGGACAAGATTGAAAACCGCTTAAAAGTACAATGGAGTTTAGCCAGCACAAGCCGCTCTGTTTATGACGAGGATGTTCCGACGTTGAGAAAAGAACAACACTAGAATGAGACTCAGCTTTGCATGTTTTACGAAAAAGCATTCCTATCGACTAGTTACGTCCAAGCTCTGAAAAAAGAAGAAGTCGCCAAAAAGTCAGCCATCGAATTTCAAGGGTACGCGTTGGGAACCTCATGTCAACTCAACAACGATAACAACGATATGTATTCTTTCATTGATAAGCTATCACGAGATTGATGACATAAACATAACGTTAAGATAAAGTGCAACTTACAGTATTTCTCAAGACCGACTTCCTATTATTCTCGACATTGGTGAACAATTCAAGATGACCTCAAGAAAACCAAAAAAAGTAGCGAGTTATTAACATGAGGTTCTATCAACCCCGTGTTAACCTCTATCAACGAAATACTGCATACTGATTATTCATGCCGAGTTAAAGAAAAGTTGGCTTTTGAAATATTCAGTAAGGATGGTTTCTAAGAACGAGGGACTCACTCTGGTTGAAGAACGATCTCATACTTAAGTACCAATCAGTTATGAAAGTTGGGAAGAACTGGTACATGTATGATCAGAAAAGAACTCAAAAACGTTTCGCTTCGAGACTATGGTGGAGTTCATTGTGTCGTCTGATGAGGCGGAGCTGTGACTTAGAAGCTCGACGAAGGGCAGGGAAGGGAGCGCATGCGTCGACCAGTTTGATTGCATCCGTTTCTCGCCAACAATGGCCATTAAACGTTCGTTACGTTTCCGCACCTGTCTCCTGGAAGAATGATTGTATTCAGGAGGTTTTCTGGACGAAAGCAATTGTTAAAATCCCAGAAATTCTTTTCCGAATGAGGAAAAGATCTTTTTTCCGGATGTGGAAGACGAATCGCTCAACTAATGAGAATAATGAATGAAGCACTTAGTAGTGCTTCCCATGTTCAATGCTTGAGGGCGCATCAGATCCGCGTAAACAATGTTGCAGACACATTTAAACAGAAGATCCTCAAACTTTCATCAAATTTTTTCCCCTCAAATTCTTGACCTTCGAATGAATTCTGAGTATTTATAAGTATATCGTGGCCATGTTTTTTAAAAGTGACAATTTCGGAGACCTTCAGATAAAGATCTCTATCAGTTAGCTCATGACTCAGCAGCAAGCATTTCGGAGTTTTTGAAAGGTTTTTCCCGCGCATTTTCAAAGTAGGTTTTTGAAGTATGATACCTATAAAAGTGATTATACTAATGAAACAATGCATATGGGTGTGATACAGTTTTAGAGATATCTTACCTACAAATAATCGTGGTTTGACTCCTCTATTCGTGTAAACCAAGCCCGCCATCCTTTCCGTGTCGGCGAACTGGCACCGTATTTGTCTTCGAGAAGAATAAAGTAGGCTTTGCAGATCAATAGACCTTCTTAGTTTATTGTATAAACGAAATATGCCTTCATCCAGCCTTATGATTTTTAGTGGATTCGATGGCACACAATATATGAATCCATTTAGGATCGTTGTCCAACGCTTTACCCTTCACACCTCCAATAAGACGATGACTTTGAGGGTGAGGTGACGAGAGGAACGTGTGAGCATCATATGCCCTATAAGATTACGACTTATGAGCAGTTCTTTTAACTTCACGTCAGCCGACTCGACTTCATTTTGTTTTCTCGCGGGGATTGGGTTTCCTATGAGTGCCCAAACTATGAACAGCTTTATTTCCAGCAATATTTAACAGATTTCCCAATTGCAGCTTCTCCTCTTTGTTTTACAGGAAGCTTGCAGTAACAACAAAACCATTTTTGCTCCGAATGCATCAGCGAACAAAGGATTCAACGAGAGCAGTTGATTTCAATAGGGCTATAAGGAGTGTTTTAACTGATTCATTAAAGCACGAAGTAAGCAAAAACGTTTGATTTACTGCTTATTTTCTTTGTTTACTTAACAGTGTGGCAGTTGTAGTAAGAGTGTGATGAGTTGGGTTGTCACAATCTCCGATATGGTGCCGATGGATTGAAGTTACTCTAGTAAAAGGAATGAATACAAAATTAACTTGAACGGATGGATCCTATTTTACAATATCTAACGTTTTTCTTCTCATGCTGTTTGGAAATCATGTTTATACACGTTAAGGATCAGCAAGGACCTCGATGATGCAGTAGAGAACACTTGACCCCAGGTAAAGTATAACCACAGGTTCGAAGCTCACCTCGGGTGTTGCTCATATCTCAGCACCATTTTGGTTATCTTAACTATCAGTTTGTTTGATGCTCTACAACAGATACGGCAAAGGAACATGGCGCGGCGCCAAAGTGCGCTGTGCTAAAATGGCACGTGAGCGTTCGATGGTTGAGTCCACAGAGCTGATGCCACGAAATCCGTTGTCTGTCACTAAATCGAGAAGCTATTAGCTCCGATGCGATGGCGAATGACCCGCTGATATATTTATCTAGCAACCTATGGAAAAGTTGAGAATCTGGTCACGGGAAATTGATCAAAGTCGAAAAAAAAACCGTTTCATCAACCGTCGCTTCAGTTCTCTTGTAGTATTTGCTCTGAGTTTTGCGAGAACGCACTCAGTCTTGATACCATTAAATTCAGCTCACTCACAAAGTTCAGACTGCTCTATGCCACAACTTGATTTTACATTGTAAATATTCAAGACGCTGTGAACATGTTAGGGCGCGGGTTACGCAACGGTTAGAGGTGCTCTGCAATACACATGGGTTCGATTCGACGCCTCAGGCTCATTAAGCCTTCCATCCCTCCGGGATGGACAAATTGCTACTAAACATGTCTGGAAGGGTAGCAGCACTGACTGGGTAGGCCATCGTTATGCAACCGTAAGTCATTGTATTGACCAGATTTGTATTCATTCACCTCTGACGATGCTTAACGAAGTCGAATGCATGGCGCATCCCTCAAGAATTGACCAATGCCGAAAGCTCTATCCATAACCCTTTAATAAGATGTTAAAGAAAGCCTGTAGATATTCATCGCGCTGGATGACTCTCATCAAGAATCACCATATAAATTCACCACCAGGCTGCAAAATTCAATATGTTCCTCAGATAAGCGTCATTCATCTTTTTTCTGGGGGCTTTTTTTTCCAAAAAACGAGGTGAATACTAAGAGTACAACTTTTACCGAGGGCTTGCAGGCTATCCATCAAATCAACGGACGCCATTGCTTTGCCTTTCTGTCAATTTTTCACTCTTACGATGCTACCAGCAATTAGCCATCGACGGGAATAATCTAAGGAGAACAAATAGGCCTTGAACCCAGTTAAGCTGAAACTACAGCCGAGATTACAATGTTTAAGTTTTTGCTTGCCTCCTATTCTTTTCCGTCCGAAATCTCCTATTCCTTTTTTCATCATTGTTGCTTCCCAGAGTATTCCTACTATGGTTGATTGCTGATGTCACCGATAAAGTCAAACACAACCTGAGCGAATTGCAAAGTTAGGGGCTTCGGTTGGAGTGGTGGTTAACACGTAAGCCCGCCGTACGGCTAATCGCTAGTTCGAAACCGAGCTGTGGTTCCGAGTTTTGCACATATCTCAGCCTCTTTGTGGTCCTAGTTAAAGTCCATTTGCCTTATTTTGCCAGCTTCGTTTTTTACAGGTTCCCGCCTTTCTGTAAACGTTCTCTTACAAACTTCTTAATTCCAATTCTATAAATAGCTAAAAAACTGGTCCGTTGACCATTTCTTTCCTGGAAAAGCAGTTATCTATATTTCTATCGATTTCTAGTCTATGGTAATCATCGTCACTGCCATCCTTGTCATTATTTCCACTTTCATAATTATTATCGCACATGACTATTACAACATAGAAATACCCAAGGGTGTCGAGAATAGGAAATATATGAATAGAATAGTTCTGAGAGTTCACTCAGAATTTCGTTTTGAAGGAAATATTATTCACTCGCGATAATTTCTTCGACAGCCAGAACAGTTGATGAAATGAGAACTTGGCAGACTTATACGGTAGGTTTTGCGCTAAATGCAGACGTAATTTTTTGAAAATCTCTCTCAAATTTGCTTGAGATCAAAATTGTGAAAAAGCTCAAGAGGAGATATCAGGTATCATATCAGATATCCTTTTTAAATTTTTGAGCTTCAGCTCGGCATCTACTGGAAAATCAGCAATGCTGGAAGAAGTCCCGTTCTTCCATGGTTTTGCTTCCCAAAATCCAAAAGTCAACGTTAAAAGCGAGGAAAAAATCTTGGAACACTAACAACTAAGAATGTTCTACCAGGACAGAGTAATAAAATATTCCCTGTTGGAGAAAAAATGTAGATTCAATATTCCTCAGCAAAGCCCACCAGATGTTGAACGATCCCCATGCAGTTATGCATCGAAATCTATGCGCACGATCGTGGATGTGGTGAGTTTCCAACGAATTTTCTTGTGGAACAGTTCTACTAAACCACTTTGTTTAGTCTTTTTCCACGTTGTTTATTTCAATTTGTGCCAGAGATTGTTCATATTGATCAATTTAAAAAGGTGGTGACATTATCGAAGGAACTGCGACGCAGTCTCGTCGGTTCCTTGTTTAGTAAGTCTCTTTCAAAGGAAGCTGGCATTTGCAACTAATTTAGACAATTTTTTTTGTTTTTTGGTGGTTCTATAAAGAAGTGGTGCATGCGATCAGAGAATAAGCCAGGGTTTAGTTTGTACTTTATTGCGCATTGCTGAGAATTCGTGTTTTGAATGAGTGTCGTGAAGAAATCGATAACCATCTTCTAACTTCTTGTTCTATCTCACAAATTTGTTCTTGGAGTCATGCGCTATCGGAGCCATGTGAACCATTCAGCAACATATTTTCAGAAAGAGGCAGACTAACAAGTCGTTTCATAACGTTTTATCTAATGTGCCTTGTTTCTCGGACGTCTTAAAAACTCTTTTTGTCTCCGTCAATAAAAAAGTTTTTTACAAAGAGTGTTTTCATCAAACGAGAACGAGGTCTTTGAGCGTCAAAACTTCGTGCCTGGAAACATCTACTTTTTTCTACGTGACAATAAATATGATTGTTTCATTTAACACGTCGTCTTACTGAGATGCGTTGCCGGGAAACCAAACAAGATTGGTCAAGCCGTCAAAAACCTCTAACATTCTTGATTCAGATGACCAAACATCGAAACCGTAAGGCATATGGACTGGTCTCATAACCAGAAAGCCTGGTTATCGATAACTAGGAAGGACAATGGTGTGAACTCTAAGATAATTTCAGCGTCCTTAGGGTAGCTACCTACAAGATGGAAGTTTTGCTCGTCCACGACACTAAGCTGCGTTGAAAAGAGAAAAAAACATCTAGATAAAAGATTTTTAACCGTTGACATTGACACCATTTGTGAAGCAAACCACTCAGTGGAGGATAATGGCGATGGATTGGCACAAGTGGAAAGTAAGCTGTGACTCGCTAGATCCTTTGAAGATGGACCATCAAAGTGTCCAAGTTAGTAAGTAGGTAAATAAATAAGCAGACTTGCCTTCATTAAATAGGTAGCTAAACGGCTTAAGTAAGTAAAGAAGTAGCCAATCTTAGGAAACATATAGATCGCCAGACTTAAATAGAAGAGAATTGAGTACTATTACTTGACACATGATGGAGTTATTTTGTTCTGCTTCATCGACTGGAACACGAACACATCGTCGATGTGGTGTCGAGTGGAAGTGTTCGAGGGTTTCCGTATAACAACCGGAATACGTTGTTATTACTTGCACATGCTCAGAGCTCGACAATTTGAAAATTGCACTTTCGAAGTCCAAACTAACGTGAGGTACTTCCTTTGTACTTCCACGTAATCTTCTTCTCTATTGAGGAATTGATAGAATTTGCTGGAAACCCCTGTCTATTGCCGTTCCACATTTTGAGGTCTTGGTAAGAAAAGGCGTTTCTCATCGCTAGATGTCCATAAAATTTCTTTCCGTTGGAATGGTTAATAATTCCTTTATCTATAAGGTGTGCGAAGCACTAACGATGTGCAGCACTCTTGAAAGAAGGGCTTTCTAGACTGTATGAAGTATTTGGCCAAAATGACAAAAAATAAGGACATCCGAACATATTATAAGCCTGCACAACAGTTATTGAACAAAAAACTTTTAATAACCAGATTCCTGGATGTGTCAAAAGCAAAAAAGGAAGACGACGGACTCTGATGGTCTGAGTTCTTCACGTAAGACTCACGAGAAAAGATATGCTACTTAGCGAGTCCCTAGATCGAGCACAATGATCTGGGCTATTCTTGCACGTGACCGGGTGAAATAGAGGCTTTACTACCGTCTCCTCAAACTATTCGATGAACAAATGCTGGAAAGGTGATACGGGTGAAGAAATGTTCCATATAAATCCATAAAAATGGTGATGCTATTGTAGATCAACATATGAAAGCCACTAGCTACAACTTCTAGCTAGCAATGTCCAGATAGAGACCAAAATATAATCTCTTATGAGACGATCTATATGGAATTAGCTGGGAAACTTATGGCTAGCAAATGCTGGCCAAGAGATCAAAGTTCAAGTTCACTTCACTCAAGGAAGCTTCGTATTTTGCTAATAAGTGGACTTCAAACATACAGAAGACGCGATTGCAAATGGGACTATAGTCGTCTTTTGGAACGATATTTCATCTCATGTACTTAACAGCAAATTCCATCAACTAAGTGTTTATAAGATAAAGGTTTCTTTTCCTTCTTTATTATAGACATCCGTAGTAACACACATTCCTGGAACCCCACCTCTCGGTGTTA
Source organism: Angiostrongylus vasorum (assembly GCA_018806985.1). Lineage (NCBI taxonomy): Eukaryota > Metazoa > Nematoda > Chromadorea > Rhabditida > Metastrongylidae > Angiostrongylus > Angiostrongylus vasorum. The sequence continues at coordinate 480,203 of JADANN010000098.1, read as the reverse complement.
GAAATAGGAGTCTCTCGGTAGAGAATGCTCTAACGAAGTTAATAACATCATTACAGGAGCTTACAAAGTTTTGCAGAAATGTTACAACGAATAAAAAAAAGCTTTCGCTAGTTACAACGTACAGAATAAATAATGCTAATGCTACCTGGTACCTGTAATAATAAATCGAGGGCGCGTGTGGCGTTACTGGTACCTGTAATAATAAATCGAGGGGGTTGGAAGCACCACTGTGACACACACGTGGAATCGATCCCTCGCGCCCATGGCTCACCAAGCCTTCCATCACTCCAGAGTCGGCAAACTGGTACCAGAGTTGTCTGGGAGCATAACAGCACTGACTCGATACATCGGTAGGCCACCGTGAGTCATTGTAAAGCGCCAGATATACATTCAATCTTCTCCAGCGATACTTAGTGAAGTCGAATGCAGAGCGCATCCCTCAGGGGCTGATGAACGTCGAGGGCTTTATGCATCTATTTTTCTAATAATAATTGGAGTGGTTTCAGGGTAAAAGTAGCACTATTGGGTGAATCTGTATAGTCTTAAAGGACGTCTACTATGTCCACCGATGTTTACTTGACTTAATACCGTACCATAAAGGATAGGTACGTCGTTCCATTCGTTCTCCCTTACGAGATCCAACATGTTTCTCCCTAAACAACAACAAAACAAATGGTCTCCTATACAACAAGATCTGAATAGAGAATAATCTGCAACTTGGGCTTCTTAGCACATCGTTCGTGACTTTGTGGAGTACGTGTCAGGGAATGCAACGCTATCGAGCCAGTGGGAAGTCAACGCAGTACAAGTACGGTTTCGAAAAGTGGTTGAGCACGACCGATTACAGACATGGGGTAAAGAAAAAACCACTGAAGTATCGGAGCATAAAAGGTGCAATCGTGTCTAGTTTTTAATGAACTTTAGAAAGTTTTACATTTTAAAAACAACAGAATTCATCATTGAAGCTAACGGATAACCAGAGAATCCCTGCAAAATCCTTTTTAAACTATGTATAAGATTTATAATAGAGTCTCATCCACTTTTTTAACCTGAGTGTATAAAGTAGAACCAAACATGAATGCTAATGTAGTTTTTTTCACACGAGTTTTAACTAAGGCTATAGATAGAAAAATTTGAAATATTAAAAGTTTCAGAAACTCTTCCACTTCTTCCTGTCGTTGACCCCTCAGCTCACAGTAACACTATGACTTCGAACATATAGACATCTATGGCTGTCTTTTCGCAGAAATCAGTAGTAATAGCAAGCATCACCTTTTGAACAGCTCTTTTGCGCAACGGAAAAAAAGGAGAAGTGGTGCTTTGTCGAAGATGATTAAGAGCAGCAGCGGTCAAAGTATCTATTTACATATTTCGACTCCAGCTTCGGCTCAATGGGGTTGAATAACGAGTTGTGCTTTCTTGGTCATACTGACTTCCGAGTGATTGGTGATAGTACCGTTAGAACAAAAAAAACTGGCAGAGAGAAAGATAAAGCAAGGGCTTTGATGGTGCAGCAGCGGATAAGAAGATAGCCCTCGTAAAGAGCATGGGTTCGGAAAGTACCTAAGGTTCCGGGTTTTTGCTCATGTCTCAGCATCAATTTCGTTGTATTTCGCATAATACGACTGAAATAAGGAAAAAGGAATAGGTAGTAAAGTAAAACATAAAAATCTTCGCCTATCAGTCGTTCCATGGGTTTGCGTCAAATGTATCACATGTGTGGATCCCTACATTTCGGTGCATTCGATTCGCTTTGCTAACATTTACCATCTACGAAAGTCTTCGAATTTTTCGTGTGGATTCGGCCGCTGCTTGAAAAATTTCTTTGTTTTCGTCAAGAATGACATTGAATGCTATCCGACCGAGTTTTTTCTGAAATCTTGCTATGCTAGGCCGTTTCCACTTGAGTTAGAGGTGGGCGAGTTGGTCCCTGACGAGTCTGGTACCAATTCTCCGACTTTGGAGGGATGACAGGCTGTATGGGCTTTGGGGTCGCGTCGAACCAAAGCACTAGCTAGATCGTACTGCTCTTGTTATGGATGGGATCGCTACAACTGCGCTACTCGCCTGCATATATCGGTGATACAGGTGATGTGAAAGATAAAAGGATAAACCGTTCTTCGGTTATCAATTGAATAAAGGAGGCGCCCTGTACTCTGTTTGATTAAAGATTGGCAGAAATAATTAAATGCGTATTTTGAGTACACACAGCAGCAGGCCGGACCCTACTAATTTATTGGAAAAACCAATGTTTTATCCTTCCAAATAAATCTGGTGGCGATTTGCTTACTCCTAGAATGGGTCAAGAGCTTATGACTTGTACGTAAGGTCGAAACAATAGACAAAATGGGCTACACCCAATCAGCTAAAGTTATCTGGGAGGAAAAAATGTTTTAAAAACAAAGTACTTTGCTGATAGCATTTGTTGGGATAAAGCCGTACTAAGGAAAGCTATACTTCTCATGTTTTAGGTGAACATTTATATGTAAGGAATTATAACCCAACAAGTGGAAGTACAGACAAGAATGTGCACCGAGGGCAATTTGAGCTATGAGGGATCAAAACTGTTTAGATCCAACATAATTGGGATTCCTTCGGTAGAATTTCTCAATGAGTTTATACTGAATAGAGCTGTGCGATGTTTACTCAATGAATGCGTACAGAGACTTCTCTCTACCATCGCTTAGTTAGCAATCCTTTTAAAGCTGTCGTTTATTAAAAAAAATAAAGAACAAGAAAAGACAACTAGCCTAGGAATGCTTAAAAATCAACGTTATACGACTGAAGAAAATCAGCTGACGGAAGAACGGGACAGAACGACAAAAATATAGCACTAGAAATGTACAAAATACTGATGGCAAAATCATAAAAAGTAGAAGGTCCTGTCGATTCAGTAGAAGTAATGACATTCACGCTCATCTCTACTTAGTTGCGGTTCAGACTTGTCGACATCGATGTCGATGCTGTCTCTTCTGCTCCGTATGATTGTAAGAAATGTGCAACAGCATAGAACTGTCGCCAACACCGATAACGGCACAAAGATGAAGATCCTATAAGAGGTTTCATTTATTACACATGAGCAGTACAGGCATTTTAAGGGTGTGTGTAACGCTCTGACTAGAGGCACTGTACAATACAGACAAAGCAAAAAACCTTCGAAGCATTCTGGACAATTTCAAGGAATCAAAAAAGAAACCGTCGAAGCGAATGTCTTATTATCATGAGAGAGATGTGATAGCAGATTCGCTAGCAAGCATAGGAACAATAAGTTCTCCAGCTTTTGAGAATCGATACCTACCTTAGTGAACTTGTCAACGAAGCATGAATGCGACATCTATTTTTTTCCCGTAGACAATGACTGTGTTAATAACGATACTAGTTTCTTTGTCTACATGGATGTTCTTCACATGCTATGCTGATCCCAACACTTTCTCCATTCTGCGTCGTTGTCATGCTCGGTTGTAACTTAGGGATGTTGCCTTCTTCAGGAAAAAAATTATTGGTGCAGTCAGAGGTGGTTCCCTTGGAATTCACCACTGATGCAGTTGCCGTGCTTCATTCATACAAGAGAGCTCTTCCTGAGGCACGCAAGACAGAAATTTTCCGGCATAGCAATGTTGAAGAACAGAGTTTGACTAAGAAATAATAAAGGTGATAACATCATTACCATTGCTTTTATTACTAATACTAGCACACTCTATAAAACGGTGAGTAAGGGTGGCTGGTAGTGAGCAGAAACAGAAGCAGAAAAGGCTCAGTTTGAAGAAATTTCGAGGAAACGCCCACCAACCTTGTAAGCATTGGTGGACGAATAAATCAGCTATTTCTTAGAATGATTAAATGTTGAAGAATATAACTGGATACGGTATTCACTTAAGTGTCAGTCACATCGGAGGCTAATAAATGACGAGCTTTTTTTTCTAGAATAATTCCCGCCAACATAAATAATTCACACGTGAAAGCCTCCTCATCCCAACTAATTGAGAACAAGTTTTCAATAAGGTTGAAAAGGTAAAATTCTTGAATAGGAATTTTTTCGCCTAAAAAGCGGGGTCAAATGTTCTCAAAGAAAGACCATGGTTTTCTCCAGCAATGCACTTCTTTGTTCTCCTGAAAGAGTTTGAGAAGAAATCTTAAAGACCTGTTCTCTGTCAACTGGGAACCTTTAAATGAGGAAAGGCTCTGAGGAAGGCGAAATCCACCGAAAGGTCAGTTTGTGCGTAAATAAAAAAATAAAATAACACTTCATGTTTGCTAAACAGAAGTAGAAAGACTTTGAAATGAGTCTAGTGCCTACTGAATATTTGTATTGTCCGTCATAATGAAGACTCTTACAGGTCGCAGTGCAACTTCATCTGTGGCAATTTACAGATGGTCCAAAATCACTATTTCCTGGAATCTCGAGGAGAACATTATGAGATTTCCACAGGGTTGCTACAGGTAGATATCATCCCATTTACATGAAGTGAGATTCGAAACGTTCTTGCTAGATTCCAACAAGGATGACAGTGATTGGACATCCGGCACTGGACCACTTTTGGCTGCGCTTGTGGATAGAAGAGCGTTCATTTCCTTTCTATATTGAGAGACATTTTAGGGATAAAGAACCAGCTGTACTTCACATTTCGCCATCAAGTACCATCCTCACCTACGATAAATAGGTAAACTAAACGGAAGTTTGAAAAACCGCAATTTTACAGTGGATTTATGAAGATTTTTCTTTAATGCATTTTGCAATTCAAAGCGTCAGTGACAAAGAATTCTTTTGATAGTTTCAGAATGCCACCAAAACGTGCACCACAGAACTAATGACAGAGCGTCCCACGTACGTCGTGATATACAAACAAACCAAAGGTCGCCCTGTATGGAAATGGTCAGAGATAGCCATAGAGAAGCAGAGATGAGAACATTCTCGGAAAAATATCGATCGTTCCCCCCGAAACTAATCAATAATCTTTATGTTCTTGTTGAGCAAACACGGAGTGTCATCTTATTCTATATTACGGAAAAGCTGACGTTTCGGCAGATTTCGCCATCCTCAGAGCCTGGAAAGGTGACGTTGACCGCAATCTACCTACCCAAACACCTCCATAACCAAACAAAGAAAATGCTAAACCAAGATTCCAATCACATTGGTTACAGAATAATTCAAAAAGACCTACTTTCTACAATCGACATAAATAACCGATGTATTTATTGATATGTTCTTATGAACTGATTTTGTTGAACTGATGCGAGTTTGGTAGAGTTGTTGTTGTTTTTGTCGTTTGGGGTTCACTCGAAACAGCACGACTCTGAGAAAGGCGAAATCGCCGATCCATCAGCTTTCGACCAACAATAACAACAACGACAACAACAGCAACAACAACAACAACAACGACAACTAAACCAACCTCGAATCAACTTACCAACCCTCAACAAGATTAGTTTATAAGAACATATAAATGAACACAGAATAGCTTCTTTGCACACTCACCGCTTTCTATAAGTCGACCACTGAGTGCTTCACGTGAACAATCATACATAGTTCACATGGAAGCGTAATGTGCCATCACATTAAAATAACAGTCTTAAATACTACCCGATATCCCGCATAATTATGAGGCACTCCTTCCCACGGTTCATTTTCGTTTCTTAGAATGTATAGAGAATGCTTCGAGAGTCTTGCGCGCTGATGTTTGTTCTCCGTGATTGAAATCTTGGTTTAGCATTTTCTCCGTCTGGTTGTGGAGGTGTAGGCAAAATTTTGTCAACTTCACCTTTCCAGGTTCTGAGGAAGGCAAAATCTGCCGAAACGTCAGCTTTTCCGCAGTAAAGAGTAAAATAACACCTCGTGATTGCTCAACAAGAATATAAAGAATTATTTGATGAATGCCAAGGTTAATGGAAAGCCGGTCATGTTAATTAATCAATAGTCTATTTATGAGTGAAGGACTAAATCTAAACAAGGGCAAATTCCTTCCAGACTAAATGAAAATCACATTTTGGTTTCTTCGGCATGGGACAATGAGAAACCTGATTTTAAAAAAAGCCGCCTTGCTTCAATATCGTACCGCCAAATTCAAAGATTTTTGTCAAATTAATGAACGTACAACTTTAAATGATGGAAGGTTCTTCCCACAAGTACTTTTTCCGACGTAAATTTTTTGGATATATTCGTAGTGTTCCACTTTTAGGATTCTCATGTCTACCAGTGTTTTCTCTTTGTCTAGCACTTGCTCTTAAATGGAAGCAATCTCATTCAAAACTGATGGCAATAAAGATATTCTTGATTGAAATGAGATTTAGCACAGCTGAGGGAAAGGCAAGCAAAGACATTGGTTGGTACGGTGCAATGGATAGCGCGTGAGATCCCGGTAAGGGTAATCGCCGGTTCGAAGCTTAAAAGAGGCAAGGGTTTTTGCCTATGTCTCAGCATACTTGTGTTGGCTCATCTATTTCCACTTTGACAGAAAGCAGGGAAACCTATCTAGCTTTACTAAATATTGAGAAGAGGAGTTTTTCGCGTCGATAATCAAGATTATTCACGCTGTTTTGTGGCCTCTTATCTTTCCACCATGATGTTAATTTTTTCAGTCAGATGTTTCTTTAAGCTCGACCATTTCTGCTCTACAGTGCTCCGACGCACATTTCAAAGCATTGGGTGTTACTGTAAGTTTCTAAAAGAAAGAGTGAAAATAAACTGACAACAATTCCGCTCGTATCCGTCGACAGCAATTGTCAGAATCACCACAACATTTAAAATATGTGAAGTAGTCAGCCGGTGGACATTTTCTAAACAAAGAGATGTTAGTTGTTGACTACAATGGCTAACTGTCTTTTTAGAAACAGCAAAAATTTTGGTAGGACTTTCTTCCTGGAAAATCTGGATGACAAACTCCACATCTGTGTGGACCAGAAAAGAATACACTGTTAATGATAGCCTTACAAAATCCACTTTTCGAAAACACGTAAAGATAACGCTCGACATGTTTGAGTCGAAAACAAATGGGACATTTTAAAAAAATGATGCTCTAAATCCATTGAGAACTATGATTTATTTTCAGAAATTCATAAAAATGCAAACGACTTCGCAGTGGAGTCGCGCGCGTAGCGCAGTGGTCGGAGACGCCCTGCAACACATAGGATCAATCCCCTTGCCCATGCCCACCAAGCTTTCCATCCCTCCAGGGTCGACAATCTGGTAACAGATTTGCCTGGGAGGATATAGCACTGGTTGAATACATCGTTAGGCCACCGCGAGTCATTGTAAATGCCAGATGTGCATTCAGTCACCTCCAAACGATGCTTGAAATCAAATGCATGGCGCATCCCTCAGGGATTCATCAACACCGAAAGCTCTTTTTTTATTTGCAATGGTGTCTGATATATCGACTTGTTAAGGAACAAATAGGCCATAATTCAAACTATTCATTTTTTTATTCAACTATTCAAACCGTGAATGGTTTAACGACATTAAAATTACAACACATGAGTAAGCCTAACTATGCAGCAGGAAGTATAAGTCTTCGGCAGTTTTCATTTTCTGCAGGATTTCGAAACAGATGAAATTCTAGGAAGAACAATGAAACAGCAGACCTTGGCGCTGGTCGTGGTGTTTCGAAATACCAATTCTTGTAGCAGACGACATCTTCGTAGTCGAACAAATCGACGACTTCAACTAGAAGACCAAGTAAAGCTAAGATGTACGCATGCATTTCGTCGTTGTGTGTGATTTTGGGTGCTTGTTGTAATCGGAACGCGCCTTGTGCAAACAACGACGAGTTTGTCCAGAATCGTCGTGTCGTCGTCTGCGTCGTATTCGTCGATGAACAAGCGGACGCACAGACGACGTCGTGACTCATCTTGAGATTCTACAAAGAGCAGAAAACGGCCGCTCCTTAGAGAAGATCCACGATTCGTCGAACATCAGCATGTGGCTAAGCTATCCAGAATCGTCGTGGCATGCAAGTGACCTGGGTGATGACGAATCGAGACACGTTCTATTGGTACCATTCAGATGATTCTATGCTTGCTTTTTTTCTTCTAATACTTAATAATATAATGGCACTTTGTATTCTCAGTCATACTGCTGTTTCCAGCTAATATTCCTCACTAAAACATCAAGTCGTAGTCATAGCGCTAACCCTTTCCAGGGACTAACTCACTCACCACCATATCGCAGACATCAGCTATCCCGAGTTTTGTAGATATCTCACCACCATTGTGGTTGTATCACACATAGTACCTTGTCGTAAAAAAATTGTAATAGGCAGTAAGTAAAGAAGTTACGAATATGATTTCGCCTACAGCCTCACCTTAACTGGGTTCATTGCCGGTTTCGGCTGCCCAGATCAATCCCGCTGACAGGTGATTGCTAATGGCACTGCAATATAGAAAACTAGCGGAGAGAAATGAGAAAAAGAAGAACAAGAGTAGTGTGGTGGTGAACGCGTTAACCTCTGGAAAGGTTAATAGCGCGTTCTTTCCGCACCACAGACACCTGGTGTACAGAGTGTTTTGCAAATATCTCCGCACCACCGTGGTCATAAAGTCGTATTTCTAACCTAGAACATTTTCAAATACTTGAAATTACTTACTTGGATACCTGAATGGGCCGTCTTCATTGATCATGTGAGTCCCAGCATAATTTCCACTTTTTTCGGAGCTTTTTTGGTTTAGCCATTGTAGTTTCCTGGAGTCGCAAAGTCAGCCTAAGCACAGCCTACTCCATGTCGTCACCATTACAGGAAATCGCAGCCCTTACGGATCAGAGACACAGTTGCCACCATGTTGCTATTTTGATGCCGGGACGATGATGGATCCCCGTACTGGTTTTTCACTTAGTTGGACTTCCTAATGAAAACGCCGGACTTCTTCTCAAGTTGGGAGACCCTGCTGGAATGGAGAATTGCACCGCTGTACATCGCGTTCCAACATCCAGGAACACCTATCAGCCACGATGAAGCGGTGAACCGTTAGGAAGGTACTTAAAATTACAAAAAAAAACGTCATTTAACTAAACACGTTTTCCGAAGCCAACTCAGCGCCACAATGCTCCAATGCGACACATTAGCAACCAGTATGACAGTATAACTTCCATAAAGCTGAGATATTTGCAAAACTCCGGACCCCAGGTGTCTACGGTGGGAAACGAACGTGCTATTGTCCTTTCCGGGGAGTAACGGGTTCACCACCACACCATGCGGGTCCTTCGTTTCGCCTGTCTCTCAGCTAGTCTTATCCATCTTTTGCCATCAGCAATCACCCGTCAACGGGATTGATCTAGGGGAGCCCAAATCGGCATTGAACCCAGTTAAGCTAAGGCTATAATTATAATCACAATCTTAACCTTTTTATTTGCTGCCTATTCTTTTTAACGGCAGGGGTACGTTGTGAAATATAACTTCCATAATGCTGGGATATTTGCAGAACTCCGGACCGCAGGTGTCTACGGTGGGGGAACGAACGCGCTATTGTCCTTTCCGGGGAGAAACGCGTTCACCACCACACCATGCGGGTCCTTCGCAGAAAAAAAGAACAGGCAGCAAATAAAAAGTTTAAGATTGTGGTTATAACTATAGCCTTAGCTGAACTGGGTTCAATGGCGATTTGGGCTCTCCCAGATCAATCCCGTTGACGGGTGATTGCTGATGGCAAAAGATCGATAGAACTAGCTGAGAGACAGGCGAAACGAAGGACCCGCATGGTGTGGTGGTGAACGCGTTACTCCCCGGGAAGGACAATAGCGCGTTCGTTTCCCACCGTAGACACCTGGGGTCCGGAGTTTTGCAAATATCTCAGCATTATAGAAGTGTGACAGTAATTTCACGATATTCCTTCCGACTACCTTGTCATCAGATCTTTTTTTTTGATGAGACCATAGATGGGACTTTGATGCTCTTCATATCTACTGAGCAGTTAGAATTCGCGAAACATACCTTTGATGAGTGTTAGGAGCAAGAGTAGGCTTTATTGCCGTCGGTCTTAAATCTATTGGTGGTGAACTGCGTAGCAGGTGGCACAAATACCTTCACAGAAGTTGCTTACTCGTTCATTTTATAACTGCTGAAAAAGTATATCTTGTGGCTACTGGTTATCGATTAGTGTGTTCATTTCTTTATGCTATATTCTGTCTTCTGTTTTAATCCTCGTCCCAATGATCGTCTAGTGACCTGAGCGAGTGCCAGCTAAGTCTCGACTTGTTCCTTTTGGGTGTAGGAATAGAGTAGCTTAGTAGGTTCTGGTCGCTTCAAAAAGCCCGCTAAGCATCATGCCTGTTTTATAGAACGACGGCAAGGAATCCAGCCGTTAGCGGCCATTTTCCAACGGTTTGATGTTGGCTTTGTGAATTCGTCGTTTTCTTTCTCAGCAATCACGAGGTTGTTAAACAGCATACGTTTACTTCCATACAATAACACACATACAACACAACCGTAGCTGACGTTTTGGCAAAATCGCCTTTTTCAGAGCCGTTTTTTTCACCTCTCTTCTACCGAGGAAGAACAGCAGCTCAGAGTCTCATATGGTTGACGACTGCCTCACAAGTAGAAAGCGTTTTGCTGGCACGTCTTTTAATAGTTCCCAGGATCGACTTTCTATTAACCTCTGCATAGGAGCATGAATGCGTCGTTTTCTTGTTCAGCAATCGCGAGGTTGTTATACACCATAATTTTACTTCCATAGAAAAACACACATTCAACACAACACGTTTCGGTAGTATCATCTTCTTCACCTTGCATCGCCTTACTGCCGAAACCTCAGCTACTGCTGTATTGCATGTGTTTTTGTTCGGAAGCAAACGCATGCTGTATAACAATCTCGCGATTGCTGAAAAGAAAACGACACACTTATTAATGTTAATTCCTCCTTCCCCCTCCCTCTGCTCCCGCCATCTCAGGCGCGTTTGTGGCGCATTGGTCGGAGGCGCTCTGCAACACACACATGGGATCGCTCTTCACGCCCGTGGCTCACCAAGCCTTCCATCCCTCCGGGGTAGGAAAATTGGTACCAGATTTGTCTGCGAAGATAGCAGTACTGGCTCGATACATCGGTAGGCCACTATGAGTCATTGTAAAGGCCAGATACGCATTCAGTCACCTCCAAAAGATGCTTAGTGAAGTCGAATGCACAGCGCATCTCTCAGGGATTGATCAACGCCGAGAACTCCATCCTTTATCCTTTAATTCTTGCCCCTTTTGACTTTAGTGTCTTCTTCTCTTTGTATTCAGTTTTTTGAACGAAGCTCTATGTTTCTATGTTTATTTGCTACAATATACATTACTTTTTAAATAACACATGCAATAGCGCATGTTGTAATAAAACATTTATATAAAAGTCCACATCCATATCCTTTGTTGAAATACATGCCTTTTATGTTAATTTTTGTTAGATTCCTTTCTATTCCTTTCTACTCTTCCACATATTTCTAAGGCACAAAGGTGTTTTGCAAGTTGTTACTTTTGATCTATTCATATGGCCCATCCTCACAAATTTTGTTGATTCTAGTGTTCCTTTCATTCATCCGGTTGCGTTGCATCCATCATCCACGAAGACTTTCGGATTGTCGTGTGGCTTGGGCTTCGACTTGTGGGGTTTACCCTAATCATTAGATGTCGTTAAGCACTATGAAGTTGATTCTCCCTGTAAAAATTGGGATAGTTATACTAGTGTACCTAGGTCCTTGCCACAGGGCAGTAGTCGCTTTTAGATCGCAGATGGCTTTTCTAAGACGCTTTTGTAAGTACGATGCCAATCCTACCGTATCAGAGAGATGGGATTCTTGATTATGCTAGTGCACTGTCGAACAAATGACCATGCCCTGTATGGTATTGTATCTCTAACCACTGCGCTTTTCTGGTCTCGGTTTACAAATTGAAAACACAACATCAAACCACAAATTATTTCGTTTCTGTTTTTGCAAAGCATCGAAACAATAAGCTTAGCAGGCAGAAGTTTGCCGCGAATTTCTCTTCTATTGATTCCCATGCGATTAAAATTACAAGTGAGCTTAGCTATCTACTACAGCGATTAAAGCAGTTCGTCTTCAGCGCGCTTAAAACCACTTCCGCCCATTCGTTCCACCCACAAAATTGACACTTTTCTCAATTTCCAAACCTACAACAGCAAAATTACTTAATTAGGGTTTCTTAAGCGAAAAAGCACCTGCTTTGATTGTCAAGGCAAAAATGCTCCATAAGTGGTTGGCCGGCTTATTGTGGCTGGGAGGTGGTTTTAGGTTTCGTCGAGCTCACGAATCACCTTGTTTGGAAGGCCTCCTAAATTGGGAAGGCGTTCGACATTTGAATCCAGACTCTGAACGAGTAAGCTCCAGAAATCAGAGCCATCTTGACCAAAACATCATATTGCTAGAAAGATTTGATGATGTGGAAAACCTCACCTAGGATTTCGAAACCCCAAAGGAAGGAAATCTTTCCCAAACTGTAAATTTTCAGCCGAAAGCATGTTGTAATGGGATTTACTCAAATCTTCGTCATCTATGCAAAAAATACCTCCAGTTTTACAAGTAAACGAAGTACTTTTTTCATTTTTTATATGACGCGTCTTCACGTTTACTATACGGATTCCAGCACTTCTCACATTCGATTCTTTCCATTGCATCCATCTTCGACGAACGCCTTTCAACTTCTTAATGAGTGGCTTCGGCTGCTGCTTGAACTCTTTCATTTCACCTTGAATGTCATAGAATCCTGGTCGGGTCGATTTTCCCTGGAGTCCTAGGATAGCCAGGATAAAGTGTTCCCACTTAGATTATACACAGTGGACTTTCCCGAAACAAATCCAGTACCATTTTCGCGACTCTGGAATAATGACGGACTTGGTGTGTTTAGGGAGGGATTGAACCAGCAGTATGCTCGTGACTACCGGCATCACTAACACTGTGCTATCGATTTCCGCAACCATTTCTCGCTCTATAATGTAAATCACTTCCGAAATTATAAAAAACTAGAGGGAGTTTACCTACAGGTATAGGATATATCAAGAAACCATAGAGACCGAGGTCATCTCCATAATTAAAAATGGTTCTTTCAAACAGCCGCCATATAGCCTTGAAATTTGGATCTACCCAGATTTAAACGAAAATTAGCTCAGTTCTCATTTCGCCAAGGAAACTATACCACACCATTTACACCTAATGGCGCACTTATTATTGTTGAAATTTCGCAAAAAATGTTGGCCTCGCAAGTCAACCCTTTCAGTGGTTATCCTTGAATACTAACGGCTACGCTGCGTTCCGACTGGTGGTGAATATTCTCATGAAGAAAAAAAGTGGGTTCTAAAAAGCCCTGGCATGAAATTTTTTTTATTTTTGTAAATGATAAAAAACAATCCCTAGTGGTGTGTTATCCTAAGGTTTCAATCTTGTATTTGCAATGAATAACAGGATCCTCTTAATGGAAACTAGCTGCTTAACGTCCTTTTTTACAAGATATAGATTGAAAGGACTCATTGGAAATTCTATGTTTAAAATTTCTGAAAGAATGGCACCGTCCTGAAATTTTTTTGCCTACGATTTTTCTGTTGACAAAGCTAGTGCTCGTTGTAACACATCGTAGATCGGCAACAAATTCCGAAATCATTAGCAACGGCATGGACCATATAGTATCCATACGCAGCGGAGCAATGGACGATATGGAGCTTATTTTCAGTTCGGTGGGCTCCAGGAGTTTTTTTTACCCGACTATGTACATTCATTTAGTAGCTAATTGTAAGCAAATCCAAATTGTAGAAGGGGCACCAGATAAACCATTGTCCACACTTAATTATTTACAAAGAGCCTTTTAATGATAACTTCATTGGCTTACTCACCATGGTCACTGTGTGAAATATGCGGATATAAAAAAACACCGAAGGAGCGGACAGCGCGGTAGTAGTTATGTCCGTCATCGTGAGCATGGTGTTAGTTCGATTCCGCTCCAGGCCAACAAAGCCTCTCATACCTCCGGGGTCGGGAGATTGGTAAAGGACGTGTCTGGGAATAAATCACTCTCGGCAATCCAGTTGGGAACGCTCCGACTCAGCTACTTTAGGAGTCCAAGAAGAATTGCTTGGCCAGCATCCCATGACATTCAAGAGGAAATGAACATCCTCAAACAGCAACGGAAGCCGCACGTAAAAGTTGGAAGATCGTTGTGGACAATGGATGCGAGAAAAACAAATTGGATGTGAGAAGTGCCGGGATTCTCACAGGAGACGTGAAGACGGGTTGCATAAAATAAAACGGAAACTAAAAAAACACTGAGTTAGACTTCACGTAAGGTGCTAACCGCTTCCAAGTGCTGACAGCAATGTATTGGCATAATGGACCATAGTACCATGAAGCAAATAGTAGCATACATATCATTCACACCCATCGACCAATAGAGCAAAGTCACTTCTACTCTGTCATGAAAACTGCTTTTGATTTTTAAAAAAACCAGAAGGTCTGCACCCGATAGAAAATTGTTCGTGTACCACTTAGCCAGCCACACCAAAGGGGCACCGTAGCGGTTGTGCTAACAGGCCGGATGCCGCCGTTGTCGACTTGGGATTTCCAATTGAGCCGAAGGAAAGTCAAATGTTTATTTGTTTCGACTTTTTTCTCAATAACTCGTTAATAACGTTATACATTGATCAATCTCATATTTGGCACTGTTAAATCATATTACAAAGATGAATGAAAATCGTCTTTTAAATCAACCATAAGCAAAACATACGGCAGTGTTCAGAGCTCTATATATAGATATAGTTCTTATCTAAGAATACAAAAATACATATATAACCCGAGGGCTTTAGTTATAAATAGCAATATTCGAAATTTTATCACTTATCATTATCATGTTCGATAACCCACAGTTCTCATTATCATTCTGTCATTACCATTCTCATTTATCACATTCTCTTTCCTTCTCTCTTTTTGTCGTTTACTCCATTTCTACTCTCCTCTTTCATTTTCTCCTATCAGTCTTTACATAGGCTATAGGATGAAGCAACATAGGATATTCCAGATACACAGCACCTGGCCAAATGGCAAAAAGAACTCACGAAATGCCTCCGATAATAGAGAATTCAAACAAAAAAGAAATAAGAAAACTATGGAAACGATGCATTGTATCACTAATAGACTGTCGTTCGTCCGTTTCCTTCGTGTTTTATCTTCAAATTATCGAACGCATCATAGTCCACTGGCGGTGTGTCCGGTCGAGAAACCTACGATATCAAATCTTTAAAGTAGTGCGCATAATCATTCCTTTCAACAACTAAGTTTAGAGTATGTTGAAGAGGTTAGGGATCCTATTCGTCATTTTTTACTCAATGACGTGATGGCACCTGCTGGTGTATCAAACCAACGATTTTTATTCTACCAGCAAAGACTAGTAGCAATTTGTCCACCTTTGGACGGATTTCGAGCTCGCTTCGCCTGAGGCTCAAAAATCGAATCACCGCCGTTGTATGTACTGTAGTAGGGTATCTCTAACCGCTGCACAAACCCTCAATTTTGCTGACACGGTTTGTTTTAGAGTTTACTTCCGCAATGACGAGTTATCGGGAATTTAAAGAAAATCTATGCTTTTTTTTCCATTATATGCAGACAAATGGGTGCGATTTTAATTGAGTGACTGAACCTTAACATATGAAAGAATTTGGCTTGAAGCTGCGACAACTGTTGGAGAACCTCAACCCTTCTTCCGTCTTTTGAAGATTTACTGCCAATCTTTGTAAGTGTAACTCTGTTTAACCACGACAAATAGGTGTTCGTGGGTTGCGAACTGCAAAGTACAGCGGTGGATTGCTACTCGTTAAAACCCGTGACCCACAATAGACAGTGATAATTAATGGTACGGTTAGATATATCCAACCTAGAACAGCAAAAAAGCTGTTTAGGCCAAGTTGACCATTCCAACACCAGTTGAAAGGAAACTGGTATGTATTCCATATCTTGTGAAAGCTTGGACCATCAAAGTCCCAGGTAGAATAAATAAAAGTTCAAGCATGGGGAGTTGATCAGTCCTTAAAGAATGTGCTATGCATTCGATTTCATTAAGCGTCTTAGAAGTTAATGAATGCAATGCATAGGTGGCCTACACAATGACTTTCGTCGCCTACCAATGTGTCAAGTTAGCTTTTCCTTCATACAAGTCTAGTTCCAGTTCGACAACCGAGACAGAATGCTGGAGGGCTTAGTTTGCTCTAAACATTAGTCGAAACAAGGGAGTGAATGTCTATTGCCTCCCTAATCATTGAGCTACGAGCGCGGTTAAAATACCAAATATAAAGAATAATTTCAATCGTATTATGCGATATCTCACATTTGCCTCCACTGTTTGGGTCACAATTTCTGGACTACCGTTTCTGTTGAGTGTCGTGTTATTCGTTTCCTTTGCCGCATTTGCCCTGAACTTTGGAATTTAAATAAAAAAATGAAAATTGGTTTCAATCGGCTTCACACTAGACACAGAGCAACGGAAAACACCGTAATCACATACTTTAATGTTCCCCCGAACGCTTTTTCATTCATATGGGGCTTCCTGTAGATTCCAGCCTCGTACTGCTCCCATGCTGATGAATTCTCTTGTCGTGCGGAATTTAAACTGCTTCCATCCTTGAAAATGTGCTTTTTATTCATCTATTGACCGTGATCAACATATGCGAACTTCTGTCAAACTTTCTGAAGACAACTTTTCATCCAAGGAACAAATTTTTCGAAGTACCTTGCTCGATTTTTTCTATCGTTCGAAAATACGGCTGTATAGTACGACATCCAGTGTATCGTCATCATAATTAAAGGATAAAAAAGGATAAAGCTCTCGGCATTGATCAATCCCTGAGGGACGCGCCATGCATTCGACTTCATTAAGTATCGTTGGTGGTGACTGAATGCATAATGGCGTGTACAATGCCCCCACGGTGGCCTATCGATGTATCGAGCCAGTGCTGCTATCCTCCCAGCCAAGTCTGCTACCAGTTTACCTATCCCCTGAAGGATGGAAGGCTTGGTGGACCATGGGCGCAGGGATCGACTCCACGTGTGTGTCGCAGTGGCGCCTCCAACCACTGCGCCACACGCGCGCGATCATCATAATTAGGAACGATATTATTCCCTGACTTGCCTTAAGAACATGTCCATTTCGCCCTTTTTGTCATTACTGAAAATTTAAACCCAACTTTTGGATTCTTTCTTACCTTCTTTGTCTTCCTTCTGCAAGTGTCGTAGTAAGACTCATAGTGATCGCTTGTGTAGTTTGCTGGTTGATACGAAGCTTCCGGGGGTCCCATATGGGATCCTGGCATGTAGACTGGTTCCTCGTAGGCTGCTCGTCTGGGAATCGTGCCATAGATGGACTCCGGACTGGTGATAATTGGCCCTTCGCCGGGACTTGACGGACGGAAAGGTGGTCCCATAAAATGGGGTGGTGGCGGAGGCATGAAAAAGCCTCTAGGGGCAAACATTGGCGGTGGCATCATGTGTGGAAACATGTGCGGAGGTGGCGGTGGCATTCTAACTCCTGGTGGTAACCTCATCGGTGGTGGCATCATGTGAGGTGGAGGCGGAGGTGGAGGATATGGTCCACGAAAGAAGTGTGGGTGCGGAGGCGGTGGATATGGCATCATTGGATGTGGCGGTGGCATTGGCATAAAAGAAGCACGCATATACGGACCAAGATGTGGAGGTGGCATCATTCCAGGGAAGTGTCCTCGAGGATGATTGTCGGAATAGGATAAGTCGGCTTCAGAACCTGCACGTCGAGGTTGCTCCGAGAAAGGAACGAGAGCTGAGCGAATTACTCCTAAAAGAACAAACTTCAAGATTGTTTTTTAAGCATCAAACTCCACTTTTAAGCGATGGACTTAATATTAAAGTCAGAGCAGGTTTAAGTGCGGTTGCTCTTTACGGTAGATTTTCATCTAGTTTGTTTTCTAAGTCTGTCCACATAATTTCAAGAAATGGAGTACACCTGTTTTGCTTATGTCATTTTTTCCACTAAGTGCGATTGTACGGTCATTGCTCCCCATTAAACTGAGTGCTCATTCGGTGTGACACATTTCTTTAGATTCATTCTATCGTATTCTACTCGATTTACACAGATTGCTGAGTAACCAAATACGACGATGAGAATTCGACAAGACTACCTGTAACATAAAAACTTATTTACGTTTGGCTTCTTTGCCCACTATCATCAGACAAGTTCATGGGTCGGCATGATAAAATTTCTATCACATGCCAACCTCTTCAACATCGCATCTTGAGACGAGGACTTCCAAAATCATTGTTTAGCTTATTGTGACATTTTCTACCTACTAATCGATAAGGGGGAATCGATTGATTATTTCTAACATCTTCAAGTGTGTTGTATTCGCTACTGCAGTGTTCTTCTTCCTCTGTTCTCCTACCTATTAAAAATATTAAAATCGCTAATTCATTCGACTTTCATCGTCGAAACCCGGCCTTAGAGAATTCAACCCGATTGCTGGCTTAAGCAACGAAATCCATTCGATTGCGGGTCGCCGAACATCGCTTTTTTCCAGTTTTGACCTCGTTTTAGACGTTGAGCGTAATACGTTCCTTCTCTCGTCGTCAATCAAATCGCATCATCGTTCACTCGTTTTAATGTTGTTCGCTAAGCTTATCCGATTCACGAATCACAGACAACACACATATATGTACATAAATACACCTACACACATACGCGCACATACACATTCAAAGTGTACATGCACACGCACGCACAGCATACACATACACACAAACATTCATACACACACGCATAGACAGACAACACACATATACACACCAACAAATGTATACACACACAGCACACACAATCACACACATACACACACAACACACACATACACACACAACACAAACGCACAGATACACACAAACACACGCATACACACACGCATGCACACACAACACACGCATACACGCAAACACACACACACACATAAAAACAGACAAATACACACAAACGTACGCAAACACACACAACACTCGCATACATATATATATATATATATATGTATATATATATATATATATATATATATATATATATATATAAACACACAGTCATCTAAATACCCACAAAAACACAAGCACATGTACATTAAAACGGACTTAACACACACATAAACTTTAGTAAAGGGTATATATCTTTGAGGAAATTACTACATGACTTGTTTACAACTCCATAAAAGCGTCGATTGCCCCGCCATAATCGGCTGCTTAGGATAAGCGCGATCTTCCGTCACTTTTCCAGCTTTTTCGTGCAAAAGTTGATCGTAGGGAAAACATGTTCCCCTATACGACCTCAAAGATATCCAAGTACGATTAGAATTTTTTAACTGCTAGAAAAGTGCGCTGTTCACGTTGTGTGACGTTGCAGAGATGTAATAAATTGGTCTACAGTTATCGGAAGTTCATTGGTCAATTATGAGAAGATAACCTCCGTTGCCTTCATTTTCGCTACACTCAAACGACGATGGTCTAAATATTATTCCATTGCTCGTAAATATGAGCGCGTTTCCAAATCAATGGCTGTTACAGTTGGTTCTCATAGAATGACTCAAAAGTGGAAAGTTCTTCTTCGAAAAGACAGAGAATGATCGTTAACATTTGATGGAGGTTCAAAAAAACACTCATCTACATAGTCTACCTATAGTTTTTTTTCTGTCAACACGAAATTCACAAACATTCCCGAATATTCGATGCTACATTTACCGCTCTGAAAGTGCATAGTATGGTTGGTCACTTTCACAATTGCGTTCCCCATGGGACTATCGCCTAATCGAACTGGTTCCGACGAGTGGCTCGTATAAGGGCCATCGCGCTCGCATCCTAGATGTTGTCGGCATTTGGGACCTTGACCGAGACCCGATATCAGCTGATTGTATAACCATCGCGATGGATCTGTCATCATGTCCAGCGTTTGTTAGTTGGTTACTACCTTATATAGACCCAATGGAAAAAAGATAATTTGGTCGTGAAATAGTTCAGAATGATTTCAATAGGTGATCGAACTAAATGCACCGCTAAGTTGAAATCTTCTTCGGCGTCATCACAAACGAGATAATCTCCGATAAAATACAGTCCAATGACGACAATCGTCACCGATTTCTTCGTTTATCAAATAGGTATGTTAAGGCGAAAGTTACGTGATGCCATTTTTATTAAAAGGAATCCAGATTGTTCTCTACAGTTTGTCGATTAGAAAGATTTATGTTGTGATCATACCTTCGATGAAAAATTCTTCTGACAAAGTAAATGGGAAAAAAACTGAGAGACGGGTTCGCGCTGGAGTCTTCCACTATTTAGTGGTCAGCACCTCTACTAAAGCAAAACTTGGTAAGCTAACCATTACTAGAGCCAGCACCATGTCAGAGATCAGCACTACCCGTCGGTATAGATCCACCAGAAGAGTAGAATTGTATGGTCCCACATAAAAAGTGATCAATCGTCTTCTTCGAAGTAGAAGAGTTCAATGGGCATCTTTCAAGGAACGAGCGAAGGTTTCACCGAAGCCCTCAAATTAACAAAACTGCAGGTGATGAGGGTCACATTCCCTCTATACTGTATACTATTTCGGACTTCTTACTAATGAATTTTTTTCTACTTCCTGCTTTAGTCACCACCTTTTTCTGTCCTCGAACGTCCACATAAGGAGGTTACTTCATTATACAATCCCTAGACAGAAAGTAAAAATAAGAAATTTAGGAAATGTTGTCACTTCATTGTTAAGCAAAAATACGGAGCAGCTCACATTCCACTGAACTGAAGGGGCTGCGTTGAAATAAGGCATATCTAAGACATATCATCTTTGGATAAATCATCTTAGCATTTGTCACAAAAAGCACCCTTTTGCTTGACACCTCCTATTCATGCATTAGGTAATGTAACAAACTTCTCACTTTCTTCTCCCTTCTCTTTTTCTTTTCTTTCATTCTTTTCCTCATTTTAACGATAACCTAGTGCTTCCAGGCATGACGACTAAGAGTATAACCTACTTTGCCTTTGCTCGAGCTAAATGTCTTTTATTTTGTAATTTTTACAGTCTCAAATGCATATACATCAGATATTGTTACATGTCATATCTTTTCGTATTAAACGTATACAAATCCACCTGTCTCGCTGGCCGCTCGTTTTCCACCACGAACTAAACTGCTGCTGATGCTCACACTGTCGTATTCGCCATCTTGTTGACGTCGTTCCCATCCCTAAAACGAACACACTGAAGAAAATCCCAATCGTTCGACCGTTCGGACTTCAATTACTTGCATGGAATGAGTCATTAGGAACTATACGAGTCCAATAATCTCATAAATTCGAACAATCGGTCAGTCGAAACGTGAGTATAGGTGGGCTATAGGTGACATACGATACACACAGGGTCGGTGGATCGACCCTACACTCGAATCTAACCAAGTCGTCCACCTTTCCGGTGTGGGGAAAATTGCTATCAATGTTGTCTGCGAGAAAACAACATTAATTTTAAATACTGGTAGATCATCGGAATTTATTCCATAGACCAAATACATATTACATATTCGTTAAATATCCCTACGATACTTAACGGAGTCGAATACATAAGGCATTCCTAGGGGAATTGCCAACTCTGGATGCTCTAATACTTTCGTGACGATTCAGGTTTTTCGGTAACTGACGACAATTTCTCGACCAAAAAGAGCATCTCAGGAGTTTAGTATGAGATTTTGCTCTGTCGGATTAATCGAATTTAAAAATGTTATGATCAAAACTTCCAAGAAAAGGTGACAGCGAAATTTAAGTTTTCCAAAAAATCAATGGAAGAGCGCCAGCTAAAAACATAAGCGGTACACTGGAGAACACCACCCTGTCCTGTTGGACAAGGTTTCTGCTGTTCATTTACCATCGTGCTCGAAATATGAGCCTTGAATCAATAAAGAGGAACAAATATGTGCCATGGGCTCCAGAAAACGAAAATTTCATTGTGGAAAACAAGATAACTTTCACCCTCTAAGGTAAATATTCGTAAAATCTAACAGTTCTTGGAACAGTGACAATTCTGAGAACAAAAATCAAACAATAAAATAAAAACTCGGATAGGCTAGAAGTTTAGTAGTAAAAGAGTACAGATCTCCTACTCAGTAAAAAAAAGCTTGGTGCGTGTGGCGCAGTGGTCGGGGGCGCCCTGCAATAGACACATGAGATCGGTCCCTGCACGCGTGGCTCACCTAGCTTTCCATCCCTCCGAGATGGGCAAACTGGTAGCAGATTTGTGTTGGAAGAAAGCAGTACTGGCTCGATACATCGGTAGGCCACCGCGAGTCATTGATTGTAAAGGCCAGATATGCATTCAATCAGCTCCAACGACGCCTAATGAAGTCTAAGTAGTCTAATGCATATTGCATCCCTCAGGGATTGATCAACGCCGAGACCTTTAGAGCTTTACTAATCCTTATTCGATTTGATAAAATTCAATGTGAGTTTAGATGACATGAAGTTCAAGACGGTCACCATTTTCGCATCGCCTGACTCCCATAGAGGTCACGTCGTCCTATTAACGGTCACCTACCTTCGGAGGACGATCGATATGATCTTCTCCACTATCCGAATGATTAGCTTCACTTTGTGGACTTGTGGGCGATCGTTCACCAGTTGATCCTTCCTAAAATCAGAACATTTCATCCACACCAGTCAACTCGTAGTGAGGCCAGCCCACCTTAATGGCCTTCAATCCAGGCATTTTTTCGTCCATTTTTAGATAAATCGAATCGGCATAAGCGTGGAAACAGCAACGAACAAGAGCGTTCGCTGCTTTATTGTTCGTACAAATAAAACCGTGACATTCCAGCACCTAAATCGTGATCAAAATCTAAGAGGTTTCAATTGGAGCCACCAATTTGACCACTACGTCGCGTGCTGTGGTGCTAACAATCGTGACGATGAATATATCCCTTTTTGTACTGGGAAAAGTGCTAGCCACTTCACAGCCACCCATCATCACTTCACGTACATGGTTCGTTTGCTCTGTATGGTTGGTCGACGACAGGCAACCTTTATCAAACGCTTGCCGTCGTCGTTTTTCTAAGTGAAAAAACTTCCTTTGGAACTTATCATCAGTCAAAGTCGTGCCCAGCAGCGTTAAGAAATCGTTCTCGTTTTTTTTCCCCAATTGATAAGTCATAGATCTTCATGCAAATCTTCTCCAGATAAGTGATAACTCCGAAAAATAAATCGACAACGACTTCTCTACCGTATTCGACCAGTTTTCGTCCTTTCTTTGTTGACAATGAATATAATGTACTAAATGAATGAACTGAAATGCCACTTCAATTGATGACGAAACATTCGCACACCCAAAATTCCATTCGCACTGAAGGATCGTTTTTCTTCTTTTATGTGGCATTTTCATGGAAAGCTATTAGCAAGGTCCAATATATTCGGGATATGTGTTAGTTCGGGATAAGTTTGGTATCGTTTTTGGCAAACAGTGCAATTAACTAAGAAAAACTGCTGGTCGTTTGATCAGATCCCAGTAAAGGGGCTCTTAAATTTCAGCTGTTTTCGACTAGTTAGTTCAATCGCAGCAGCACAAGAATAGCGACCAATTGGAAGTTCATATACAATAGTATACGTTGTCACCCATAGTGCAAGACAATGGGAAAAAACACCAGTCCCTAAAAAAATCGGATCGGTGACATCCGCTCAGATTCCATCTCACCTTTATTCCTGTGGTTCGTCTCATGATTGCGGCAAATATCGGTGGATGTGGTGAGTCGGGAATGTTGGCGAATGGTGAATCAAGCGGCAAAAATCGTTCACCACCACCTTCAATAGCATATCCAGTAACGTTCACGTATCTGACGGCCGCGCAATAGTGCAATGTATTTATAGGAAAAAAAGCCGTTTCGCTTTTTTTGTCGCCTTCGATATACTCCAGTAGAATGCCGTTCGACCATACCGATAACCATGAGTCGATACCACGAGTCTCCGGGGTGTCCTCAACTGGATAACGTTCACGAAGCGGCTGTTGTATACCTTGTAGACCGTCCTTAGTGATTGTTGGCACGGAAGAACCTATGTACAGCACCCGGCACCGACAAAGCGGTAGCACCATCTAAAGGTTGCGTATGATTGAGAAAGTAAAACGATCGCCAAATCACTCAAAACACGCCACGATTATGGTATTCCTTTCTGACTAGACATTAAGTGGAAGTAGAAGACAGTAAACGTGGTTTCGTTTCCGCACACAAGGAAATCGGCGTCGCGCCAAGATCGTTCGACCAGATTAACCAGAGAGTGGGTTAAGAAGGATACTTAGAATTATAATGAGAATTCACTAACTTGTGACCTCATCCAGTGTGCTCAACGTTGCTGGGAGAAGTTGTAGAATCGGAAATCGGCTGGATAATATGTACAAACGTGTTCATAAACATGAGCACATCCCTTTTACAAAGCATTTTTTAAAGAGCATGAGTCATTATTCCGAAAGAAAAGAATACCTTATGACCATAACAGGTTCTATTTCTACATTGAAACAAATCCCTAAAAGTTTCAAACGCTGTCGAAATGTAAATTCGTGACAAGAACCAAAGTCTTGTCATGGGAGGAAAAGTTCTTGTTCTCCAGTACGGTATTATTGTAGTTAAGGAAGAGACGCGATAGATCGCGTTCATAAAGAACAATGTAAAAGTTTACTGCCGTTTCTTGAAGATACATACTTCATGATGAAAGCAAGACCATATTGGTGCTGGATAGAGGTATTACATGATGAAACTGGGTTCATATGGATGTTGGACCTATTAAGGGATGAAGGATAAAGCAAGCGTTCAGCGCTGATCAATTCATCGGGTACGCGCCATACGATTCCATTCTTAGTATAATAGTGGTGATTAAAAACATGATTTGTCCCATAAAATGACTTCCTGAGGCCTATCGATAAACTCAGTCAGGGTTTTTCATCCTCCAGATAAGTCTGGTAACATTTCACGAACCAGGGACAGTAACGCAGAGTTCTAATCATTACACTATAAGAGACCATCGAGCCTGTCATTTTAATATTTGGATAGGCCACCTTCATGAGTAGTGCATAGTTCCATTCTTCTCTTCGTCGTGCAGTCCTCTTCCATGGTGGAATCTGCTTCGAACACAGCGACGAAACTGAGATGTTGTTAATGGGCCTACTATTATAAGCAATTCGTTTGAAATAATAACAGTAACAATAATGATGTCAGTTATAGATTCTCTCCTGATGGCTCAAAGTTGCCCTATATTACTAATTTAACCGCAAAGGTTTCGTTCGACATCGTTTGCTTCTGGGTCTAAGCGTACTAAGGTGTCCTCAATAAAACCACTCCTCATAATGGTGAAAATATAACTGAAAACAGCCACTAAGGTTTAAATCGCATGTTATAAAACATAGAAACCTATCCAGCAGATCGATTGAATCTACAACGAAGTGGCCAACGTTGCAATGTTCACCCAGAATCGAGTAGTCCGTGCTCATCTTGGGTTTAAAAAACTAGGGTTGGTGTTCTCTTCCTAACTTCAAAAACTTCATTGTTCAACTTATGGGTTCAATACCCACACCTAACCGGATGTTTGAAAATAATTTTGCTTCACTGTATGGGTGTGGTTCTACGTGAACATGAAGTGGACTCGCGGTTCCATCAATATATTCGTCATCACATTCCACAGCAAGATGGTATCACCTAATGATTCGTCATCACATTCCACAGCAAGATGGTATCACCTAATGCAGTCTTGATGTGGGTTGTCGGAAAAACTATTACAATGCTAGAAAGGTTGCTGATACATCCATATCTCAAACCTCCTATCAAACTCAACCAATCCTCAGTAAATATATCTTAGCACTGGTAAATCAAGTAAATCTGAGAGATGCTTACACATATATTTAAGAAATAGGCAGACGAATGAGAAAGAATGCTATCAGTTAGTGAAAGACCAAAGAACTAGTACGACCTGATCATGAGTGTGGTATTTTTCGATGATCATCTACCACTAAAGGATCAATGGGATGAGAAATGATAACGAGGTGAGGAATAAACCAACATGATCCCTCTTTTTTGTACAACGTGCTTTTAAAAATCGGAAGAGGAAAACTGGTATGATGCTTATGCAGTGTGAATGGCATCGGATGAATGCCAGTGAGAGTTGATCCGACTGATGGTGATGGTAAATGTTTGTGGCACATAACAGTCTTCAGCAACTAGTTTACGCGACATGGGAGAAATTCAGCATACCTAGGCTGATAGATAAGACTGAAGAGCACTCACTCATCACCACAGACGCATAAAAATTCCAGCACGGATTCTTCGACTCGATAATAATATTGTCATATCGTCGATGGCTAGGAGAACTACACATGAACGCCCAACAAACTGCGTACCTCCAAGAAAAACCCAAGACAACGTCGACGTGTCGAAAACCACGCGCCAGGTTATAAGGTGTGAAAAAAGTACACGGTGTACAATCTGAAATTTTGGACGTTAAAATCAATTTCTTTTCGGCAGTACTCACTAATCATGACAGTACGTGAGATTCACTAATCCGATCCCACCGAGTTGCTATCCATTACCTGCTTATTTAAATGAACTATTTTCACGTGCTGTACCAGCTGTACCACTTTTAGCGTTTCTTCCACTGGTCTCGTTCTCTCGCAACCATCATTCACGAGCATGGTCAGGTTCGTGTGCTAATTCGACTGCGGCTTGACAAAATGTCATAATCTCATCATTGGTATGATGAATAGCGGTTTATTGCAGTTCTTTCTGAAATGCTGAAATAGCCTTCCCCCACAAGTTCCCAAGTCAACCCGAGATGGTGGGCCAGATCTTGTGGATTGGAAGGAGAGGTTTGTTACACTATGATCCCGGTTCTTTCAGCACGATACTGAATCCTATCATTACTTTGCTGACCGGCTGAGAACGATGTATCAAGCTAATCCACAGACTTAATTGCTAGGTATAACAGAACCGTTATCGTAATAAGCAATAACGCCGTCAACGAAGATAACGTTTAATTTTGGTTAGCTAGTCCAAAAA
Source organism: Angiostrongylus vasorum (assembly GCA_018806985.1). Taxonomy (NCBI): domain Eukaryota; kingdom Metazoa; phylum Nematoda; class Chromadorea; order Rhabditida; family Metastrongylidae; genus Angiostrongylus; species Angiostrongylus vasorum. The sequence goes on along the minus strand of JADANN010000098.1, from coordinate 453,176 downwards.
ATGAAAACCTAAGAACAGCGGCTGTGATCTGAAGCTCTGCGATTTAGTGGAATTAAGATGAAACCAAATGAAGCATAAAACGTTGTGCAGTGAACAGCACAGACCGGTACGGTGGACAACTGCGATAATCAAGGATTCATGGTGCATACCAAGGAGAACAGGAAGGAAACCGATGAGGAGTGAAGAATGACGTGCTCAAGGAGGCATTGCAAACAAGAATGACGTGGACAAAAAATCACAAAGAACCTCAGCAATGTTCTCTTAACTCCAAAATGACCCCCCACTTTCGTATTTGCTGGCCAGCTTCTCCTTTTGTATCTGCACTTTCCAATGCTGATGAAAACTATATTAAAGGAATTTGGACGAAACTGGACAATTTTGGCTCTGTCACTTGCTGTAAGCGTACGTGACGCTGAGGCCAATTTTTTATCTCCCTTCAAATAAAATACTTCTGGAAATGTAGAAGACGAGTAAGAAACAAAATCTATAGGCACAGGATGAATCGAAAGTCAACAAATCTACTGAATCGAGGGATAATAAGATGAAATGGCGGTGGAAATGAGGTTCAACCGTTTAAAAAAAAGACACGAGACTTGGAAGGACAACGTTTGAATTTTCGGAACAGGCCTAGCACCCAGAGCCAGCAGTTTCTTTCTAACATCGCAATCGATAGGTCAAAGAAAGTGTTACATAGGGTTTTCACGAGGTTAAGGGACAATTTAGGTTAATCGTATGCAAATCTCTACCAATAGCAGGTGTGAGAAGAACTTGGGGGAACACCTTGGAGATGGGAGTTCCCACGGGATATTCAATACCGTAGTCATTTTTACTAGTTTTTAATACAACTTTAAGTAAAAGACGCGTAGCAGTTTGGCAAAATTTGAGACGAGAAACAATGTTATAAGAGAGTTACAACATTGAAAATCGATAGGTATTGCATGTTTACGCCGACTAGGCGATAATTGACGATCAATGATGGCCGAAAACCTGTTGGAACTAACTGGTCGACAAGATGTCAAGACGGCCAAAAGACGCTTGGTAAAAATTAGAACGTAGAAAGTTGACGTGAGGAGCGGAAAATGAAAGGAGCTTCAACTGGATTCAATTTTCTAGTCGGCGTCTGAAAGCCTTGGACGAGTTCATTGTCGATCCGGTACAGTTCGCCGGAAAGAATCCAATGTACAACAATGACAGAAGAACAAATCTATAAATTAGCGTGTAAACTCGGATATTGGATGATTGAGAACATACGAAAAGTAGGATGGATATCAGTTTACAGTGTGAAGAAATGAGCTGAAGAGACATTCAAAGTCCAACTGCTGGATAGTTTCACTTTTTATTCAGAGCAAACAATTATACTTTATAGACTTGGTTCAGAAGAATTTGAAAGCATGAAGGAGTCACTTGTAGATATTCGAGCCAACAGCAGCTAAAAATGGGTAATAAATCTAAATATAGATAAATGATAGCGTTTTGTTCTTAAGTGAGTAGATGTGGGGTTCAGCACAGTGGTTAAAAGTGCCCTGTCATACGCACGTGGTGCTTGGTTCAATAGCGCGCTTTGAGCAAACCAAGCCGACCATGTCTTTGGGATCAACAAAATGATGCCATACTTGTCTTAGAGGATAACAACAGCAGGCTAGTCAGCCAAACACCTCCATAAAAAACAGAAAAATCGTGAAACCAGTATTTCAGTCGCATTAGAAAGGAAACAGCTTTCACATACTCACTGCTTTCTATGAGTCCTCCACTGAGTATTTCACGTGGAGAGCAACCCGCCTTGAGTCCACATGGATGGATGATGTGCCCTTCTCACATTAAAAATATCATTCCTAAATACTGTCTGAGATCACGTTTGATAACGAGGCATTTCTGCATGCAGTTCATTTCTGCCTCCATGGAATTCATCCAGAACTATTGCACTATTTATCCAGAATTGGGACTTATCAGATACATCGGCAAACTCTCCTGAGACATTTCATTAGTTAAATAAACCTTTAATCAGTTCATTGGTGTTTGATCACAGAGTGAAATGCCTGGCAATCAGAAAGGATTCCCCAACGCCGAATGTTTTGTTTTTTCATCCTTTATGGAAGAATACTGTTGAAGTTTAAACAAAAAAAGCTTTTTCCAGTTGTTTCCTTAATCATTCGAATACTAAACGACACGAGCAATTTTAAAACATAGTGCTGTGGTGAAGGACGATGAAGAGTTCACCAAGACAACAATAACGACAACAACAACAATAGACGCTATAGATGGGCGACGCGGTGAGCGGCGGTGGTTGGGTAGACGGAAGACAGAGAGCGGATGTATGTGCATGCATGGGTGAGTGGGTGGTGGGGATGATGTTGGAGATGCTGATGGGAAAGGTGAAGGTGCAAATGGATGCGCATTGCCTGCGCAACGTTACTGAATGTCCTTGGCCTATTACCATGCGCTACGAGCGTTATGCTATTGCTGTTGGTGCTCCATACTGGATTATAAATCCTTTGCCATAATAGAAGACACCATCGCTATATCTTCCAAGATGTCACGGGGACAGCTCTCGTCAAATGTATGATGGTTGACATAGAATACGATCACGAAACTAGTTCATACTCATGCCTGACCAAACTGTCATCAACGATATCTCTCAAAAAACAGTTCCATTAATTTAATGTAGAGCGAGTTTTGTCCCGGTTTTCATCTAGCCTTCTAGGAATAGCGCGCGCTCATAAAATCTGATCTAAGGAATCAGCGACATATGGAACACTTTAGATAAAGAGGATGAAAAAGACGAAAAACATCTCAATTAAACAAGCGTAATTTCTTGGCCCTACTTGTAGATGTTCAGATAGCTAGGAATGCGTCGTATAGGCAGCAAGTACTTGGCTATTACCGTAGTGTATAGCGTCCACATACTGAGTCTGTGAATAATGGATTACCACCATAATCTGGGAAATATGCTTTTTCTGAGAAAGGGTAAACCAGGCTACGAAGACGTAGTTCTAAATAATACATAGGTAAATGTGAAAGATTTTGATAACATGAAAGAACTGAATTCTATATAGTTGTAGTGAAGAAAAACTGTGGGAAACTACTGCAATATTTCGTTCGTTAACTAAGCACTCCTTCATTACAGTTAGTCACGTCAAGGAATAGCGGTGATCCGACATGGGACATTTCTCAATCTTCACTGATAGAATGAAAAACGAGTGTTCTCTTCCATGATTGGATTTGATTGTCATGGTTACATCTAGTTACTGATGATCATCAATAAAGAGAAAACTGTATGCTGTTTGCACCCAGTTAGAATATATGGGGCGCTTATTTCGGCCTAGCCCGCGGCTTAGACTAATTAACTCCTGCTTGGGAAATCGCTGTAACACGAAGGAATTCAGTGCTTCGATCATAATTCAAGGTGCGAACTAATTGTGAAGTTCTCATAGATCTTGAAGAAACGATTATGACAAAGAGTTCTGGTCGAATTCCTCTGAACGAACGGACAGTGGGGCTGATTTGAATGACAGTCGCGAATAAGTGACGACGGATCGTACGATGTGATATCGACGCAGCAAATTAGAACACCTACTTGCATGAGTTGATAGAACAATGCAAATTTCTCGCACACACAATGATTCCTGTAAAGAACCACTATGGTGTTCTCAGAAGTTTCTGTGCGAAACTATTATAAAGAATACAAATACTCCTATCCCCAAGGAAATGATTCAAGTTGCTAAACAGTGATGTCATACAAGAACACCATTCTCTGAACAAGGTAACGCTACTTGGGAATGAGTTCAACATCTCCAAAGAAAGGTGGAGCCAAAAGTAGGCCTAAACAAGCTGACTGAGCTGAACATAGTTACCCTACTGCAACAAGAAATGAAGTAAAGAACATCATGTAAAAAACTGCGATGAACTTCAGGTTGGTTGAACTGATAAAGCTCAATGATCAGTTTTTGTGTGCGATGACGACGGAGACAGTTTACTTTACGGCTTGAGTTTCTCGATGATTAACAAGATTAGGTGATGCAGGTGGTACCAGAACCATCACAATATGCAGGAAATTCCAGTCTATGGCTCTAAAATATTTGGGAGACAAAATCCTCAGCAAGTAAAGGGTTTTGCGTAATTTCATATATAATAAACACGCAGATCTTATGCTGCTTTTTTCCCAAATATCCGGGAAACAAACCGTGCAGGAGTTGATGCTACTGAAGTGACGCTGATGTACAAAATACAACGCACGTAGTTAGTTAAGCCCTTGAAAATCCCGTCCTTACGAGTAATCGTGAAGTCTTCAACACATTTTGCACTTCACTAATGGTGCCAGATTACGACGATGTTTCCTTCTAGAACGCAACGATTCCTGGCAACGATTGTTCCATAGTTTTAGGATTTGAGACGATTTTCTCGAACTCGTTCTTTCTCACCTTCTGTGACCCTGGGAGGGGGATGAACTCTACGTCGTCGTGTCTTAGTTAAACACCCAGAAGCACTCTCGGGTCAACATCACATGGAAAACCGCTTGAGAAAAGACGTTTGTTCTTCGACGCGTACAAAAATTTCAATTAGATCTTCTAAAGTAGTCGTTGAAAACAACCAATCACCACTTTTTGTGATTGCTTTGATAATTTCTAACATATTACTTATTTCGATAGATAGTGAAATAGAAGAAAGAGAATGTTAAACTGCATATGACAAGTGGTAAGAACGTCAAGATGTGTGATAACGATGATAAGTATCAAAAGACTCTCGACATCGTCTGCTTCATCAAATTTGAAGTACTGTGCCAGATTTTGGTGTAAAAAATATCCCAAACAACTTTTTTTAGATGTCAGAGGACTTTTCTTCACCTTTCCAATCACAACCTGTTCCATCCATTTCCTAATCGATGGAAACGGAACGTCCACAACTATTAGAATATGATTAGAGAGAAAAAGTATAACCATCCAGTAAGAGAGGGAGAAGTAGACAGACAGGGAGAGAGGAAGAGATATGAAAAGAAAAAAGAAGGATGGAGAGGCATCCACTTTGAAATTAAATCGAATTCCCGAGATATCCAGAAAACGATCAAAAGTTGGCTACTTATGCAAGCACTCAGTATAACGGATGCGTGGTTTTGTCGAATGTTCCGACGACGATGAGTTCCGAATTGATGTCTTCACACGCAGAGCAACTCCTTACGATTTCGAGATAAAAGGCATTGTGTCATATAGCCAATACTCTATGATTGATGAAACATCTTCAATAAAAAATATCACCTTGTTGCATACGGTTTTAATTATTAACGGGTTACAGGGTGAAGTTGACAGTACGAGCAAATCCCTAGTTCGGCCTCGAACCTAGCCAACCAAGCTCCGCATCCCTCTTGAGTAAGGAAGTTGGTAGCATGCCTGCCCTAGATCAGCTCTATCTTTAAAATCTACAAAAAAACACTGTGACTTCATGTGATGATTACCAGGGAACCACCTAACATACCTAACTCAGGATTGCAGAGGGAACTGGTTCGACTACTTAACGACATGGACGGAAAAGGCCAAAAAAACTTCAATCTGCAGTCGAACTCACACGTAATTCAAAGGAGTTTCGTTGGTGACAGCTGCGTGACAAGAAGCCGACTCGAAAAAAGTTCTGGGATTCGCAAAATGTGTGACGTCAACTGGGTAAAAAACTGCCATATAAAATTGCCGCTTTTTTGAGATTCTTTGAAAGGGGTCAATTTGTCAAATTTTTGCAAAAGCCTGAGATAAGATAATTCAAGGAAGTAGAGTAAAGCTTGAGTAACGTCTCATTGAACCGATGCTTTAACTTTCCCGCAACCACAAACAATTCTTTGAACTCTTTTTTTTGCCCTGGTTTGAATAAACTCTTATTAGAAAGATCTCTGGAAAGCGAATCATGTTTAAAGGATGCTAAGGACTTTTTTTCTAGTTTCACCAGCAGATAGAAGTAGCTCGCAAGGAATCGCAGTCAAATCGGATTATATCTACGAAGTGTGACGAGAAGGACCCGCACAGTGGAAAACAACTCCTTCCCAATTCTCCATGCGTGATGGATCACTGGATTGCAGCATTTCTAGAAAAAAGTAGACACAAACTAGAAGAGAAGAACGAGAATATTAATAGATATAACAATATGTAGTAGAAGAGCTTATGCAATACAGTGGTGCGGCACAGTGGCGAAGTTTCCCAGCAATACCAAGCGGTCGTTGGTTCAATCTCGCACCGCAGACATTCCAAGAACTCTATCCTTCCTGTTGTTACCAAACTAGCCTCGGTATGTCTGGGATAAAATACTGATTTGATACACCAGTAGGTTTCCTTATAAGTAGTTATATAAACCAACTTTGCACTCATTCTCCTCAACGGTACCACAAATGCTGTCGAGTGCACGGTGCTACCTCGAACGCTTTAGCTTTCATCGTTTTATAGGATTTGTAGTTAGACCACTGTTTTCAAATTATATTTATGTCTATTCTTATGATCCAATAGACCATTATTTCCTGTCAAGTGTTATGACACCTGAACAAAAGGGTCTTAAGATCTCTGTCACGTGTAAATATGGCTTTTGTGATTGAAACGACGTTCCCGGAACCATTTTGCGACTGAGAGCACCTGAAAGATAGCAGAAGAAATCATAGCTGATCGTTTCCTTTAATTATGTCCGATTTTACAAAGAAATGATCCTCACTTCAGCATAGGTACATTGACTTAATCGAAAAGTGAGTCCAATATGACGACCAAAAAACAATGGTTAATTCTTAGGAAAGTGATTTGGAATAATAATAAATACTAAATAGATGGAAATAATAACAAATGCTAAATGAACGACAGAGGGTGGATAGCACAGTGGTAGTGATGTGATACTCGTCATCACGAGCATGGTGCTAGCTCGACCCCGCACCGGTGCACCCAAGCCTGTCATCCCTCTGGGGTCGGGGAATTGCTACCAGACTTGTCTGGGAAAAAAAATCACTCTCTGCGATCCAATTAGGAATGCTCCAGACTGGCTATCTCAGGACTCCAGGGAGAATTACTCAATCAGCAATCTACGACATTCAAGACGAAGTGGAAATCCTCAAGCAGCAACCGAAGCCACACGCAAGAGTTGGAAGATCTTTGTGGACAATGGGTGCGATGGAACGAATTGAATGTGAGAAGTGCTGGGATCCGCACAGTAGACGGAAGACGGGCCAAATGAAAAAAAAATTGAAGTTAAAAAAAAAGATGAACGACAACCGATGGACAAGAGCCGTTAGTGCCCGGACTCCCACATGGTCAGGGTTCCTAACCAAAACCCTAGAAGAAACTTATGGTGCTCAACGAGTGTCTAGAGCGAGCAGGACCCACTGAGCTACTCTTGCACGCGATAGGGGGAAAATGAAAGATTTGTTGGCTTCCGCTCGAGTCACTCGACGATCAACGGGACTACAGGTGATACAGGTGGTACTAGATAGTTCTACAAAAGATCTCTAAAATTTCTGCAGACATAGATATGTTAAAGTATGGTAGGATACGCACTGATACGTTAAATAGAGATGTTTTTGTATTGACCGAATTCCCCCGTGGAAAAAGGAACACCACCGTAATATCACCTCCGATGCTGATTTATTTTGTGGCATTTTTTAAGCATCGGGAGTTCTGCTAAGAAGATGCCGACCTCACAGCTAGCCTGTTTGAGGTAAAGCCGTCTTGCACTGCCCCTATATACTGTCGATACTAGTACATGTCCAAATACTGATATCAGTATAAATTACAGTTCTCAACGAAGCGTTTAAGGGACTCAAGTAATCAAAAGTGAAGAAAAACAACGTCCTAGAAAGAGTATGTCTTAGTAAAATTTATTAGATCTAGCGATGTTATTTGGCCGACCGAAATTCTTGAAGGAATTCACACGTATTATTTAGATATTTAGTTAGCATAAAGTTACAGGTGTAGCGTGTGCAACGCAGCGGTTAGAGATGTTTTGCAGTTTTCACTTGATCAGTCTTTTGTTTGATCTTACAATCAAGGCTCACCAAGACTTTAATCCATCCGGGGATGGTCGCCAAGTGGTTAGCAGAGCCGTTTGGGAGGATGGAAACAACAACTTAATACATCGCTGAGGGTATCGCTAATCGTTCCACAGGCTAAATTTACATCCAATCACGACGACGTTAATTGGAGTATTTTTATCCTTTTATCCACCACTTTTCTAGACTAAGGAAATTTTCTGTTTATTTCACGTTGTCTATGGTAACGGTATGTACCTGACTCTGCGAGCTCTAAGAGTGCTACTCCATGGTCCTTGAGTCGATTTCAGAATAAGAATATGTTTTTGCATAGCCAGGTCTCGAGAACCTCATCATCTTTTGGGAATCGTAATCCAAAAGAACATCTTTAGAGATGAATATTCCATCATCCACGTTCATCAGTTTTAAAACCTTTTTATTACGTTACATTCTGTGTAGCCTTCGATGTGTACTGCCTTGGGACTAGAAGATTGGATGTCTCTCAGTGATGTAAACTACATAGACTGCTTGATTTTGAGCGCTTGACTGTATTTCGAATTACATGACCAGAGTGGACTGTAATTGATAAGAAAAAAGCTTTGAAGAGGTGACACACTTCAGCGGAAGAGTGAGTGCTAACGGAGCCAAAAAGGAGAATGTCTGAGGCATTTTTGGAAGTATCGAACCTGGCCGAATTGTGCTCCGTCTTCGGCACATTTCTTGCCTTTGTTATTGTTTCCAGTGTTCTTTAGAGACCCATTATAGTCAAAATGTTCATAACGAAAAAAAGGATCAAATCAATTTTTTTCATTATAGTACCATGGAGTTTTTTGTAATGTAAGATTTCCTTTAGTCTTTTCACTGTCCTCCCAACACCTATACCACGGTGTAGGGCTGCGATATGCAGCAAAGAATTCATCCCCAGAATGGCCTTGCAAGCTGAGAATGAGTCGGACGTTTTCATTTGGAAGCCTAGCTAAGAGTAAACCGATACTGTGATCCACTACCGTTTTGGTATCAAGCTAGTCGCATAGTGGCAAATCTCCCGCTGATCCGCAAGCGCGGCGACTGCCTGGGTGGTGAGGACACGGTCAGATTTCGGCTAGGCAGACCTTGGGACTCCAGGAAACCACAGTGGCTAAACCCTCAATTCTTCGGAAGAGAGAAGTATGCTGAGGTTCGCACAGACAATGAAAGCGAGCCATCCAAATTAGCTAAGCAGGTAAATATTCACTGCAATACACTTTCCCACTATATCAAGCTCTTTGTGCACTTGTTCCTTCCTTACTATTACTTTTCAGAAATACCGAGATGTCATGGGCTTCGCAAGTCGAACCCTTTCATACGGGATGATCCTTGCCTCTGGGATCTAGTGACCTCCAGGTCAATTTCAATTCAATTTTATTCGCTTTCTTAGTGATGTCTCCTCTTTTTGTTGGATCGTACCAAAGTTTCTTTCACCTCCATAACCTCTTCTGTTTCAGTACACATTGGTGAGCTTAAATGAAGGATCATTCTACTATTTCTTATCTCTACGACATCTTTGATCGATAAATGAAATATGTGCAACAATTCAGGTTTTAAACACTTCGAACTGCATGTAGAAAAAATGAGAAGGCTTTTTTAAAAAAAAATCAATGAAAGCGAAATTGTGGCATTAAAGCTGGTGTTTCAAAGTTAATTTCTTTCGGCACAAAGGCTACTTGTAAACACAGCAACCGATATGCACTCACAAAACCCACGTTCTCAACTAAAGAACAACCACTATGAGGCTGAGATATTTGCGAAACTTGGACCCCACGCCAGGTTCGAGCCCGCGATTACCCTTCCGTGGGCTCACGTGTTGCCTACTGCAACACTGAGGCCCTTGCTTTGTCTTTTCTTAGCCAGTTTTCTACCCTAACTTTGCTGTCAGCAGTCACCCATCAACAAGAATGATCTGGAGGAGAAATATCGGCATCGAACCCAGTTAAGCTTAGGCTGGAGTCGAAATCACAATGTAAAAGTTTTTATCTGCTGCTTATTATTTAAAAAACTGGCAGAAAGAATGGCATAGCTCAGTGGTACTGTGAGTAACACGTGAACCCCGGTTTCGAAGCTGGACGGAGTTCAAGTTTTGCAAATATCTCAACATCTTTGTGGTTGTTTTTCATATAATATAATCCCCTCAGGTGAAAAAAATAATAAACAGTAGAAAAAAAAAGCTATACTTTAAATAATAATAACACGTAAACACAAAAGCACACTCTTTAGACAGTTTTACCACATGAGTTGCTTCATATCTATCAGTTAGATCGCATGGCCTTCATCACTCTCGAAAGCAAAGCACATTCGATAAACAACGCTCTTTGTAACTCCACAATGCCGCCGCATCAGATCCCTAGAGTCGTAAAGCGCAGCCCAATCATCGTCCCACATTCCACTGGAGTACGGGACCATTGAGGCCAGTAATGTTAAAGAAATGAATAGGAAGCAATCAAATGTAGTTGTTCACAGTTTAGTTGGTCCGCCTGAAATCTCGTGAAGTGAAATATCTCGTATTTAATGGCCTTCGCTCTATCCGTATCGTATAAGGCTCTTTATTTTTTACTGCTTTCTTGGCGAAGACTTAATCATATCTAACCGACTGAGGCTCCATCTCCAGGAGGTTCCGGAATGATTGTCGAGCAAACAAGGAGGCTTGAATTTCGAAAAAAAAGCCAGTGAAGTGAACAAAATGAAATAAAAAAGGATAAAGCTCTCGGCGTTGATCAGTCTTTGAGGGATGCATCATGCATTCGACTTCATTAAGTACCGTTGGAGGTGAATGAATACATATCTGGCCTTTACAATGACTCGCGATGGCTTACCGATATATCGATCTACTGCTGCTATCCTACCAGACAAGTCTGATCAATTTGTCGACCCCGGAGGGATGGAAGGCTTGACAGGTCGTAGTCGCGGGGATCGATTCCACATGTGTGTCCAGACGCCTCATACCATTGCACCACACGCGATCCAGTACAAGGTAATGAGTGCAGATAAAGAGAACCGCACTGCGTATTGAATAATTTAGTGAAAAGAAATCAGTAAACGATGTTGTTCTTGTCAGAAAGGTTTTGTTCGTTCTTGACTTACTTGAACACTATGAAATTGTTGAAAGACTTTTTGATTATTGCGCAGGAGTTTTCTCAAAACATTCATCACTTGCTAGCTAACTATGTTGTTGCAGTGTTTCCTAGCACCTCGCCTACTCAGATATTCTTTTGAACGAAGCTTTTGAGTTCGTTCTCAGCATCTGGAGGTCATGCTGAGAATGAACATCCGAATATTCGCTGCCGTTCAACACCCAGTAGCACACTCCTGACCGGACTGGGCAGTGGAAATTGAAGTGTTTCAAGAATAATTTTTTAGTTATTATTTGCATGACTAGATTAATTTCCCGTGAATTCATCGTCCACAAAAGTCTTAGAACAAATCGATGAGTTTTTTCGAGTTCTTAATTCGATTGAAGGTTTCCGAAGCTGCTGTTTTCTTGCGCATCGTCCTCACTGGTTCTCTAACCGTTTTGGGTCAATTTGATTCAACTAAAGAAATTCAAGAAGCCATCGTTGATAGTACTTTTGAAATCAATCTTGTACTGAACAGTGGTCTAGCATTGGCGTCTGGTCTCTTGGCATCAGAGCAGCAACTCAACAAGCTTCTCATTTACCATTCCATATTTCAAGAGCATAGGGAGGTTCATACGAATCTTCTTGTCGTTGTGAATTTTTCGGCGGACTTCACCTTCTTCAAAGGTCACACTGACATTCTGCTTAATCTCTTGAACATATCCCAACCTCATAGTAGACGAACAAGTTGTGAACTATTCACTTTTCTGTTTTAGTTGCTCAACTTGCTTCTTCCGCTTGAAGAACACGAAGTGAATCAAAATTTTCGCAAAGGAATTTTGTGAAAAAGGTCTGACTTTAAGAGAAACTCAGTGATTTTCATGATATTACAACGTATTCCACGTTGACGGCGACTCGGAACCATTTTTCGAATGTGAATTGTAACAACGTGTGCGACATTGCTGTTCCTCAACAGTGTTTCTGATCGTCCGTGAAGGACGACTGTTAGAATCTTTTGTTCATTCAAGTGTTTTCTGTCAAGTGTTCTTGTTTGAATTGTGCTCTTTCTAGAACTGGACACCTGCTTGTTTTCATTGCACAGATTCCGTATTTTCATGACGTGAAAATGAACTGTGATTACAAATCGGCAGGTGTGATTCCAAGCATCCGTCATCTTCCTCATTTTAAGCTCTTTTCTCGCTTTTATTCTCTCCATTCTACCACTCATCTCCATCTCTAAGTTCACAATTTCCTACCAGAGTTTATATAGGTCAAGCATTCTGCGCCCTCTGAAAGTGCATAAAGTGCAGCTTGTTATCTAGCACGCGTAGATTAGCAACAGCTTGTTTCTAAAAGCGATCGTTCACTTTTCCTGAATAGAGCATGCTACTCCCAAGTGTCACGAAGTTGTGAAACAATGCATCGTATATGCTGTAGTAGACCACTCGGTGTTACTGTTTTCTGTTTAGTACTGCTGTTTAATGTAAATGAAACTTGTTCTGCTTTGTAGCATCGCTTTTATTAAATTCGGCATCAAAATCATCGTCGTTGTGAACTCTGCCCAGAGCAGCTTATGCTTTTAACAATATATGCTCGACAACACTCGATTTACAACCTTTGACGGAAAGCGTAGGGCTGACTAATGCTGTCAGCCACCGGTCCAATGTTTTCTTTTTCCGCCCCAAACTTCTCAAGAAGGAGCTGTAGAGGCTCCGATGATATGTTATGACGCTAAATGATATCTGTCGTAGCTGTAACACTTCAGAATGAGAGCATCGTTTCTGTTTCTTCACACTTATTCGGCTGGAACTCAATGAGTTGCCGTCCCAACCGGTTTCTACTCGTAAACCGCTTCGTAAATTGTTTCTCTTCTTTTAAAAATTAACCATTTTAACACAGAGCGACATCTTCCTCAGAATGATTCATGCCAGCCTTCATTTGGTCGACGTTACTGAACGTTAACCACCAACACTTGCTCCTGCTTTAATACTTTCTCCAACTTCAGTCAATTCTGTCCAGAATAGAATTTGCTTAGATTTCTAAGTAATGAACATGATGCTAGTTACTTAATAACCATTAGTTTCGGCATTTTGTTTGTTCCTAGTGTTCTTGTAACCTTCTAAAGTTATACGACAACCAATCTTTTCCGTTCTGTGAAAGACTAGTGCACAGACAAATGTTTTCTACAATCTTTGCTTCCTTTACTAAATTTTCCAGACAACATGGTTTTTACAGAAAAATCCGAACCGGCAAGAATAGAAAATTTTCTGCAATTTATGGTCCTTGTTCCTCTTGTTGTATTTGTCAAATAAAATGATTTTTGTAATGGTCCGCTTCTCCTTAGAAATTTGGAACCACCTCGGCTTAAGACCCATATGTGAATGATTTCCAGAACGTGGTCTTTCGCGATTAACCCATAATGGACGAGTGACGTCTAGCGTGGCTATATAAAATAGGGTGCGAGCAATTGCTCGTCGGCTGCAGACTTTCTGGCTTTTCTACGATAAATAAAAGGGATGAATCACTGCGTTGCTCAAACCTTGAGGGGTGCACCATGCATTCGACTTCATCAAGCTCTGTTAAAAGTGACTGTTTGCACATTTAGCACACAGGATGAGTTGTGGTGTCTCACCAGTCTATCGAGTAAGTATTGCTATCCTCCCAGTCAGGTCTGGTATCAATTCACTGATTCCGCAGTGATAGAGGACTTGGTGAACCTGGGGCGGTCTGGTCGAGCCCAGGTGTATTGAAATGGTCTCTAACCACACGCGACACGCCCCTACCCCCTCTCCCCTTCCATTAAGTGTAGAGAATGGTGTAGAAAATAGCTTCTTGGTCTCCCCCTACTATTTTGATTTGTTTCCGATCACCTAGATAAAGAATACATAATAACTGGAATTCGACATGTAGTGTGCATACGGTCTGCTAGTCCAAACGCATGTGGAAACCATAGTGTCCCGACCAAGCGTTACGGGTTGCTCCGACTTCATGTCCATCGTCGCCAAATGCCGAAACGTTGGCAACGGAAGCGCTCAAAGCTAATGTGGATCCATTTCGTCCTAAGTAGTGTTTTTGCATCAATTCTGTCAATTCCTTTAAAGTGGTAGTCTTTTATGACCCTGGTACTTAATAGCCGACACTGGCTTTTCTATAACTGCCAATAACTAGGCTACTTTGTTTTCAATACGACTGAAATGTGACATCGTCCCATGTTTTTTTCTGTTTGACTTATAGAGGTGTTTGGCTGGATAGATTGCAGTCAACTTGACCTTTCCAGGCTCTGAAGAAGGCGAAATCCGCCGAAGCGTCAGCTGTTCTGCATAAATAATATATAACAACAAATATTCTTCAATGCACAAGTGAATAGAAAGTCAGTTTTCGGAATAAATAGACTATGTGAGGAGTTCAAAACTGGATGAACTTATGCACACACTTTGCTTCATAGCTCTACGGTTATAAATTATTTTTTTAAATTTTTACTTAGTCTTCCTTAGTATTCAAATTCTCGAAGGGTAGAAATAGAGCCTAAGTCTTTAAAATTTTCAACACGATGGCGATGTCCATAAATATCAACGGCAACTGTGGAAAGCTGTCGTATATTGTTCTAAGAAACTACGATTGTCGTTGCAAAGTTCGATTCGCAGGTTGGTTCGAATGTCGTGGGTTCGACTGAAAACCAATCGTTGTTAGAAATACAACCTTGACGAGAAGAAATGAGAAGAAATGCAAGGAAAGCATTCCGTAGAACTAAAATTTTATCTTGACAGGACAAGAAAACAGTATATCACTGGCAAAGACCTGTAGATTGTGCTGACATTTAATTCAACTAGTAAGACACACATTTTGCTGTTGTGATACGTTTGTTTCAAGTTGAAAAACAACATTGGTTTCTGGTCATACATGACTGGAAAACCATTCATGACTGACGAACAGCATGCACCAACTGATGTCGTTTTCTCATCTTCAGAGATCCGATGATGCTGTGATTATTTGATCATTGCTGTTTGCATAATGACATCTTAGCAAGGGTGCCGTACTCACCTTGTGCAATGCTACATGGGCAGAGAATTCTTAGGGTTAAGGGTACAGCACGGTGTTTCTGAGTGTGGTTTAAAAGAACTAGTCGTAAGGTGCCAAATCCCTTTCCAAACTCGTGCTGAGACTTGGGAATGCTCCCAATGAGAATAAATTTTCCTCTTTAACTGGAATCTGCGCAATAAGTGAGCATGGGCCACCTCAGTATCCAAATAATACTGACAAATGATGCGGTGCAGTCCAAGATCAGTCCCATGACATTGTTGCGGACACGATGATGCTTCGAATGCTGCTCTAAATCGAAAAAAACCCTCCTTGATTTTAACTAGATAGAATGCTAGAACCTTCGCATGCGAACAATAAAATACTTTGTTATTTATCGGTTAGTCAGCTTCATTTCTCTTGCAGATATATTCATTCACATTACATATGAGCGCGTGTGGCGCAGTGGTTGGAGAGCGCTACCGCGACATACATGTGAATCGATCCCCGCGCCCATGGCTCACCGAGCCTTCCATTCCTCCGGGGTCGGCAGATTGGTACCAGACTTGTCTGGGAGGATAGCAGCGCTGGTTCGATACATCGGTAGGCTACCGCGAGTCATTGTAAAGGCCAGATATACAATCAATCACCTCCAACGTACTTAATGAAGTCGAATGCATCCCTCACGGATTGATCAACGCCAAAGGCTTTATCCTTTTATTCTTTTTATCATTGTATATAACAGCGTTCTTTTTTCCTGAAAGAAAGAAGTTGAAAACGTTATGGGTGTAAAACATGAGGAAAAGTGAAATTTCGAGAAGGAGCTACGAATATTGTCTTTCTTTTGATTTATATTGGGGTTTAAAAGTATAAAATAAACAATAGTCAACCCAGACGTCGAGGAAACTTTGTATCTCGATGAATACCTTCGGCATGTTGAAAATAGGAACTATTTTTTGTAACAAAAGAAACTTCTTCCAGTTGACAATGGAATTGAGCTCTTCTAAAAATGTTGGTGACGTTTAATTCTTTTCTGACATGACGAAGAGAGAGGGAAGAACTTCATCTGTTTGGTATTTCGCCCCTTAGCAAAAGTGGATTTGACCAAAAGGAGATGCAAAACGACTTCAAGTGGTTTTCTTTCGTCCCTGAGGAAGCAGCAAGCAGCTGGTGTGCTTTTTTTGGCTTCCAAACTCTGTCATGTCACATCTGATACAGCTTTCTTCGCAGCGGCTTCGATGCTATTTTTAGCCATAGATTCTACAGTAATCCACTCAAGTGGTTGTTTTCTTTTGTATGACATTTCAGTTGTAAGAAGTCGTAATAATTAGAGTGATTTCTTACTTCCCTTACTTTGCGACCCTTTACTTTTTTCTTAGAACTGAGACATATGATGGTTTAATGAGCTCTGATCGGAGCGAATTCTGATTGATATGATGAGTTGCTATTATGTTTACTCGTTCAGCTGTTGTAAAAAGAATCTGACAAACCTCTCCCATAACAGTGCAAAGGCAGCATATTCTTTTATTGGTGACTTTTCTTCTTCTCGACTTTCTAAGCACTTGAAACTATTGACAACTCTGAGGACTTTCACCTCATCTTAGGTTTAGAAAAACGGCAGACCTTTTTTTTATAACATATTAGATGTATTTTTCGTCTTACCTAGAGGTTCAAATAACAATGTTCAGTTGTCGCCATATGCGTTCGCTCTTTGGATATCCAACAATTATGGAAAGATCCAGGTCCCGGAACGTTTCCAAGGTTGCAGCAGCCTTCCAAGATTCAAACATAGTTTCTTTTCCTAACTTGAGAATCCCAGTTGACTGTTCTTAGAACAGTTCATTTCTAGACCATAACAATTTTCTTCATGTTCGCTATTTGTAATTTATCGCCACATCGACCAGTGCTGCTGAGCTATGACGCACATCATGCATGTGATGATTCATTTCTCATAAGAGTCACCGAGGGTATGAAGAAGTTTGACGTGTCTGTGAAAGAATGTAGTCCAAACTGTCAACACTTCATTGTAAGCAATTAGCGCAGTAGTGACAGAAACCTACCGATATGGTGGTGAACATCCTTCATTCTACTGAATGGGCTCACAGGTGTTCTTAACGTCCACGTCCAGAAAAAAAAGAAGAAACCAGCCCAGCCATCATAAAATATCAGGGTGAAGAAAAATGTGATGAGAACCGAAATCTAGGAAATCGCCATCAGAAATATCTCAGGCTTTGTAGATTTCCTTTTTTTGTTTTTAAGTTGATGAATTATCATGTTCGAGAATGAGTGTTCTTAAATAGTGCTGAAAAACAGGCGAATTCGGTGAAGCGGTTCTTTGCACCATTTTTAAACTCGTGGAAAAATCCAGAAATCTAACACTGCAGTTGACCTGAGAACCACTAACTATCATACCATGATAGAACGTTGATTTTAAAACATTCGTTGTATGGATAACATCCATGAAGAGGAAGAAGACAGAGATACGTTGCGTTTGATGACGGTAACTAAAGCGGATTCACTCGGTCTGAGAATTGCAGAACTAAGCGGAAATAGTTCTGGAGCTCCTCAAGCCAAATTGAAAAATCAAAAAAGCCTGGAGAAATGGATACTGAATGAGCCAAACAAAAAACCAAGGTGGAAGTCGTTATGGAGTCTGTCCTGCGTTTTTTGTTCTTTTATGTAACAAAAACCATCGCCTTCTTCGCCGCATTTTTTGAATCGTAACGAAACCGTTGGAACGGAGCGCTACTCTGAGGAAATCTGGAAGATAGACGAGGAACTGAAACATATACGACCGGCTTTCATGCATGCAAATGAGCTACTTTTCTTTGGCAGAAACTCCTTTAACTTAAAGGATAAAATTTTTTAAGCTCTCGGCGTTGAACAATCCCTGAGGGATGCGCGGTACATTCGACTTCATTAAGCATCGTTTGGAGGTGATTGAATGCATATCTGGCCTTTACAATGACTCGCAGTGGTCTACCGATGTATTGTGCCAGTGCTGCTATCCTCCCAGACAAGTCTGGTGCCAATTTACCGACCCCGGAGGGATGGAAGGCTTGGTGAGCCATGGGCGCAGGGATCAATTCCACGTGTGTGTGTGTGTGTGTGTGTGCAGGGCGCCTCCGACCACTGCGCCACACGCGCCGCTTCCTTTATCTTAGGTCACACATTTTCGTTAACCATGTACCACTTCTTCAAGGAAATAGAAAGCCCGAGATGACCTTCAACAGCTAGACTGATTCCTGAAATGCCTTCAGGAATTTCGTGGACTCCAGGAATTCAATCGAAGGAATAAGCAAATCGTGGGAAAAATAATGGGAAACATATTAGCAGTGAGAATTATCCTGGTACACGCAATCTAGAAATTTTTCATCAAAAACGTATAATTTAAGTAAAACTTCAAGCAGGAAGAATAACTAGCAATACACTGAAGTTCTACTTCAACAGTGAAACCGTTCCCCCAAGGAGAGGTTAAGATGAAAAAACCAGAAAATAAAGAAGCAAGACAAAAAAGTTAGTTTGAAAATTATCTACCTAGGAGCTCAAACGATTTAGCCTGTACTCATATATGCTCCGAGCCCATGTGCTTCTTCCCTAAGCTCCGTTCTCCTAAAGATTGGTTTGGTCGTTGGTTACGTTGCTGTACTTCGGTTCGACATCGGATTGATAATGTTGCCTTCTCTCTGCATTCAGATATCATTGTTCTCAGGCACGATTTTATCTGGAGTCTGAAGAGATCCGTGGTAGAAGCTTTCTGGATCGTCATCAGATGTTACAATTAGCTCCATCAGATCGGACCAGAAGAAGGTTTCACGCTATGTGTCTGGGCTTCTTCTTCCATTGCGGCAGCGATTCCTATGCTAAGTTAACCAGTCAGTCAAAGACGATGTATCAGACCTAAGCGATGATGAAATTTCGTTTCGTCTCTATGAAAAGCAGAGAAACGCCAAGCACTACAGCTCTGTGTTTACGCAACTATTTAAAAAGCAGCATCTGTCGGTTGCACTTTCCGTTCAGGTAATCTATTGACATAGAAATTAAAATGACTTCCAATGAACAATGGCAAGCGGACGAAATCATATCAAATGGATTAAGCTGAAAGCCATGAAGTTTTCACCTATGCTGTTCATTGCAGAGATGGATCACCTCAACGCACTTTTATTCCTAAACTCGTTTAACCTTTTCTAATAAAAAAAATGACTTGAAAGCAGTTTCAGCCTGTTACACGGTCCTCTTCTACCGATTAATCACTAGCGATTAGCGAGCAGCGAGAAATCGACTAGTCAGAAATTTCTGTCTTCTCGGAAGAAGCCTAGTCTCAAGGCAACAAAACCTCTTACCAGAACTAGCCGACTACTTGATGATGATTTACAATACCCATAGGATGGCCAATGCCGTGTTTGACAGAAAACCAAGCTCAACCATCAATAAACATGTGGACAAGAGTAAAATTACACAAATCCCTCAAGCTGCAGCCGAAGTTACCGACTATCCTGACCAGAGTCATGATTGAAGATTCCAACGAATAAAGGAAATTCTCTAGCTGCTAGAAATTTGATGAAATCCGTCCAAATAACGAAACCTCAAGGAGGTATAACTCTGTAAGAGAAGGCAGAAATTGTTAGGATTTCTAGATAACACTTTCATTTTCTTTTCTAAGGTAGGATAGCTAACTCACTACACTTTCAATAAGTGTCTTAAACCGTCACCTTCAAATATATAACAAAAGCTTACTCTATCCATTAGCCATGAGGAGCCACTCGTGCGTGAATCTTTATTTTCAGACATTTTTGTCATTTAGCACGCAGTCATAAATTTCACTCGACGCGTATATGAGACGACGTTGAGCCATGAGAAAAAATTGTAGGATTGGTTACTGGTTGCTGGCCAGGTAGGAATCTCGGATTTTCAGAGGATATTTGGCAGATTCTGATTCTGCATTTATGGAACGTCAAGAAGAATATCCCTTGCTGTACAGCACGAAAACACTGTCGAGAGGTACAGCGCACAATCTCCAAGTCCTCTACAGATTTTCCTAGTGTATCGATTATAAGCGAGACTAGTTGATTAAATATAAGTAGAGAATACACTTAGTCAAACGCTAACGAATAACTTGCGTCCGAAAAACAGAAATTTCAATTTGAAGTGGTTCACGTTTCGTTGTGCATCTGTCATCCAGCTGTCGATTTTTATGAGTATGGGCTTCCATGAGTTCTTCTATTATTCATTTTTACTTCACTAGCTAACCACTCTTCGCTCCTTTCTTTCTCTCTTTCTCTCTCCTTTTTCTATCCAGATGTCCTTATACCTAAACCTCATCCACTCTATCCCCATCCCTCGCTATCCGCACTAAAAAATGAGTGACATCAGCTTACCCATTGACTGCTAACTCTATTGGTTTTATGAATCCTTGAGAGAATTTATCTTCTCTACAAAACGTTCCATCAACTGGAAAAAAGATGGGAAGATGGAGCATGTAACAGATGCGGAATGCACAACAGGTGCAGAGACTTGGAAACTGTGAAAATTCACAAACTTCTCGTTACAGATGTTTTCGCATAAAAAATCATGTGATGCCATAAGAACGGTGGCAACCATTGCAAGAAAAGGGTGAAGTCTACAGTACGTCAAAATAGCCCATTTGCTTCGTAACACTTGTGAAAGAACTTCAGCTGCATATGTTAAAGGAAGTCGCCGAATATGAAAATAATACCAGCCAGAAATCTGTCGAGCGACAAACTAGAAGCACAACAAAGCTAACGGAAAATTTAGATCAACACCTATCGTGGAGTGGCACATAGAGCTGCGATTTCCTATACTGTAAGACTTTCTGGTGCTACTGGTGCTCGAAACTGTAAGAAAGCAAGGAGAACGAATGTAGAAATATATTGCCTACAATCTTCGATGATGTCATCAAAATTAATCTGGCGATATTTTCTTCTTCAATTTGCATAATGTTGAAATTTCTCAAATTTAGTTATAAAAATGAGACACTTTTCATTAAAGTTAAACGTTCGACCTCGCATGAATCATATACAGTTCATATCGTCCAACATGGAGTTCAGCCGCACATTTCTTGCAGGCTAAAAACGCTTTGGGCACCTGTGCTCGTTCGTTCGATCCCGCATCCCAGGCTCACCAAGCTTTCTTCCATCTTTGCAGGATCGGAAAATAAGTATCAGACTTCTCTGGGAGGATCACAGCGGGGCTTATTCAAGCTTTATCGTCAATCCTTCTTATTCGTATTGTGACTGGGAAGTCGTTGATCTCGAACATCTGGCATGACGCCTGAATGCCATGCTTGAATGCCATCCACCGCTTCTTTATACGACCGCTGTAATCATCTGAAGTTTTTCTTTGTTAAGCTCTTCGTTCTTCTGAAATCTTCGTTAATTGTACTTTGCAAAATACTTTCTCTGTGGAATTCAATGGAGGACTTAGTGAGAAATACATGTAAGGAAATGAAGTGCATTCCATAGTGAATTAAGCAACCACCGAAAAACCGTAGGCTTTTTGCCAGTTAGTTTTAAATCAACAGTGGCAGTACAGGATAAAAAAGACTTTCAGATTACTTAAGTCCGTTTCCAACTTATATCAGGGTTATATCTGACGTTTTAAAGTCTTCATTTGCATTCCAACCATGGAACGCGGTGAGTCATCCTTGCATTCATTATGATTCATTGCAAACAAAAAGACCAGTCGGAAAATGCCAATGACGCTAGGAAAAAATGGGCCGTGGAAGCATCAAATGGAATCTTTACTCTCAAACAGTACCAGTTGAGATCACAAATATTGCACATATTTTGGAAATAGGAGTTTTATAAATCTGTGGGGAGAAATTATCCCTTTTTTGCTCGACATTCACGTCATCACCAAAGCTTCCATCTCGTGGCTGGCAGGTGTTGTATGCTAATATCCAACTGTGATACACAGCAGGGCACCTGTTCCACCAAAAAGGTCACCCGTGCTCTCAGCGGGTTTGACATCTTCATTGGAAAAAAAATCCCAACGTAAGGTTTTCAGCGAGCTAGCCGTGGTCATCTTTTTTGTCATGAACGCTCAAGGAAATGACACAGGACGAGTATGTTTCACTTTTTTGTGCCTCGAGCAAGCGTAGCCCTGCGAGTAGCTCTGGCATAACAAGGATGGATGAGGTTCGCCAATTCAAGGCCGGTAAACTCCACAACTAACGGTGTAAAGTGGGATTCAGATGATACAGATGATTCGTATGATAGTCGATGATGTTTGGTATCGATCGATATCAAGCGCGTAGCCTGCTGAATAAGCGTGCCTCGTTATGGCACCAGACCCGCCCACTTCATCACGCAAACGCAACAACGGTGATCTGCTCTTTTTTCTCTGTGTCGTATCTCACTTTCCTCTTTCATTCTCTTTCTTCATCTATTCAAAATTTTTATTCCAGATGAAGTTTATACTATTCTTCCAATGTTTTGGGGGAAATTTGGTCCTATTGTGTTGTTATCAATGAAAAACTTGAATGATGCTTTGAAACGTTACTATCTCCATGAAATGACGGCATGTATAAGACTTGTTTCGCAAAGTGCATATTTTCCCACGAACCGTTAAAAATCTTCGAAGCGGAAAATCTGGACATTCTCCAGCGTCTAGGATTTCAACTAAACAAGCTCCATCACATGACAAATACTAACGACAGGTCAAAACGTGCGTGCTGATGTCATCTTTCTGAGAGTTTTTCTTTTCCTAGAAGTCTCTGGAACAGCTTGATGACGTCGATGATGTCTCAGTTCATTTTTAGTTCATTGTTGAATATCAGGATTTGTTTTGACTTTGTATTTTTTTCTGTGCCGTTCCTACGGAGCTCCGCTCTAACACGATGGTCGAAGAGGAGCTAAAAAATATCACTTAAAGAAGATTTATGGCAATCTTATAGCAACCAATATCGTCTTTTCAACTGAACAATTGCTATAAATCTAACCGAAGAATGAATCCTTCTCTTCCAGATTCTCAGAAAACAGGAAATCAGGTGCTTATTATGACTCATGTTGCCGTTAATCTATTAGAAACTGATGGAGGAACTGAAAAGCTTCTGGTGATGAGAATCACTCTATTGCAAAGTACGGCCTTCTCGAACTCCTTTAACTTGTTTTTTACGAACTGTAGGTAGGTAGTCTCTTGTGGTTGAGTCGAGTATGGACCATAGTCACTATGAATGCAGTGTCCTGTTTTAGAGTCACGTGAAAAGGCGGATAAGACATTGCGGAATAAGAATTTAAATGAATCAATCCGTCATTTTTGAAGAAAAGCATGACTATTTTAGATGAGGCATCTCTCTTGTTCGTTCATCACTCCATTCCTCGTAACACTTCTTGCGAGAACCTATTTTCCTCTGTAATATGGTAGTATATGGTATACTCGTTTGAAAAGAGAGTACGGTTATGAATTATTTCATCAGTACTTTGCCATACATTAAGGTCAACTCCTTCCACATTTGTGTTCTCGACGATCGTATAAACCAAAAAACTGATGTGTTTGTGTATCTATGGGAGACATGAGCGCCATGATTTTTTCTTTCTCCATGCTTCTAACATTCTGTCTGTCATCTTTTCATTTTCTCTCTATCTTTCATAACGTAGCACCCTCGTACCTGAGTGTCTTGCTGTACGACTCATTCAACGGCTGAGGCGTGGTCATCATAGAACAACTTAAGGCGTGGCCAACTGACCTTGTTTCTGCATCACCAGCAGCCCATCTGCAGCATCTCACTATTCGTACGGATCTCATACTTCTTGCTATCCTTATGAAAGCCCCGTTTCCTCATCGATTTCTGCAAGGTCGTTCTGAATTAGCTACCAAGCCTCCGTCGGTCATGACACATCCCGCCTCCCCTTCCCACATTCTCACTCTCTAAATGGATGAACGACGGCCGTGCACTGACACCGCAGTGATGCCCGATCTGGCGGCTTTGAAGGGGGATCGCCGAGAACACCGTTCACGATGCAACCACCTACTGGATAGTACTGTCCATTCTTCTTTCATCTATCTTCCAGTCAGCGCTAGCAAGTGTGACACGATAAGATGTGGTCTTACTATCGATTTCATTATCGCATACACTTTATACATCATCTGTGAGTGAGACGGCCAGCCCGTTGTCTTATTGCTGTCAGAGCTGTTCATCCATTCATTCGAAGTTCTACTTTTCCTGCTGTACTTCTGTTTTCGTATATGTAACAAGATATGTGGTGTTGACCGAACTGCACCTCCGCGTCATACACACAAGATTTGTTTACATTGCGTCTGTGTGTGTCTTTACATGGCTTGAAATCCTTCTCAACACTTGTGAGTGCATTTCGCCAAGATGTTCTTGTCTTTGTTTACTCATCGATTGAAAAGAAAGACTTTCAATTCTATTCTGATTGTCCTCGTAGTTCAAAGATGTTCCAGGTTTTTCACTACCTTGCTCAGTCATTCATAACTTTCATACTTGGTTTTTCGTATTCTAGCCATTTTCTTGTCGGCACTCGTCCAAATCTTCTTCTTATCACAGCTTCCATCGTTTTTTCTTCTCTGCCATTTGTTGTTACCGCTATTTCACATTCAGCTGATGTCTTCTATACAACTGTTACGTAGCAGACTCTTGATGCTTCATTTTCGTTTTTTCCTTTGTCTGCTCGTCCTCATTGATTCAAATGACCTTTTCGTTTAGTTAACGTCTTAAAATACCCTATGGTAATTGTTGACTAGGAGCTCGTCAACCAGTTGCCGACGCTAATCATCGAGTAGTAGATTTAATCGTAAATCGAATTATAGCGATTTTAAAACCAAAACCTTGCTGAGATACTCTCTGAGATACAAAACTCCGGACCGCAGGTGCTTGCGGTGGGGAATGAACACGCTATTACCCTTTCCGGGGGCTAACGCGTTCACTACCACACCATGCGGATCCTTCGTTTCGCGAGTCTGTCAGCAAGTTCTATCGATCAGTGCCGTCAGCAATCACCCATGAACGGGATTGATCTGGTGAGCCCAAATCGGCATTCAACCCAGTTAAGCTGAGGCTGTAGATGAAATCACAATGCTTTACTTTTTATTTTCTGCCTACTACAGTTTTTATGGCAGGGTATTAACCTATACGGCAGGTACCCGGAGCGGGTAATAGCGCGTTCGTTCCCCATCGCAGACACCTGCGGTCCGGAGTTTTGCAAATATCTCAGCAACGCTGTGGTTGTATTTCGCTTAATGCCTTGCCGTAAAAACTGTAGTAGGCAGAAAATAAAAAAATAAAGCATCATTTTAAAACCATCTTGAAATCATTAAACCTCAGCAACAGTAATCAATATTTCTCCATATTACTGAACTGCTATGAGGTTGGCGTAAGAATTATTTATTCGGCTAACGTTTCGACTTCTTGGGAGCCGGATTGATCCGTGTAGATGGCACATATTCTAGGAAGACGGAGAAGTTGAAACGTTAGCCGAGTAAATATTTTTCATGCCAACATCGCCCAATCTCAGTAATAAGGAGAAATACTGCAAAACACTCTTCGCAGTAAAGTGACCTCACAGGGATATCGTTTTTCATGGGTAAGTGGACACCACAGATCCGTTCCGCCAGGCGGCGCGTGCCACCTTCGCAATTTGCTCCGCCCATGCCGACTGGACGTAGTTGTTACATTTTAATGACCCAAGGCAAAAAGTGTGCTTTTGCACGGAGTTCTGTGCCTTCACTCAGCTCACAGCTAGTAAATTTATACGTATTTCCACCAGTTTGCCTCTATTTCTAACCCGCATGGTCCTTTGGATCAGAAATCCGCGTTAAACTTACGAAAGACGAAGTGTGGTGTCCTAACTGGTTATCCCGTTTCCTACTCTTATGTTCCTTGACTTCTTCGTGTGTTTATTAGTCCGTTTTTCGTTTTGATGGATGTCTTCTTCCTTGGCAACTGAATCGGCTATTCATTCAGTACTTTGTATGACGTCTTAATAGAACTCTACTATTACTCTTATCTCTACCCGTATTAGCTGTAAGGACCCATAAGATAGTATTTCTTGCCTAGTTAGTATAATCTTACATATATGATTGTCGTCGTTGACATATCCATTATGATTTCATAGAAGAATGTCATTCGTAATAGTTCATGGATCGATACGAGAACAACTTGGGATTCACTGAGTAAGTAAGATGGCACTATAAACGTTCTCATATCTCTTGACGGCCTCTTTTTCATCCAGATTTCTTGACATCTCTTCTCAGAAGACAGTCTAGTCGCTACTTCATTTCAGTGGTTCTGAAACGATTCCCTGACTACCTTCTGTAGTAATGGGAGCGCAGTATATTCGTTGTGCTTTGATATTCTTGCTGAATTCCTCTACCTGAGGCAGAAAACAACGATACATAAACAAAGATGAAGCTCTCGGCGTTGATCAATCCCTAAGAGATGCTTTATGCATTCGACTTCATTAAGAATCGTTTTGGGGGTGATTGAATGCAAATCTGGCCCTTACAAACTCACGGTGGCCCACCGATGTATCGAGCCAGTGCTGCTATTCTCCCAGACAAATCTGGTACCAATTTGCCGAACCCGGAAGGATGGAAGGCATGGTGGGCCATCGGCGCGGGGATCGATTCCACGTGCGTTTTGCAAGGCGCATCTGACCACTGCGCCACAAGCGCCCAAACGATGCATACTATTCCGTTATTTCTCCAGGATAATATGTTGTCATCCTCTCATCTTGGAAGGTCTTTTGAAGTTCTTAGAAAACACCCTCTTCAACTGTTAAACAAACACGAAGTTGATAGAAAGGTCAAAGATGAAAAAGAAAAGAACTATTTCGGACAACGTTTCAAACTGAAACACAAAGATCGTCTCTACTAATCTGTTAAACAGCATTGACTAACTTTAATGTTCTGCCTCATTTTTTCGTTTCATTAATCCATTGGTAAACGCTACGCCCGTCGTACTTTCGATCTTCATCTCGATGTTGACGGATCTTATTGTTGACGCAAGATGTCCCTGATCCCCTCCACGTGCTTCCTCAGAACACGTTGTAAGAGGCCTCAGTGCCATATCTAGTCCTTAGACGTCATAATCAGTCCATTTTATAACTCCTCAAACTCGTATAAAAATTGAAATCAAGGAGGGAATTTGTAGTGTACTATAAAAACTTGATGAATCTAACTGAAGGAAGTAATGAAAGTCCCGGAAAAACCCAATGTTTCCATTTCTGAATTAAAAAATATGAACAGCATAAGCCAGTACTATCAGTATACTACGGAATGAGATTAAAAACGAAGACCTTACAGTCCCTTAATCCTACAACATTGGAAAATTAGACTGAGTAGAAGCACCTGACCCTATGGGTTTCTGAGAACGGCACCACCTACTAACAAGCTCGACAAGCTAACGTATGTGTACGCCCTCCTCTTTGGCACGATTCTCAACTGTTCTTACTACTTACTGTTAGTTTAGGATGAGTTCGTCATTAGATTGAGGGATTTGTCTAGTTTGAAGTAGTTATTTGTAGAAAGTTAGAAGTAGCGGAAAAATACAGACCGGTAGGAAGAAATCGCTAGAAGTATTACAGACTGCTTCCACCATTACCAAAGCTTGACTCCCTTTTTTATTTACTGGATAATCTTTTTTCATGGAATGGTATGATGTGAAATATAACCACCACAATTATGCTGAGGTACTTGCAAAACTCCGGACCGCAGGTGTCTGCGGTGAAGAACGAACACGTTATTACCCTTTCCGGGGGCTAACGCATTCAGCACCACACCATGCGGGTCTTTCGTTTCGTGTTTCTAGCGGCCTTAGAAAGTTTGGATCCGTCTTCATTTGAACGCTTCCCAGTTTCTTAAGCGGTTAGGGGTTTTTGTTCGCCTTTTTTTTCCTTCGTAATCGATTTCCCAACGATGAATATTGCAGCTGCTAGTGGAATATGAACCTTCGAGTCAGTTCTCGGCACTGTATAACCACTAGTTTTAAGCAGAATGCTCGACTTCGTGAGAAGACGCCATGCGGGACTTTTCGTAGTTGTCACAGAGCAATATCTCAAACTTGCGTAATTAAACCGTTTAATACATAAATACAACATCAATACAACAGTAATATCGACGGAGAACTACTGGCACACAAATGAGGCAAGTTCAAGTCTATGAGGTGCTATACCTACTACTAAAGTGAGGCTTACCAAGGCATAAGAGTATTGTAAGTAATACTATTACAACATTAGTAATATGATAACAGCAACTTGATAACAATGACGAATAAGGGGATGCGGATGATGACGCCCCCACTAGCGCGTACAGTGGCCCAGATGTCGAGAGCTGGGAAAAACAGAACAGTCAGATGAAGATAAGCCGTGCGTTAGGCTAAGCTAGAGATCATATGTACAGCGGTCAGGTGTAGTTTGACACTGATTGATGAGGATAGCAAATTACCTCAGTATTGATGGTGGATGTGACTACGAATGAGATGAGTCATCTGAGGAACACGGTTAGGCGGCTGGTATTGGATGACGATATGTCTGCAACGTGAAGTTTGAGCATCGATGGGTGCCACCATTGCCTAAAATATCGTGGTCCAGAAAGATAACTACTGAGAAATGAGAAGCCTATAGCGGCTTGTCAAATACACAGCATGAGTTGGCCGGGCAGCGGCCTTGTACGCATGGCGTACCGTGTAGGAGGAATGGTACATGCCACCGATGGCGTTGCAGACAGAACGGATTTTAGGATGGCCGCCGCTACTGACAACGCACCGCAGATCAACTGATAAACAATGAACAGTGACACTAGGATGAGGATCAGGATGATGATGACGATACACTGGACTGGTGGGATACGTGACGTAGTGACGATGATGCGAAGTTAACGTACAATTCGCAACTGCCATTCAATAATGATATGATGAGTCTAATGTACAGTACTGACTATGTGCAGTATGACTCGACAACTGCGATAATCTACATTGGTGACACACGAGATCAATACGGTAGGGATCTAAGGATCGGACGAGTCCCCGACATGGACTCCCCTGTATAACAATTCACGAAGCTATTTATATGCTTTCGGAGAAGGCGGTGTTTGGCACAGGTCCAGCATCATTACCGAAAACATCCGTCGGCTACCTCTCCATATCCTCTCAAAATCCTATGGTCAGCTGGCAGACGACTGCTCTCGCCAGCATCCTCATTCTCATCTTGTTATTGTACGCACAATAACTTCTGGACAGTAATAACAAACAACAAGTTCAGATTCTAAGAATAGGTTTGCATAACCATACTGTTTATAGCGTTCAGAAGTTCGCTACCACGGGATCAAGATATTTACGTTCTACGACATTTGCTAGGCAACTTGAGAAAACTGGATATGACACTTATTTCCGAAACATACAGTCATACAAAGATAGAATTAGATATAGAAGGAAAATAGAAACTATTCTGGGAATAGTTGCTATAATGACAACCAATTGTACTCGACTCGGTCGAAGTCCTCAAAATAATTCCTTGGCACTTTTTCGCTCACTATTCAACAGATGTTTTGGGAACGGTATTCTTTCAGTGGTAAGTAGTGGAGAGTAACATGTAAAACTATTATAAACTGTAAACTTACAGCGCTGTTAACTTTCTATTTGCTACCTTCTACAATTTTTTCATGGCAAGGTATAATGTGAAATATAACCACAATGATGCTGAGGTATTCGCAAAACCCCCGGATCGCAGGTGTCTGCGGTAGGGATCGAACCCGCTACTACACTTCCCATGGGCTAATGCGTTCACCACAACACCATGTGCGTGCTTCATTTTGCTTTCTCTCAGCCACTGTGGTTGTTTTATTGCACTGTTTTATGCAAATATGAGAAGGAACAAATAGTGTGAACGATCTTATCGATATGATCTTAAGTCATTGCGAAACTGTTGAAGACAATGAGTAAAAATAATCTCAGGAATGCTTTTACGGTGGAATTTCTATGTCAACGAAAGAAAAGGACTTAGCTAGTTCACTATCGATAGAAATATTTCCATAGATATGAGTACTTCAAGAACCATTTCATGGATTCCGTAGATCGGACAGACCATCGACTCCATTCTTAACGTCATAATCGAAGGGTTATCGCGCTCCAAATAACTGGCGGGAAATCGAAATTGTCCAAATGGAATTTAGCACGTTGATTTTTTTTCACTTTTTTTTCCTGCTATGTACGAACATTTTTTTTCTATAAAAGAATATGGGGAGGGTTTTCCTCTCTTTGGTGGTATGTTTTCCCACAATATAGAACTTCTATCGTACCACTCTTTCCCCCTGTCACAGACTTTTTTTCTGTTCCGATCATTCTGTCATCGTTTTTTTTTCTCCATTCGGCAGATCTTTTTCTGCCAAGCCACTTTTTACCTTGACAATGACAGGCTGTCCCCATTTATGTTTTTGTTTAACGTCTTCTGTTCTCCTTTTCTTGATATTTCTTCTTTTTTGTTTTCATGGGCCGTCATATCTTTATCTCTTTAATCAGTGATAGTTTTAATGGCCCTAAGTATTCCTTGAGAAAAAAGCATCTAGTTCATCTGTTTGCTGACGGACGCTCATAAAAATGTTCTCCATTCGGGATTCTTTTTAACTTCTTAGGAAATTTTTCGTCTGCTAGTTACCTGCTGTTACGCGCTTCCCACTTGATCCCATCCTGTATTACATTTTTTGTCTTTTTCTTTCTTGTTTACTCTGAAATCGATCGATTTAGATTAGTCGAAGCGTCACGCTTTAGTTGGCTGTGTTTACTTGGTGACTGAACTAACTCATCCAATTGTCGACCACTGGCGATCTCTTTCAAAGACGACGATGGTGGCGTATTCGTCGTTGGTGATGCTCACTCCAACAAAGCAGAGTCTCACTCATAACGTCGTCGTCATTCACAGGTATGTTTTTTCTCTGATGAATTTTTATCGTTATAATGTTAACCTCTTCCTTAGTACCTACTGTAATTTTTTACGGCAGGGTATGACGTGAAATGCAAGCACAATGATGCTGAAGTACTCGCAAAACTTGGATCCCGGCCTGGTCGAACCACGGCTACCCTTTCCTCGGGTTCGCGTGTTACAAACTGCACCACTGAGGCCCTTGCTTTGCCTTTCTCTCAGCTAGTTTTCTACCCACGGAAAGGGTAATCGTGGTGCGATCTGGACTGAGGTCCATGTTTTGCCACTGTCTCAGTGTCATTGTGGTTGCTTATCGTTATAGTTAACTCGCTTTTCTAGAGTACGATATCGTGTTGATGACAAGTAGTGTAGTTCTTTGGTCACTTTGTTCTTCCTTTCTTATAGGGAGCAAGGTCTCGACGGTGACAAGTTGCTGCATGTTGCTGGCGGACCTCACACTGGTCTCATCATCAATAAGCTTTCTTCACATATTCCAGGAGGTAGTATCTCGTGACAGTTTTCCTCTTAAAGGATAAAAAAGTATGAAACTGTCGGCATTGACCAATCGCTGAGAGATGCGCCATGCATTCGACTTCATGAATCATCGTCGGAGCTGATTGAATGCATATCTGGCCTCTACAATACTGCCTACTCTCGGTAGCCTACCAATGTATCGAACCAGTGCTGCTATCCTCCCAGACAAGTCTGGTACCAATTTGGCGACCTCGGAGGGATGGAAGGCTTGGTGAGCCAGGGGCTCGGGGATCGATCCCATGTGTATTGCAGGGCGCCTCCCACCACTGCGCCACACCTCCCTTAGTTTTTGAATTTTCTTCTTAGTGAATAAAAAACTTGCTTTTATTTGGTCATAGAGTAGATGCATTTGTTAATGTTGTAGATCTTATGTCTTCATCAATATATGCTGTAGAAGGTTTTGCTGCTTTCAGAGTTTCGAAACAGTGTTGAGCTTTCCTTTTCTGTGTGGCTTAGCGATGGACGTGACAGGAAGCAGGTGTCTTTTTCTGTGTACTATTTTTTCCATCAAGCTTTTCTTCTTTAACCATCTTCTTAAACTCTTTTTCACGTATGCTTGTCGTTTTGCTTTTTGTAGCTTCTTTTGTTTTATTGTTACATTTTTCTCCGTAATGCCATCAAAGCTTTAGGAAAGGCGAAGTATGAAGTTTTTCCTTGGAGACGATGTAGATCTGCAGGAAGGCCGTTCAGTTGTGCACAGTTTTTTCAAGCAGCTTATGACAGGGTTTCCAAAAGGTGATTATTAGATATTAAATTTTGTAACTTGGTGTATAGTCAAAGGCGCGTGTAGCGCTGTGGTCAGAGACGCACTGCAATTCCCTCTGGGGTCGACAAGTTGGTACAGGACTTGCTTGGACAGATAGCAGCACTGGTTCGACCCATCGGTAGGCCACCGCGAGTTCATAGGCCAGATATGCATTCAGTCACCTCTAACGATCCTTAATGAAGTCGAATGGACTGGGCATCCCTCAAGGATAGATCAACGCCGAGAGCTTTATTTTCTTTATGGTGTGTAGTAGTTTAAAAAAATTCTTCTTAAATTACAGTTGTTTTCTGAAACTCGTTCAGACTATGTGTCGTTTATGATGCGCGTCTTGAAGATGATGCAGAAAGGTTTCCCTAAGATTCAACGTATCGATATCGACTTTAACCTTGTCAGTGAAGAAGAATTGGTAGCGATTCCGGATGCCGCACAATACGGTACTTTTCTATGGTGTAATCATGTGCTAGAACAACTTCTAGTCATATCTCAGTAGATATTTTGCACTGAAACAACTGATTTTTAGATTCGGGGTCGGAAGTTGAGGAGGTCACAGTTGGCCATATTCAAGAGCTACTCGAACATGCTTTCCCCAATGGTCTCACAGTTGCCGTCATGACCGATGCATTGAGGTTCTGTATGGTTATCAATATACTTTATCGATTTCCTACCCGTGATTATTGCTTTATACTTTTCTACATGTTAAAGGAGTGAATGTGACTTTAGGACTACCACTGATGAAGTGGAACGGTACTTGAATGAACTAGAAGCTCTGGGAATAGCTCGACGGGTTGAAGATGAATGGTTGAGGGTAGATACACGGAATGTAGACGCAGTAGCTCGAGCTCCTCATGGTAAATCGTTTCCATGCATATGTTTTACCTCAGCTCGTATTATTCTTTACTTACAAACACTTTATCTCTTACCTCTGGACCGCCGTTCTTTACGGTCGGGACCGAACACGCTATTACTCTTTTCGGGAACTATCGCATCCACTACCACATCATGCGGCTCCTTCGTTTCGCCTGTCTTTTGGCTAGCTTCCTGTCTACCAGTACCGTCAGCAATAATCCGTGAACGGGATTGGTCTGGGAAGCATAAATCGGTGTTCAACGCTGTTAAGCTGAGACTGTAGTTGAAATGACACTACTAGGTATTTATTTACTACATATTACAATTTTTCACGGCAGTTTTTTTTTATGTGTTTCTCGTAATAACCTGCCGTGCAAACTTGTAGTAGGCAGTAAATAAAAAGTCTACATTGTGACTTTACCTTTTAATTTGTATGCAGATGGAAACACCTTTTTTGTATCCTAACATTCTTGGAGGATTAATATTTCCTTAATTTCTTCGTAGTGGTTTTTTAATGACCAGTTCAGGACCGACAGATCAACCAACTGTGGCAATTGTTACCTGCCTTTTTGTCGAAAAACAGGCTGTTGATGCTTTAATCGAAGATAGATCGATGGTACACAGAGTGAGTGCACTTGTTTGGTGTATTCCTGGCTTTGGCTTTTTTATCCCTTTGTAAAACACATTTGTGTAATATTTACGAAAATTCTTTGTTAGATAATCCATACATTTGCAAATTGGCTCACAGTTTCGTCTTCCACTCCTTCATTCGTCCGAAGATTCTCTTTTTCTGCTCAGAAATACTTTCTTGTTTATTTGATGTTATGTAATGACTAACACATCCTTAGTTGATTTCTTTTCACACATCCGTAATAGTGCTTTCTTTTCCATATAGTGTTGTTAACCTGGGACGTAAAGCTCCAGAATTTGTATGTTTCAATGTGGGACGTGACAAAAATGGCGCAGACTGATAAAATGGATGGATATTTTCCTGACTCGTCTAATTGCATCCACTCTAACCATTTCTTCCTTTATTCTTTTGTTTTCCTAAATTTTCCTTCAGTACTTATTATTTTCTAGGTTATATATAGTTTTTTAACCTGTATAGATGAGTTCTGTGAGGAATTTACTGGAGTGTTGAGCAGATAACTATCCATTCAGTCATTTCCAACGATGCCTAATGAAGTCGAATGCATGGCGCATCCCTCAGGGATTGATTAACGCCGAAAGCTTTATCCTTTTTATCGTCTGTTCATTAATTTTAGCCTGGTCGATCATGCATACATCAAGGGAAATGTGGACCTAGAATCTTAAATTTCTAGTGTTGCGCTTGCACCAGAAATAAGCTTCCATTGTTCTTTACATAAAACATTTTGATCGTTCCTATTTGTGCCCTTTCATTCATGATTTCATTAATGTTTTAACAGATGATGCTTTTCTAGACGGACAGATTCCTTTATTTCATGGAGTAGAATTCACTTTCCTTCCATCAATCTTTGCACAGTTGTGTTTTCTGACATACCATTTATTATCGCGCCTAACGATGCTCTGCAAGTGGCATATTTTACACTTTTTTTAGACCATGAATCATGTTTCTCATAAGACTTCGTACTAGATAATTTTATTGACGATTCGTTGCTTATTGATTGGTTTTCTATTTTAATTTTTATTGTGACTTATTAGTGTTCTATTCTAGTACAAGTCTGGAGGTGACTCCAACATCTACACGTTGGGCTGTATCGGACAACACCGCGTTGTCGCTACGAAGCTCGCATCTATTGGTGATTCTCGTGAAGCGATCACTAGTGCTGGTTCTATAACGACTAGGTTCATGAGCGAATAATTTGACTTTACTCTTAGACTTTTATGTAGTCACTCCAAGGTTAATGTTTAGACTGCTGGGAAATTTCCAAAACATCGAGCACGTATTTGTGGTGGGTATTGGTGGAGCTGTTCCTCATTTCACGGATGCGAAACGACACGCTCGCCTTGGTTTATTTTCTTTTTCTTTTTTTAAAAATTTTTTTTAACGAGTTATACACTGCGACGTGTAATCCTCAGTTTTCAGAACTCAACGATTTTTCTCGTGAACCATGTTCTTTTCGTTTTTCAGGGGATGTTGTTATCAGTGCAAGTAAACCGGATGCTTACATTTACGCTCCAAATCTCATGATTGATAGAAAAACAGAGACTTTCTCTGGATTTTTTCGTCAGGTGAATGCCCTTTAGTGGTATTCCAGATTTATGATTTGAGGAAGAACGTTTATTCTTTGATTATGATTAGTTATATGGTGACTCATCAATTTGTTTCTGAATCATCGGATTAGTCATAAGTTTTTGTCCTAACTAAGTTAATGTATAAGTAGTTATTTTTGCTGAGATGATCTATACATAAATATATATATATATATATATATATATATATACATCATTAAAGCAGTGATTTTTGAGTCTTTATTGAGTACTCTGGAAAAATCCATGTTTTTAGAAGTTGGAACCCGGTGGATCACGTAATTGAACGGATTGTAGCCGATGGAGGTGACGAGTTGGTGTTCAAATGGAACGAAGCTACTGATGACGCTCTGAGACGTCTCAGTGAAACTAGTGGCGACTTCGACTTTTCAATGCCAGCGCCAGAAACTGATGTACTGGCTTTACCTGTTGGTGGTGGTAACGTAGTGGTAGTTCCACACCCGAACCAAGACACTAGAAAAGGGCCGGAGGTGCATTTGGGTTCCATAGGAGCGATGGCTAACTTCAAACGGCATGTCGAAGAGAATGAGGAGTCTCTTGGAGCACTTCGTGCGAAATTTGCGGAGGAGTTCGAGGTTCGCTGTATTGACGCTGGTTTCGATTCGGTGATTGCTGCTATTGATGGGTCTCGAATCGACTCATGGGCTCTGATCAGAGGCATTGCTGACTATCAACATGGCCTGAGTCGCGCCAGTAGAATGTGGCAAGTGAGGCTTTTATTTCGCTTTTTATTTGTGTTTCTTTTCCGTTCTTTTCTTTGTGCACTTAATTCCTAGTATTTCTTACCATCCTTTTCTAGGCTCATTCTGCTGCTAGAGCTGCAGCTATGCTCCGTGTAATAGTCGAGAGGTTGCCTCCACCGTAAACTTTGTGGCTCTTTTTACGTTTTTAGGAATCTGAATGTAATATTTAAAAGATCTTACCCTTCTTTTTCCAATGATTTTCACTACTTATTGTTCCGTATGCATGGTACCTCTTTGCATTCCAGTACTAGAATCTTAGCCTAAGATATTGATATCCGGTGAATACTTGGTTGTTGTTAATAATTAAGTGTATGGATATCTTCTGGCATGTTTTAGTGATATATCATCGTTTCAACGAGTCTTTTGCGCTTTTATAGTCCTACTTCGTCCCTTACTGCCACTTCTCTCTTGTTTTACATCTAAGGTGTAAAAAATGAATTGCTTGTGTAAAGGATTAGCTGAATAAGCGTGTAAATCAAACTGCTTAAGGTGATTCGAGAACTCCTGATTCTGCAACAGGTGACTTAAATGGAAGTACCTTTGCTTCGGATTTTTATGGGCACTAAAACGCTACGATACAGGGAAGTTTTTAGTAGTTAGTGTCACCGTGCAGCGTAACACGGAGACACGCTAACATCACAGTAGTGAACGTCCTCTAGGACTTCCTGTTTAGAATAGCTAAAAGTAGGAGGTACAAAGCATCAAAGTCGTTTACTTTCAACTACGTTTATCTTGGCAAGCAGTGGACTTTATTGATTGGAATGAAATCGTTAAAGTCGTGAATGGCTTTACCTAAGAAGGCGTGGCTCTGTTTTATCTCAATAAGGTGAAATTCTAACCTACTGGATACTGTTAGGACCCTTAAAGGATTTTAATCAGCATTTTGTCCCTTGTTGAAGGTCTTTCTAAGAAGCTATTGTGAAGATGCTTGATGAGATGGCGCCGGTTCCTTGGAAAATGTAGGATGAACATGGTTTCGCATCCTAGTTCTCCAACGGTCAGAGTGCTTGTTGTGCGACCTGTGGTCGAACACTGCCATGCCACTGCCTTCATTTGGTTAATATCTGACAACACCTGCACTTTTTAGTGCACTATATCGGTTTACTGGCAACTCCTCAACATCCTTCGATGATTGTAGGCTCAATAGTGGACGACTCCACCTGCCAATCACCTAACAATCATCAAAACCTTTTTTACACGTAAATTTAACTTTGGGAGGTGTTTTGCTTTTCCACCTTCTCCAAGCAGAGCGCAGAACATCATCGTTGGTGTTACAGAATCTATTTTCGCTCAAAGTTTACAAGAAACTAGTCCTTTTTGCTTCTAAAAAAGGGCCAAGGGACTCCTTTGAATCAACAATTTTGCTTTCGTTCAGTGAGCATCCAATAGTCAAGTTTTTTTCGGCTCTCCAAATGGATTGAGATGTGCCGAAACAAGCATTTTACTTAGGCGCTATTGTCAAAGCCAATTTAACCATTGTAATTCGAATCATTTTTTTATAAATGGGAGTCGCTGATGCCAGAAGATCGCCTCCGATCCTTTCCATCTTCATGTTTCTGATCACTATTAGGGCATTTTCGGAAGCAACATCATAAAGAATTCTCATTAACGACCTCCAGGATGGAAGCAACTTTGATGTTTCCAGAGTGTTGGCATTAATACAAAAAAGTGTTCAATCTTTTTTCCTTTTGACTTCCAGTTGTCTATGTTGAACCTAGATTTTAACGCATTCGCGCCTTACTAATTTTTTCGATAACTGGTGACAAAAGTGTCAGAGGATAAGCAGTTCGACATTGATCAATCTCCTGAGATGCGCTATGCATTCGATTCCATCAAGCATTGTAGAAGGGATTTAGGACACATTTGGTCTAGACAAGGACTTGCGATAGCTTACTGAAGTATCAGTTTTGGTAATGTTATTCTCGCAAACAAGTTTGGCACCTATTTATCGAAACCAGTGGGATGGAAGGCTTCGTTAGTCAAAGGCATGGTGTTGAACTAGTATCAGGTATGTATTGTGGGGCACTTCTAAGCACTACGCTACACCCGCCCCTATACATTGATGGTGATTTTTCAATTTTTCATGGGAAAGCATTATGTGAAATAAAACCACAATTATAAATATCTCGGCATCATTGTGGTTAACTTAAAGTATTTAATACTCTTTCGCTGTTAGAGTATATATGATTTTCCTAAAGCGCTACTTTAAACTTAAATTCATTTAAAACTCAAAGAATTGGAAAAGAGGTTTGTAAAGTTCTGACATATACACGGAGACTACACTTGGACTTGGACTTGGACGGTCCGTCTTCACGAGCTGTGCGGAGTCCAGCACATATGCCATTCGTTCCTTTCTCTGGCAATCGTAGTCCATGGTGGTGGTCTTGTTCAAGCATAGTATCGCTTGCGAGTCTCGTACCGTGATCTGTAAAACAACTGCAGCTGCGGGTACAAGTGATAAACTTTGTTTACGAACACGTCTGCCCAACGTGTAGGTGGTCGTCCTGGGGGGACGTTTGCATTCTCTTGGAGTCCACTCTACTGTTCTTTTCGTCCATCTGTCGTCCGTTCTTCTCATTATGTGATCGGCCCATCTATGGTTCTATAAGCATAGGACTTGAGACGTTTATAAGACGGAGACTATAAGCATAAATATTATATTCCCAGGCATCATTGTGTCCTGTTGGTCAAAATCCCATTTGTTGAAATGGTTTACTCTTCGAAGCACATTTTCTACCAAAAAATCGAAAAAACATTTTCTGGACATAAGTGAGGCTCACTGAGCGTAATGATTGGGGGGACCATTTCGATTTACATGTTCATTCGAGCCCTTTGTGCTAACTATATTCCTCACCTCTTCGTCTCTCTTAGGTCGGTGGATTGGCAGCAGACTCGTTCTGGAGGTCAAAAAACATTGACTATCATCACTAGCACAGTGCTGGTTCGATCCCAAGTAGGACTCACCAGTCTTCTCATACGTACAGAGTCGGAAAATTGGTGCCGGACTTGCCTGGAAAAAGTTCACTCTCTGCAATCCAAGGGAGAACTTTAGAGCGGCCATCACTGGTTTTCAGCGGGAATCGACCCAATCAGCCCTCGACGACATTCAGGACGAAGGGAAAATCCTCAAGCAGCTGCCGTAGCGACACGTGAGATGTCGGAAAACCTCTTGGACGATGGATGCGAGGAACGAATCGAATGCGAAAAGTGCTGGGATTTGCATAGTAGATGTGAAATAATGGTCGCGTGAAAAAAGAAAATCCTTGACTTGAAACATTGTTGGGCTTTAGGAACTCACTGCATAGAACAACTAAGTATTAATTCACCTCTACGATGCTTTATAAAGCCGAATGCATGGCGCGTCCTACATGGGTTGATTCGCCATTAACAGTTTGTTTATCTTTCATGAGTATTACCGAATTAGGAATTCGAAAAAACTTATTTCACTGGCAAAGATCTGTAGATCTTAGTCACCTTTACATCTTTAGCTGATGTCCATCGCTATGTGCTAAGATATTTCCGCTTAAAGTTGAAGAGTTAAATTTTTCCGATAATGCACAAGTCGTATATGACTCAAGCATACGTAAATGTCTTATAAACTCAAGCATGAATTATTTTCGATGCAATTGGGAAGAGGAGAGAGAGCCATTAAAGTTCAGAAAAAGTTTTTAACTGAGTGGCTGAGAATGAACTTGCAGTCAAGGCCTCGAAAGTGACCATGAAGACTGTGTGCCCTTTGTTTGGTCCCGCCTTCAAGTTCATAAAGCGTAAAGTGTAAAGTGCTCGCCATTGATTAATTCCTGAGCGATGGTCCGTCCACTCGATTTGATTAGGAATCGTAGAGATGACTGAATGAACATTTAACGCACACATTGGTTTGAGGGAGGGGTGATGTTATCACAGGCGTCAGAGGGATGTGGAGATTGGTGAACTCGGCGTGATGGACCATGGTAACCTTGCCATATTTTGACCCGGCGACAGCATTATGGCCAATTTCCGAGAAACTGCTAAGTTTCTTCTTGATTGTGGATTAGTCTTCAACTCACGGACAAACTCCTCTTGGGCGCTATTCTTTCTGTCCATGTTTACAATACTTTTTTAGAACCATCGCGAAGAGATCTAAAATTTAAGCTTTTCATTCCACTGCTTTCGTAAGGACTATGAAAGTTATAAAGCATTCTACAGTATTGCTCCGTTCTTTCGAATCGCCAATAGGACAATCAGATATCATCGTTCTGGAGTACGAAAATATACACCAGTCGAGAAATATGTAGTAAACAGATGTCGCGTTGAATTTTTGAACGAAGCCCCTGTAGAAAGAGGCTTAGAAGACATTAGAGTTCAATTATGGAATTCTAGTCTTTTGTAAAGTTCACAATCAATGCTTATATGATACAGAGGAAAAGAACCTTACATTTCACTCTTGGTACTTCGAAAATACAGTAAAAGTTTCGTTGATTCAGGATAGTTGAAAAATTCCCACCATCATTATTTTCACCTCTTCCGCAGTCGTCGCATTCCACCATGGTATATCATAAACTGTCCTGGCTGTGCTTTTATGAGCTAAATTTAAAATCGTCGTCCCGATGGCGATCATCGCCGAATAGCAACGGTCATACAAATATACTACAATTTCTGAGATTACATCAATCACCTTAAAACGATTGATCACTATCATCATTAAACAGCCTATGAACAAAGAAACAATAACCGCCATTAGAAGATTATCCGATAAACCAGCTGTGTTAGTTCTGCAGATATGATCGAGTAGAGCTGGTTCTCGATAGGGATCGTCACGTACCCGACGATCTGTAAGTTGCACTGAAATGTCTTGGCCCGCCCACTTGACGCAGTTTTCCGTTCGGTCGACTGTGTTTCCAGTCTTTCGCTTTTTTGTCAAGACTCCTCTGATTTCAATATCTTTTAGACAAATTGCCGCATATAACGTGAACAGTTACGCGAGCGTCACGTTTGTAGACGTACAATCGCCGAAATGGCTGTGGATCTGAAGCGAAACTTTCTTAAGCTGATCATGCATTTTCGACGTCATGATCTGGTTAGTTGTTACTAATCGATGAGAGCTACTTGTCCAGGGCTTTTTAGCCCTATATGTAGTTTTTCGCTAGACAACGGCCGCTCGCACCAACTACGTTTGCCTTGACCTAGTCGTCGTTCCAAGTATATGGGTCATCCGATGTTTTTCGAACTTTCGTATGCGATACAATAAAGGAAAGAGTTTACATTGTGAGAGCTGATTTCAGTCAGTTGCAAAACGACGAGTTTAATCCGAAAATGATCCTTGCTATTTTCTTCTATATAGTCTTATGTTCTTAAAAAATGGGTTTTATTGAACTATTGGAATGATAGGAGACCTGTACTGAAAAACATCTAAGCTTCTTCTTTTTTTTTCCTAACTGCTCCGCTTCGGTCTTTGTAGTGTAGTGTGTTTTGATTTATATGATATACACCGCATTGTTTGTGGACCTTCTTCGTTAAACACTAGCCATGGATTTGAACCTCCTGCTTCCCAGTTTTGTTCCTTAGATCAAATAGTCTTTGATGGTGATAGAAAGGTGCTGGTATTGAAGCCCGATGAGAGGCCCGTTTCATCTAGCAAGAGAATTGTAGCATGGTTGTCATAATAAGGAAGTGTGGAACGGACGAAAGACGCCAATATTCGACTGAACTCGGTGTTTTAAGCACCTTTTTGGACTTGTGTAGCAAAAAGTCTGAACCCGCAAAAAGTTTTGTTTGCTGACTGTTGGCTATTTCTTATCTTAAAACACCAATATCCATATAATCCATTGTGAATGAAGCGGCCCATGGAACGAAATAAATCGGTGAAAGATTCCAGACTGAATTCGTCGAGGATCATGACCGCCTTTACAACGAGGCAAAGGCCAGTGGTGATCATCGTGCAGTCACCACGCATTACTATTCCTTGATGTCCGCAGTCATCGACGAGTACTTTGGAGGTCTGCGAATTTCGTAACGTTCCTTTTCTGTAAAGTCTATCTACTTCTAGTTGAATCCATTGAGCTGCTACTATCTATTTTGTTGATGAGCGGCTTAACATCACCAAACTCTGTGGAGGAAGTTTTCTATCGATAAAATATTATGAGACAATTGAGACAAAACATCGATAAAGAATCACGATGATCGTCCAGTAACTTTTTAAACAATTGAAAGCAATGCGATTCTCATAGCTCGCGTCACTAAACCTGAGAGTCTTGAAAACTGTACATTTTACAGTAATGTGACCCGTACTAAGAACTACAGTAAGATTTTTTGGACATCGTCTCTGCAAACTTTTTTGGTGTGTTTTCGAAAAAGGATCTGATCAGCTATTATATGTTGTCAGTTTACTGCTTAGCCTAAAGGAAACGTTGTCGAAAGATCAATGTGCGCTACAATTCCATTTTTTTCCCATTAATAATTCACACGCTTTTTCTATACTGCTTTTTTACTCTAGCTTCAATCGCAATGAAGCTGAGATATGGGCAAGGTTCGGGAACTTAGCTGAGATTCAAACCCGTGTTTAGTGTTGCCGGGTTGTCACGTGCTGTCGTCCACCACATTAATCGGTGCGCTTGCTATACTTTTTCAGTAACCACGCATCAACAGGGATGATATGAGGAGCAGAAATGTACATTGAACCCTATTAAGCTGTGATAAAGAACACATGAGCTCCCAGAAAGTGCAAGGGCTGATTCTGAAGTCTATCAGAGGCTCCGAGTTTTGCTAATATCTCAGTATCGTTGTTCTTCTCTGGCCTCTATTGAATCCCTCCCTCTTTGTTTCTGAAAACTTCGAAGCATTCAGAAGAACATCTCACATAGTAACCTGCAATGAAAAAAAGAAGGAACAGGCGGAAAATGAGAGTTAAGAGACACTGTATCTTTACTTTCCGCCAATTTCCCTATTTTTTTATTGTAAAAAATGATCCAGTCTTCAGGAAATTTTCACTTTGCTCCACCACGAAAGGGAAACTTATCGTTGGAGGAAGCGCTCATGGAACTTCATAGGTTTGTTAGACGCAAATATTCTTCCCTCGCCTCTCTATTGGATCCCTCCTTCTTTGTTTTTGAAAAACTTTGAAGCATTCAGAAGAATTGGCGAACGATTGGGTTTGCGTGCTGGCATGTCTTGCGTCGATCTCGGTTGCGGAGTCGGCGGAGTGATGAGAAATCTGGCGCCTACAGGCGCTAACCTTATAGGAATTACCATAGCAGCAAATGAGGTTGTGATCGGTATGTAAAAGTTTAAGAGTACGTTTTTCTTTGTAATTGCTCTTTATAGCATCTTACTTGGCAAGTTCATTGAAGGCTATCAAGTGAGGATTTATTATAATATGACTCTTCCTATAAAATTGTTGAGTGATCGATACTGGAAACGTTTGATTCTCATGGGAATTTAAAGTCAGTCACAATTTCATTGGTCCAAGTCCCACTTATTTCGTATCCTTGCGGGGGAGAGCTTGCTCAGTTCTTGGCGCCATGCGCGAATTTCTGCTCCTAAGCCGTCACAGCTGAGTTCATTGAATATTGTGCAAGGTTTCCTAATGGTTTGAGAGTTCACCCATGGTTCGACTCTGTGCCAACGGCACGTTACTTTGGAAACTTCTTTCGTTGTGCAAAGATTTCTTTGTGCTTTCCCATACCATCACCATTTGTCATCTTGTATGTTGTTGAAACAGTATAGCAATGCACTGGTTTCCTCTTAATTCAGCTTGTGGATGGGCGAGATGAATTACTTCTCAGCTTTGGAGACTCTGTTGGGGGAGGTGAACATAGGAACACCCCCAGGCCACAATGTAGTGTCAATAAACTAAGTGCCAATCCACCGAAGTACTAGTCAGGTAGAAATTGTGCTATAGTCCATGCGATTTTTCGCCATTCGTGAAAACGGACCAATCGAATATTCAAATAAGTTGGGATAACCTTTCAATCAAATTGCGTTGTTTTTTATTATCGCAGTTTCATCTACGTCTTTTTTGACCGCATCCACGGTTTTCCTTGCGCTTGCTCTTTCAACTCATCCACCCATTTATCCGTGTCAACGTCATCGTCGACAAAAC
Organism: Angiostrongylus vasorum; assembly: GCA_018806985.1. Taxonomy (NCBI): domain Eukaryota; kingdom Metazoa; phylum Nematoda; class Chromadorea; order Rhabditida; family Metastrongylidae; genus Angiostrongylus; species Angiostrongylus vasorum. Next base: position 408,977 of record JADANN010000098.1, on the reverse strand, counting down.
AAACGTTTAATGGAGCTCACCCATCCATGTGAGCCCTGTAGGTTGGTCTCCACGTATAATACTCAGTGGAAAACTCACAGAAAACGGCTCTGGGGGGCGAAATCCACCAAAACGTTAGCTGTTGTGAACAAATAGTATGTAACAACAACCTTGTGTGTGCTTATCAAGAAAATGGCGAAATCTTTATTAAGGATTTCCTACCACCGGCTTCGTCCTATCTTAGTAATTTTATGATTCTTCTTACTGTGATGGTTATTAGGCGGGCGAAACGATATCGAGTTTTCTGACTCTCTTTCTAGTGGGAATGACATAAGAAAGAGTGTGTATCGAAATGTAATGGTGAAAGCAGTCAGTTAGAGTTTTCGTGTAATTTGGACTGCTTGGTATTGGTAGTAAATGGGCGCGTGTGGCGCAGTGGTCGGAAGCGCCCTGCAACACACACGTGGAATCGGTCTCCGCGCCCATGGCACACCAAGCCTTCCATTCCTCTGGGGGTCAGCAAATTGAAACCAGACTTGTTTGGGAGGATAGCAGCACTGGCTCGATACATCGGTGCGCCGCCGCGAGTCATTGTTAAGGCCAGATATGCATTCAATCACCTCCAACGATACTTAACGAAGTCGAATGGCGCCTCCCTCAGGGATAGATCAACGCCGAGAACTTTATCGTTTTATTGATAATACAGTGCCATTTCGTCTTATACTGCTAAGAAACAAGGGCTGCGTGCCATTTCGTCTTATACTGCTGAGGAAACAAGGGCTGCTTGAACATATTTCTCCAAGTCTGCCTATGGTTGGTGTAATCTTTGTTCATATCCAGATTCTTTAAGTGCTTAGGCTTTCTCCTTTCTTCTCATAACATTAGCTCTCCTTTCCCATGAATATTCTGTTGATCATACCTAACTAGCAGATTAGAGAACAGGAGCCACCTCGTCATATTTTTATCCCCTTTGGAAGAAGACCACTTATGAGGACTGACTGATCGATGTTTTTCTTCAATAAGCAGACACGAGGTTGTTATTACAGAATTTATTACGATACCTGACGTTTTGGCGGTTTCGCCTTCTTCAGAGCCTGGAAAGGTCAAATTGAGATGCGATCTACTCAGCCAAACACTTTCATAACCCCAGCAGATAAAACTTAACAAATAAATTTGCATTCGCTTAAGAAACAGCTTCATTTAAACACCCACCGTTTATTCGTAGCAAGTATTCCAATTAGTTGGTGGATAGCACCTGCACAGAGTAGTGGGGAGGGATCATGGGCGTGGACTGTGCCTCGGATCACGTCATTGGATCAACCTGAGGTATGGCGCAAGGTAACGCGTTATGACAAGACCGTCCTGCTTGCGGTTCATTTTTTGAATTTTTGGGAACTGATCGAAAACGCTTCAAGAGTTTTACGCTCTGATGTTTTCGATTCGTGCGTGAGGATAATGAGTCCTTCTTCAAAATCTCCGTTGTGTTTCTGCGTCCTATGCGCGCCTAGTGGAGTGTTTGGTTTTAATTTAGGTCTACCGACTAGGTGTTCTTTTATGCGGACGCAGAGCGGTCTACCCGTTTCGCCAACGTATTCGTCCCCACACCCTTTGCAAGAGATTAGGTACACTGTACCCGAACTCATGCAATCACCGTCTCTACCGTTAGGGCAAATTATGCAGTTTTCCGTTGACATAGACGGTCATATAGACGCTTGCGAACTAGCTGCCCTCTTAGAGTGTCCGATGGTATTTCTATCACTCTTACGGAATTCTACAGACTGGCCCTTATTCAGCAATTATTTCGTTTGAAATAAAGGGCAAGAGGAACGGAGCCTTGTTTTCGCTAGAATTATCGTTCTGGGGCGTGGTTTTCCTCTATGCCTATGCCGAGAAGTTACAGTTTCGTAGCCATTTGAACACGCGTGACCAAGCGCTCTATCTGAGGCTGAATCAACGACTTGACACAGGCACAGTCCTCCCCATATATTGCTCTGTACGGCTGCCATCCACCAGCTAATAGGAATACTTACAACAAATAAAGGGTAGGTGTTTAAATGAAGCTGTTTCTTAAGCGAATGCAAATTTACTTGTTAAGTTTTATCTGCTAGGGTTGTCAAAGTGTTTGGCTGAGTAGGTCGCATCTCAATCTGACCTTTCCAGGCTCTGAAGAAGGCGAAACCGCCGAAGCGTTAACTGTTGTGTCCTAATAGATTCTATAATAACAACCTCGTGTCTGCTTATTGAAGAAAAACATCGGATTACCAATCAATGCCGAGGTTAACAGAATGTCGGTCTTGGGAATGACTGGAGATCCTTCTCTTTCGAAAGCATTTTGTGAAGTGAAGTCATATCTAGCTATTCTAGGGATACTTGTTCTCCTAATTAATCATCTCCTCTATCAGTTCGATCCATAGGCGCAAAGGAAGGTCCACGTAAAGGAAGGTATGAATTCGGCGAAAGGAACGATATTGGGCTTCATGTAGCTCCAAAATCACTTATAAGTGATTATTTGTTGAACACAACTTTAGCTGAACATTTTAAGCATGAGAGGGATTGTTTCCATATAATTCAAGATTTCGTTTTCTATACAAATCTGCTTGTTTCTTAGAGTTTCCGAATCCAAGTAAAATTGTTGTCTCTACTAGCTTACGATGAATGGTTATAATCGTAGTGAATCCAAATTTTTTTAAACATATGCCCTTGGTTAAGCTGTGCGGCTGTGGTGTTCTATTGACAGATGAGGTGGGTAGAAGACAAACCGACACTTTACGACTTACACTCCATCCTCGGCTTTTAAACGAGTTCTCGACCCCACAACTACAGCCTTTTACTCCTACTTTTTACTTTTAAAAAAACATCATGTTTTTCCGGTACTTCTAGGGGCTTAGCATTCATTTTAGGAAATAGAGAATTTCGTAAACACGGGATCGAATCAACATGCCGATTGCTGGAAGGAGACTGTCAGGACATGCCATTAGATGACGAATCTCAGGATGCGGCTTATGCTGTATATTCCCTCAAATATTTCTCCTGCCTGGATGGAATTATGATGGAGGCTAGTGGATAATGAAGAGTTATTTACCTTAGCTTCCACACTTAATAACAATATAAGAATGCTGTATGCTTATAGCACAGTGGTTAGACGTGCCCTGCAATGCGGGCGTCGTTGTTGGTTTGACTCCCCATCCTGGGCTCACCAAGCCTTCCAGCCCTGCTGGGTCGACAAATCGCTACAGCCTTTCTGTGGGAGGATAGCAACACGGATTTTATAACATACATCGATAGGGGCACCCTCAGAGCTTGGCTAACGCCAAGAGAGAGCAATGAGTTCATTGGAGTTATTTCACCACTTTTCAATTTCAACAATATAAAATATATAGGCTTTAGATTACACGACAACTTCTACAGAAGACCTCTATCATTTTTCCACTTTTTTAGACGAGGAATCAACACTGTTACCGTTAAGCCGGAGTCCAACCACTTTTATTTTGTACTGGTCCTGCCACCATTTATCTTCAGCATGAGTAGCTACGTAATCTCCTACTAGGAACTGCTTAATCTCATAACATGACATTTTTTCCTTCTTCTAGAATCTCGGGACACACCATGCTTATTCTTCCCTTCAGACGCTATACTTCATAGGTGCTAGTGACGAGGATCGTTGCAGGTTTCGCGAATTCTAAAACCCGGTGGTCGTTTTCTTATCTACGATTTGATCAAAAACCGAAAACTACGACGAAAAGAATGAAGTTCACGTCGAGGTAAATACGATCGTCACGTTTTTTCTCTCATTTAGCAGCTTGATTTAAATTTCTAGAAAAAAAAGTAGAAAACAAGATTTTTTCTCGCAAAATAATGAAGCCGACACTGAAGGTGACGTTAAAATAAACCAATGAGAGGAAAATAAAACTGTCTAGAGCCTAAACACTCCAAAGACAACGATTTCTTCTCTCTTCTGTCAAAGGTAAGGTGACTTAGGTGGAATCTATATTTATTGAAGACTACAGGATGGTGTTGATTTTGTAGAGAGAAAAAGTTTTCACCATTTCCAAAATGGATAGATCCACTACCGGCATTATGGCTCCATATGATTTTGACACTAAAGTGATAAATAAGGCTAAAATGACGATATTTTTAGTAGTACTTTGCCGTGAAAAATTGTTGTAGGCAGTAAATAAAAAAGAAAATTAACATTGTGATTCCGACTACAGCCTCAGATTAACTGGGTTCATTGCCGATTTGGGCTCCTCAAATCAATCCCGCTAACAGGTGATTGTTGATGGCACTGATCGATAGAACTTGCTGAGAGATAGGCGAAACGAAGGACACGCATGGTGTGGTTGTGAACGCGTTAGCCTCCGGAGAGGGTAATAGCGTGTTCGTTCCCCACGGCAGATACCTGCGGTGCGGAATTTTGCGAATATCTCAGCTTCGTTGTGGTTGTGTCACACATGGTACCGCGGCATGAAAATTTGTAGTAGGCAGTAAGCAAAAAGAAAATTAGCATTTGTAGTAATTTTTTGGATCGTATTATTCCACAAAAGGACAATTTTGTCGTAGAAATGCAAGAGAACCACGGGAAAAAAAGAGTGATTGGGGGGAGGGGGGCGAGGTGGAACATCAACTCATTTATCTTCCTACTACTGTAATACTATTAATAACTATTGATAAATTATCACCATCGTTTCCTTATGATAACCTTAGCGAAAATATACAAAGTTAGCTGCTCCTCTGTCTTTGTAGCATTTTGGTAGGCTTAGTATCACTTTAGAAAAAATTTCAATAACTTGATTTGATAATAACAATGAAAAGAGAGCACTACAATGTAAGAAAGACCAAAACCTGTCCTCAGTGGTTGTGCGGGTGCCATCAAAACCTCCATTTTTCGGAGATTTGCTAGTTAGGCCATTTCGATTCCCTGGAATCCCTACAGCCTGGCCAAAGTCTGCCCCAGGTCTTCACCACCACGGGCAGTCGCAGCCTTTGTGGATCAGAGAGAGATTTGCCACCATGCGACTTTGATACCAGGACGGTGGTGGGTCTCGGTAATGGTTTGCTCTTAGCTGGGCTTCATGATGAAAACGCCGGACTCCTTCTCGGCTTGGGAACCCTCACCAGGGCGATGGATCCTCCGCTGTACATCGCAGTCCAACACCTAGGGACACCTACCAGCCACGATGAGGCGGTAAGCCGCTGGGAGGTTACCGTATTGGTGGTTGGTAAAATGCAAGAAAATTATAATTCAATGTTCTTCTTGATGAACAAGAAAGAAGGTTTGTATTACAGGATTTATTAACACAGGATAGGCGATGTTTCGGCGGTTTCGACTTCTTCAGAGCCTGGAGAGGGAAAAATTGAATGCAATTTACTCAGCCAAACACTTTCACAACCTCCGTGGAGAAAATTAACACATAAAATTCTATTCGCCTAATAAAAAAGCTTCTATTAAGCACCCACTATTTTATTCTTTGAAAGTCTTCAAGTTATTTGGTGGGCACCAACCGCACGTAGGTTTACATGGGCGAAGAATGTTCCTGGTTCAGGTCAGAGAATCAGCCTGAGGTATAGCGTTAGAATAAGCGTGATCACAAGACACTCCTTGTGGTTCATTTCTGAATTTTTTTGATTTTTTTTCCCATGCACGTAATGTTAAAAGGAGGTTTTCATTCCCATTTCTTTCTTCTATTTCGAGTTTCCTTCTTCCCGTATTCATTTTCGTTCGCCGTTCGTGATCTGACATTGAACTCTCAGGCAACGAATTTGTAGGATTTCTTGTTGATGCAGTTGCAACAGTTGGTGATACTGACTATCTTTTGGCGCGCAAACTGGAGATGAATTACGGCCAAGCGCGGTGACAGGATTTCGTGTGAGGTGACTAGATGGGAAACAAATGGCCATGATGAGACGATGAACTGTTGGGAGGTATAACTAGCAGATAGGGGGACCAACGCGAAATGAGAAGAACAACAATCTCTCACTGGCACGTCTTGTAGTAATTCCCACGACTGACTTTCTATTAACCCCGGCATTGATCCAATAATTTCCCTATACTCTTGTTGACCAAACGCGAAATGTTACTTCATTCTTTATTGATGGAAAAGATGACGTTTCGGCGGATTCTCAGAGCCTGGGAAGGTCGAGTTCACCGCTATCTACCCAGCCAAGCAGCTGCATAACCAAACAGAGGAAATGCTAACCAAAGATTCCAATCATATTGATGATTCAAGCCTAAGTAAAATTCTTTCTATCGTACTTCATCTCTCTCACATGACTGGAGGATTCGAACGATTGGTTTCCAGCCTCTCTCTTTCAAGATTTACTCGTACATTCTGAATGGATGAAGTATGTGGGTATCGAGTTTTAGACATCTACCAAGAGCAGTGGAAATGATCTGGAAGTCATAAATCGGCATTGAACCTAGTTACGTGGAAGATTTCAATCACATTGGTTTGGCATTTTCTCTGTTTGGTCATGGAAGTGCTTGGCTGGGTAGAATACGTCTCGAGTTTGCTCAACTCCTCCCAACGGTTTACCGCCTCATCGTGGCTGGGAGGTGTTCCTGGGTGCCGGATTGCGATGTACAGTGGGGGGTTCGTCCCCCCGGCAGGGTCTCCCAAGCCGAGAAGGAGCCCGGCGTTTCCATCAGGAAGCCTAGCTAAGAGTAAACCAATACCAGGATCCACCACCGTCTTGGTATCAAAGTCACGTGGTGGTAAATCTCCCTCTGGTCCACAAAGGCTGCGACTCTGCCTGTCGGGGGTGACGACCAGGGGCAGACTTTGGCCAGGCTGTGTCGGGATTCCAGGGAACCACAATGGCTTAACCATCAAAGCTCCGAAAAATGGTGATTATGCTGGGGCCCGCACAACTAGTGATGACGGGGCGTTCATGTAAGTGCAAGTAAGTTTGCTCAACAAGAGTATAAAGAACAACCTCTTAATTATCAGGAATGGAAAACTGGTCTAAATGAAAATTGTTCATGTCGTACTTCATCTCTTTCACATGGTTGGAGGATTCAAACGGTTGCTTTCCTGTCTCTTTCGTTCAGAATTTACTCGTAAATTCTGTGTGGATGTTGCGTGTGGATATCCCATGTTAGATATCTGCCAGAACCAGTGGAAATGATCTGGAAACCACAAATCCGCATTGAACCAAGTTAAGCGGAACCTGTTTTAGAAACCACAATGTTTAATTTTTTACTTACTGCCTCCCCTTCTTTCATGGCAAGGTATTATGTGAAATACAACCACAACGACACTGAGATGTGAGCAAAACTTGCGGACCGCTTTGGGCTTCGAACCTGAGAGAAAGGTAAACTAGGAGCCTTGGTTGATATGGTGGAAAGTACGTGTGCCCCCTGGTTTGGAATCCATCTGAAGTTTCGAGATTTGCTCATATCTCAGCATCTTTGTGATCGTATTTCATGCAACATCCAACCATGAATGAAGAGTTAGTGGAAAATAAAGTTTAAAACATAGTAATGTCAGTAATTTCAATCGTTCGTTATCCAAGAAAGTCTCATAAGGATTTTCAGATCATTGAGGGCTTGGAATACGCTTGTGGGATGCCATCGTTACATACACGAGCTCAAATGCTAGAAGCTGCTGAAAGGTGTGAGCCTAAGAAAATTACGATGGTCTTATTATTATTTTTTTATTGTTGCCGTTATTATTATTGCTTATTTACTAATAAATAAGTAGGTAGTAGTGATAATGTTATCTCTCTTCCATTGTTAGTGTTATTACCATTATTAACTACTATTACCATTAAAAGCTCTAAAAGGATAGAGCTCCCGGCGTTGATCAATCCCTGAGGGATGCGCCATGCATTCGACTTCATTAAATATCGTTGGAGGTGATTGAATGCACATCTGGCCTTTACAATGACTCGCGGTGGCCTATCGATGTATCAAGCCAGTGCTACTTTCCTCCAGGACAAGTCTGATACCAATTTGCCGACCCCGGAGGGATGGAAGGCTTAATGGGCCATGGGCGCGGAGATCGATTCCACGTGTTTGTCGCAGTGGCGCCTCCAACCACTGCGCCACACGCGCCCTATTATTAACATTATTACCATTATTTTCATTATTACAATTAACCTCGACTGTTGTCTATTTTATGCGTGGTTCGCACATTCTATGGGAAACCAGAAATGTAGAGAAAGCTTATGAAAACGTTGACAACAATACTATAATAAGAAATGCCCAACTGTCCAATGATTGAGAAGCTATTTTTACATCAACTTCTTTCTTCCTAACTTTTTTCGCTTTCATATCTTTCTCTCTTTATTAAAATCCCACCGTATCTTATACACCAAACACAGTAAGGCGTGGATGTTCGACAAGTGATTTTTCGAATATTCGAGAAGCATTTAGCAATAAAATCGACATGGGCATCTGCATAAGGATTTATTCTAATTACAACATATAAAACTATTTATTGATTGATTTTTTTCATTTCCTCAGATTCGACTTGATTTTTGAAGACGAGGAAGATTTGTCAGAGACGAATGGCATTCCTTTTCATTACTGTTTTTTCTCATTCACCGATTTTTATGTGGCTTATCGAAAGTCCATTGATAAGTAAGTTTTCTCTCACTTTTTTTTTGAGTGATTCTGAAAAAAAGGGACCCATTTATGATTATTTTTAACAGGGAGTCTTGTGAACGTTGCACAAAAACTTCTGGATTCTACCAAGAGGTTTTCACTACTTCAACAAGGTCTTTCTTTCTGGTACCGTTGAGAAAATTGTAAGCGGTGGTCGGTTAGGAATTCTCTCTGGCTCGAAAATTCTTGTATTTAAAAAGAAAAAGAAGGATATCGTAAATGAAAATGAAAATTTGTTAGTTTATTTGAAATGAATAGTGGATCAGTCACTTGTGAGCCCGTCGATGGACGATTGGCCTAAATGGTGCCAGCAAAGCCTCCATTCGTTCAAGTGTTGACCAGTAGGCTTTGCTCATTCAAGGCAAATAGAGAGAACCCCTATCTTTTCCATGTGAACTTCTATTTTTATTGTTTCGCTGATGAATAGTGACAAACAAAAGGTCTTTTGTACTTTTGATAAATGTCTGATAATTGGATTTGCTGGTTTTGAAATGTAGTTACAAGTATGAACAACTATCATTCAATGGGAATCATCTGGTAAGGATCATTTAACGTAACTCCAGTAGCAATACGCTAGCTGAGCAACGTTGAAACAGGTGATGATTTGAGTCATCTATAGACGTGCTTCAGAAAATCGTTAGTGAGAAAATCCTTTAATGTGAGTGAATGGTTGTCCTTTTCAATGACAAGAAAGAGGACGCACCTTTACCAAAAGTGCGTCGAATGTTTTAAGTGCGAATGAATAAATGTTTTAGAATGCAAGTATAATGGTACTGAGATATTTGCAAAACTCTGGACGGCAACTGTCTGCGCGAAGGATCGAACACGCTATTACCGTTTCCGGTGGCTAACGCGTTCACCACCACATCATTCTGGTCCTTCGTTTTGCTAGTTTTTTCAGCCGATTTTCTAGCTACCAAGACATCAGCAATCACTCAAGGGACCATCAGCAAGAGATTGATCTGTGGAGCACAAATCGGCATTGAACCCAGTTAAGTTGAGCATATAGTCGAAATTGTGGCTATTCCAAAATAGTTTTATTCGCGTTGACAGGTGATTGATGATGGCACTGGTAGATCTGGCACTGGTGGCTCTTATACCGTATATCCGTCTTTTAATCAAATTGCTTAATATCTACAGATGTTTGGCCCTTTTTTCATATTAGTTGGCAAGATCAATTGGGAGCAGTTAGTACGAAAATCTCTCAGGTTAGATGGAGAGTGCTTGAAAGAATTCATGGTGGAGTCCAGTACAAAAGCATATAACCGTTTACGTAGTAATGAAGAAGAAAGTAGAGATGTACGTAACCAAAAGCCCATTCCTAATGATTAAGTCGAGGTAAATATGTTGGCTTAATGTAGTAAAATTGCGGTGGGTAGCTTAATGGCAGTGTTGACGTTTATTACGAGCAAAGCGGTTTTTCTACTCCGTGATGATAACAAGCCTCGCCTAGCTTCAAGGAGAAGAGACTGGTACCATGCTTGTCTGATATCGGCTCGTGATGTGCAAAGAAGTTATCACATTTTTTCAGTGCTTCCATTACAATTCATCAGACTAGGGTACATAGCAGTTCACATTGAATGACGACTGTGTTCAGGATTATGTCGCTGTCTTTATAGATGGCCTTACTTCAGTAATACACGCTATATTGTTAGTCACTTAGCTGGATACTTTAATGGCCTGCATTCACGAATAATCATAAAGGCGTCAGCACAAGCGCTTACCGCATCCATTCGCTCACCCATTCGGATTGTAGGGAAAATTACTACCATTAAAATTTGGTTATTTACCCGAGTGATGGTAATGCTAAACACTAACTTGTTCCTCGATGAGTGCTGGGTGAATGCTTCCAGTCTTTTGCAATTTGACCAGCTCTAATGAAAAATGGATCCATCATGTGGCAGATCCGCATACACCAACTACCTTCCCCATCTACAACGGTGCGGTAAAGTTTTGCTGGGATAGATCGGCAACTGCGAACATTTGCAATTTCAATTTTCAGTTTTTTTTCACAAAAGGCGAACATGCAGTTTTCGCAACAAGCGACTACTCCAGAAATTGGTGATATATTTCATAGGAGCAGTAGTGATATCAGGATATGGTAGCGCAGTTGTAGCGATGCCGTCCAATTACGAGCATAGTCCAGGTTCGACTCCGCATTGGGCTCACCAAGCCTTTCACTCCTTAATGATAGGTCACTTAGTACTACAGTACTTTTTCTGAGAACAGTTCACTTGCTGAAATTCAAGGGCAAACGCTCTAGATCAGTTTCCTCGGGAATCTAGGAAGAAATGACTCGACCAGCATTCAGCGATATTCATAAAGAAAACCACAAGCCTCAAACAGCAACCGAAACAGCATGAGAAAAGTTCGAATTTTGTAGTAGGTACAAACAAAACGTAAAAACAAAGTAGTGACGTCATGTTTCTTTGTCGAGCTGGTTTTTGCTGGTCAACAATTTTGGTCTCTAAGGATCACTGAATTTGAGTCGTCGAATTATTCAAAGTGATTTCGACGAAACAGCGTACTGAGTAGATCTTAGGAGAGTATGCCTCAACTGTCTTATTCACATAAACCATTCCTTAATGGTGGACCGTCAGCAAGAACCTGGTATAACAGAAGCGTACACTAAAAAAAATAGGAATCGATTAGCTCACGTCGTATGTATCAAATTTACTGATTAATACTTACACATACATAATGAAATTCGCGAAGTTGACTTTTTTATTCATTGCCTTTTACTGGTTTTCACGGCAGGATATTACTCTATTATATTATGATGGCAGTATTCGATAGAACTAGCTGAGAGACAGACGAAACGAAGGACCCGCATGGTGTGGTGGTGAGCGCGTTACTCCCCGGAAACGACAATAGCGCTTGTTCCCCACCGCAGACCCCTGCGGTCCGGAGTTTTGCAAATATCTCAATATCATTGTGGAAATTCGCAAAGTTTTTCAAGTATTAATCGCATAAAGAGAAGCCAAACACATATATATGGTTTAAAGGCGTCACTGTTACTGTTATTTCTCGTAACTTGCGAAAACTGCAGAAGGATCCGAAAACAGAATAGATCTGTCCTATGTTGACTTGCGAAGCCAAAATTTCGAAGAATATTTCTTCCAAACTATGTCTGGTGCTATAGAATCAACTAGATCCGTTACGTTTAGAAATATCATTGACTTCTTCTTCAGAGTTTCTAAGCAACGCGATAGTAAATGAAATCACAAGAATGGATGGGTATGTTTTTTTACTACTGATTGCATACCATGACATTATGGACAGGTTGAGAAGACAGGCCCTCCGTCCACTTAAGTCCAGGATCATCGTCATCCTGACACCATGACGTCTATATTATGTGGAGTAATTCACTATACGGTGCTGTGCGTGAGCATCAGTCACACATCACAATCAATTATAATGGACCGCCTTAGCTCTTCTACCACTTGATAGTGATAATATGGGATTTGGATCGATTAAAAACGGGTGGCACAAATCTTCCGCTACCGACAGCTGATATGGACGAAGCTAAGAAAAAGAATGTACAGTCGACACCCCAGTGCATATTGTCTAAAGTTGATTGTATGCTTGATTATGTGCTTAAATTATGCTTGATTATGTGCTTAAATACTTGGATGACTTCTATTCAAGAACCATAGATAATCGTAGACGCGAAGGTTTCCCCAGACACAACAAAAATGTCTGCAAAAAGATAGTTCTTCAAAGTCAGCGTTAATTCCAGTGAAGATATCTCCTCAAAGTTGATGTGATTTCGACTGACGTACTTCTCGCTTCCCACTTTTTCCTCCTCTTTCTAGGGAAAGGGCTATTAACACGAAACCCTTTTGTCTTTTATCCTTTAGTCTTCCAAATTAAATATAAGTAACCTTGTCCGAAAAATGTAATGCTTTCTATGTCCATCTAATTGGTGGAGTACACTGAACACAATAGTGGTGAAACTGAAATTACAAGATACTGAGTAATTAAGAAAAATGGTATAAAGGATAAAATAAAGGATAGAGCTCTCGGCGTTGATCAATCCCTGAGGGATTCGCCTTGCATCCGACTTCACTAAGCATCGTTGGAGGTGATTGAATGCATATCTGGCCTTTGCTGTGACTCGCAGTGGCTTACCGATGTATCGAGCCAGTGCTGCTATCCTCCAGGACAAGTCTGATACCAATTTGCCGACCCCGGAGGGATGGAAGGCTTGATGGGCCATGGGCGCGGAGATCGATTCCACGTGTTTGTCGCAGTGGCGCCTCCAACCACTGCGCCACACGCGCCCTTCTTTTTTAAGAAAATGGTAGTCAGTTTAATTAATAGATGAGATAATAATCAAACTGCTCAAGCACGTATCAAAAAACGCACACAAGGAGTCTGGGGAGAATTATTTTGGCAAAGGTGGATTAAAGGGCAACAGCGGCTTTTAACAAAAGTAGAGTTGATATGAACATAATTTTTATTCATGGATCTGATCACATAAATAAATATGAATAAATGGCAGACTATCTTAATGACGCATCGAAAACGTTTTAAAAGTACCGTAGTAGATGAATTTGAATGAAAATAACTGGCCAGCACCGCGTTTTGCTTCATGGAGAAAAAGATGAGGGTCAGAAATCGGTGAACACTCAGCAAAAACTTTTAAAGGCCTACATAACTTTGCCACAGTAGTGAGAGTGAAACCCGGCTGCCAATTTTTGAGTAAAATGAATTTCAACATAGAATGAATGAATCTCGAAATCTCCGTGGGGAATTACCCGACAAGAGACGAGCGAAGACTACGTTGTGTTTCCACCCCTCTACATCAATATGATTTCAATTCATTGAGAGCTTAGAGGTGAGGATTGATGGGAAACGTTGGATGATCTGGACGAAGGCAGAAAAGCTGACAACTTGTATCGTTGTGGCTGGCGTCCTATGGTTGCAACGTACCTACATGCTTCATTCTTTCGGAGAGAACTTCCAAAATGTGCGTACATCATGCGCGGTTTGTCCTCCAATGGCTAAAACTGTTCTGGTTGCACAAGCACGAAAAGTCCTCAGTCCTAAAGCTGACAATCCTGTAGTGACATCCGGCTGTTGGTTAGCTCTTTTTGTGAGCCATCTATGTTAGAGAACAGTTTTACCTACACTTCTTGCAAAACAATATTCAGTTTCTCTGTTCCTGAATTTTCAGCGCAATGGTTTGATCAACCATTCCTACCGACATTTACTATAAAGAAGCCACTTTATAAATAACCATGAAAAGTTCCCACTGATCCACGATTGCCGATTATTGCTTTTGGTAAAACGCGGGGAATGCACTAGTATCCGAGGATTCCACGGAGAATCAACTGTACCATCACTCAACGACGTTCGTGAAAAGACGAAGTGCTTAAAGTGGCAGCCGAACCCACACGCAAATACGACGAGCACACGACAAATGCAAAGAAACGAACCAAATGAAAGAGTGTTCGTATTCGTATAGTATACGTGAAGAAAGGTCATGTAAAGAATGCCTACTCTTCTTTTCAAGAAATAAGAATGTGATGTCATGGTTAAAAAATCGAGCTGCAGATTTCTGAGTGGGTTAAGGAAACCAAATTTTTCACCGTCGATATTCTTTTTGATGAGAGAGCTGGGTATCGATTTGGTGGCTTTCTTGTATATGCTTTGCCTAATGTGGAACAAAGATTCGATAGGTCCTTCGTCTTTCAACCGAGGTCAGGTCGAATTACTTGTCCGGTCCGTTGATTTTCAACGTTTCAGTATTCGCATAACGTCACAGAGGCTGCGGTCATTAATTTTTGGTTACACATCAATAAACAATATTAGCACTAAAAACGATTAAAGATTGGATTATTAAAGATTAGAGTCGCTGAAAGATTACTTGGAGGAGAGAACAGCGGAATGGTTAGTGATTAGGAAGCTAAGCGCTGGTCCCTCTCCAAACGCCCTCCTCAATCCATATGGCAATGCCTTACCTCAGGTTCACGTGGGAATGTTTTAACTCTACTGTCTCCAAGATTGCGAGGATGATAGACTCAACCAATATTCTACGACATTCATGAAGAAAAAACAAATCTTCAAGTAGCATCCGAAACAACAAATGAAGTGTTTGAAGACCTTATGGACGACGAATGCGAAGAAAACGAATCAAATGAAGGAAGTGTTGGGTCTGGATTTGGAAATTCGAGCAGATCTGATGCTCGACGTAAAACGAAGTGATGCACGAACTCTGTGGACTAACCTGATCAAATCAAGTCAGTAAAGAGACTGAAGAGGTTATAGCTCAATAAGGTTGATTGCTCACAGCGACGTTCAAGCGGCTTTTCAGAAACTAAGTTAGGATCTGAGAAATAATTTTTGCTTGTTTTGTCTTCTTAGCTCAGCAGGTAGAAATTGATTAACTATTGTAGGTCGTAACGCCTCTGAGCGGAAACCGCAAGAGAGTTGGTGCTCAACGCTGATCAATACGATGATCATCATCGTACTACTACCCAACACGAACTCACTGTTCACTTTTCCGCTTGTTATGCTCAATCATGGAGGATGTGAGTTATCCTCCTCATTATAACCCTCCCTTATACTTTAGTGTCTTATATGGGTAAAACTGTGGTATGCAAGAAAATGTGTTAATCTGACGGTCCTCAAAATGTTTTGCCTTCTGTCCACCTTAGGTAATCGATCCCCTTTCAATACTTTGTTCAAGAACCACAACAAAAATCGTCTTAGCAAAGATTCTTCATTTCTTTTCTGTAAGCTCTTCAATCTTTCCAGACTTCTTCTTCATCATTTACTTCGTTTTTTCGTGTTTAATCTGTTTTCCTATGCTTCATCTGGAGCTGTACGTAGCCCATTTCACAAGAAGTGGTATTATAAAAGCTATGCGAATGCATGGGATTGCTTACACAGGTGAGTACCGTAATCCAACCGTGGGCTAGAGTATAATAGACAGGCCTATCTGGTTTCCTTCTACGGTTTTCCTTTTCTGATTTTCCATTTCAGGTCTTGGTGTTGCCATTATCATGTTGACGATGATGAATCAGCATGAATTACTACACAATGGCTACTTCTTACTGAAAAATCTGTGGAATGTCATCGATGATCCGACACAGATAGTCGATTGTAGAAGTGCATATGTGGTCGACTGTATGTCTCAGAAAATAGTTTCATGATCGATTTGAAGAAGGACTATGACGTCAGTCGGCTTCCTTCACGGAGACGTTACGCATGGATCGTTTTTCGTCGTTTTATGCATGATTCTTAAATGGAAGATTTCTGACGGTGTTGTCGAAGGGATTTCTCTGAAAGTGAGAGCAAATAAGTGAGAATAGATAAGAACAAAAAGAGAGAGAGTATGTGTATTGGTGAAATTTCCTGCGTTTTCTGTCACGGTGTTAATCTTCAAGCAAGACCAGCTCGCTTCAAATCAGAAGTTGTTTGCTTCAAAGTGTTTTCTACATTTGTCTAACCATGAAAACAGACCAATTATGATACGTTCTCCACTCTGAAACTTTTACGCTTATCGGAAAAGGGAGATCATTTGAAATTCGAGTTTTTTCAAGCTCTCCATTTCGCTGACATTTTCGTGGTCTGTTTTTTGGCGCTGCGGTGACTGTGGCCCGTATATGGCTAAGTAGCTCATCTTTTCCTGACCAAAGCAGAATCTACGACAAGTTATTGATTGCCCTGTCATCTGATACTGTCTTATATTGTGTTATGTGTTGTGAATTCTGAAGACCTCTACATGAAATCATCTCCAAAGAGGGCTGCAACCGTCTACACAGTTGTTTTCCTGTTCCCTGAATGCGTCCGTATAGCTGGACTTGGAGTCTAACAATGGCACAGTAGGTTCAATATAAAATACACACACGTGGTTTTTTTTTGTTTCTACATAACCCTGCGTCAAATAATGTTGGGATAGTAGCAGTTCCTGAATTTGATTCGCCTTCTCGCACCTGTCACCCACGAAAGGCTTTGTATTTACGCCTAAGTTCGCCTGCTGTCGAAGGATTTTTGTCTACTCTATGAACTCCGTCGAAACCTTCCAACCGGTCGCTACCTGGTATCTTGGGATAGCGATCCCAGAACAGCACACAACAGGCTGACATCGACCTCAGTGGATCAGACAGATCTCTTCTCAAAGGGTTTCAATAGCAATTTATCGACTTCAGAGAGATGGTAGGCCTAATCGGTTCGTGGCGGAGTCAAACCAATACCTAGCTCTTATTATTGAACGGCATCTAGCACTGTGCTATCCACACCCAAGCATATGTATACATATACTGATACGCATAGTTATCGATTGGACTAAATTCAGCAATGTTAGAAATTCCTTCTTTAGAGTCGCACTGAATTAGAAGGGAAATTTCCAGTTCCTTGTATGGTGCTTAACTGTCTGTCCTCCATCTTCTCAGTGTCATGCAGTCTCGTAGTAGGAACCCGACATTCTTTATAAGAGAAGCAGGGCTTGCATTTTCAAAATGTTCCTCCTGCAAAACCATCAATTTTCCTTTTTGAAAAGAAAGAACCGTATCTTGTAACAAGTGGTCTTCATGCTGATGTAGCAAGCGCTCTTAGTAGCGCTGGCGAGACCAGCTAAAGATTTTGAAAAGTGTTCACTTTCCTTCTCGTTAAGGCTTTATTTTTTCATAAGAGGAAGTATTTCACAGAAACACGATGGAAAGAACAAGCATGAAGAATAAGTGGTTATGAGTTAAAACAAATCACAGATCAATTTTGTAGCCGTTGTATCGAATAGGTTACGCCTTATCTCTTCAGTCGTTTTACTAAATAACCCACAGCTTAGGTCTACAGCTAATTAACCCATTACGCTACAATTTATCTTTGTAGCCATTTTACCGAAAATTATACCTATGGCTTATCATTGTAAAACTATAGATCGCCCATGTGTGTCAGTACACAACGATAAGCAGTGCATGGAAAGTGGACGAGGTGCGTTCTTCGTGAAAGGCAAGTGCACCAACTCGACGGCCAACCGAACTGATTTTATTGAAATGGCTGCCATATTCTACTCGAAGTAAGATATCGTACTTTGCTGTTGAAATAAATCAAAGTGTCATGACAAGAAGCAATAATGCTCTATCATGATAAGAAATAACAACTCTATTAATCTAACTACAACGATGTTGAGATATTTGCAAAACTCCAAACCGCAGGTGTCTGCGGTGGGGAACGAACCCGCTATTATCCTTTCCGGGAAGTAACGCGTTCACCACCACACCATGTGGGTCCTTCGTTTCGCCTGTCTCTCAGTTAGTTCTATTGATCTCTGCCATCAGCAATCACCCGTCAGCGGGATTGATCTGGGGAGCGCAAATCGGCAATGAACCCAGTTAAGCTGAGGCTTCTAGTTATAATCACAATGTTAACCGTTTTATTTACTTGGTGTGGTGGTGAACGCGTTACTCCCCGGAAAGGACAACAGCGTACAGCGTCGTTCCCCACCATAGGCACCTGCGGTCCAGAGTTTTGCAAATATCTCAGCATCATTAAAGTTATATTTCGCAACGCATACCCTGCTGCTAAAAAGAGTAGGCAGTAAATAAGAAGTCAAAAATTCGTTGCTAAGTTGTCGTTAAATATCTTGACGATTATCCAATGCCGTAAATCGGCGGAGCTAATCATGCATATTTTCTTTTCCATTCATTAATTTCATTCATTGACTGAAAATTATCACTTATGAGGATCATTGACTGGTCGTCGGTTTCCACGTTAGAGGAACATTGGTAACCTTGAAGATGTTCTACGTAGTATAAAGATGTATCTTCCTATTAGATGGATGATGACCCCATAAGAAGCACATCGTACTCCCATGAAATATGTTAGACGATTCCCTTCCTCCATCTGAGCACTGTCAACTTCCTCGCTAAGATAGGAACGCGGGTCTACAAGGATTAAACGACAAACAAGTGTCTCTTGTCTTAAGCATTAAGTTGGTTACTAAATTATCTAGACTGAGTAAAGTAGAAAACTATATGGTACAGTATTATATTTGTATTATATAATATTACACTTTAACTATATCCAAAAGCACTTCAGAGGGGAGTGAATGTGATTTGGCCTATACAGTGACTTGCGCAGGCACACTGCCAAATAAATCTGATACCAATGTGCTGACCACGGGAAGGGATGAAAGTCTTGGTTTGTGAAAGACCTACCTAGAGTTGAACTAATCGCTGAGAGTGTATTACTAAACATTTTTAACCACTATGCTGCAGAGGCATTTGTCTGTGAAAGTGGGTGCAGAGTGATTTCTAATATGCTTCTCAGTCGGGTTTTTGGCAATTTTACCAATACAATATATTTACATTTTTTGCCAATGAGTCATCATATAGTGTGGTTTGCACCCAATTATCGCTTTTTCTGAGCATTTAGGGTATATCGACACTTAAATAACGCTGCCAGCTTTATCATTATGTAAGAAATTGCATTTCCAGGACGCTCATCAAGAAGTCTCAAGAACACATCGAATTTGAAGTATATCTCTTTCTCCATACTTTTTTTTCTCCCATTTCCAGATTAGCTGTTGGCTTGTATGGAAGTTTCCTTTCCAGGTTCTCCTACTTCAATATTTTTTGATGTTCGTGTGCGCTTCGCTTGGAAGGCGTTATCTCCGGGCATTACTGGCTTCATTCTGTAAGTACTTCTGCCTTGTCTTTCCTCTTTCCTTTTACACCTGTTGCTTTTTGCTTGAAGTTAAGTCCGAATTATGTGATTAGCAGAGAAGAGTTGGAAAACCCTGAAAAAAATGAAAAAGTACTTGTCATGCTGCATGCCGTTTGATTTGCGCCATTTTTCACCTGGCAATTTTTCAATTGATCCTAGAACACATATTCACTGGTACTACGTATTACCCACAACAACAACGCCTGGAAGTTATAGATAACTGAGAGCTTACAGCTGAAGAGTTGTGAAAGTTGTAGATCAGTAAAAAGCCTCTAACTGAAAGAGTGGCAAGAGCTGTTGCAAGTGAGTAAAATCTTGTATTTGAACAAATAGTGGAACTGGTTGTAGATGCCTAAGATATTCAAGCTGACAAATTTGTGAAAGAGGTTGTAGGTGCCTAAGAGCACGTAGCCATGAAATCTCTGCGTAGTGATGGTGCGATCACAGAAAACTAGCTGGTGGTAAAAAGGAAATGTGTTAAGCTTATTTCGAAGTATTCCTTAGGGAAACTACCGTCTTCGAGTGCTATTTTCATTTAAAAAAAGTACAAAATAATTTTTTGGAATTTTTCAAATACCAGTAGTGTTGGTGAGATCCTCTCAACAACCGACTGTCGATGTTTTCCAGTGATCTGATTTCAAAGAAAGCTTTTTTCAGTTCCGGTTGTCTTTTGCTTTCATGCGTTTCTCATCCATGATATCCCATTTCATGATCTTTATAAATTGCACTTGATAATGGTCACATTTTCAAATCCAGCGGCCCTGTTTAAGATCGAGGTACGTTATATTCAGAATCGAATTCGTTCACCAACAAAAACCTTGAATCAGTCGTTGGACTCAGTTCTCAATTTGTGGCCAGTCGTAAAGGAACCAGTGCTTCTTCCAGGGCATCGCCGCCCCATCATCATAATCACGTCAATCAGCACAGATATCGGCTCAGTTAAACATTCCATTTTCTCTAGACGTTTTCGAATTGGTAAATGTCGTTATCACCCTATCTAGGGGTGCATGCAGTGCAATGCTTAGAGGCGCCCCGTAATACACGTGGGGCTATCCCGTGCCCAGGCACGTTCAGTTTATCCGAGGTCGGCAAATTGACACCAAATTGTCTGGTAGAATAGCAGCACTGACTCGATACAACGGTAGCCTACCGCGAGTCATTGTATGAGTCAGATATGCATTCGGTCACCTCTACTGGTGCTTGAGGAAGTCGAATGCATGGCACATCTCTTAGGGATTGATCAGCGCCAACAGCTTTAATTTTTTTCTTATCACCTTATATAAATCTTTTTAGACGTATTTGATGGCACTTCGTACAGCTATTTCATCATACGGGTTGTGCACACTTGGCCTGTTTTCTGCCGCTTCTTTCCAAAAGCAACACAGTAGGACGTATGCCGTAAGTACTACGTAGTACTACGCCTAAGTATAGCTACGTTAACGGTAAGAAAGATTGAAATACCATATTAAATATGGCGAATTAGCCAACTTTTGTCTAAATTAGACCTGATTGAGGAACAATAAACTAGGAAGATTCAAATCAACTTGCTGTCTTTATTCCTATGCGAAGGGCTAGTAATCATTGCAAAGCACATTTTTCATTAGTACTTACTTGATACTTGAACAGCCCGTCCTCATTGATTGTGCGGGCTCCAGCATAATCTCCATTTTTCGGAGATTTGCTGGTTAAGCCGCTGTGATTCACTGGAATCCTGAGCTCAGCCTAGCCAAAGTCTGCTCCAGTTCTTCATCATCACAGGCAGTCGCAGCTCTTGTGGATCAGAGGGAAAAATTTGCCACCATGCGACTTTGATACCAGGACTGTGGTGCATCCTGGTATTGGTTTGCTCTTAGCTAGCCTAAACGGTTGGGAGGTTTTATGAGTTATCTTACCAAATCAAATTCTACTATTACAAGCAGACTGATGTCTCTGCGCACGCCTTTCTTCTACATGTTTTCGTTTTTAACATTAAACAACAGCCTTCAGACAACCATGTTAATCTTCGTATGGGTGATGTTAAGTAATGTTGTGTCAACATTCATTAAGCTAATGATGATGTATGAAATCAACTACGATGCATCGCTTTCCAGTATTGGGACCTCTATTAAAGGTAACAAAATTTTACACACGTCTTTCACTTTTTTTCCCTCCACCAGTTTGCAGTGGAGGCGCATGTAGCGCAGAGGTAGAGGTGAGATACAAAACGTACTGAATCGATCGTCACTGGTTCGATTCGGTGCCCCCATTCACACAGCGAGGTATTAAGACCTCGGAAATACAATGAAGTTAGTAACGAATGTACACTAATTGTTCTCAAAGATTCTTCGTATATGAGCCCATCACTAAACGCCTTGTGATTTTCCTATTTATTTTTTGCTTAACTTCGTAGTTCGGTGCAGGTAGTTCAGTGAAAAAGACGTTGTGATGAAAAGTCATGATTCGATTCTCCAGGGGTCGAGCAATTCCCCATTGCTCGAAGTCGGAAAGCTGGGAACAGAATGATACTTATGGTATTGGCAAAACTCCGGACCTCAAGTGTCTGCGGTGGGGAACAAACGCGCTATTACCTTTCCGAGAGCTAACGCCTTCACCACCACATCATGCTGGTCCTTCATTTCGCCTGTTTCTCAGCTAGTTTACTATAGATCAGTGCCATAAGCAATCACCCTTCAACGGGGTTGGTCTGGAGAGTCCAAATCGGCAATGAACCCAGTTAAGTTGAGGCTTTAGTCGAAATCACAATGTTAACTTTTTATTTACTGGCTACTACAATTTTTCACGGCGTCTTATGTGAAATGCAGCCACAACGATGCTGGCATATATGCAAAACTCCGGACCACAGGTGAAGTGTCCGCATAGTGTGGTGGTGAACTCGTTAACCTGTGGAAAGGGTAATAGCGGGTTTGTTCCCCACAGCATACACATGAGTTCCGGAATTTTGCAAATATCTCAGCATTATTTTGGTTGTGTCACACATAATATCCTGAAAATTGTAATAGGCAATGAATAGAAAGTTAAATGATACCAGATTTTTCTGAGAAGCTCTCCAACGCTGACAAACAAGGATTGACAACTGACTGTGATGAGAACCTGGGAACGCCCTGGCATGTCTATCTGGGGACCCAGGGCTCAATCGATTTGATCATTCAGTTGCACACGTAATGAAGAGTGAAGTGCTCAAGCAGCAAGCGAACCTATGCGCCCCACTTCCGAAAATCTTCATGAATAAATGGATGCAAGGCAACAAAGAAAGAAGTGCTGGGGTCTATACAATATCTCTCGTGTTGCGTAAAAAAAGATCTTTATTGTTCTTGCTTCATTTTTTTCCTTTGCGCCTTAAATTTGTTTGCACTGCAGGGCCTCCTGTGATTGTTAGATGTGAGGAACTTTAATTGACGTGGAAATATGCGGTCAACATTAGCATCATCCTTCCTGTTACTTTCAGGAAATCAGCACGCGCTGAGCGCCGTACCAGAGAACATTTACAATCACGGCCAACACCAGCAAACGTTGCTCGTCGTTTACTATTTGATAACGTTTCTTATGAATTTGTCGTCCTGTTTTGGTGAGCTGTGACTTTTTTCGCCTCAAGCATTTTTTGTTGATAACCAATCAACTTCCGGATTTAGGTATGATTTTTTGTACTCTACGCTTTCATACGAGATCACCTACCAAATTTGGGATGGCTCAACAAAAAGCTGACATGTTATGCTTACTGTTACTTCAGTTTCGCATATTACTTAACGTTCACAACGACGGTGAGGATTTTTTCAAGTTCGGTATTGATCAATCTCTGAGAAATGCGCCATCCATTCGAATTCATCAAGCACTGGTAGTGATGAGTGAATGCATACTTGACCTATACGAAGGGTGCCGGTGGCCTATCGGTGAATCAAGTCAGCGCTGTTACCCTCTCAGGAAAATCCGGATCAACCTGTTGTTTTTTGGAAGGATAGTAGGATTGATTAGGCTGCAGTCCAGCATCGAACTCATGACCACAATTTCACTGAAAACCACCTATAATCACTATACCACACGTGCCCGAGCACTGCTCTGTGTGATGGGTAATGCGGTATGAACACCTTGTGTAGCCTACACTTTTTCCATGTTGGCAATGACCGGATAAGTTCCCGACGTAGGCAAAACCGTTATGAAGTAAATGTAGACATCAACGGCTTCGTATCCATTTAACGTAAATGCAAGAACTTAACCATCGTTAATAAGGTTAATAAAAAAGTCGAGCCATCCACCCAAAAAAAGAAAATCGGAACCTGAGAACTTCATAGAGTGCTTTCAGTTTGCCGACGAAGAAAACACGCTAGAGTCTTCCATTATCTCATACTCTAAGTACAGCCTTATGTGCATGATGGTTATTGTATTCGTCTATGCCTATGGTGTGAAGGAGTTTGAGATCGATGTTACTAGTGTGTTGGGTCAATGGTCTGGATGGCTGTCCTTTCTGAATATCAGCGAATTTTTCGCAGCACATCAATATTTATTCGTCACCTTAGCTGTGAGAATCTAAAATCAGTTGAAGAACGTTGGACCAATTCTTGAGAACTTCAAGGGCATTTTAAAAAAGGAGCAGGGTAACAACTATGGTATTTGTGTGCCTAGTGATAAGGCTTTCATAATCTTGTGCTTTTAACTAAATCCGTAAGTGATCAATAACTATCATCTGCATTGCGATGTTGAGCTCTGGTTACTGAGATAACAAATGTCGTTGCTAATGTTTTGCTTTCCAACCGTTTCAATTTCATTACGCTTTGACTGTTTTATCTCAGGCATTCCAAATAATTGAATGCAATCGATTAGTTGGATGGCTTCAGTTTCGTTCTCTCTATGACAGGGTATGCCTTTGTCAGTTATTCAGTAGATGCTTCATGAGCAATCCTTTTTTGCTTGCTTTTCATTTGGAAACTATACATTGCTAAATGGATGACTAGAAAGCAACACACAAGTAAATTATTAGCCAGGTACGCTAACCATGAATGAAAAGGTAAAGGTGAAGATCAGTTACAACCAAGCAGTTCAATCGTTCTTGCTGCAGCAGAAATGATCTTCACCATAGACATCAATTATTTTCTGCACGAAGTCGTTGCGTACAATCCCAAATCGCTACTTAAGGATCAGCTGTCGACTCCAGTCGATTCACAAGGATTTCTCCTCTCTATATGCTACCTTTTACCGTACTTCATTCCGTTAACATACCTTTTTTGGATATCAAAGACCAGAAAAGTGGTTAGTTACGTTTGACTTTATTTCCGCTATAGCTACTAGAAAAATGCGCCTGTAATTCCCACGACAGCCTTTTTTTAACCCCGGCGTTGATCAAATAACTCTCGACACTCCTGCTGAGCCAACATGAAGTGCTACTTTATTCTTTATTTCGGTAAAGCTGACATTTCGGGAATTATCTCTTTGTTCAGAGCCTGGGAGAGTATACTGATACGTGTTTAAATTGTTCAGCTTACACGAGGTTGTTATATAACCTTTATTCGGCTGACGCTTCGACGTCTTCGTCTTCGCTAGAACCGACGGTCCCAATTGATGGACTACAGCTGTCCGTCTTCTCAATGTGGCGTCTTCATTTCCGTACCGATTCGGATCTCCTTCAGTGGAGCATCTCTCGAAGGGAGGCATACTCACCCAGTGATGCACTTTTACATAGGGCGATGGATGTTGATAATAGTGATTGCCCGGTGAAAACGACTTGTTTTCTGCGAATGATCCACCTTGCAGAAATCGGCATCATTATCAGCTATTATACGTATATTGACAGGACGAAGGTATCTGAAGAAGTTGAAGCTCAGTTTTCAGGATCGACTTTCTATTAATCTCGGCATTGGATTATAAATCTGTGGTTTTCTTTTTCAGCAATCGCGAGGTTGTTATGCAGCACACGTTTACTTCTGTACAAAAAACACATACAACACAACAGAAGCTGTAAGAGCGTAGAAGGATATACTGATAGGCAATTTACTATATCAAAGGCTTCAGTAACACAAACAAAAATGACGAAAAGCTAAATAGGAATTATATGGTCAACAGTTTCTCGAAAAACCCAGCGCTTCTCGCGTGCCACTGAGGAAGAGCAGCTGATTAGAGTCGCATATGGTCGACGAATGCATCACCCCGTATCAAAAGTCTATGAGAAGATGTGGGACGAGAACACGTGTGATCTCTGGACATTCCTCCCCGCTATTCGTTCTAGGGTTCTTGGTATTTATCCAGAAAGCCTCATGAAGCTTGCGGGCTGGTGTTTTGGCACCCTATGCGAGGATAGTGACCTTGTACCAAAATCTTCTCTGCTATGCGTTTGTATCCTATGCTTACCTAGTGGAGTACCTTGCCTTACTTTTCGTTTGCCATCTAGATGTTCTTTTATACGGGTGCACAATGGTCTTCTCGTTTCACCAATGTACAAGTATTACAAGAGATCAGGTATGTCGCACCTGAACTCATGCAGTTACCGTCCTTGCCACAAGGGCAAATTACGCAGTTTTTTGTTTCACATAGACAGTCACATAGGGCGGTTATGGGCTAACTGACGACGAGCAGTATCCGGTGATATTTCTACTACCGTAACCGATTCCTCTAGACCTGCCCTTCTTAAGCATCGTTTTATAGCTACACTTAATTCATCAGTAATAAAGGGCAGCATAAACAAGATTTTCTTTTGGGCCAAGTCTTTTGTTTTGGGGCGTCTTTGTTCTTGTAAACTTTATTTCGTGGTGTTACTATTTCGAAGCCATTGGAGATGGCTATTTGCCGAGCCAAATAGCGCGATTCCTCTTTTTAGTCTACTCTTCGTGCTCATAGAGGTGGCTGTTCGAAACATGTTCCTCACAATCGCTCTCTTTGTATGTAGAGGGTGGGAAGAGAGGAAGCGACGAAGGATGTTCATGTTACTTGGTCTTCGGTACCACTTTGTCATGTGACCACTATCTGATAAGTTAGTTTGAAAGTTAAGAAATGGAAGCCAATTTTCTTTTCGATTTCTCCCGGTGAATTTAATGTGCTCATTCAATATTTCAAAGCTTTCGATATTTGTTCATCTCCTCCTGAGTAGAGGACATACCTTTCCCGGCTCCAAAGAAGGCGATAGTGCCTAAACGTCAACATCAGCGGAATAAAGAATAAATTAACACCTCGTGTTTGCGGCTGCAATATTAGGACAAATGCGTATAAGATTTCACCCGCACTTCGTAAGTATGAATTAATCCAATGTGCCAAACCCTGTCTTCAAAATCGGTTCCATTCTCGCCGTATTCGTGGAGTGTTCTAAGACGACGAGGATATATTACAAGGATTCGCCCTCTAGCACGATTTTCAACACTACGAAGAGGCTCAGCCGGCTGAAGGTAAACCTATGCCAAGGAAGATTCTAACGAGCTCACTGTGGTCGTATTCTCGTCAAAAACTTAGAAGGAAAAGATCCTTGAACTCAAACTGTGGTGGTCTTTGCGTCCGTCAAGGGAACAGAGCTCATTGGGTGGTGTGGTAACTCTGGACCAATGAGCAAAGGGTTTTGATGGTGCCTGCTCGAATTTCTTCACCAATAACAGAGTGGGTTGTGGAGAGGGGAAGTACACAGTGACCTATCTTGTCAATAGATATTATAAAGGAGAAATTATTGGTAGAATTTCAATATAGAAGCATCGCAGTGTTGAAAATGCACTGCGTATAAATATAGGTGTCAAATCTCACTGGTTTTTTTAATAGACAGCAAAAAGTGCTTTGTAATTTCTCTATGTCGTACGGTGTTTACCCAACTCTATGCTTAGGAATTCTCGACGCTTTTCGACGTTACTCCGGATCATCCCTCTTATAAGAGGCGAAAGGAAGAAACCGGTAAACAACTATGTTTGTCCCTACAGGCTTTCAAAGCACCTTGTCATTTTTCTTTTCTATTTTCAAGTGGATGCCATGATATGCCAGTTGTCAGCTGAGGAGATCGTTCGGTGAATCGCAAGGAGAAAGTGTCAAGTCGTCGGGCTTCCTAAATCTATTGAAAAAACCAAAAAAAAAAACTATGACATTTTAATGCTTAAAAAAATAACTGTGTAATAATAATAGAAATGACTGCTTTTATTTCTTTTAAATTTATTTTGTTTTGTTTGTTCCGCCTTCACGTCTACTGTGCGGATCCCTGCACTTCTCACATTCGAGTCGTTTCTTCGCATCCATTGTCCACGAAGATCTTCCAACTTTTACGTGTGGCTTCGGTTGCTGCTTGAGGATTTCCACTTCGTCTTGAATGTCGTAGATTGCTGATCGAGCAATTCTCCCTGGAGTCCTGAGATAGCCAGTCTGGAGCATTATTGGATTGCAGAGAGTGATTTTTTCTCGAATAAGTTCGGCACCAATTTTCCGACGCTGGAGGGATGAGAGGCTTGGTGGGCCCGGAGAGTAATCGAACTAGCACCATGCTCGTGATGACGGACACCACTACCAGTGTGTTATCCGCCCCCAGTAATAAAATTCTTTAGGTGAGATGTGGTCCGGAATACGATGTTGTGCAAAGTAACACACATCACTATTAAAACGATGCGTTAGCTCAACAGTGTGGCACCCCAGAGACCTTAATAATAACTGTACCAATACTAATAGTGAATCTTCATCGCCATATGAACAATTGTCTCGCGACTACACTGAGCCAGTAGCACAGACGGGAAGAAGCGTTCTCCTTGTGCCAGAGCACGATTTTTCCCTTATGGAAAAAACAAGAGATAAACAAAAGAACAAGTGATTCTTCCTTAATGACTACCTATTCTGGTGTCAAGTTTCTCAATCGGTGACGAGCAAGTTTTACAAAGAGAGTAAAAATTGCAGTGCAGTGGAGACAAAAACAATACAGCGAAGATTCTCTTTTTTAAGTAGATTCGTCGACCGTTTCTTCAGATACTCGACAACTTCAGATATTTTTATTCTGCGATTCAGTATTTTCTCTATGTAGTTCGCGAAATTTCACCACCGTCCTGATAACAAACTAATCGCATGGCAGCAAATCACCCTCTGATCCACAAGGGGCGGTGATTGCCTGTGGTGGTGGCGACCTAGGGCAGACTTTGGCTACGATGACCTCGGAACTCCAGTGAACCACAATTTTCAAAACAGCAAAACTCGGAAAAAAAATGTAAATCTTGCTAGGCCCGCACAACCAGTGGCTGTCCAAGTATCGAAGTAAATCCACAAAAGAACGGACCTGCTTCGTTGTGAAGTTTCGTTCGTTTAGAATTTCCCACCTATTGGATGAAATTGTTCAAAAACACTTTAAATATGCGAGTAATAAATGGTTTTTCTGTAAATAAAGCTACATTTCAGCAGACATTTAACTATACGTTATCATTTTTGAGGAAATAATGCCTAACTATTGATTGGACACTATTGGTTATTAAAGCTTGAAGTACTATTAGTAAAGATTTGTACTAACTAGTAAATGAAATTCATCCAGTAAAACTGTTTACTTTACATGTCAATGGTTATTAGGAGTCTTTTTTCGTGTGTAACTGCTTCTTTTTAAGAACGAACATTAGAAAAAAAGTGTTAAAGAATCAGTGGTACCAGGCCCTTCTCAATGAAGAGAATTGGTTTGTACAAATGAACGAATAAGTTGCCTTTAGATGGTTTTCTACAGCATTTAACCTGAGTGTCACTTGTATCACCTGTAGTCCCGTTGATCGTCGAGAGACTCGAGCGGGCGCCGATAAATCTTCCATTTCTCCCTGTCGCGTGCAAGAGTAGCCCAATGGGTTCTGCTCGCTCTAGGGACTCGTCGAGCATCATATCTTTTTATTCTAGGCTCATTCGTGAAGAACTCTGACCATCAGCGTCGGTGGTCTTTCCTGCAGTACGTTTGACATCCCGAGGAATCTAGTCACTAAACGGCTCTTGTCCATCGTTTATCATTCACACGCATTACGTGTCCGGCCCATCTTATCTTCGACTGAACGACGTAGAGAACGGCATCTTTGATTTTTGAACGTTGACGCAGTTCGGAGCTTCGGATCCCCATACCCTTACTTGTGTGAAACGGGATGCTCCTAGCATCGTCCTTTCCACTGCGCGTTCGATAACGCTGAGTGATCTTTCATCCTGCTTACGCAGCAACCAGGTTTCTGACGCATATGTTAGGGCAGGAAGTACAGTTTTTCTTTGTTCTCTTCACCACATCCTCGATGCTCTTGAAAGCTCCCTCTAGCCGCTCGTTTCCTTCTGGTCAGCTCTGGAGCTAAGCCGTTCATCATATTGATTTCCCGACCTAGATAGACATAACTGAAGCATTCGGAGGTTTTCGTTCCGTTGAGCGTGAATGGGGCATACGAAACCAATCCGTTCTTCATGAACATCGCTTTTGTCAGATTTAGTCGAAAACCAATCTTTCCACAGGCTTTGTCAAAGTCGGCAAGCATACGTTCCGCTGCTTGGCTAATGTTTGGTGTTATAAGGACGATGTCATCAGCAAAGCAAAGGTGGTGTAACTGCCGACCATCGATTTTCACTCCCATATTATCCCATTCCAATGTTCGCATGACGTTCTGGATCGTGGCGGTAAATAATTATGGCGAGATTGTATCGCCTTGTCTAACTCCTCTTTCGACGTCAACGCTAACATCGTTGTAGAATGGTGATATCTTGGTTGTGAAATTTTTTGTACACCTCACGAAGAATCTTTATGTACTGAGTAGGGACTCCCTTGACTATCAAGGGCTTCCATGACTGCTTCTATCTCAGTTGAACCAAAGGCCTTCTGTAAACGGATAAAAGTGAGACAGAGCGGTCTTTTGTACTCTCGCGATACTTCAATGAGCCTTTTTATCCTGTGGATGTGGTCCATCTTACTAAATCCTTTTCGAAACCCTGCTTGCTCACATAGCTGTCCTTCATCCAGTGTTCTGTCAATCCTGTTTAGGCTGACTACGAGTGAAAAGTTTGTTGATGGCAGACAGCAAGCAGATTGGGCGATAGTTGCCGATATCGTGTAGGTCACCCTTCTTGAACAATAACACGGTCTTGCTGGTCTTCCACTGAGTAGGGTCCTTGCATTCAAACAGGTAACGTGTGACGAGCCGAGCCAGTGTGTTTACGAGGACTGGTGGATGGTTCTTCAGGTGTTCTGATCTTATCCTGTCCAGACCTGGTGCTGTTTGATTTCTCACGGAGTAACATGAGATTTTCAAATATTGCGAATGTCAATAGAACTAGCTGAGAGACAGGCGAAACGAAGGACCCGCATGGTGTGGTGGTGAGCGCGCTACTCCCCGGAAAGGACAATAGCGCGTTCGTTCCCCACCGTAGACACCTGCGGTCCGGAGCTTTGCAATTATCTCAGCATCATTAAAGTTATATTTAGCAATATATACCCTGTCGCTAAAAAAGAGTAGGCAGTAAATAATAAGTCAAAAATATTGCGAATGTATTCGTTATTTGTGTGCTTCCAATACAACAGAAGTACTCGAAGTGGAAGCACGGCTCCCAACGCTTTACCGCCTCATCGTGGCTGGGAGGTGCTACTGGGTGTCGGGCAACGATGTACAGCGGTGGATTCACCCCACTGGTAGGGCCTCCGAAGCTGAGAACGAGTCCGGCGTTTCCATCAGGAAGTCTAGCTAAGGGTTAACCAATACCAGGATCCGTCACCGTCCTGGTGCTAAACTAGTCGCATGCTGGCAAATCTCCCTCTGATCCGCAATAGCAGCGACTTCCTGTGTTGGTGAAGACCTGGGGCAAACTTTGGCCAAGCTGACTTCGGAATTCCAGGGAAACACAATGGCTAAAGCAGGAAAGCTCCGAAAAATGGAGATTATGCTGGGGCCCGCACAAGCAGTGAGGACGGGCGGTCCCAGAATCCAAGTATGTATCCAAGTTTTGTATTAGTTGGCTTGCTGTAAGGTAGCTCCAATTATGAAGAGTATCGCTGTCATATCGGCTGACGGAACCAGTTAGTTTATCGATCGATATGTATGTAGTTCTTATTGACCACTTCACTCAGTAAGGATTGCGACAAAACCTTCTAAATAAAACTATGTTATATATAACTTCAATTATGCTGAGATAGCTTAACTGCCCTCGTTGCAAATTTGGGCTCTCTAAATCAATCCTGCTAACAGGTAATTGCTGACGGCGCTGATCGATAGAACTAGCTGAGAGACCGGCGAAACGAAGGACCCGCATGGTGTGGTGGTGAGCGCGCTACTCCCCGGAAAGGACAATAGAGCGTTCGTTCCTCACCGTAGACACCTGCTGTCCGGAGTTTCGCAAATACCTCAGCATCATTGAAGTTATATTTCGCAACGTACCTGCCATTAAGAAGAGTTAGTGCAAATAATAAACTAAAATTGTGTTATATTTAGTTGAACTGATCTGTGTTTTCTCAGTGGCAAATCCCAAATGATATGAAGATGACCCACCAAGATGAACAATGTAATGCTTTGCTGACATGCTGACCTGACTATGGACCCTACTACAGAGTGTCGCCTTTGGTTAGCCTGCCAGGTATCAATGAGGCCTGTCATTGTTCGGTGTCATATCTTCAGGATAGAGCCAAAGCAGCACACAACGGTTCAAAAGTGTCCCCAATTCGCCATTTTGGACAGACATGGTGAACGAGGGTAACCGGTCGCTGCAATCCCCTTCACCTGAATGTCCATGGAGCGATTTGGATGACGAGTCAAATGACTCTGAATACGTTTGGGAAACTTCGTGCTGTTCTTCGCTCGTCTCGAAGGCCGCTGATGAAAGCGTCGACGATGATAATGACGGCGAGAACGACGAACATGAAGTTGAAGACGCAGAGGATGAAGATTCAAAGCCACCACCCGAGATCGATTGGTCCTATGAGAGTACGCAAAAAGAGGATGTTGATGACAATGTATCACCCGAGCAGAAAGCCTCTCAACGTTACGGTATGGAACTTCAGCGACAAATCGAAGAACTAGAAAGAATACCCAGGCCATCTTGCAATGACATCCGACACCTATGGGAGCGAATCGAACAAGAAAATGAGCTCTACAGACGTCAATTCGCTTGGCAGATGGAAAACATGATCCGTTTCACAACAAATCCAGCATAAGCAGCGACTTGAAAAGACAGAAAATGGCTAGTTTACTACTTACTTGGATACTTGGATGGTCCGTCCTCACGAGTTGTGCGGACCCCAGCACATTTGTTATTCGTTTCTTTCCCTCGCAATCATCTCGTCTGTGGTGGTGGTTTTATTCAAGCATGGTGGATAGTTTTGCCCACAGAAATTCTACTTTTCTTCCATTAATATTTATATTGGGATATGCTTTGTATTTAAGTTACTTGAACGTACGTCATATTTGCTTATACTTTATTGGTTGACCCAGATATGTATGTCTCTTATTTATTATAGGGTAATGCTAGCCATATTTAGCTCTTAACATTTAATGGACTATATGTAATCGTATGGTACAAAAGTGGCATACCAGTAGCAGTTAGTAACTGTGAAACCTTCACCACGTATTTAAGTATGCGGTTTGGATAACAACTGTTGGCGTTTCCTCTGAAATAAATGTGGAACGGTCAAGTTTTTTCCAAAGCAAAATGACAAGAAAAAGGTTTCATAGAGGTAAAAAGGTATGATTGAACTCTATCAAGCGTTTCTACACGGCAACAGACTTGTGAGGCCATGGATGTTGCCCAGCAATAGCAGTAAGTAACTGTGAAACATTACTCGCCCTCCTTCTAGTTGGTCGTCGAAGAGTTTCATTTAAGAAAACTGCGTGAAATCAGGATTTTCAACTCACCCTGAGAGCACCTGTTTGTCGCAGCCGAGTTTTCAGTTGGATTTCTAGCTCATCTCCGTCATATCTACTTCGACTTGTTCGCAGGGACTAATTTCAGGAGTACCTGGGGGTGAGAGTACAAGCACATTCGCATAGTAGACCTCTTTCTGGTCCACTAGCGTCATTGAATACCTGTGGTAGCGAGGTGTAGGTCGAAAATCGTGGGGCTGCAGAGGAACTACGCTTAACCATCAACCGGAATTTTGGTTGGGAGGGAAGATGGGAGATGCCAGAATCGTAGGTGAACCCACGAGTGAATCTTGCCACAGCCAATGATGACGATAGCGAGACGAATCAAACGAAAGAAGTACTATAGCCCAGAAGACATAATGACTGGTTTTTTGAATTAAGTAAATACGCTGCCAATGATTTTTTTGAATAAAGGACAAATATAGCAGTGAAGCTTATGACGCCGACTTGATCAAATTCTCTCCGTCGGTCTTACATTTAATTGCTTAGCTATATTGGCACACTAGGGCGCGTGTGGCGTAGTGTTCTGAGGCGCGCCCGCAACACACACGTGGAATCGATATCCGCGCCCATAGTCCACCAAGCCCTCCATCCTCTCCGGGGTCGGCAAATTTGGTACCAGACTCGTCTGGGAGGATAGCATCACTGGCACGATACATCGGTAGGCCACTCTGAGTCATTGTAAAGGCCAGATATGCAATCAATCACCTTTAAAACGATGCTTAATGAAGTCGAATGCATGGCGCATCCCTCAGGGATTGAGCAACGCCGAGAGCTTTATCCTTTATCCTTTATATTGGCACTGTATTCATTTTTGTCGTTATTTATGTGGAAATAGAAAGAAAATAGCCTTTAGACTTTGTCAAAACATTAAACATGAGAAATACTTGAGCAGGTGAGTTGAAAAACAACTCTGGCTGTGTTGGTATAGTAGTGAATTTTTCGTAGTATTTCCCATAAATCTTTTTTACATACGAATCGGTTCCTATATGATCATCTAAATTTTCTTTTCTTCACTGAACTAAGACATTACTCGTAAAAAAGAAGAAGAAAGAGTAATGACGGACGAAATGAATGCTTAAGGCGCCTTTCTATCAGCTTGTTCAACATCTATTTAATAGAAAGGCTTGCCCATAACCAACCAAACAACTAATAAGTCGTCATGCCATCATCTTTGTAATGTTTTTTTTCTCTTTGCAAATAACATAAGCCAGATTGAAAAGTCATAGAAAAAGAACGTCCTACTTTCCTACGGAAGCAACTGGCTCTATCCCTTGATCCGCTGCAATTTTGGGCAAACATTGTAGAGTAGATTGAAAAAGGAATCGTATTGAGAAATGAGGAACGAAGCCAGTAAAACGGACTACTAAGAATCTTTACTGCTTTAAAAAAGAACGAAAACGCCAAGTTTATAGGAATATTCGGCTATAATCTCCTAATGCTCATCAGCTGCAGAGTTCTGATTCGTTGAGATCGTTGATAGTGATGTTTCCTCAGTCAGTAGTCCGACCGCATCTGTTGATGAGTCTGATGCTACTAGTCTCTTCAAGAGATCCTAGAAAAAGCTTTGGCCAGAACGATATCATTTTGAAAATAAATTTAAAAAAGAACACAATAGAACGTGAAAAGCAATGGCGTTACTAGCCTTACATTGGATACATGTTAGTAGGAAAATTTTCATTGGAAGCAAGTTTAGACGAACCTTTAAGAAAACGACGGATAAGACGTGGTGGAGAAAAAAAGTTCTTTGATCGTAGCACAGTAGTTAGTGGTGCCGTCTATAGGGATGTAAGGCTACTGGTTCCATCCGTTTCAACGCTCTCCTCCAATGCACTGAGAACGGTTAGCGTGGCTATCTTCCAAGATTTTACGACATTCATAAAGAAGACGAAATCATCAAGCAACAGCCGATGCAACACGCAGGAAGACCACTGTGGGAGATGAATGCAAGGAAAACGAATCGAAAACAAGAAGTGATGTGGTCCACATGGTAGATGTAATGACGGGCTATGTGAAGTGTGAAAATACTTTGTTGAATTTTCATTTAAGTGGTAAAAAACACTTATTTACAGGATTTGTTACACTTTTTTATTTCGAGTTATTTTGTAGGAATTTCACGTAATACCCTGCTAAGCGAAAAATAACAGGCAGTGAATAAAAGAGTTATACACAGTAAATTCGATTACAGTGTCAGCTTAACTGCGTCCAGTGCCGATTTTTGCTCGCAGGTCATTCCCATTGACAGGTGATTGCCAATGGCACCGTCAGCGTAAGAACTTACTAAGAACAGGGCAAGTCGAGCCCTCATTGCCACAATGGGTAACGCACGATCATCCGGAAAGTATAATCAAGAGTACGATTTTGCCCTGGGGTCCGGGTAGTTGGGAAAATTTGAGCATAATTGTGGTTGTACTCTATAAAAATAGTTTCGCATCGGTTGTCGATCTTTTCTTTTTAGCAATCGTGCAGCGCAGTGGTTAGGAGTCGGCTGTAATGCATGCAAGGCTCTTGCTTTGACCCCGTGCCCTGGGCAAATCAAGCACACCTCTTTGCGAGGTTGGGGAAAAATGTGACCAGATTTGGCCAGAAGGATAACAGTACCGACTGAGACATATCGGTAAGCCACCGTAAGTTATCGTATAGCCCCAGATATAGAATTAGATCACCTCCGCGAAAGCAACGAATGGAGTCGAATCACATGGAGAACCTCTCAAGGATTGATTGGCGCTGAGCGCTTTCTCCCTGTATCATTCGTTGTTTAGATTTCGCATGAGTAACAGGAATGGAGCCGTTGACCTCATTTGTTTCCTTTGCCTTAATTCTGATTTGTATGAAAATTCGAGAAGGTACCAACTATGTGGTCGATGTGATCGTCTCAATTCATAAATGAATTTAATGACCACAGGAATGCTACTGTTCAAAAATTGCTTCAATTTCATCAAACCAATTTTCGTTTATAGTGTCTGGACATATGAGGGTAGAGGACAGCAGCGACATTGATTGCTGTTTATTCATAGCATTGAATAAGACTTACATCGGTTTTTCATTGATGACTTGTGCTTGCTGGAAAAGTCGTCCATTTCGGATGAATTCGGTAGACAAGATGTTGACGTCATCAAGATTTACGCCCTTTCGTTTCAATCTAAACTAACGAAATGGTCTCCTTGACAGGGCCTATTATGGTGTAATTTTTTCATTAAATGACGGTTAAAAAGCAGATAAAAGAATCTCACCAGAAACTTGTGCGATACGATCAAATTGATGGAACCGAGTACGAAGACAGCTGAAGTACACAGACAGAGAGGCCAAAAACTATTCAAATAGGTGAGCTGGAATCTTTGTTATGTGTTTCAGTTGAAAGCCATCTATGTGCTATTCTATTCTGGCCACGTCATCAAAAAACAGAGGCTTTTTTCAGTTTCATAGAAGGGAGCTAATGATCTCCTTTCTTAACTGTTTCCTAATAACTCTGTTTAAAGAACGCGTGTGGCGCATTGGTCGGAGGCGCCGTACAACACACACCTGGGATCAATCCCTGCGCCCGTGGCTTACCAAGCCTTCCATCCCTCCGGGGTCGACAAATTGGTACCAGACTTGTCAGGAGAATAGCAGAACTGGCTCGATACATCGGTAGGCCACCGATAAGGGCCAGATAGGCATTCAATCATCTCCAGCGATACTTAATGAAGTCGAATGTATGGCGCATCGCTCAGGGATTGACCAACGCCGAGGGCTTTAGAGGTTTTAACTCTGTTTACAACTAAGAAATACAAGAGAGACACGAGAGTGGTCTAAAGTCTCTTGATTTCTACGTTCAGACAATCATAGGTTTATATGTCAGCTTTAAGATGCCAACCATTTGGACTTGGAAAAATTATTGAGCCAGCAATAGTTTATGATTTGGTGAACAACAATGAGCAAAGCATGTCGGCTTCAACAAATCTGTTCCAGTTCAATGATTCTGCTAAACATTACCAAGCGCATGCCATAGAATTCCTTTGAATTCATATCAAATGGAGAGCTGGTATTTGCACAATGTGAACGGTGTGTCCCTTTTCTGTGAGGGAAAAAGGTTTTTCCTCTTATAGAAGATTAGGAGATACGATGAGGTAAGAAAGGTCATTCAAAAGACTACGACTCTTCGCAGAAATTCAACAAGTACTCGTTTTCAGATAACGACGCGAATAAGTGGAAAATTCTCAACTTTTTTGACCTCTTCTCACATCTACCCAGCACTACCCAATAGGATCCCAGCAGTTCTTGCATTGAATTCGTTTCCTCGCATCCATCATCCGCGAGGTCCTTCGAACTTTCACATGCAGGTTCGGCTGTTGCTTGAGCATTCAGTTTTTCCTGTAGTCTTGTGGTAACCGTGCTAAAGCATTCCCACGTGATTTCCTGACCTTATACTGAAGGTACGCTCGACGGTTGTAGGTTGGGCTAGATCCAGCCCTTTTCTCGTGACGGACGGCATCACCACAGCTGCACTACCTAACCTACGAAAGTTCTCGATATGGGAAGATGGTAAACCACTTACAAATGGGTGTTGAGATGGCACCAATACGTGCCATCAACGAACAGCTACCAGTGCCACTAGCACGACACGACGTCTCCAATGATTCCACTGCACAGAGGAAACAAGCATCCCATGTGTATTCGATGAAAACACAGCCCATCAGATTAACCAGCAACACGCCAATACCCTGAATGAGAAACATTGCCTGAAATGTTAACTTTTTTAATTTACTGTCTACTACAGTTTTCCATGCAGGGTATGTGATACAACCACAATGATGCTGAGATATTTGCAAAACTCCAGACGGCAGCTTTGGTGGTGAAAGCGTTAGACCCCAGAAAGGGTACTAGCGCATTAGCCTCCGAAAGGGTAATAGCGCGTTCACTGCAGACACCTACGGTCCGGAGTTTTGCAAATATCTCAACATCATTGTGATAGTCTGGAGTGTTGTTTGGAAACGATACTCGGTACCTTTTCCTATATTTAAATCCTTCCACAAAACATCTTGACAAAATAAAGAGAATGAAGCGGTTACTTACAGTGTATTGTTGCAATGTGAGTATACTGAGAACGAGGAAGCAAATCACACACTACAAATTGAGCGCAGTGATGAAGACGACGGCGACTGAACTTCGGTAGCCATGTATCAGTGGCAAGAAGAATTGCAATAGAATCGATAGAAACAAAACGTTTATCGACCTAAGAGGAATCACAAAATAACTTTTTCGGCATGAGGTTCACTAATAACTTTTCGGCATGAGGTTTACTAAATTTCTTCTAGTTTAGATCTATTCATTAGCGATATGTAGTCCAATGCGTTAAACATTAAGTCATTCGAGCGAGATGAAATTTCTATTTGCCACGGTTCAGTAATACCTGAGAGGAGCAAAATTTCGCGCGTTCGCTATGAAGTCCTCTTGTTTTATGTTTCTAACGATTACAGGGCTTCCCTTTGAAACCAGATGAAAACAGGTAGGTTGGTGCTGTTGTAGAATATATCCTGCCCTTACTGCAAATCGGAACTCGACACTAAGGAACGATGCCGGTGTAAGTCAAGCTTTATAGAGTAACTGAAATTTAGCTTGTTAAGCGCGAAACTCGATAAATATGTTGGCAAAATAGTATTATTTTTTAAAAAAAGTGCTAGTGATCGTCCAACCACAGTGGTGCCAAAATATTTGCAGGTGTCTGCGGTGGAGAGAGAACATGCTATTACTCCTTCTGGGACTAGCTCGTTTACCACCACACCAGGCGGGTCCTTCGTTTCACCTTCCTCTTACCGATTGGTCAATCCCGTTGATGGATGCATACTGATGGTACCTATAAAAAATGGTTGAGAGAAAGGCGAAAAGAAGGACGTGGGTCGGTGGTGAACGTGTTAGTCCGCGGAAATGACAATAGCGTGTTCGATCCCTATCGCTGGACACCCACGGTCAGAGTTTTGGAAATATCTCAGCATCATTGTAGTTGAATTTCATTTAATATGCCATGGAGAATTGTAGTAAGCAGTAAATAAAAAGTTAACGCTGGTGATAATACTTCATATCTTTACTGGGGCTATGCTATTTGAATGAAATCTGGAAGAAATCACTTACTAACTTAGAGATGATGATAAGAACTGAGAAAAGAATTTGGTTGACGAATAGATTGCCGCTGATGGTGTTCGAGTTGAGATCATTACTGTAAGAGGAGAACGCTGCCGTGAACCACATCAACCACAGCACACCGAGACGACGAAACAGACCAGGAGTGCTCCACATCTCGCAGAACGTCTAGAGAAAACATAAAGAAGTAGGGTAACACTTGAAGATAATTTGAAAAAAACCCGAAGGGCAAACATTAGGTGGTGTCATATCATGCCTTAATGTTATTTCTGAAAGTAGCATAGCATTTCCTAGCTGATTATGTCAGAGCTCTGTCCATTCATTCCATTATATATCGTTGTTCTAAAGAGGGCCGGAATATTTTTGCTACCAGCGCTGTACTACTTAACTGCTGGAATCACGTAGATACTAATAAGGTGCCTGGTATTTTGAAATAAAGCCTTTACTTCATTGATACTAAGTGAAGAAGGGCGTAAACATTTTGTACGCCGTACAAAACCGAAATAACTTATAGATTAAGAAAAAGACCATTGATCAAAGTAGTTGGAATCATTTAGAGATTTATGTAGAGCTATTTTAAATAAACCTTTTTTTCTTTTCGAATCTACAATCTACCGGATAAGTTTTGAAAATTTTTTTTCCAGATTTTTTTCCAGGAAAAAAAAGAAAACCATTTGCGAAATAACAAGTCGAGTTTAAGTCCTTCGTGTTTGCTAGCAGTTGTTGAATATAGTTTCAGTTAGCTTATTTTTCACCGTATTACAATAATCAGCGAGTAGCGCAGTGGTTAGAGATGCCCTGCAAAACACACTTGATTGATAAGTGGTTTTACCCACAATCTAGTCGGAGGCTGGCGAATTGGTAGCAGAATTGTCTGGAAAGGAAAAGACATTGATGTGGCACAAGCAATCAATCATTTCTACGATACATTATGAAGCTGAATCGATAGCGAATGCCTCAAGGATTGTTCAATGACAAACGCTTTGCCCTTTTGATTATCAAACCCTTAAGCTTAAATCATGCTCCGAAGAGCAATAAGTGTGAGCGTTCACCGTCATCGCAATCACTTCATGATGTCTTTAAAATCACGAACAGATTAAACCCTATTTTAGTGCTAGAAATAACTATTCTCTGTAAGATAACTCATTTTGCACTTATGCAGCTCTCAGATCATTTTATGTCCTCACCAAGACGGACCCTAGTTGAGCATGATTTTCCTGTGAATCCTTAAATGGCTGACCGCGCTAGAGCGCACTGAGGAGGTTCACGTTCATCAGACTTGTCGAAACATTAGCCGAATAAGGTTTCTTATAAAACTTTTGTTAGTTCAATCAGTTAGTTTAGTCGTGAATTAACGTCCGAAGTAGCAAATCAATGCAGATAGGCGATAAGAGAAGATCTTAAAGAGAGAAGAGCAGCAGTTTCGAAGCTGCAGAGGATAGAAAAAGCATTCGCAAATCTCAGCGAAGCTTCGCCAATTAGAAGACCAAGATTATTGCACTCCGACGCCCATACGGGACAGTTAAGTCCAGAAAGGCAATGGAGAAAAATCATTCACGAATACTACTCAGATCTCTTCGATAGCCACGTCCACCTTCCTT
Source organism: Angiostrongylus vasorum (assembly GCA_018806985.1). Lineage (NCBI taxonomy): Eukaryota > Metazoa > Nematoda > Chromadorea > Rhabditida > Metastrongylidae > Angiostrongylus > Angiostrongylus vasorum. Next base: position 368,217 of record JADANN010000098.1, on the reverse strand, counting down.
CATATGAAATGAAGGAGGATGGATATGTTGTACCACCGGTTCTCCCTTCAGAAATCCGACATACCATTTCGCCGGTGAAAAATCGAACAGCACCAGGTTTGGACAGAGTAAGATCTGAACATATGAGGAAGCTACCGTCAGTCCTCGTAAACACACTGGCTCCGCCCTTCACATGTTACCTGTCTGAATGCAGGGTCCCTACTCAGTATAAGACCAGCAAGACCGTGTTATTGTTCAATAAGGGTGCCCTACACGATATCGGCAATTATCGCACAATTTGCTTGCTGTCTGCCATCTACAAACTTTTTCACTCGAGTCATCCTAAACAGGATTGACAGAACACTGGAAGAAGGGCCGCCATGTGAGCAAGCAGGACTTCGAAAAGGATTCAGTACGATGGACCACATCCACACGATAACAAGACTCATGGAAGCGTTCTGTCTCACTTTCATCGATTTAAAGAAGCCCGTTGACTCAATTGAGATAGAAGCAGTCATGGATGCCCTTGACAGTCAGGAAGTCCCTACTCAGTACATAAAGATTTTTCGTGAGGTTTACAAAAAATTTTTACAACCAAGATATCACCATTCTACAAAGATACTAACTTCGATGCCAAAAGAGGGTTTAGGCAAGGCGATACCATCTCGACAAAATTATTCACCGCCGCCCTCGAGAAGGTCATGCAAACGTTGGAATGGGATAATATGGATGTGAAAATCGATGGTAGGCAACTACATTGTCTTCGCTTTGCTGACGACATCGTTCTTATAACATTAAACATTAGCCAAGCAGAACGAATGCTGGCCGACTTTGATAAAGTCTTGATAAAGTCTGTGAAGATCGGTCTTCGACTACATCTCACAAAAAATGATGTTCATGAGGAACAGATTAGTTTTATATGCCCCATTCACGCCCAGCGGAACGAAAATCTCCGACTGCTCCAGTTACATCTATCTAGGTCAGGAAATCAACTTGATGAACGACTTAGCTTCAGAGTTGAGAAAGAGGAAACGAGCGGCTTGGGAAGCTTTCAGGAGCATGGAGGATGTAGTGAGGAGAACAAAGAACACCTGATTCTATGGCCACCTTTTCGACTCAACGTTCCTGCCTTAACGAATATGTCAGAAACCTGGTCGCTGCGTAAGTAGGATGAAAGGTCAGTCAGCGTTGTTGAACGCCCAGTCGAAAGGACGATGCTCGGAATATCCTTTGTTACTGAAGTAAGGAAAGAGATCCGAAGCTCCGATCTACGTCAACGATCAAAAACCAAAGGTGCCATTTTGTACGCCGAACAGTCGAAGACAAGGTCGACCGGAAAAGTGATGCGAATGAACGGCAACCGATGGACAGCAGACGTTAGTGACTGGGTTCTTCGGGATGTCAGACGCACTGCAGGAAGACCACTGACCCAATGATCAGTGTTCTTCACGAATAGCCTAGAAGAGAGATATGATGCTCGACGAGTCCCTAGAGCGAGCAGAACCCATTGGGCTACTCTTGCACGCGACAGGGAAAAAATGGAAGATTTACTGGCGTCCACTTGAGTCTCTCGACGATCAACGGGACTACACGTGATACCTGTATCACCTGTATCACCCTGTGACTCGAGCGGGCGCCAGCAAGTCTTCCATTTTTCCCCTGTCGCGTGCAAGAGTAGCCCAATGGGTTCTGCTCGCTCTAGGGACTCGTCGAGCATCATATCTTTCTTCAAGGCTCTTTGTGAAGAACTCTGACCATCGGATCGGTGGTCTTCCTTCAGTACGTTTAACATCCCGAGGAATCCAGTCACTAACGGCTCTTGTCCATCGGTTGTCATTCATACGCATTATGTGTCCGACCCACCTTATCTTCGATTGTTCGGCGTACAGAACGGCATCTTTGATTTTTGATCGTCGACGTAGATCGAAGCTTCGGATCCCTTTCCTTAGTTGTCTGGAACGGGATACTCCTAGCATCGCTGTTTTTGACTGCGCGTTCAAGAACGCTAAGTGACCTTTCATCCTGCTTACGCAGCGACCAAGTTTCTGACGCATACGTTAGGGCAGGAAGTACCGTTTAGTCGAAAGGTGGGCGCGGAGTCGGGTGTTCCTTGATCTCTTCACTACATCCTCGATGCTCTTGAAAGCACCCCAAGCCGCTCGTTTCCTTCTGCTCAGCTCTGGAGCTAGGTCGTTCATCATATTGATTTCCCGACCTAGATATATATAACTGGAGCATTCGGAAATATTCGTTCCGTTTAGCGTGAATGAGCATACAAAACCAATCCGTTCTTCACGAACCTCGTTTTTGTAAGATTTAGTCGAAGACCAATCTTTCCACAGGCTTTATCAAAGTCGGCAAGCATACGTTCCGCTTGGCTGATGTTTGGTGTTATAAGAACGATGTCATCAGCAAAGCGAAGGTGATGTAACTGCCAACCAACGATTTTCACTCCCATATTATCCCATTCCAATCTTCGTATGACGTTCTGGAGGGTGGCGGTAAATGATTTTGGCGAGATGGTATCACCTTGCCTAACTCCTCTTTTGACGTCAAGGATAATATCGTCGTGATACAGGTGATGAAAATGACATTCTCACTTTCATATGGCACTCTTTACTTTGTATTATTTATTGCTATAGGTAGGTCTTACCTTGACATGTCCGATGCTTTTTTGTTCTACATACTCATATTTTTCTCCAGAAAAACTAGCAATATACTGTTCAGCTTCCTGCATTGCTTCTATGCGACCCTGAAAAGCCTTCTAGATGGGCTCCAAATTAGAATTTTTCTCCAAAATTTCTTGTAAGAATGACTTATTTATTTCAATGCGATACCTTGGTGTGAAGCCATGTGGGACTCTCTGGAAAAATGAAAATGATGCTGACAATTGCCGGAAGAACAAACATAGCGCTTACAATACTGGCTGATCTCCAATCCGGAACCAACACACAGACTGTAGTTAGGGATAAGTCGAACTACTCCCTTCAATTTTAGAAATCCGGTTGACGAAAACTACTTATAAAAATGCTGCAATGTGTGATATTTTCATTCTCACTATCTTTCGTACCCAGTTGAATACTCCACGAAGTAGCATCCGCTGCTCCGGAAGCAGAAGTTCGGTGATGAAGGTACCCACAGTGACTAAACAGCCGCCGATACAAAGTCCCAGTAGAAAACGTACTAGATGCAGCACCTGCCATGAATGAGCGAATCCTTAATCGAGATTCTAAGAACAAAAACAAGTGGACAATTTAGGCCATGAACCATGGATACTTCTACAGTCTCCCTGCACATTCACTTTCATGTCAAACCGAAAGAAAACTGAGATGATGGGAAATTGTTAGCAGTTCATACTTCCTCACGTCACGATGACAATGCTCATGGTTTCAAAAAGGAGGGAAAGTACGTGACTGTACAGGACTGTCTATATCTTAGGGTGTGTATAGAGAACGATATAGGAGACTATTACGGGACTAATGTTAGGTCACACTTCCTGAATTCTGCTATGAATTGGTTAAACTCGTCTTTCTATCGGAAACGATGACAGTTGTGCTCAAAGGGTGGTTTTTCCCGGCACTCTTCTTTTAAAACCGTTCGTCGCTGTTTCACTATAAGACAGTATTTCTGCAGTACATGAATGGAATACTTCACCTAACGTTTTTTGTTGTCAGTTTGCGAAGGCATTTCGATAGCTAGTAACTTTCTCAATGCTTCTTTTTTGAGCCTGAGATGAAAATCTACCAGCCTGTCAAAATGTTGAATAGAAACCCTGCTGTTAAAGTTGTGATAGAGATCGGTTTCCTTCCGAAGAGGTCAGAAAGTGTTCCGAAAAGGAACGTGCCTGAAAATTGATATTACAGTTCAGTCTAACGACTTTATTTTATTAAAACTTATATGTCCTCTTAACGGTTTACCGCCTTAACGTGGCTGGGAGGTGTTCCTGGGTGTCGGACTGCGATATACAGCGGGGGATTCATTTCCTAACAGGCTCTTCCAAGCTGAGAAGAGAGCACGGCTCTTCCATCAGGAATACTAGCTAAGAGAAAACCAATACCAGGACCCACCACCGTTCTGGTATCAAAGTCGCATGGTGGCAAATTTCTCTCTGATCCACAAGGGCTCCGACTGCCTGTGGTGGCGAAGACCTGGGACAGACTTTGGCCGGCTGACCTCGGGACTCCAGGGAACCACAATGGCTTAACCAGCAATTGTTCGAAAAAATGGAGATTAATCAAACAAGTATATATAACTGCTCTTGATAGTTTTCTCAGACAAGGGTTGGGGAAAGACACGTACAATGACTTGTGGTGGCCTATTGATGTATCAAGCCAGTGCTGCTATCTTCTCAGAGAAATCTTAGGGCAGTTTTCCAACCCTTGAAGGACGGAAGGCTAGGCGAATCCGGGAGATCGAGCTGCAGACTGATCTGCTATGTATTTGTATATGTTTTAACTACTGCGCTACATGCGCCCATGCAGCCAAATTGTCTGCAGGAATACAACTTTAATGTCTTACCAATTAATACTCCAACGAACTGTACTTGAGAAAATGTTGACATCATATAAGCATCATCGGAACAAAGCCATCCGAATCTGTAAAATCTGGCATCTTTCCCATTTTTTAAATTTCTTTCTCCGAAATCTACTTTTGTTCACCGATGACTATCAGGTCGTCTTGTATCTCGTTTTAGACGCTGGCGTCATCAAAGAGTAAATGAACCTGTGTAAAATGATAAATAATGAGTACGCCTGAACTATGAGCGAAGCAAGAAGCCTTTTTCTGAGCCTTGCTTTAAACTGTCCCCGAAAAAATAGTGACGTGAAATGTTGATGGACGCTGTTCTGAAATCGGAACCATCCAGCAACGCATTTGCAGTCGAAACAGAAGCATTCAACGACGACGATGTTGTCACATTCATTTTGTCAAAAATATGCAGGCGGATACAAACCCCAGACAGAATAACATAAGAAATAGAGCTTGAAAATCATAAGATTGTCTCTCTAGTTTGAATCAACACGACTATGAATTCCTTGGAAATTGATGTTTCTTTACACGAAGCCAACAATACCGTATCTTGTTTTTTTATAAGGTAGTTGGTTAGCATTCGTGTTTTCATCAACAATGTAGTAGTAGTATCTAAGAGAGGAATCTGCACCGCTATCGTTATCGACGAAAGATCCTTAGAAGAAGATAAGATGACCCTGCGCCGAAGAGTATCGTGTACGAAAAACGTTAGACCACCCTAGGCAAAAGTCAAAGTCTGAAAGGTCCATTTTTTTCCTAGTGTTTGTTTATTTTTCACCCTTATCTTACACGATCAGAAGTCATATATTGTACAGATCCCACCATTTCTTGCATTCTATTCATTTCTTCGCATTCACCATCCACGAAGGTTTTCTTGAAAATCCTGTTAGCCGTGAGAAAACGTTGCCACATCTCCATCACAGGTAGGCGCGGTATTTTCCGCGTTTAAGGGTGCGACCCTATAGCAGGACGGTTTGCTGCCAGCTTCTCCTTTCCGACAGGATGGAGGCTTGATTGGCGCGGGGTAAGGTCGAACTACAGCCTTGCGATTATTGAACGGCATCACTAACATTACACTGTCCACTGATCGATCCATGATTCTTATACCTAATTCGAATTGAAACGAAATATATACCATCTGAGAATCTTTGTATGGATGCGTAGACCTGTTCATTAGCGTGACGAAAGAGGTAAAACTGTATGGGCATAATGAGAGGCGAGCTTTACGATAAGTTTATAAGACTATGGAGAAGCAAGTGAGAAATTGAATAACACTTGTTAAACTATAGTGATGACATTAACTGGCAATTCGCAGTATTCAGGTGGTGCGTTTAAGTAGATTCCTTTACGAAGATCCCAAAAAATATTGCGTTATGGCCCAACGTTAGTTCTTAGGAAGGATGAAGATATTACGAAACTGTCAGGAGGTAATGGGCAAAAATAAAGATATTGATGACACGCGCTGAAGTTGAACTGTGCTCAGTCAGTGAGGAACTACACTGAGATGATCATACTGATGTAATTTTAGTAAATTTTAGTAAATAATTTCGTTTATTTCCTAGTTTTATTTCAGATTACCGGTTTCGGGGGGATGTGGAGCTTGGTTTACCCAATGTGGGTCCTTGCGTGCTTTGAACGGAATCAATACCTCCTCACCACCTGCCACCTAATTTTAATGAGTTACGTTTTATAAGAGATGCTTTGCTGTTTTCTTTAGTGGTGCAGCCCACTGTACTACTGATATTTTGTTTTATCGATAAGCCTTGTTGTAAACCCTCGGTGTGGTGTTTCTGCGCCATTACTTCTTCAGAACTATGATGCTTCGAGCCTGGTATCCATAGAAGTTGTTGTTTATTGTGATGTGGATCTTTGTAGACTCAGCAGTATGCCCAAATATAGGACAGTTTTTGCCTCTGGAATAATGTGAGCTCATACGGCAGTCTCCCTAATCTACAGTGTAGTTCTTGGTCGATTGCCATCCAGATTACTTAGTTGTTGGCGGTCATCCGTAGTGTATCATTCGGAAGTGTATACGCAGGATAATGACAAAGCCACATCTTATTTTTAACACTACTAAGATTCGACGTGGGACCAGCGTAACTGAAACGGCTGCCCACATTTCGTTTTTTGGTTCTGCACCGTTTGTGACTGTTCTTCTCCCTATCATTAGTCAACAAATAATTTCAGCATATAGACGGTGCTGCACCGAAGTGGTAGTTGACCTTCTTAACAGTTCAAAGGCTCCTTTTTTCATTCGGTTGTTATGTCTTGTGTGTCTTCTTGCTTCGTCGATGCCAGAAAGTACCGATGATGTCAAATTACTGCATCCAATCAAAACTTTTCCTCGAACATTTCCTAACTGGAGCGGAAAATCAACCTTCAGACGAATTTTCCTCATCAATGAGCAGGCCAACGCCAAAGTATACCGCCGTTCCTGGGGAAATTTCCTCACAGAACAGCAAAGCTCCTGTGACTATTGCCTGAGGGCAACATGTACATTTTGATTAGGTATTCCCTTATTTCCGTCATTTTTATTATTTAATATTATCATTTTATTATTATTTTTTATCCTTTTGTGGTTTTTTGACATGCACTACAGTGTGAAACACTTTAGATCGGTTCTAACGTCAAGTAGAACTTACTCAAGAGCTGCTGATCGAAAATACTGGTCGTGGAAGGTCAAATTCCCACGGCATTCTTTAAAAAGTCGTGCAATTTTTTTGATATGACTCCATCACCTGTAAAAAATAATAATCTACTAATTTTAGTACATTACTGGGTCTCTCCTCTAAGATGGTGAACAATGTCGAATATATGGCGCATCCTGTAGGAATTCATTGACGCCGATTGCTTTATGCTTTATGTTTTTTATTAAGTACCAAGATGAGAATATTCAAAGTGGCCGAATAGTAGGAGCTATGAAGGTGGGTCCATAGCACCAAGCCATTTTGCATGTTGTTGAATCTTAAAACTCTATTAGGAACCCCCAAGACCGACTTTCTGTTAACCTCAGAGTTGATAAATAGTTCATATACTTGAAACTTACTTGATACTTGAACGGACCGTCCTCACTAGTTGTGTGGGCCCCAGCATAATCACCATTTTTCGGAGTCCTCTGGCCAAAGTCTGCCCCAGGTCGTCATCACGACAGGCAGTCGCAGCCCTTGTGGATCAGAGGGAGATTTACCACCACGCGACTTTGATACCAGGGAGCACCACGCGACTTTGATACCAGGGACCACCATGGGACTTTGATACCAGAACGACGATGGTCGATCCTGGTATTGGTTAGTTTGAATATTTTTTAATAATTCGCTATTTTCTTGATAAGCACCTGTGCAGAAGATTATCTAGCGTTGTAAGCAGATCAAAAAGTTGATTCTAAGCGAAAATACGGTCATTTTCGTGCGGTGACCACCAGCAAGATTTGTGCAACTACCAAGAAGAGAAGTATTTGGAATGAATCTTAATGGCACTGTTACGGACTTTAGGAATAGTTAGCATTCTGTACTGTGGATTGCCAAGGGCTCTATCACAGTTTATTTCCAATTCGTTAGCTATCGCCTACTCAAACGACTGGAACTCAAGTTCCATGGTGCATCGCGGATATTGGTCTGGCCTGGTTATTTTTTTAGCGTCTAGATTTCTCAAAACATACTTTAGCTGCCTCTTTTTTCAATAACAACTCCGTGTAATCTTATGAATATAGAGATTTATTTCGCTAGTTTATTCTGTCACGTAGTACTTCCGAAGTGGAAACATTTTCACAAAGTCACTAATCCGCAATGAAGTAATGGTCTGTAGAAGAATCGCTGTGCAAAAGAAAACCGCTTTGTTTCTCACCAGCAAAAATCAATACAAATCAGTTGAAACTAATGATAAAGTTTGTTAAGATGGAAGTGTTCAGGAGGTGGTCCTGTCTTGGAAAAGGAAGTACCACAACATGATTTTTTGAATAGTAACTGACAGCTATCCCTTAAGTAAAAACGATTGCGAATTTGGAATCGAAATTTCCGGGGATGCTTTCTCAGTGATCACTGACTCTCTAACCGTTTAGAAGAAATTTCCTAGATTTTTGTCATTGGGAATTTCTAAGGCAGAAGGCTGAGGAAAAATCCCTGGTCCGGGGGCATTTGCATTGCGAACTCACCTAGGATCACTCGGAGACTGAGTGTAATTGTCCCGTAGTGTGGAATCCACACAGTGGGAAAGCGTAAGTGTGCTGAGCCGAAGGAAATCTTCCATTTCAAGTATCTCGTGTAACTGTTATTTACTATTATTTACTACTACCGTTGTAAAGTTTTAGAAGTAGTAAACCTCAGAATTGTTGCGTGAAGACGAATATATGGGGTGCCTGATGGTATCCATACTTATCGGCCACCGTGAAATTCTTTTTATTAGGGGAAGATATTCAAGTTTCCCGCAAGTGTTTTCTTTGTTTTAAACAAACCACATTGCCATTTTGGTGAGTAGTTGGAAAAGATGGCAAAAAATCAGTTGAGAGTTCAGAAGTCCTGCTGAAAGATTAGTGAAGAGCACCACCAAATGAAATCGAGTCACGCCATAAAACATAAGAGCTGGAAGAAAAAAAGCTGAAAAAGGTAGCCTCAAAGGTAAATGGCATTGTTTGATGTGTAACATGATTAAACGAAGACGAAAAGTCTTTGTGAATTGAAAAAAAACAGAAGCCGCATTAAAACGGATAGAAATCTCCATAGATATCTTCCAAGACCAGACAACTAATTTTCAGAAAAAGACTCAAAGTGTTAAATTCAATTTCTTTTTGCCTTCCTAAACTTGGACTTTAGAAAGTATGAGGAGTTCCAAATTTGCCCCGTCCCAAGCTGATCTCAGATTTGGCAAAAAATGTCGGTGGAGGTGATAAGGGTAGCCTTTGTGGACCATAGGTGTTGTCCAGGCTTCGGAATAGAAGTGGATGAGTTACTGTAGAAATCGTGAAAAGAACTGTTGATAAGACGATGTGAAGCTCATTATTTGTTCTTAGGCGATCTAGGAAGAAATCAATTCAGAATGGAATTCAGAATCCAATTCAATTCCGAACCAAAAAGCCAACGTTGAGATTAATCAATAACGATTAATCAGCACTCAAAGCACCACAGTAATCTATTCGGATTCAGCACTTATCCATAGTCAAACCGATCAGTTCTCTACCTCCGCCGCATGATTTTCACCAGCTCTTTCACAAATTGCTGTTGGTTTTCTATCCAATCAATAGAGAAAACTTTAGGATTTTTCTCTTAAAAGGCTAAGTAAAATTCCATCTTTTGTTTGTTTTCCTCTTTCTCCAACTATTCGATGACCTTTTCTCTATACGTCTTTGTTAAGATTAAAATTAGAGTTGGATAAAAAATTGAACTAAATGGGAACTGTGGGAATCAAAATATGAATAACAGAAGAATCGCCTAGCGTCATATTAGTTGAGTACTTCAATGGAAGGTTTCACTATCTTATGTAGGCAGTCATTAATCTTTCCTCGTTTCTCCTTTTTTCACATTTCGTTCGTGAAAACACGGCGAATGTTGAGATAAGATCGAGCAAACAAATGCGATAGAGGTTGATGGAGAGTTGAAATAGAAACCTGTTGTCGTTGAGCCAGAATGGGACAAAGGATGCCTGCCATCTGCTCTCAGATTCACCGAACGAAATATCTGGTGCTGTTGAGCCAAAGCGAAACGTGAGATCGAACATAGACTCAGATTCTTAAAATGAAACGTGCCTTTGCTCAGCCAGAACGAAACATGTGCTTCCTTTGGTGCCCATATTCTTGAAACATTCCTTGACGTTTAACTTTTTTATTTACTACCCATCCTTATTTAATAGCAGGGCAATATGTGAAATACAACAATGTGGAGATATTGGCAAAAACTTGGAACCTCAAGTGGGCGTCCAACCAGCGTTTGACTTTTCTTGGGAGCTCACGTGATATCCACCACACCAACCGAGGCTCATGCTTCGCCTTTCTCTTAGGTACTTCGCCGTTTAATCAGAACGAGACTTGAGATTCCGTTTAATTTCAAATTCTTGAGATGGAAATCGACGCTGTTGAGCAAGGATGGAATATTAGATTACTCTTGAGCTCAGACGGAAAAATCCTTATTGTATCGGTATCTATCTAGCACGAATAAGCCTCAGCTTTTTTTCCTTCTGTTCATTTTTGTCTTCCAGAACACGCTTCCACTATTCCTATTGTCAAGTTACTGTCTGCGTGAATGTCGACGGAAATATTAATGATCAATGTAACATGCTCACTAGAGAATGCTACTCCACTGCTTCACGCATCCACCAAGTGATCGACCATACGATCGACCGACCGGTTTCTTAAGATAGGACATGAAAAAGATCAGCTTTTCTCGGATCGTCGTAACATAGCGACTATGTAAGATGAAGACCATCTTACCAATTGATGTCGAGAACTCGTCCAGCCTGCCAACGGTTTACTGCCTGCCTCATAGTGGCTGGGAGGTGTTCCTCGGTGTCGGACTGCGATATACAGCGGGACTCCCGGCAGGGTCTCCAAGGCTGAGAACGAGTCATATAATGATTGGCACCTCAATGAGGTGCGAACGAGTTTATCTCTTCTGGAGCAATCTTCTCAAATACTTTGCTACCACCACCAAAGATTTGTCGTTCACTTTTCAGAGACACTTCTTTAATTTTCGAATGAAATCTTGTCAGCAAATGAGTGAACTTCATAACCAGACGAGTACACAAAAATAGGTAACAGAGTTCATCGCCTGCTTAAATACGTTAGATATAAAAGGACAGAGTTTTCGGAGTTCATCAGTCCCTGACGTACGCGCCATGTATTCAACTTCAAGAGGTGTTTTGAATGCATATCTGTCCTCTACAAAAATTTAGGATGATCTTACGGTTTATCTATTCATCATTTTTATCCCCGCAGACAAGTCTGGCATCGATTTTGCAACTCGATGGGAATGGAGAGTTTCCTGAGACCACGGTCCGGGAGCGAACCAAAGATCACGTGTGCAACTCAAGGCTCTTATAAACATGCTCTACACGCTCCCTTAAATACATTCTATTATATGAATAGCACTATCAACAAAGGGGGTAGAAGAGTTAAGAACTTTACAGACTAATTGAAAAGACGTCGCACTATCGTAATGATGATATGCGCAAATTTCATACAATCTTCTTTAAAGTATAAATTTGGTTATGCTTAAGTAATGTGAGAAATTAAGAAAGAAATTTGATTCTTTGGAATTTATCACACAAATACAAAAGGGAGGGACAAGCGCTAACGACACATTGTTTTACACGACTGTGTCATGCTTGGTGAAACGACGCTTGTACACTCGCTTCAACAGAGTTGGCCGTTAATCGGTCGGTGAGGGATGCGCCATTAAGAGACTGACGAAGAATGACATCCATAGGTGTCATAATTGTTTGCGAGTGGCCGGGATGACACCTATAGTTGGTCACGTCGTTTGCTGTGTTTTATTTTGCAGCCAGAAGTTTTTTTCTTACATATATTGTAATCAGTAGGTAGCTTATGTAACGCAGATGCTGTGGCGAACGTCTCTCATGAAAGTATACCATACAGTTAATCTTTTAAAGTTGGTCCTTTTACTAATTTTCTAATCTTTTCCGTTCTATAATTACTGCTTGGGAGTCGAAATACCTGCTGGGAAAAATCCATGAGTATTCTACGCTCTGAAGCTCTATTTGCAATAGAAAGCATGAAGAAAGCTATATCAGACCCAAAAAATATCACTTCTAATTTCATATGAGTTGGAGGTAAAAATTTTATGTAATTTCTCGCGACCTTTACGAGATCTCATCTTTAGAAAAAAGCCTCAGATCATTGGCGGATGTCGCGCACGGTTATTAAGCCCAAGGAGCGTGACTGAAGGAATCTTCGTAACCGTCGTCTGATATGACTCTTAAGTGTACTTTGTCACCTGTCACCTGTAGTCCCGTTGATCGTCGAGTAACTCAAGCGGGCGCCAGTAAATTTTCCATTTTTTCCCCTGTCGCGTGCAAGAGTAGCCCAGTGGGTTCTGCTCGCTCCAAGGATTCTTTGAGCATCATACCTTTTCTTCTAGGGTTTTCGTGAAGAACTCTGACCATCGGGTCGGTGGTGTTTCTGCACTACGTTTGACATATCGAGAAATCCAATCATTATCGGTTGTTGTTCATCGCTTGTCGTTAATACGCAATACTTGTCTGGTCGCTCTTACCTCCGACAGTTTGGCGTATAGAACGCATCTTTGATTTCTGATCGTTGACGCAGGTCGAAGCTTGGAATCATTTCCCTTACTTGTGTGAAACGGGATACACCTAGTATCGTTCTTTAGAATGTGCACTCAATAACGCCGACTGATCTTTCGTCCTGCTTAGGAAGTGACCAGGTTTCTGACGCATGCGTAAAGGCAGGAAGTACCGTTCAGTCGAAAAGGTGGGCACAGAGTCGGGCGCTCTTTGTTTTCTTCACTACATCCTCGATGCTCTTGAAAGCTCCTCTAGCCGCTCGTTTCCTTCTGCTCACCTTCTGGAGCTAGGTCGTTCATCATATTGATTTCCCGACCTAGATAGATATAACTGGAGCATTCGGAGATTTTCTTTCCGTTGGGCGTGAATGGTGCACACGAAACCAATCCGCTCCTCATGGAGATCGTTTTTGTGAGATTTAGTCAAAGACCAATCTTTCCACAAGCTTTATCAAAGTCGGCAAGCACACGTTCCGCTTGGCTAATGTTGGTGTTATAAGAACGATGTCATCAGCAAAGCGAAGATGGTTTAGTTGCTCTACCATCGATTTTCACGCCCATATTATCCCATTTTAATGTTTGCATGACGTTCTCGGGGGTGGCGGTGAATAATTTTGCCGAGATGGTATCGCCTTGCCTAAACCCTCCTTTGGCGTCGAAGTTAATATCTTTGCAGAATGATGATATCTTGGTTGTAGAATCTTTGTAAAGCTCATGAAGAATCTCTATGTAGTGAGTAGGGAATTCCTGACTGCCATGTGCTTCATGACTGCTTCTATTTCATTTAGATCAAAGGTCTTCTGTAAATCGATGAAAGTGGTACAGAGCGGTCTTCAGTACTCTCGCGATACTTCGATGAGTGTTGTTATCATGTGGATGTGGTTCACCGTGCTAGAGCCTTTTCGAAACCCTGCTTGCTCACATGGCTGCCCTTCGTCCAGCGTTCTGTCAATCCTGATTAGGACGAGTCGTGTGAAGCGTTTGTAGGCGACAGAAGGCAAGGTGACTGCGCGATAGTTGCCGATATCGTGAAGGTCACCCTTATTGAATAACGGTACGGTCCTGCTGGTCTCCCACTGAGTGGAGACCTTGCGTTCGGACAAGTGCTAACAGTGTAAACAGCCGGGTCAGTGTGTTTACGAAAACTGGCGGAACGTTCTTCAAGTGTTCAGATTTTATCCTGTCCGGACCTGGTGCTGTTCGGTTTTTCGCCGACGAAGTAGCACGTCGGGTTTCGGAAGGTGGAACTGGTGGTACAACATATCCATCTCCCTTAATTTAAATGAGGAGAGAAGAACGTCGCTATTGAAGAGATCCGAGTAGTATTCGTGAATGATTTTCTCCATTGCATTTCTAAACGTAACTGTCCCGTATGGGCGTCGGAGTGCAATCATCTTAGTCTTCTAATTGGCGAAGGTTCGGTGGGATTTGAGAATACTTTTTTCCATGCTCTGTAGGTTCAACCATAACTGCTGCTCTTCTCTCTTTAAGATCTTCTCCTATCGCCTGTCTGCATTGTTTTGCTACTTCGGACGTTAGTCCGCGGTTGCCTGCAGCTTGTGCGATTCCACGCTGGCGTATTAGCTCGAGTGTTTCTAGAGACAAACGTCTCTTGGTGACTTTCGGACTCTCAGCTTTCATAGCGCTAACGTGAAGATGTTGAACGAGCCGATCGTATTCTTCATCGATGTTATCGACAACGGCATCTTCCCAACAGCCGACTAATGAATTGAATAAGTGCCAGTTTGTGGCGGTTCTGGGACTTCGTTTTTTGAATTCAGCGGCTTCTTCTCCTTTCCGCGAGGAATAAAATCTTGCACGAAGGAGGCGATCGTCTGATCCCGTGTAGAATTTTAGGACAACAAAGACATCGGGAAGGCAAAGCCCTCTATTTACTATGATGTAGCCTATTTCGTTATGGTGTTGACCACTGGGGACTCCCACGGCTAGCGTTGAGGGTGGGGCTTCTGAAATGGTGAGTTCCCATGGATGGTCTTGTTCGTGATGATAAACTCGGACAGCCGCTGACCTAGTCGATCCATTCAAATACGTGGGTCCCAATTTGACGTTCTTCAGACGTTCTCCTTAGTCCAATCTTGGCGTTAAAGCGTCCAATGATGACCTCGAAGAATGTATGGTCTTCTGTGTAGAACTTCTCCATGTCCATTTAGAACGTTTCGACTTCCTTTTCGTCATAGTTTGATGTCGGCGCGTAAACGAAGAAGATTGTCAAAGCCGGTATTGATTCCATCTCTTCAATCGTAAACATCCAATTTGTGCTGTTAGTTGTTCGAATGAAACGTTGTTCATGGACAAACTCGTGTTGAACAGAACGCTGACGCCACCGCCTCCTCTGCTACCGCATGTTCCGCGGAACAGTAGATAGGGTTGAATAGGTGGCATCGTCTCTTCTCAGCCGGACCGATGACGTTTTACCTTACCTTTCTTGCTTGCATGAGCAATTCTTCTATCGAGGACTCGGGTGCAAGTGTACGTGCATTGTAGGTACAGATCGTCACCATAGTTCTTTGAAATCAGAGCAGCTTCCATTGGCCCTGAGATTTTAGCAGCCTCTCCGTACTCGTCCTACCCAACGCTTCCGAATCGGGGGCTCTTTCGGGGTCAGGGAAAATGAGGAAAATTTCTTTTACTGTCTTTAGCGTTTTTTTTATACCCAGGTATAGCTTTCTGGGCTCTGAACGATGGGGCTTGGTATAGTCATGGCTAGCCTGCCAGTCTTTCCCAGAGTGGACATGGTCACTTGATTGCAGGCTTTTGGTCGAATTGACTCGTCGAATACAATCCCCCATAAACTTGAACGCACCACCCACACACGCGTGCACGAATACGCCTCGTAAATACAGAAAGTATGTACCATATTGGCGTAGCAGAAACAGGGAGTCCATCCCTTCGATCCACCTGTGTCTCACGAGGCAAAGGTCGCTTTTGGTCCGCGATTAATCTCCCTATCTGCCAACTGGGGATGCACCACGTAGCCACGCGACTGATTGGCTCGAGGTCTCTAATATGAGGAAGATCCGTGATGTAGATCGAGTAGAAAAAATTAATTAGCGCTCGTCAACTCCAAGAATTCATTTTTTACTTATGGTTAAAGATGAGTGAATCTGTCGTATTTATTTTCACAAAAATTTTTGTAATAGATCGATAATGGTCTCCTTTATTAGCAATGTTATCAGTCTGCGCTAGAGAAGTCTTTCTTGCAATGGTAAAAATTTGCATTAGACTGTTTAATTACTAAAAGTTCTGTTCCTATTCCCCTTAAAAACATTTATAAATTAGACTTTAATTGCTAAGCTCTCTATTCATGTAGGCAACATTCGCATGACAGTAGCGCCGTTGGTGTGTTCGGCTCATTCCAGATGTTCAACTGAGGAAGACCCAGTTCGATACGAGGCGAAGACGCCACATCGACAAGGGGGAACAACTGTCGACCATCGACAAGGATCGTCGGTTTTGATAACGACGAAGACGTCGAAACGTTAGCCGAATAAACATCTCGTATCAACCTCGTGTAGGCTCAACAATATAAACACATATGTTTAATGACGGTCGGTTTCAGAAGTATTGTTTTGCTAATCGCTATGTGCTAGCTAACAAAATACCGACTGCTGCAGGCAGATCATCAGTTGAAAAACAAATCATCAATTGATAATCGTATCAGCAGCAACTGCCCTGCAGAAAAGAGCGTCGCAGGTGTGTTCGGCTTATTCGAGATGCTCAACTGAGGAAGATCCGGTTCGATGAGAAATGAAGACGCCACATCGAGCAGAGGAACAATGTGGACCATCGGCAATGATCATCGGCTCTGATGAAGACGAAGACATGGAAACCATTAGCCCAATAAGCACCTCTAACAACCTCGTGCAAACTCAACAATATAAACACATTTTGAAATCTGGAGTGAATCATGCGCTTTCGCTACAGTAGTGAAGTGAATACAAAGCAGTGGATCCGAGCCCATTTTTTTGACTCCACAATTCATGTTGCCCCCAATATACGCATTGGGGCGGGTGCCACAGTGGCAATGATGCTGATCAACACGAGCACGGTGCTCGACCGACTCCGTGTTGGGACACCAAGGCACTCATCGCTACGCGATCAAGAGATTGGTGCTAAACTTGTCTGACAAAAGCATACTTTTTGCAATCTAACTGCGAACGCGCTAGCCTATCTATCTCTGTACTTCAGTGAGAATTGGATTAATCAGCATTCAGCAACATTTATAGAGAAAACTGCATGCGAAAAGTTGGACAGCCTTCATAGATGATGTACGCAAAGAAGGCAATAGAATGCAAGGAGTTCTGCTAACCAAACAATAGATGTGAAGATTTATCACGAGGAAGAATGTGCGCATTAGAAACCTGAACACTAACAGGTGATCAGCCAGCAGAAAGTCGAGGGACGCCGTCATGAATACTAAGGAGTAGAAAAACAGGTGGTGCAGAAAGGCGAAACACCTTTGGAGCAACCGATATACAAAGACTGTGAGCGACGACGTTTGTAAGCCAGAACACTTCACTCTTCTATTATAACAGTGAGAGAGAAGAATTGGAGACTTTGTTGAATTCAGACTGAGTTCACTTCATAGTTAAAGAAAAAAACAGATGACACAGTTTGCTACATTGAGTGGAACATGGCATGACCATCTCAAATACAGGAGTATTTTAGCATTTTAGCACTTTTTGAAAAGTGATAAAATTTTTTACCTCTTGCAAGGTGCGATATAGTTTTCTGCCTTTTCACCTGCGATAGGGCGATTCTACATTTTTTTCGTTATTAATCGATTGGCTAGCAATCTTATTTATGTTGTAATCCGCTCAGAACCTCGACGGTAATTTGGTTGTTCTAATATTTTCTTAATGGCGACGGGTGGTGCAATGATAGCGATGGAAGCAAAGCCCTGGTTGGACTCCATGCGGCGACCCACCAAGCGTTTGCTCTACCAGTGTCGGTAAATTGCCGCCAGATTTGTCTAGACAATCAGGTTGTCCCATTCAAACAGTAACGCACTACCTCGGCCATCCCACGATTGAAGGAAGAATTTACTGGACCATTATTCTATGACATTCACATAAAAGCTGAAAATTCTCAAGGAGCAGTGCAGTCCACACGAAGAGTTTCCTTGAAGATCTTCGTGAATGGTGTCTGCGAGGAGACGAATAGATTGCAAGAAGTGCAAGAACCCACCTATTACATGTGTAGAAGAGTCCCATAAAAAAGAAGCAAAAAACTTTTTAGGGCTTACTAAATCTGGTTCACTTTATGTAGACCGGTCTGACGTTAATGACTGACATCGTCTGAGAGAAACTTTTTGTCTCTTAGCACTGCCATACGTTTGAATATTCCATAGCTCATATAGGAGAACAGTAAAAGGACAAATATCAGGCATGATGCTAAACATCATTAGTCGACGCAGTGAGGCCGATGCCGTCCATCTTAGCAATAATTCGACAGAATCCGATTCTTTTCACAGAAAGGAGACCATTCGCAAGAAGTACGCACAATAGTTACTACCAATGGAAAACAATGATATGATTAACCCATGACACAGTTGTTCGTGCTGGAATACCATGACTAATTTTCAATCACAACTGTTAAATAACGCTGTTCTAGCAACTAGTTAGAAAAAGCCAAACAGAACTATCCTTCAACTAAAAATTCAATAGTTCCTTGAGGCCAAATCGCGACAAGCGCAGTTGTTTTCACGTAAAAGTCGAGACAATGATTCGAGTCGATTGTGCACAGCCTTTCCTCTTTGCGATGACGGTCTTCGTAGTCACATCGAGTCGACCATTCTGAAGTGAAGCACTGTGATGTAACCACACTAGGCAGTGCCTTTTTTCACAAGGCAGTTGTTGATTCACTAAGTTTCTATTGATATTGAAGTGTTTTCTACAGACAATCTCTCCTGTAAGTTGTTCGGAAATTATTCCCTGATTTCAGCCTAAGAGCTTAAAAAGCTCTCGGCGTTGATCAATCCCTGAGGGATGCGCCATGCATTCAACTTCATTAAGCATTGTTTGGCGGTGATTGAAGGTATATCTGGCCCTGAGAATGACTTGCGGTGGCCTACCGATGTATCGAGCTAGTGCTGCTGTCCTCCCAGACAAGTCTGGTACCAATTTGCCGACCCCAGAGGGATGGAGGGCTTGGTGGGCTATGGTCGCGGATATCGATTCCACGTGTGTGTTGCAGGGCGCCTCAGAACACTACGCCACACGCGCCCATACACGATTTCAGCCCATTATTGAAAAACCAGCATTGTTTCTTTGTTTGACATCTGTGATATTCAACTTAGTGTCAGCTATAATAGTCGCTGGGAGAATTTCTTTTGAGAATCCATTATGGAAGAGGAATTAGAGTGGTGGACGGTAGTTACGAAAGCTTTTTAATAACATCGTGAATAGGGAAAAAAAAGAAAAGCGAAACAAAGCTTCAGTAGGGTTAAGGAGAAACCACGTAACTTTTTCCCAGCAAATCATATACATGCTTACTAGAAGTGCACGAATGAACATCATAGTCTCGAGAGTTCACTAGGACTGACACTGTAGACAGAGATAGTTGAACAAGCGGAGCTCTGATTCTGCATCTTCTGCTCTAACCACTTTATTAGTTGAGCTCTGTGATACACTCGAAGTCGCGCTAATTTCAAATTTGACTAAACACAAAAAAAAACAGGAACAAAACACAAAAAAGGAGTAAAACGAAATCTTATGGATTCACTTCATACCAGTTTCACGGCTTCACACCAATCGTTAAGCTCTACTTAGATAATCAACAATATCTTAAGGACTGTCCCTGTCTAAGCCAGTGAGAGGTTGGTATCTTTTATTTTTGAGATACGATGGCTGACGTTCCGTCGATTTCGCCTTCCCTCAGAGCGTTGACGCACTATATTGTGGCATATATTCTTATTCGGTTGATATTTCCTAATTCCAATAGAAGTCTAATACATAAACCACTCCGAAGATCCCCCCTACTAGAGATAGGTTCGACTTCTTAAATGGGGTGGTATTAAGCATTTGTTGTTGACAAAATTATGAGCAGTGAACCTTGCTCAGATTAGAAAATCAATCTAAGATTAGCCGCCATACCAGATGTGATGGTCAGTTACTCTCCCTTTCTATTCATTTTTGGACTTTTTGATATATATCCAAGAAGCCTTAAGAGCGCATTGTGACAACCACCCCAAAAGCGTTGCTGTTGTGTTTTTGAGGCCAAGTTTACTCAGGCAAGTGTTCGGCCGAGTTTCCACCATTCTACCTGGATTTTCTCTTTCGCCAAATGCCGCGAGTGCTCTATCCGTTTCGCTAATGTGTTCATTGTGTTCATTATTGTCTTACAAGATATCAGGTACGTTGCTTTTGCTCTATACATGAATCGATGTGCATAGTGGCTCAGGTGTAACATTCAAAATATCATGCGACGGGGAAGATTAGTAGATGAAGACTGTCATCGAAGAAGGTGGTATAGTTGTCGATATGACATTGCACACCCTGACAACCGAGGAGGTGATGAGTTTAACCAACTCTATTAGAATGTGGTTTTTGACAAAGGATATAGAGTATTTTGCAGTTGACGATCTAAATACTTTTTTTCTGGTTCTCCATCTGTGGTTATGCTTCCTTCTATGTTCCCGATTTTGAACTTTATACAGAAGGTATAAAAAAGGGTAAAGCTCTCGGCGTTGATCACTCCCCTGAAGGATGCGCCATGCACTCGACTTCATTACGCATCGTGTGGAGGTGATTGGATGCATATCTAGCCTTTACAATGACTCGCGGTAGCCTGCCGATGTATCGAGCCAGTGTTGCTACCCTTCCAGAAAAAGTTTGGTACCAATTTGACGACCCCGGAGGGTTGCAAGGCTTGGTGGGCCATAGGCACCGAGACCGATTCCACGTGTGTGTTACAGGGCCCTCCGACCACTGCGCCACACGCACCTTTACAGAAGTTGTAGAGAAAAATATGTTCTTCGTGACCAGTATGAAGGGTGCGTGTTAAAGACAGTAATAAAAGTTCTCTTTCTGTTCAATATTCGTCTCAGAAGATAACAACTGCGTATCGTTTTTATCGAAATTCCCTTTTTGTCAGGGATAATAAAGAACAAAATTTTTTCCTTTCGTTAAAGCTGTTTTTCATTGAAGTAACTGGAAGAAAGCACTTTTACTGTTATGCTGAGCATCTCTAGTGATGAACTTTTGTTGGTGACAACAGACGAAATTAGAAAAATTTGTGGGAAACAGAGAATTAGCCATGTCTTTTTAATAACATGAACTGTTTTACTACGGCAATTGTCAGTAGAAAATAGATCTTAGCGTCGATTCTCTACACCGAATAACCACTAGCTCAAAAGTAGAATTGCACGCCTTAATAGGGATTTCCCACGCATAACTTTTTGAGATCGAATATCGCGAGAGCTTCACTTCGGAACCAGTGGACTGTAAGATAGCGAGGGTTCCATTATGGCTAGGACCACTGATTATAGCAAAGATCCTTTGGCCATACTGTCGATTTTGAACTTGGGGTGGAGAGCACCATGACAAAATAAATCATGAAACATACGCTTTAGTAACTGGAATGTCAGCCTTAGACACTACTCTTAGAAAGCTTTGCTTGACATTAAATCAATGCTGTTTCGAAATTGTTTCTTTTTTCTGCAGAAATGGAAGAAAAACCGAAACATTGCGCAAACAATGCGTCGAAATCACCGCTGCTGCAATAACCAGGGTTTTTGAAAGCTAATGAGAATATGTCACTATCCCAGCTCAATCGTCTCAGTTCGGTTTTTGTTTCGTATGGCATCTTCTTTTGAAAGTAGACGACCAGCCACACATCCGGGGAAAGCGTAGTGACATGTTAGCAGGCATTTATGCAAACCTCTTCGGTGCCCGACGAGTTCAAGTCAATGGCGTACCCTGTCAGGGATTGTTTAGTGCTAAAAGACACATCTTCCGTTTGTTTTTCATTATTAGAGATAGTAGTTTTGAGGAGTATATAATCAATTCCGGTAAATGTTTTCATAGCTTTCTTCTCTCCTCGGGCGCATGTGGCGCAGTGGTTGGAAGCTCCACTGCGACACACACGTGGAATAGATCCCAGCTTCATGGCCCTCAAAGCCTTGCATCCCTCCGAGGTCGGCAAAATTGGTACCAGACTTGTCTGAGAGGATAACAGCACTGGCTGGTTCGATACATCGGTGGGTTACCGCGAGTCATTGTAAAGGCCAGATATGCATTCAACCACCTCCAACGATACTTAGTGAAGTCGAATGCATGGCGCATCCCTCGGGGATTGATCAACGCCGAGAGCTTTATCCTTTTTTCTATCCTGTTCTGCACAACGAACAGGGAAACGAGGAACCAATGTGCTCTCCAATGAAGCTGATGAGGTGGTGACTTATTGTCTATCTCACTACGTTTCTGCTCCTGTGCCTGCACATTGTTAGCCTTCTTTAACAAACAGGCACCATTTTTAACAAAGCAGGTGCAAATAGTAGCAAAAATAATGACGATAATTGCCTGAAAGATCGACTTTCTTTGGCACTACTATCTAATTTATGTCTTACCACCTATACATGCTGAGCTAACGAGAGCTTGTTATCGCTTGTTCGGACACGTGGCACATAGCCCCGTGTGATTGTGCGGCACATTTATTCTTCCTATGCAATACACCTAAGCTTTGAAGAAGGCGAAATCGCAGAGACGTCAGTGTCCAGTGGAGCACACTACGAATGACGTGGCATCTTTTGCCGGTGGAATGAACTGATCTTACTCTGTTGTTTCTCAAGAAGGAGAACATTTCTCGGTCGACTGCGTATAAGAATTCTTATTTGCTTTCATAATGTCAAGATAAAATTGTTTTCTTTTCATGGGGGGCAATCCCATTGCGCTCATCAGTTTTCATGGTGACAAGCGACATCAGTTTATTTCAGCTGCAAAGAGCGTTCTGCATTGAAAGACAGTGCTGAGTGACCCTATTTACTGAGCGCTGTGCTGCACACTTCATTTTGTATCTGCATTAACGCATACACTACCGTCGGTGAGTTCGAGAAGGCCAAACAAACCGTGGACTCATCCGAGATTTAAGCACGGCAGGGGTGGTTTTCAGGAAGAAAATGACGAGTTTCCAATAACCGCTGGACTTATGGGGGCGAAAAAAATATCATAGTGTTGTAAAACAGGAGTTGTTTTACTCATATAGAGGTGTAATAGTTCTGATGTTTCTTAGATCTATTCCTATTGTTCACCTGCCAAACTTAGTTCTGCAATAATGTGAGAAGATTTTGTTGTTTATAATGAATAATCGCTAAGGGATGCGTCATGCATTCGACTTCACTACGTATCGTTGGAGGTGATTGAATGCACATCTGGCGTTTACAATGACTCGCGGTGGCCTACCGATGTATCGAGCCAGTGCTGCAATCCTCCCAGACAAGTCTGGTACAAATCTGCCAACCCCGGAAGGATGGAAGGTTTGGTGGGCCATGGACACGGGATCGATTCCACGTGTGTCGCAGTGGCGCCTTCAACCACTGCGCCACACGCACCTTTGTAATCAATATAATAGAGCATTTTCCACATGTCTATCCTAGGCGATGTATACGACTCATGGTGTCAAACGCGTCTTTTCAGGGTTCACCGTGCAGTCGCTCAGTGCAAAGCGTTTTGACATGTATTGAGTTGTGTGGGCATGTCAAAACGTGGTCGTGTGCACGGCGTGATAGCTGGGTATAAATAGTGGAAGATCGGTGCAGCCAACAGTTCTCGGCTCAGTTTTTTCACCATCGGTGTTACCCATTTCGAATATCGTACCATTATTACTTGTTTAAATATTCTTTTTGTAACGTTACAATATTACGTGGGTGGTTTCTCACAGATCTCTCCTGCTTTGTATACTTTGTGCCCCGATCACAATAATGTCTGAGGTGAACCTCGTTCTCAGTAACACAGTCGTTTGCTTTCAAATATGCCTAACCCAGTGCACTCGTATATATGGCGTATTCCAAAGAAAATCAATGTTTTTTGCATTACTTTGTATTTCGGGTTTGCTTCTTCTCGTCAAGTAGGAAGTCGCCATCTTTCTCTACTTAACTTAGTGACGATTTATTCACCCTGTCTTGATAAGGGGGATAATTTCTTGTTAGAGTGGTTGTTCATAATTTTGGAATATGGTAATGTCTTGTTGTTATGTCAGTAAGGTAAGGCAGATGAGGTGGGCTTTGTACCTTAACCGTTCTGGCTGTTGGAGCATCACTTTTAAGGACACTCATTGTCGTACCTCAGATTTGGACCTTTTCGACTGGTCATATTGATAATAAAGATAACTCCCTCTATAGATAATGCAGTTAGTGGTGTGTATTTCCGATTCTCTCACCATCCCTAACAATTAGAGACTGACGCGCAATCACATTTGGTTCGACGTAATGACCCATGGGTGTGGACGTGCACCCACTTCTTCGCAGTAGGTTAGTTCGCTGTATCGATCGATAGGCTGGCTGGCCAAGAGAGCGCACTGTGATGGGCACCCGACCAGGAAATCTATTAAGTATACTTGAAAATTTAGAACAAAACAACTGTTTTTTAACGAATTCCTTTCATGTGTGGGGGCTACACTGGTGAGGAGAAAGCATATATTGTAATCGAGTACATTATATCGTAAATGACGCGTACAAGTCGAACCGTAGTATGGAAAGAAATTTGTGTTCACCTTTGGGTGGTTCGTTTTCCGTCATCAAATTGGCAGTGTGATGTGCTACACTAGTTTCATACAAGAAAAAGTAAACTCGAAATGTGGTTTTTTTTTGTTTACATGCTTGCTTACTTGGATACTTGCATGGGCCGTCCTCACTGGTTGTGCGGGCCTCAGCATAACCTCCACTTTTTTAAGGAGATCTGCTGGTTCAGCCACTGTAGTTGCCTGGAATCCCGAGGTCAGCCTGGCCAAAGTCTGCCCCAGGTCGTCACCACCACAGGCGCCCTTGTGGATCAAGGGGAGATTTGCCACCATGCCATTAGTTTTGTACCAGGATGGTGATGGATCCTGGTATCGGTTTACTTAACTGAGCTTTCTGATGAAAACACCGGACTCCATCTCAGCTTGGGGGACCCTGCCGACACCCAGGAATACCTCACAGCGATGATGAGGCGGTAAACCGTTGGGAGGATTTACATATTTACTCCTCAAAGCCCTCTTCTAGAAAGGAGGGGATCCTTCGAATGGATCCAGCGGATTTGGAGGAAAAACTCGAGCTCTTACTTGAATACTCGGATACTTGGGCAGCCCGTCTTCACTAGTTGTGCGGGCGCCAGTACAATCTCCATTTTTCCTCTCTTTTTGGAGACTTGCGGGTTGAGCTATTATGGTTCTGTGAAATCCCGAGGTCAGCCTGGCTAAGGTCTGCCACGGAACTCGAGATCTGGAAATTAAAATTCGTAACATGAGAAAAAAAATGCAACAGAAAGCCCCCTCTGTATATGTGCTGTTCGTTTAAATTATTGCCAGCAACAAAAAACCAAGGTGAAGTGTACGCAAGTTTTCTCCTTCCAACAATCCTTTATCAACCTTCGTTTCAGTGCAGGCTCACACAACTCTGGCCTATTTGATCTCACATGCAGCAGAGGTCATGGATCGAGAAGTCGATCAAGAGGACGACGGTAAGGTAGATCAGTATCGCCGGCGTTTCCTAGAGATAAGTCGAAAACTTTAGGTCTTGGTTCAAGTGCTTCGTAAATACTATAGGGCGCTAATTTCTTGATGACTACCTGCTTAATGTGTGTTCGTTCAGGCGTGAACGTCAATTTGGACGCCGTTCAGACCAAAGCTTCTGTTATAAAAAAATCCACAACAGCGAAATATTTTCTGCTTGCTGTCGATTAGTCGGTGATTCCACGCCGGAACCCGTTATTGGCACCAAACCAAGTACGTGCTTCCGTTGCGCGATTTCATTTCGAATAATTCGCGCGCTGCAAAATATGGCACCGAAAGACAGGCTTGGATAGATGAAGAACAACGCCACTGGCTATGAACCATTCGAAGTGTGCAAATATTGCCACAGAAGATGGCACAGAATATGTGCACTACACAAGGTGTCTCCGGATGGGTTCGTTTGCAGCGTCCAAAGGAGAAACGCTACCCCAAGCCGAGAAATCATTTCACGGCAAAGAGATTGTCACAGAACAGAATGCCACAGTTCGTGGAATTCGTGCAGATGAAAAACAAGCCACTGACTATGAACCACTCGAACTGTGCAAATGTTGCCACAGAAGATGGCACAGAATGTGTGCACTACACAAGGTGTCTCCGGATGGGTTCATTTGCAACGTCCAAAGGAGAAACGCTACCCCAAGCCGAGAAATCATTTCACGGCAAAGAGATTGTCACAGAACAATGTCGCACTTCATGGAATTCGTGCAGATGAAAAACAAGCCACTGACTATGAACCACTCGAACTGTGCAAATGTTGCCACAGAAGATGGCACAGAATGTGTGCACTACACAAGGTGTCTCCGGGTGGGTTCATTTGCAACGTCCAAAGGAGAAACACTACCCGCTTCACTGCAAAGAGGTTGCCACAAAGCAGAATGCCACAGTTCGTGGAATCCGTGCAGACGAAGAACAAGGTCACTGACTAGGAGCCATTTGCAGTGTGCAAATGTTGCAACAGGAAATGGCATAGAATATGTGCTCTAAACAAATTGCCACCGGAAGGGTTCGTTTGCAACGTCTAAAGGAGAAACGCTACCCGCTTCACGGCAAAGAGATTGCCACTTAAGTTAGTGTCGCAGTTCTTGGAAGATCGGGTGAAAGCTTTCCTTAAGAACGGATTGCCAAATAATCCCGATCAATATGAGGTGATAATCGCATTTATTGCTTTTCAGGATTCATACCATGTTATAGAAAGGCATCCAATAGAACATGACTTCGTTATAAAATCTATGAAAGTTCGTTTTACACTTGTGTGAGTGAAGTTACTTCAATCGGGCGGTGCAAGAAGAATATTCTACTCGATACGACAACGAAGACCTACATGGCGATCACAAACGAATATCGACCATCAACTCAGATCATCGGCTCTGAAGAAGACGAAGACATTGAAAGTTTAGACAAATAAAGTTTTTTATTCAACCTATTGTTAGCTTCTCAATAAAAAAATACATCTTCATCCATGAGTTGCGACTAGACCTTAGGATTCGGGTAAGGCCTAAGGCCATGTACGTCGCCCGATCCAAAGGCTAGGCCCGTAATCAAAGCCTAAGCGTTAGTGGGTAAATTGAACCCAATAATTAAACGAGATCATGAGAACTGACTTATTAATAGTAAGACGATTACCGTGAAACGTCTAATCACGGCTATCCCAGAATTCGAGTTGGAATTAACACTGAAAAAAAAATCAACGACGTTAATGGGGAAAAAAATCGTCGTCTTATAGGCAACGTTTATGCATATCCAAATATTTTGTGAAATGTCGGATAGTAGGCAACGAACTGAATCAACTTGTGGCGGGATATACATGATGTGCGACGTTGAGTGGGGTTAAATGAAAAAGGAAATCAATTTAATTGGACAAATCTCAACTAGCACTAATGAAGTGATTGCAATACCCATTTCAACGGAACTTCACACATTCCCGATGTCGACGTGCGCTGGAAACTTCTCAAAATAACTAAGTAGTAAGAGCATTTATGAAAATGCCAAGTCTTCTCAATAGTTGTTATAGTTATTAAACGTGAAGTTGTTCTTTTATCCGTATTAGTCAGTTCACGATCTACCAGAAACCTAGCAAACTTATTTATGGGTGACTTGCTTACGATGCCTAATGATACCGATTTAATACCAAGGAACGATGAAGATTTACGGTAGACACGTTTACAACAGGCATCACGACTGAATATCCACTGTCACAATCACTAACACATTCGAGAATAAATGAGGCGTGCACAATCACTGTATAGCTAAGAACACTTCGGCACTTCAAATTCGAGCAAAGAAACCCTCAGCACACAAAAGGTGATACTAAATAAAACAAACTGGATTGATCTCTACGAATCTCTACTGATAAGATTGACGGAGTGGTATTCAGGCTTTGTAAATCCTGCAAACAGGCTCTCACTCGCTGTCGGCAATATGTCACCGTGTGCTAGTATGGAGTCTAGATGTCGACTTAATTTGCTTTTAGAACTCATCAACATTTTCTCGCCCACGGTTTCCATTAGTTCTAGAACGAAAGAAATAAGCATGTGAAGGTTATTTGCAGCATTGGGTTAGATTTTAACAAATTTTTTTTGAGTGTAGAAAGGCAAATCAAGGTTTGAACGGTTTCGGGTTTATCAGTTTGATACTACATACATCGTAAACGACACCATTCGAGAGATATTTGCGCAGGTACGTGCTTTGAGTGTCTAATTACCTAGAAGCACCTTCGTTAACAATAATTGAGAACGCCACATGAGTGTTCAAGTTCCACTGTGTTATGAAAAGAGTAGAATGTTAGTCATTAAAGAGTTAGAATAGCAAGCATTTCCAAACAAGCCGGTGGAAATATACTCAGAACTTATCACGAGTTCGCTGGAGATACGTCAGTGTTGAAGGTTGTCACTACTTATTCGAGGAAGTGCCGCTTGCTTTTATGGGAAATTCTGTAAGGTGAAGCTGCCGCTTTTCGGCCGGAATCCCGGTAACCAGGCGAACGCAAGCTGGCTGAGACATTTTGACTCGTGATCGTCTCAAGATGAGTTTTCTACTGAACTTATTGTCCAACAGTTTCTACTCTTAGGAAGCTTTGTGTTTAGGAATTCTTGAAGAAATCTGTTATTTTAATCAATTTGTTCCAGTTATTGCCACCGTCTCATTTTTAATCGGAAAATTTTAAAAGTTGTGTTGATATCTTAATGTCAAAAAAGATTTAGCTTCCCTAAGAACACATACAGCTACAACACAAATACTGTATTAGTTGGTCGGTGGACCATAGGCCTTCCAATCAATCTTTGAAACAGCCGAATATTTAGTAGCTCGAAGTAGAATGCTCCACCTTCTACGACTTTGTTATGCGGGATTTTATGACGATGCTACAGAACAAAGTCTAAAGCTGAGGTTATAATTTCTTATAAAAATAATAACCTCCCGGCGGTTTAGCTCATCGTTGTGGCTGGGAGGTGTCCTGGGTGTTGGAGTGTGATGTACAGAGAGAATTCATTCCCTGGTAAGGTCTCCCATGGCGATAACGAGTCCAGCGTTTAAACAGGAAGCCTAGCTAAAAGTAAACTAATACCAGGGTCTACCACCGTCCTGGTATCAACGTCGCATGGTAGCAAATCTCCCTCTGATCCACATGGGCTGCGACTGCCCGTGGTGGTGAATGCCTGGGGCAGACTTTGGCTAGGCTGACCTCGGGACTCCAGGGAGCCACAGTGGCTTAACCAGCAAGTCTCCGGGTGGTGGATATTGTGGTGGGGCCCGCACAACCACTGAGGATGGGCCATTCAAGTATCAAGTGAGTAAAAGTAGTAACAATGCAATATTAACAATGTGACGATATAGAGGAGGGTGAAGGATACAAGCGCCGGTACCAAGAATGACCCTCGAGAGAGAACTGCTAGAGAGGTTTGTGGAGAAGACTGTGTGAAGAGTAACTTCAGCCTGAAGAATCTGATTACATACGCACTCTCATAGGAGAAATTCAGCCAGAGTAGTAGAAGAGATAGTTTTGAAGAGGGGGGTGAAAGAACTTTGCTCTTTGAAGATGACCAACTAGTGCAAGGCCACAGCATAGCTGGTTGAGGAGCGACTAGTGGATAAAGGTTGCACGTTTGATTGAGAAGATGATTAGGAAGTACGAAGACAATTGTGATTACAAGCAAATATAGCCATTGTAGAAGATGTAAAATAATGCAGGGAATTGGAACTATTCACAGAATGTTTTTAGATTTTTGTTTTACCTGTCTTCACATCTAATGCGCGGATCCCACCACAACTTCTCACATTCAATTCGTTTCCTCGCATCCATCATCTACGAGGATTTTCCAACTTTGCGTGTGGCTTCGATTGCTGCTTGAGGATTTTCATTTCACCTTGAATGTGGTAGAATGCTGGTCGAACAATTACGCTTAGAGTCTTGAGATAGCCGTGCTGGAGCGTTCGCAAATGGATTGCAGAGAGTGATTTTTCTTCCCATATAAGTCCGGTACCAATTTGTCGACCAGAGAGAGATAAGAGGCTTGGTTGGCCCGCAGCGGAATCGAACTAGCACCGTGCTCGTAATGATGGGCAACTACCACTGTGCTATCCGCCCTTATTCAGCGAATAGTTACTTTAAATATCCTACTTCACATCCATCACATGCTACGATGTCGAGTTCGAATATCGAAAGAAACTACTTCTCTGTGCCTACTAGTACTACGCGTAAGCTCTCTCTTCACACCTCACTGAAACGACTCGAAATTTATTGCTCTTTTTGTTGACGAAAAACATACTCTAAGCTCCAAGGATTGAATAATACAGCTCTTGTTTTACGCTTAAGCTCATTGTATGCACTGTTCTAAACGCAAGGAAGTGCGTTACATTCACATTCCTTTTCTATAAAGTTCTTGACGCATTTGAGCATTGAGTTGCACGTAGAAGAAAATGGAACCTTCTTTCCTTCTCACCGCCGTCACTCGTATGTGAATGATGTAAATTTCTGAAGATGAGCAGTTGAACAGCAGTTGAACGGAGTGATTAAGGATAGTTTAATGGCTAAAGAAACACTCAAATAACACTTTGTATTCTCTAACAAAAAATTGCTTTTGCATTCCAGAACGCCCAACTCTACTCTAGACTTAAAATTTCCTAAAGAATAGGACCATAACGAAAGAGACCATGTCATTGTAAATCGAAGACTCGCCTAACCAATGTTGATGTTGGCTCAAAATTCTCCACGGAATCTCACCACTGCCTCCTTTGCTCCAGATTTCATTTTTTAGCGTAAAGGGAAGAAACTCGCTAGGTTCGGAAAATCAAATCCGACAGTCACCACAAACTATGATTATTTAAGATTAAATAGTCGACTATAGTGGAGGGTAGAAGAGTGTTAGAGATGCCCACTAACACAAGCACGGTGATGGCTCGATCCCACTCGTAGCCCTCCCAATCTCTCATCCCTCCGACGTCGACAAATTGGTTCTGAACATGTCCGGGAAAAGTTCACTCTTAGCAATCTAGAAAAGAACGCCATTGCCCAGCTTTCTCTGGACTCTAGAAAGAATGACTTGACCAACATTTTACGACAATCACAATCAAATGAAAATCCTCAAGCAGTAACCGAAGCCAGACGTTAAAGTTGGAAGACCTTCATTGATAATAGATGCGTGAAAACGAATCAAATGGTAGAAGCGCTGGGATCCGCACAGTGGGTGAGAAGGAAAGGTCCTGTAAAAAAGAAAGCCAGCTCTTGGAAATGTACCGTTGTCAATAACAACGACAGGGAATGCAGCATTCAAAATCTTGATGACAGCTTAACATCTTCCCGTCACCGCTATTAAATCTGAGAGTTCCAAACTCGAGCTGATATCTCAGGAAGTTTCCTACTAGCGCTGTCTTTATTTGTGAGGGTGAGGGGAGAGGTGATGAACCAGTATGTTTCTACCAGTTGGCTTTCAGTAGCACTTCATAATGTAGCGGTTTTCGCTTAAGTTAATTTGAACATTCAGAAGTGTTGATTTGATAATTGAAAACATTTGTCTATTTCCTTTTGTGTAGAGCAAATGACAAAACAGCCATCTACATATCTACGGTATAGAATGGCAGAACATTGATTACTGGTGCCTTCACCTGTGACATAAATTCAATGGCAAGGCTTGGTGCCAGTCGCTGTCCCATTGACACCCCACTCATTGCTGCGAAATACTTCCCGGACCCAATTTGCAACTGTAGGAGTAGAAACTTACTAGGATAAACACAGAGTTACCATCTATTCAGTTTGAATAGAGACCACTGTGCTTGATCGGTTTTCCGCTTAATAGTTCGGTAAGGAAGCACATGAAGACGTTTACTGGGATTCTATTATGTACTCTTGGCTCCCCCTGACGGCTGATCGCCTCATCGTGGCTGGTAGGTGTTTCTCTGTGTAGGGCTGCGATGTAGGATAGGAGGATTCATCCGCCTGGCGGGGTTTCCCAAGCTGATAAGAAGTCCGGCGTTTCCATTAGGAAGCCCAGCTAGGAATAAACCAATACCAGGATCCGTCACCGCCCTGATACTAAACCAGCAGGATCCGTCACCGCCCTGATACTAAACCAGTCGCATGGTGGCAAATCTCCCGATGATCCACAAGGTCGGCGACTACCTGTGGTGGTGACGACATGGCGCAGACTTTGACCAGGTTGACCTCGGTACTCCAGGGAACCACAACGGCTAAACCAGCAATAAACAAAGGATAAAGCGTTCCCTGAGGGATGCACCATGCATTCGACTTCATTAAGCATCCTTCGGAGGTGACTGAATGCATATCTGGCCTTTACAATGACTCGCGGTGACCTACCTATGTATCGAGCCAGTGCTGCTACCCTCCCAGACAAGTCTTGTACCAATCTGCCGACCCTGGAAGGATGGAGGGCTTAGTGGGCCATAAGTGCGGAGATCGATTCCACGTGTGTGTCGCAGTGGTGCCTCCAAACCAGCAATACTCCGAAAAAATAAAGGTTATGCTGGCGCCCGCACAACCTGTGAGGATAGGCCACCAAAGGTTCAAAGTAAAGTATAGTCTCGCTCTTCACAAATGGTTGCGAAAAAATCTGAACTAGATCCAATCGGGTTGCAAATCTCAACAAAACATCATGAACTTGGATAATTCCCTCACTGCCTGCTCCTTTTTTTTTAAAATTATCGACGTATTTCGAATTAAAAAATTTTGACACCGTAATAAACCGGCTTTTCATCTTAAATGAACGTCTCCTCACTCGTATTAAATCTTTTCCTTTCGGTGGGAAGCAACTACGACTGATATCTTTTTGCTAAGAAGGCGCAACTTTTTCTCGTTCTCCCCGATGAAATACTGTTTTCTTGAAGAACACAGATGAAGTTCTCCCTTTTTTCCCGTTAAAGGTCGTCTGCTCAATGGCGAAGAGTGTTTCAGCAATAATAATTCCAGTGATGCTTACATATTTGCAAAACTCCACACCCCATTTCTCTGGGGTGGGCTCGAGAACGATAGATATTCCACTTTCCGGTGGCTAACGTGTTCACCACTATACCATGCTGGTCTTTCGTTTCGCCTTTCTCTCAGCAGTGTTTCTACAGGTGCTATTAGCAATCACCCGTCAACGGGGTTTATCTGTAGAGCACAAATCGGCATTGAGCCCTGTTAAACCAAAACTACCGCATAATTTGCAACATAATGACTTTTTACTTACTGTCTATCTTTTTACACTGCAAGGTTTAATGTAAAATATAACCACAATGATGCCGAGTTATTCTTAAAACTCCGGACTACCGGTGTCCGCAGTGGGGTTGCACACGCTATCGTAACGACGCAACAGTGTCCTGAAAGGTACCATTGACTTTAAGGTTGTAAATTTGGGTTGAACATCCAAAATGCTTCTTTTTTATTTCGAATTATAAGCTATTTCGTTGTTAAAGTAGCAGTTAGATAGTGTTATCTAACCTCATTGTGACAGAGTGTGCATGGTAAGCTCCTCATTTAATTATGCCTTCTAGGTTCTCAAATACTAGTGTAATCGAAAAACCGCCTTCGACATGAATGGGTTAAAGTGCTGTTTCATTCCAAACCTACTTATCGGATCTTATTACATGATTTCGGTACTACTAGACGAATGCCTTTCTGAGCTCTCTTGTAAGAATGAAGGTTGCGAAACACATGTTAAGCGGTTTTTCTCGGAGGTTTCCTCGACCATGAGGGAATGCTGACTCGCCACTTGATCTCGTGATTTTACACGTCGTCTACTTCGAAGTTAAAAACCCATAACGCCTACACGAGCACTTTAGTTTCCATTCGAACTATGCCCAGCGACCATACGGACACTATACTGTTCAGATAAAGTTTAATCGGTTACATAGATGTGTTTTTGAGGGCGCTCGTAACTCAGTGGTTAGAGGCGCTCACCAATACACATTGGATCGATTTTGCGCCCCAGGTTCGCTGATCCTTCTATCCATCCGGGGTAGGCGAAATCGTACCAGATCTGTCTAAGCAGCACTGACACAACGCATCGTCAGGCCATCGAGAACCACTCTATAGGCTAGATATACATTCATTTTCTTCTAACAATTCTCGATGAAGTCGAATGCATAGCGCATCCCTCAGGAATTGTTCGATGCAGAGAACCTTACCTTTTATGCCTTTTTCTATACTCACTCTATAGCTAAGTGAAGGCGGATCAAAGCAGCAAAGGTGAGACTATAAAAACTATTCTCAACAGTTTTTAATTTATAAAAAAATTCTCTGTCGGACAAGTCCATTTCGCGCTGGTGCACCCTGAAATGCGACACATCGGAAAATACGCTGAACATGTGGAAATAAGCTATCAAGAAAACTTTGTGCACGTTGTTTATGAATAAATGTGTCGAGAATGTGGACAGCTGTAAACTATTGGCTCGGATCATCGACTCTGATGAAGACGAAGACGTCGAAACGTTAGCCGAATAAAGCTAATTTATCAATCTCGTGTAAGCTCAACAGTTTAGGCACATATTGATTATTTTGCTACTGAAGTTAAATAACGGTCGGTTTAAATACACCGTTGAGAAGAGAAAAAAATTACAAATTATGTCTAGGAAGTGCTGGGCATCAACATAGGTCACCGATGTTATTCATGGCCTTGCATGTTTAGGGAACAATTATCATTGGTTATCATAGTATTTTCTGCAGACGTTCTCGGATGAAGCTCTCGGCGTTGACCAGTTCCTGAGGGATGCGCCATGCATTCGACCTCATTACGTATCGTTGGAGGTGACTGGATGCATATTTGGCCTTTAGAATGGCTCGCGGTGGCCTGCCGATGTATCGAGCCAGTGCTGCTATCCTCGCAGACAAGTTTGGTACCAATTTGCCGACCCAGGAGGTATGGAAGGCTTGGTGGGCCATGGGCGCGGGGATCGATTCCACCTGGGTGTCGCAGCGGTGCCTCCGACCACTGCGGCACACGCGCCCGTTCTAAAAAATAGTTCTCAAAATAACTTATATAAGCATCTAAAACCTTCATAATTTATCAAGTTCCGTTCACGAAGATTAAAAGGTTTGGCAGAACGACATCCAATTGTGCCATTGGAATGTGAGGAAACGTCATATTTTTCGATCAAAATCAAATGTTCCTTCTGTTAATAATAGCACCACATAGTTTAGTCGCCCACTTAGTCCTTCAATTAAGCAGGTGACTTTGATTTATTCGCTAATTCACTGTAGTGACCCGTCCTGAAATGGTTTGGAAGGCTGCCTTCAATATTTTACTGTGTCGTGACCGAAGAAGTGCTTCATTCGCTGCGATATGTGGCCTTTGAGTATATGGAGTGTTCTATCCATCCCGGTATATTGAAATAATCTTATATCGAACGTAGTTTTTTCTCAAATCATAAGATAACAGTGGCACAAAGTTTGCAGGTGATCAGGTATTGAATGGTTCCTATGGATCGGTTTCCTCCTGGAAAGCCACAGAAGTGATCCAAGCCATTGGTCACCGCATGCACTCTTAATACAATTAAACTACAAGATAACTGCTTTTCATGTGCGACCATTAACGGGCAGTGAACAGTGAAAAACAATGATAACTTCATATTACTTATGACGTGAAGTCGTTGACCGCGATTAGGTGCAGATTGTGGCAATAGATGGTCCCTTTTCATCTTGAAAACATCGTGTGACTAGGAAAGGTCGCACACCCTAAACTGTGGAAAGGAAGATTCGCAAAAACTATTGAAAGAAAGAATTCAAATATTGACTAGTTTCTTTAATAGCAACATATCGCATTGTCTTCCGCAACTCCATCTTCTTCACGATCATTCTGAAGTGCTGGTTGATCGAAGGAAACTCTCAACTGCTAAATTCTCAACCGTTGAATGGAAAAGTGCGACTGAAAACGGAAAGCGATAACAAAGAAATAGAAAGGGATCAAAAACTCTGACAATGAAGTAACATGAAGTACTTCCTCCAATGTTTGCAAATTCTTACTCCACTCTTAAGCCTCACTAGTGTCTTCGGAAGCGTCACCATCACTAACCAGCCAGACTTCATCGAAGACTTAGTCTAGTTCTTCAATTAAAGCCATGCGCTCTACACAATCAAACTGCTGACCAGCTCAATGATAAACTAGAATCTCAGGATCCGAAAATCATGTGACGCATCATCATAACAGTGAGGAACTCATAGGCAACAAAGTGGGAACCGTTTTCAACAAAGTAAAAAGTTCCAAAAATAACCACTGGTTATTTTTGCTGTATTCATGGGACTACCCGAGATGGGCAAAAAACCTGCGAATAAAGAACTCGAAACATTGCATCTTTGAGGAGCGCCAATGCGCTGAAACGTTAGCTACAACAAACATCTCACATCTACCCTATGAAAGCTCATAAAGAGAAAAAAAATTCTGACTACTTATGCCGATATTGAACAGAGGTTGTTAGTTGGAAATATTATTAATTGGTTTGCACAATTACTAATAACAATTGTGCAGCTGTGCCTAAGACTAGAACCCAAGGGCAACCTGCAGTTTCTTGTAACACAACAACGAAAATCGAACAGGATACTAATGTATATCGTTTTCATCGGAATTTCATATTTGCTCAGGAAAAATGAAAAAAAACAATTTTCTTTATTAGAGCTGTTTTTACTAAACAAACTGGGTAAGGACACCTTTACTGTTACGCTGGGCATTTCTAGTGATGGACTTCTGTTAGTGACAACATACGAGATTAAAAAAGATGTAGGAAATAGAGAATTAGCCATTTCTTTTTAATAACACAGACTGTTCTACTATGGCAGTTGTCAGTAGAAAATAGGCCTTGGAGTCCATTCTCTACACCGAATAACCACTAGCTCGAACTAGAATTGCACGACTTCGCAGGAATTTCGACGCGTATCTTTTGATGTGAAACATCACAAAAAGCTTCACGTCGGCAGCAGTGGACAAGAATATAACGAGGGACCACTCATTGTTGCAACGATTTCTACGGCGACGATCTCGATGTTGAACGTACGCTTGGAGAGCACCAACGTGACCAAATAAGTCACTAGAAAAACGTTTTTAACAACTAAACTTTTATCTTCAGTCGCTGATGTCTGAAAGTTTTTTGCCGCAATTCGACCTCCGCCTGCCACCGCAGTTTTTTTCCCGCAGAAAAGGAAGAAAACCGAAAAAACTGAGCTAGTGGTGTGTCGAAATAATCGTCAATTTCAGTTTGACATGTCCACCTGGCT
This sequence comes from Angiostrongylus vasorum, assembly GCA_018806985.1. Lineage (NCBI taxonomy): Eukaryota > Metazoa > Nematoda > Chromadorea > Rhabditida > Metastrongylidae > Angiostrongylus > Angiostrongylus vasorum. The sequence continues at coordinate 331,038 of JADANN010000098.1, read as the reverse complement.
TACGGGAATACACCTTTCCGATAGAATTCATGAGGAATATAATCGGCTTATCCAGCACCTTTTTAGATGCTAAAATAGCCGACTCATCGAAAGATAACAATAACATGTCTTTGTCCAAGCCCACTCGTCTTGGCTCAGTTTTCGTTTGTCGTTACATCATCCTTCTAAAATAAATGATCAGCCAAAGATAAGAGGAGAACGTAGTGACCTGCTACTAACCATTTATGCACTTTCATTAATATTTTTTTCTTTCTAGGCCTTGCTATTAGAAAAAATTTAGAGTATTAGTTAGTGACACTTTCCAACACTTACAGCAGGTAAGTCTCGTTTTGCCCTGCTTTCGAGCACACCATGCCCTACGTCCCTCCAGGTCAGCACCAGGCAGTGATTATGCAGTTTCGATATACATTCGAGCATTTCTGCTGTGACAGACGAGTTTCAGTCAACGGCGAACCCATCATAGATTCATTGGTGCTAAAAGCTACTTTTTCCATCCGTTCCTTTACCATTAGAAATAATAGTTATGAAGAGTACACAATAGATTACTAGTGAATGCCTTCGCATTCTTCCTTATTAAACCAGTGGACAGAAAAAACCATGAAGCACAGTGCTCTCATTCAAACTGTTGGGATGGAGATTCAGTGTTTATCTTAGTAAGCTTCTGCTTTTATGCTTACAAATTGTTGGTCTTTTCAACAAACAAGCACCATTTTAAACAAAGAAAGTATAAATAGTAACGATAATAATGGCAATACTAGCTCGAAAGACCGGGGCCTTCTTCGGCATTATTAACCAATTTATGTCATACCAACTACACTTGTTGAGCTAACGCGATCTTGTTCTCACTTGTGTGGACACGTGGCGCCACGTGTGATGGTGCGGCACATCTATATAAGATTAAGTTTCTACTCTGGGTAAGGTTTATTGGTCGTGGTATGCGAGCTGCGCGCGGGTATTGTCACTCTTCGACGAAGAAAGCCGTGAGTTCTTTTTAACAATCCAGGTTTTTGCCTTTATGATACACCTGGATTCTGACGAAAGCGAAATCGCCAAACGTCAGAGTCGAGAGGTGCACACTGGCATAATATGTTTTAGCTATTTGAATGAACTGAATTTCCGAGGAAAGAGAAAAGTTTCCCAGTATACCGCTTACAAAAATTGTTGTTTGTTATCAGAGTGCTAAAGAAAAATTGCTTTTCCTTAATGGTTGCAATCCAACTACAGTCATTTGTTTTCACGGTGAACATAATCTTATGAGGGATGTCACTTCTTTCCAGCGGCAAGAACAGTCCTGCGTAGAAAGGCAGTGGCGACTGTCCCTGCTTTCTTGTTTCCGGTACTCCGCATTTTATTTTTTATCTGCATTAGCACATATAAGACCATCGTCAGATTCGGGGAGCTTAAACAAACCGTGAACTCATCCGCGACTTAAACACGTCAACACTGGTTTTTCCGAGAGTAAACGAGGAAGTTTCGATTGAGATATTTGCAAAACTCCGGACGGCAGGTGTCTGCGGTGGGCAACAAACACGCTTTTGTCCTTTCCGGGGGGTAGCGCGCTCACCACCACACCATGCGGGTCCTTCGTTTCTCCTGTTTTGCAGCTAGTTCTATCGATCTCTGCCATCAGCAATCGCCCGTAAGCGGCATTGCAGACACCTGCGGTCCAGAGTTTTGCAAATATCTCAGCATCATTGCAGTTGTATCGGAGCATTTCTCATATCTGTCAATCTTACGCGATGGTCACAGCCACGTCTTTCCAAGGTTCACAGTACAGTCGCTCAATGCTTAACGTGTTGACATGTATTAAGTGTTACGAATAAGTCCAAGACATGGTAGCTTGGTAGTAAATAGTGGTAAATCGGTGGAACCAACAATTCACAGCTCTGCTTTTGGCCATCGGCTTAACATGCATTGCGAATATCGCAGTATTAGTAGTTGTTTAAGCAGTCATTTGTAAAGTCCACTATAAAGGATCAAATAAAGGATAAAGCTCTCAGCGTTGACCAATCCCTAAGGTATGCGTCATGCATTCAATTTCATTAAGCATCGTTTGGAGGTGATTGAAGGCATATCTAGCCCTGGCAATGACTCATGGTGGCCTACCGATGTATTGAGTCAGTGCTGCTATCCTCCCAGACAAGTCTGGTACCAATTTTCCGACCCCAGAGGGATGGAAGGCTTGGTGGGCCATGGACGCGGGGACCGATTCCACGTGTATGTTGTAGGGCGCCTTCAACCACTGCGCGACACGCGCCTTAACGTTCACCATATTGCATAGTTTTTCACAGACTCCTCCTACTTTGTACATATTGTGCTCAGGTCACAGAGATCTGTGATGAATTCAGTTCTTAATAGCACAGTCGTTTGCTTTAAAGTAAGCGCAAGCGATTGCACTCGTATATCTGGCTTATTCTAATGGAAATCAATCACTTTAGTACTGCTGTGTATTTCAAATTTGCTTCATCTCATCGAATAGAAAGTCGCAACGTTTCTCTAGTTAATATTCGCTCATCGTAGAATTTTTCAGCCTATCTTGATGGGGGCAAAGTTTCTTGTGAAAGTGATGGTTCACGGTTTTCGAATATGGTAATCTTTTTGGGTTAGGTCTGTCAAGTAAGGCAAATGAAGTAGATTTTGGTACCTTAGCCGTTCTGGCTTTCGGAGCATCTCTCTTAACGATGCTCATTGTTGTGTCTCAGATTTAGACCTTTTCGACTGACCTCTATAGATGATACAGTTAATGGTGTGTGATTTGTGTTTTCACTTGACTCAGAGTCCTCTACAATTAGATACTGACGTAGCGGATTTAAACTCACATTTGGTTCTACTTAATGACGCATGCGCGTGGATATTAATCCATTTCTTCACAGCCGGTTGCTGTGCTGTAGAAAAAGGCGTCCTGTGGCATTTATTGTAGCCAATAGATAGGCTATCTGAAAGTGATCACTTTCATATATTGTAGTCAAGTAAATTACACCGCTATTCTTCCCAACAGTTTACCACGTCGTCCTAGCTAGGAGGTGTTCCTGGGTGTCGGGCTGCCATGTACAGCGAGGGGATTTGTCCCTCCAGCAGGGGCACTCCCAAGCTGAAAAGAAGGCCAGCGTTTCCATCAGGAAGCCCAGCTAAGAGTAAATCAATAACAGGATCCACGCCGTTCTAGTATCAAACTAGTCGCATGATGGCAAATGTCCCTCTGAACCACAAGTGCGGCGACTGCCTGTGGTGGTGACGTCCAGGAGCAGACGTTGGCTAGTCTGGACTCAGGACTTCTGGGAAGCAATGACTAAACCTGCAAAACTCCGGAAAAATGGGAATTATACTAGGGCCCGTACAACAATTAAAGACAGGCCATCCAAGTGTTCAAATATATCGTAAATGTCTTGTACAAGATGAACTGAAACATGGATGCAACTCTGTATTCACGATTGGATAGTTCATTTGCCATCATCGGATTAGTTGTGTGAGGTGCTACACAATGTTCATACAAGAAGAATTAAACTTAAACTGTGATTTACTTCTTGACGGGTTATATGCTTACATCTCTAAGACCCTTTGTAGAAGGAAGGAGATCTTTCGAATGGAGCCAGAAAATTTGAAAGAAAGAACTCGAGAACTAGAAAATCAAATTAGTAACATGGGAAGAAAGCCCAACAAAAGGCTTCCTCTCTCTGTGTGTCTATCGGGAAGATTGTTAATAACAACGAAATAATTGAGGTGGAGTATATGCTAGTTTTCTCTTTCAAACAATCGTCTGTTATCTTTATCTTTAGTGGCGGACTCACAAATGTTTGTCGTGCTTGAGCGCAAATAAAACAGAGATCTTGGTTCTAGAAGCCAATCAAGAAAATGAAGGTAGGATAGCTTCTTATTGGTGGTATACCTACCTCACAATCGAAAACTTTAGTAGTTGCTACCTGTGTATTGTAAATTCTTCAGGACCCTAATTTGTTACAGACCATCTGCTGAATGTGGATTTGTTCAGGTGTAACCGTCAACTTGGACATTCTTCAGATCAAAAGTGCTACTGACCAATTTGAACAGACGAAGAACAACGCCGTTGACTATGAATCGTTTGAAGTGTGCAAAAGTTGCCACAGAAATTGGCAGAGAATATGTGTAGTTGGCATCTAAACGGAGTATCCGGAAGAATTCGTATGCGGTACAAGACAAGAAGAAGCGCTACCCGAAACTATGTAATGGTTTCGAGGCAAAGAGGTTGCCAAATAACAGAATGTCACAGTTCTTGGAAGATCGGGCAATTAAACACAACTTAAGAACGGATTACCAAAGAACCCTGATCAGTATGAGGTGATAATCGTACATTTATTGCTTTTTCGCCATTCATACCATGTTATAGGGAAAGCTTCCAATAGAATATGACTTCTTTATAAAATCTATGGAAGTTCGTTTTGTGCTTATATAGGTGAGGTTACTTCAATCGGGAGGTGCTAGAAGATGATTCTGCTCGTTACGACTGCGAAGACAGACGTGAGCGCGAACGACTATGGACCATCAACTCGGATCAGCGGCTCTAAAAGAAGATCAAAGTGTCGAAACGTTGGGTGAATAAAGTCTTCTTTATCAATGTTATTTTAATCCTCTCAATGAAAAATTACATCTTCTCTATGAGTTGCGACTTGATCTTAGAATGCAGGCAAGGCCTGAGACCAAGCACATGCTCTATGGCTAGGGGTTGGCCCGTATTCAAAAGCCTAAGCGTTAGTCGGTAAATTAAGCTCAATGATTAAACGAAATCATGAGAACTGATTTAATAATGCCGATTACCGTGAGACATCCAATCACGGCTCTCCCAGTATTCGAGTTGGAATCAACACCACCAAAATTCAACAAAATTAATTGGGAAAAGAAAATCGTTATCTTATAGGCCAACCTTTGCGCATATCCGCACACTTTCATTGATGACGAATGCCAGGCAATGAACCGAAATGCAATGGGTAGCGGGATATGCGTGGTGTGCGATTTCGGGATGGGTGAAATGAAAAGGGATGTCAATTTATAAATGTGTCGCTTTCTTCTTCAGCAATCGCGAGGCCGTTATTCAGCACACCTTTGCTTCCTTACACATCGAACACATACTACGAAACGGTAGCTGACTTTTCGGCAACACCGCGTTCTTCAGACCCTGGCAGGGTAAACTGTAATTTATTAGGTCAGAAGTTTCAACAGCGCACAAGCACAAAGATGAAATTCTGAACGACAATTGCACGATCGCTGGCTTCTCAGAGTCGCATATAGTTTGTGACTCCACCACTCCAAATCAAAAATCATTTCTGAGATACCGGGCTAGATCGCGTGTTATCTCTGAGCACTACTTCCTGCTTTTCATTTACGGATTCTTGGCATTTATCCAGAAAAGCCTCGAGAAGTTCGGTGTTTTGGGATCCTGTGCGAGGATGGCTACCTTTACATCAAAATCGTCTCCGTTATGATTTTATATCTTATGTGCCCATAGTGGGGTACTTTGCCTTACTTTTGTTTACCATCTAGGTGCTCTTTTGTACGGATACATAACGGTCTGCCCGTTTCGCCAATGTTTTCATCTCCGCAAATACTAAAAGAGATCAGGTATATCGTACCTGAACTCATGCAGTCACCGTCCTTGCCATAAGGGCACATTACTTAATTTTGTGTTTCACATAGACTTATTGCCACCGACTCCTCTAAATCTGCCCTTCCTAACTGTCATTTCATACACTTATTTCATTGCTAATAAAGGGCAAGATAAAAGGGATTTTGTTTCGGCCATACCGTTAGTTTTGGAACGTCGCCCTCCTTCTAAACTTATCACATGTGAACCCTACACTGTTGGTCTCCACGTGACATACTCATTGAAAGACTAGTAGAAAGCGGTGAATGTGCAAAGAAGCTATTTTTGTATTCACTGAGATTGAAATCTTGGGTTAAAGTCTGCCTCAGGTCGTCATCACCTCAGCAGTCGCTGCCCTTGTGGATCAGAGGGAGATTTGCCACATGTAAATAGTTTGATACTAGGACGGTGGTGGATCCCGTCATAGGTTTACTCTTAGCTAGTCTTCCTGATGGAAACGCCGGACTCGTTCTCAGCTTGGGAGACCCTGCCAGAGGAATGAATCCTTCCGTTGTAGATCGCAGTCGACCACACAGGAACAGCCCCCAGACACGATGAGGTGGTAGACTATTGGGAAGACCGACTAGTTTAAAACCGTGAAACTGGCACACAACCAAAAAAGGCATCGGGAACTGTAAAAAAAACTATATCGTGCATTGTGTGCGGAAGAAAAGGTTGCATTGTTCGTTATATGAGGCATACAATGTTCAATATTAAATCGGCAACCCACTCTTATTTCATTTAGCACCAAAACTACTTTGACGGCGTACGATTCTGCAAATGTCGCAGCAGTAAAGACACTGTGAAAAAGTGTCTATTTCACTAGCGAAAAAGAAAATTAAGTGCTGGCAGCAATGCGGTTGGATGGTTGACAACTGTAACACGGTACAGTACAAAGAAATCAGAATACACATCTAAGAAATGCAGCAAACTCACTTCAAAAAAATGGAAATATTAGAAATGTGATGCGACTCTAATTAAGTGTTCTTCCTTAGTGGAGGAAAGCAAAAACGACTGTGAAGAAGGCGGGACTGCCGATACCTCAGTTCTACTGAAACAAAGAATGAAGTAACACCTCGCGTTTGCTCAACAAGATTATCGAGAATTATTTGATCAGTTCCGAGGTTAATAGAAACTCGGTCCTGGAAAACATTAAAGTTAAACTCCCGAAGTCACCTAGTTTAAGGTAAAAGTATAACGCAACTAAGAAAGGTCAGTCAGTCGTTTACACCAGCAAGCCCAGCTAAGAGTAAACCAATACCAGGATCCACCACCGTCCTGATGTCAAATTAGTCGCATAGTGGCAAATCTCCCTCAGATCCACAAAGACGAGGGGCTGCATGTGGTGATGGTGACCTGTGGCAGACTTTGGCTAGGCTGACCTTGGGAGTCCCCAGGGAACCACAATGGCTGAACCAGCAAAACTCCAAAACAATGGAAATTATGCTGGGGCCCGCACAGCCAGTGAGGACGGGCCATCCAAGTATCCAAGTAACCAAGCAACTGGTTCAGCACTGCGTCTAGGATCATTTGCAGATGATATCAGTACTATTTTTGTTCTACACTGTGGTGAATAATTTTTTCAGCCTTTATTCCCACATTCTTTAGATTCTTTGACACATTCACTGCGAAGTTGGTCTTTCGCCGACAGTTGGCCATTTCTTCATTAATAGACAGAGGAGTTGAGAACTTTACAGATTTGTAGAAGAAACTGTGCTCTTACGTCATGGAGTTCTGCTCAATCTTTAATGTACACTTTTAAATTTTTTGATTGTGGTTAGAATTAGACTTTACCAAAAAGGCTACAATGGAATGCAATTTTTTAATACTTTTAAAGATGAACGCATACACCATTAATACACTGGGATGCATCGTCATTCACTTCTGGACCAAATTGCTCCGGTCCAATTGCTCAGCTTTACTACGAGCCTCAATGAAAAAAAAGTCTCGTAGGCTCCGGGAAATCAGAATATCGTCTTTGTAGAATAAGATGACCCATACTTTGTTGGCAAAAACCTGTGGATTGCTATGGTTTTAGCTTGAATTAGTAATGTTCAATAAAATCTGAGAGATCGGTTTGAATTTGAATACGGGTCAGTATTCTCACATCGTACGTGTTGTAATCAATGCGCATCGTCGTATCTTTGTCGCTCTTGGACGAAATGTCCGGAATTCAGAATCAGAATCACGATAGACATAGTGTGTTTTCAACGATTGTAAAAAACCATGATAACACATCCCTAGGAATTACTTCCTTTTATCCTTGAGATTGATCAGTAATTCACTGCTTTTTCTTGATGAGCAAACACGAGGTTGTTGTTACAGCAAGATTTATTCAATACAATGCTGGCTGACGACTCGGCGGTTTCGCCATCCTCAGAGTCATTCCGTTGTTCTTAAGTTCTCCAGTTAATGCAATAAAATATTTATGCTTTTGCAACAATAGCAAAACAAAGGCACTGATCCGTATCCAATCTGTGAAACCGGAAGATGTTCTACTCTTCTGAAGTTTTAGACGAAATCTAAATCGTGCATTATCTAAGGGTCCGACTATATTGTAGTTTCTGTTCACAACAATCGATCAGCCTTTCCAAATGTAAGATTTCAGTCAAGGAGAAGAAGGGAAGGCACACACTAGAAATTTATGCTGAATTTGTGAAGAGATGAGTAAAGCGTATTCTGCGTGCTTTTTGTCAGTCATTCAAAAAATTTACATAGTAGACTTTGTACAAGACGATATTGTCTTCCGTGTCACGATGGCAGACATCACTAGGAAACAGTCTGAGGAGAAAACCTCAAATCCATTGCTTCACTACGATTTAGTTAAAAGTGAGTGATAGCCGTATGTGAAGAATGACGATGAGGATTATTGTTTCTTCTCAGACGACTCGCTTTCGAGCATCGACTCCTCCTCGGCAGTTGGCATCTCGTTCAACGACACCATGTCCAGGTTCACTCCTTTCGTCTCAACCTGAAACGCTATTTGCTATTATCACAGCGGTAGCTCAAGTCTGTCTTTATTCTCTCCCTCGCAAAACACCACAATATGCCCACAAACTCCACTTTTAAAAGTGTTTCTTATAAGGAAGAAATAAATCAGTAAATGAAATCATGAGCGCCACAGATTGCTAGACTTCACAAGTGCTCAGAGTTGATTGGGAACCATTTTAAAACCCACAGAAAATGAGAAATCTCGCTACTGAAATCTCCACTTGACACTTGACACTTGAACGGCTCGTCCTCACTGGTTGTGCGGGCCCCCTGCATAACAACCATTTATCGGAGATTTGTTGGTTAAGCCATTGTGGTTCCCTGGAATCCCGAGGTCAACTTGATCAAAGTGTGCCCCAGCTCTTCACCACCACGGGCAGACGCAGCCCTTGTGGATCAGAGGGAGATTTGCCACCATGCGACTTTGATCCCAGGACGGTGGCGGATCCTGGTATTGGTTTACTCTTGGCTAAGCTTCCTGATGGAAAAGCCGGACTCCAGCTTGGAAGACCCTGCCGAGGGGACGAATCCTCCCGCTGTAAATGGCAGTCCGACATCCAGGAACACCCCCTAGCCACGATGAGGTGGTAAAACGTTGGGAGGGAAATCTCCACTATGCATGGATTAGATGGTATAGCTATAAACGGCTCATGGAAGTGCACATGAGCAAAAAAATTCTTGGAGCTTAAAAAGATGTTTTTCTAACGAAAAGTAGTTAGATATAAATAAGATTTGGATTTCACGAGATATTGAATTTAGTTTTGACAGGGATTTCGTCAACGGATAGAGGACGAAAGGTAAAGTGTTCAGCTTCAATCAATTCATTAATGATGCGCTATGTATTCACGTCCATTCCTAACATCGTAGGATGTTCGAATGCATAGTTTACTTACAGAGAGACTGGCAAGGAATAACGATGCATTCTGTTGGTTTTTCTCATAACCCACACTAGTAGGGCTCCCAACAACGCTAATCGCAGTGTAGGATAGAATCAACGACCCTTCGTATATCCCAAGGGGATCTATAACTACTGAGCTGCATATCTATTCATATTAGACGTCAAACGTAATTACTATGTCATGTTATGAGGTGGCTAGATGCTAAAATACGGTAGCTGTAAGTGGGGGAAATTTGTCCAAAAAACTAGAATGCACTGACCAGGAAAAAAGTAGGAAACGATGAGATTCATTACACCAAGTATGACCACGGCAAGATACAGCGATGGTGGCCAGTACACATTGGCGTAGGTCAGCTGAAATGTCAACATGGCTAGTAGCTAACGTTAAACTTCTTTTTTGCTATTATATTCTCAAGGAGAGATTCTCCTGAGCTTTTTTATAAAACAATCCAAAGACAGAGGTTTCAAGAGTGCTAGCTTTATTTTAAATATTAACAAATAAGAGCCAAAATATGGTCCCTTTGCCAGAACGGTGGAGGTAACTTATATAGGAATCGATCACGTAGGCTAATCATTGGAGCAAGAGCGTTTTCCACAGTATCAAAAAAAAGCGAGAGATGTTGCTGGACGTTATTTTATCAGCAACTCACATTCCTGTACTGAAAAATCATCCATAACTGGTTATGAAGGGGCTGTTGATGATTATATTCATATAATACCAGACTGAACCATGTTTACATAACTCTACGTTGTTGATCTTTGTCAAGAGCTTATCATCTTGAAAATACAACCACAATCGGGCGAGATATTCGCAAAACTTCGGACCGCAAGTGTCTGCGGTGGGGAACGAACCCGCTATTTCCCTTTCCGAGGGCTAACGCGTTCACCACTACATCATCTTGGAAATAGTTTCGTTATATTCTGCAAAGGTGACCAAAACTACCACATGAGTCACACTGCAAATAATTTCAGCTGTTTCTCGTGCGTTCTTCTCCGGCATTAGCAATCCTTAATCATCTTCAGCATTATTTTTGTGTCCATTCTGCTATGAGATTTTAAACGTAATTGTACTCTCTGTTTCACACTGCTCCTAGCGTTCGACACGGTCATAATAAATAAACTCTGGAATCCGATAGTACTCACGAAAGGAGCGATGATGGCGCCAACCCGCGCCATCAACGAGCACGTGCCGGTGGCGCTGGCTCGGCACGACGTCTCCATCGACTCGACAGCACACAAATAGCACGCATCCCAAGTGTACTCGATGAAGATCGTACCGGTTACATTGATGATTAATGTTGCGACACCCTACAATGTTAAAACTTAATGGTTGAGAAAAAGGAAGCGTGAAAAAAAACAATACACGGTTTGTGAAAGTGCAGCTTTCCTTAACAGTGATAATCTATGAGGATTGTATCTTATCTCATTGTAAAGCAAACTTTGGGATGATAAACAACTCTTATTCGGCTAACGTTTCGACACTTTCTTCTTCCTCAGAGCCGACGAATGGAATCAATGCCCACGGCCGGTCTTCTTCTCGACTTGGTGTCTTCGTCGTCGTATCGGGTCCAATCTTCTTCGGTAGAGCACCGCTCGAATGGGGGCCACCTCACCTGGCATCGCTCTTTTATACAGTATAGCTGGTGTAGAAAACGAAACAATTTGAGAAACGCATTGACTGAAAATCTTGCTATGTTTATCTGAACTTGAAGGTCAACATGTAAAGATGATGGACGACTCAGCTCCAGACGCGAATAGGAGCAGGAGAGCTGCAACAGGAGCATTTAGTAGCATCAAGGATATTTCGACTCCATGATTCTTCCTGCTTTAACGTATGCGTCAAAACAAGCTCGCAGCGTAAGCAGGTTGAAAGATCAGTCAGCACTATTGAGCTCTGATTAAAAGGAAGATGAGTATTCGGTTTACACGCAAGTGATAGAGGGATCCGAAGTTCCAACACTAGTCAACGATCAAGGACGAAGGACACCTCTGTACCCGTCAAATGTCGAAAATCGAGTGGGCCGGACAAGTGCCGGATCTGAATGACTTCTGATAGACAACAGCCATTAGCCAGTGAAATCGACGGGCGGTCAAACACACACTAGGAAGACTATCGGACTAAGGGAAGATGGCTTCACTTATTCAGAAAAACATTTTAAGAAAAATATGAGGCTCAGGGCGTATCCAAAACGACCAAAATCCACCGGGCTATTCTCGGACGCAACACGGCTAAACAGGCACTTTACTCGCGCCTTTTCCACTCACTTGACGAGGAAGTGGGCCGGCAGACGATGCACGTGATACAGGTAAGATTTACAAAGCTGAGGTCCTAACTTTCTTGACGTTGTTTATGCTTCGTACGGCTTCTGTATCCTTGCCACAAAGTGCTTTCGATAGGTGAAGAAAACACGGAATTAAGAGATAATCACCGTCAGTCTAATCATTCTTTTACTTCTGTTGTTACGGACGGAAAAACCACACGTTTTCTCTAAATTCGTTCGGATTAAAAAAAAACTCAGACTCACCGAATAACCCTGCATCGTGAGGAAAAACAACACTAGAAAGCATAGACAGACAATTGTTTGAGCACCTTGATGAAGGATTCGTCTGCTGAACGACGGCACAAACGTGTCCACTGCGACAAGGACCTAAAGTAGGAAACCGTCTGTTCGCGTTTTTATCTAATGAAATAAAAAGGTGATCAGCGATAATCACCATCTTTGAAACGGCTATTAAGATGGAGAAGATGATCTGATTCAGAAAGAAGTCGCCACTGATGGTGTTCGAATTCAAATCTGTTGCGTAACCACAGATGGACGCCACAAACCACATCGTCCACAAAACGAATAGACGACGATGTAAGCCACCGGTATGGAGCATCTCGCACAATGTCTGGAAGAAGAAGCAACAAGAATTGAGCAGCTACTGGATATGACCAGAATGGGATCTATGTAACGGATCGACTAGCTAACATTGGCTTTATTTAATGAAGTGGTTGCAAAAAGATAGAGCAGCTGGCTCTTAGCGAGTCAGTTTCGTGAATCTCTTCAAGAATGCTAACTCCTTAGCGATAAAATATTATAAATATTGCACTTTATTAAAAACTATTATGACTTAAGGCTGCTCAACTTAGTTTGTATGAGCTGGTAACATTGAGAAATACCACTGGAAAAAAAAGTACCAGTGTTTTGATTGTTTAGAGACAACTCATTCACACTTTCGCGAAGACGCCGTACCTTTGGATGCTACGGACCTGCTGATTCCTCGGCTATAGACGATAATAAATCGAGAATCACACAAATTGAGGGGTTTGAGAGATGAAAGAATTGCAGAAGATATTTCGTTCTATCGCTCTATGGGTACGAATGGTATCTATACTATCATTTACTACATGTTACTATGGCCTATCACGCAAACACATCGCTGCCATAATTTGGAAATATTTTGTAGAGTATGTTGAATCTACTGCTGTGTCCACCATACACCTCGATTTCATAGGAAAACTACCAATTATTGTAACGATTAGAATTGAAACAACAGTAAATTAAAGGATAAAAGGATAAAGCTCTCGGCGTTGATCAATCACTGTGGGATAAGCCATGCATTCGACTTCACTAAGCATTGTTTGGAGGTGATTGAATGCATATTTGGCCTTTACAATGACTCGCGGTGGTCTAGCGATGTATCAAGCTAGTGCTGCTATCCTCCCAGACAAGTGTGGTTACGATTTGCCGACCCTGGAGGAATGGAAGGCTTGGTGAGCCACGGGCGCAGGACGTGTGTGTTGTACGGCGAATCCGACCACTGCGCCACACGCGCCCTAATAGTAAATTACTGGTCAAATTATCTAGCAATGGACTCATTCGAGAAAAGCTTTTCTCTACATTTCTAGATATACTATAGAACTTTCCGCAGCCCATCACCGCAACAACATCTGAGTTGGATAAGCCACCGCCTGAATAAAAGAAATTTTGGAAAAGGGTTTTTGCATCAAAGTAAACAATCAGAAGAAAAATGACCTCCGGAAAGCCATAGTGCTCCACTAGGAAATAACACCTACAGGGGCTTCGCAAGACATGATTTCAAATTTCACAGTCGGCTGAGTTTTTGAGTTGAATATTTGTGTAGCATATAAAAAATACATAGCAATTCCCAAGACCGACTTTCTGTTAACCTCGGCATTGATTGATAATTCGATGTTTTTCTTCAGTAAACAGACACGAGGTTGTTATTACAGATTTATTAGGATACAATAGCTGACGTTTCGGTGGTTTCGCCTTCTGCAGAGCCTGGAAAGGTCAAATTGAGATGAGATCTACTCAGCCAAACACTTTCATAACCCCAGCATAACCCCAGCAGATAAGACATAACAAAGAAATTTGTATTCGCATAAGAAACAGCTTCATTTAAACACCTACCGTATACCTCAGGCTAATCCAATGACCTGACACAGACACAGTTACCGCCCATGTTTTACTCTGTGCAGCTGCTATCCATGAACTAACTTGAATACTTACAACAAATAAACGGTAGGTGTTTATATGAAGCAGTTTCTTATGCGAATACAAATTTACTTGTTATGTTTTATCTGCTGGGGTTACGAAAGTGTTTGGCAGAGTGGATCGCATCTCAAATTGACCTTTCCAGGCTCTGCAGAAGGCGAAACCGCCGAAACGTCAGCTATTGTATCCTAATAAATTCTATAATAACAACCTCGTGTCTGCTTATTGAAGAAAAACATTAAAAATACATACTTGACTACTTGCCGAGCTTCTAAGAAGTATGAACAGTCGTGAAGACGGGCATTTTTGGTATCAAGTAAAAAAAGTAAGGAGGTATTTTTTCTTAATTTTAGGTCGCTTAGGAGATAACGGCCAAGAAAATAATCTGAATAATACGAAAGGATCAAAAAAATGTATAGCTTAACTAAAAGTGGTACAGAAGATGTTGGCTAAAACCTTTCAATCCATCATGAAGCAAGGTGCTGGTTCGACTCGCTACCCAATACTCCTTCAATGCACATGGGAACGCCTTAGCTCGGCTATCTCCCAAGGTTGCAAGGTGAATCGATTCAACCAGCATTCTACGACATTCATGAAGAACGAAATCCTCGAGCAGCAATCGAAGGAACACGTGAAATATTCGAAGGCCTTTTGTAGACGATGAATGTCATGAAAACGATATGATTGCAAGAAGTGGTGAAATCCCTACAGCAGATGTGATGACATGTCGTATAATTAATAGATAAATAGTGGTAATAATAAATTAAAACCCCAAAGTTGTCGGAACGACAGTTGGGGTGTTTTAAGCTTTCATCGAAGCTCGATTACCATCATTGTCATTCCCCAGTTTGCAGGATGAAAATGCGCAGATTGTTTTGTTTCAGTTGCTGCAGTTACTTTTCATTGGACTCAAAATTATATATCTATGTGTATTAGTATGTTAGCTGCTGATTCGAATTTGCAGTAGTGAATTCGGTCACTGAGTTCATTCACAGCAGTCGTTTGCCAGTGCTGCTTGAAAATTGCTTGGTAGAGCCTAACAGCACCAAACTTTGGGATGGTGCGCTTGTTCTTTTTCCTCCTCACAGTTGTTACAAAGCACCCACAAGTAGCTCCCTCAAAAAGCATTATAGGCTAGGCAAGGGGAGGAAGCTACTTTTGAGAGCAAACCAAATCGCTGATTCGTTGCTGTTTCCCACTCAGAGCGCTGAATCAAAAGCTCTGACCCGAACCGAGGCTCAAGATTTCCATTGGCATACGCGCAAGTACACCTGCACAAGTAAACATTAATACGTCTACTCAAGGTAATGTAAACCAATCTGAAAAGTGTTAACTCACTTCTGAGGCAAATTTAATTTCCCAGTTGAACATTTCGCGGTACACAACATAGACGTGCAACTAGTTCACGAGATCATTTGCTCGAGAAGATCCGTAAAAAGATATCACCCATATGATATGGAGTCGCGTGAATCATTGATCAATTCGAGCAATGGACTCTCCATTTGTGGTTGTGCAGCCCTGAGCTGTTCAGTAAAGTAAGCTCGCTAAAAGAACACAGAAAGCACTACGCTTTTGATACGACGTCGTTTACAGTAGCAGGGAGCTCGCCATGTGCAGGATCTTCACTCATAGCTGGACTTTCGGATGCAAGTGTTAAATCCACTCGTTGTTTCAGTGATTTCGCTGACTGAATGAATATGTCGCTTCACATCGTTATTTGATACCCGGAACTCGTTGGCTATGATGTGGTAGTAAATCATAGGAAAGGAAAGAAAACGTGTTAATTGAAATGAAGGTGTAGATGCCAATTTTTCACCCCAGTTTTTTACGAACGAGTAGTGAATTTCATTTCAGTACAAACCTTGTTGTGCTCGATCTTTTTGTGTGCCACTGGTTTATATTCGATCCCGGCGAATTTGGCAATGTACCGTTCGGCATTTCGCATCTCTTCAAGTCTACCCTAGAACAAAAGAAAAAATAAAAAAACTGACTTTCAGAATAAGAGATTCACTGCCATATCTGATTGGTACCTTATTATGAAGCCATGTTGGGCTTTCAGGAAAGACGAAAATCAATATGAGAAGAGCCGGTAAAGCTGTGAGCGCACAGGCAACGCTTGCTGCCCTCCATTCCGGGAATATCATACATATCAATGTTAAAATTAGTCGTGCCACACCCTGAATACTGAAGTTGTAGATGATTCGAGAGAACAAGGGAAGAAAAAGCCTTTAATTATGCCAAAAACCGATTATTATTATTATTGTTATTATTATTATTATATAATAGAATAGCAAACTTTTAGAAATTATCAGAAGAACAGGAATACTAGGAAACGTTCTGTAAATGCAGGAGGGTAACAAACTCGTGGACTAGGTTGAGTTGAAACTCGCGACTTCGAAAAGAAGAGAGCGCAACTGACATTAGTGACAGTGATGGGTTAAATTCGGAAAGCTATTGATCCTGACTGTAATCTCGTAAGACGTCATCTCAGTAACATTTTTTTTCTTTCTGTTTTTTCTCATTCCTTACACCTGTGAAAGTGCATGAACACCTAATGCTCTCCATAATTTCTAAAGATATTGTGCTTTCCATCAGTGTTTATTGTACACAGAAATTTGACAGATTAGCCACGATTTTGGCGATCGCTTTGTTCAGTTACCCAATTGAAGAACGCTCTGAGTGCCATTCGTTGGTGTGGAAGCAACATTTCCATCACAAAGGTGCACACCACCACCAAAGTTCCGCCTACCGTGAAACCGACGAAGAATCGTATCGCCATCAGAATCTGCCACGTCGGGGCTAATCCTGGAAGAAAAGTCTGGATAACACTAAGAATTATTCGAGTGCTCAACAAGGCCAATCGGTTAAATGGTTAAATTGTGGTAACTAAGGGAGAGTTTTAAAATAGCTCTTTTTTGTGTGGAAGTCGCAGGAGCCTCAAAGAACCTTCTGATATAAATGAAACTCATTATTTTTTTAGAGACCATTTAGATGAGCCTCAAGTCAACGCGTTGCAACAAAACTTTAGCGATACGGCTTTCAAGCAATACATTGAATGTTTCCTCTCGTCCCTTCCTATTAACGCGTACTAAGAGAAATTTCACTAACTCTCCTGATATTTAAGTGAAACGGAGAACATAAATCAAAGAAAACAATTCTGTGAAGAAATCTTTCAGCCGCAAGCTGACCTGTTACGAAATTCGCAAGGATTCCGATCGACACGGCAACGATAGCTATAGGCTTTCGTCCAAAAATGTCAGAGAGAGCGCCAAATGAAAACGTCCCTAAAGAGAATAATGCTGAATTAGCAATCTAGAAGCAAAGCCGTGACATGCAACAAGTTGGAGGTTCTGTTTTCTAGAAAGCAGGCATTTATAAGAAATAATACCCACCACATAGAACTCCGACGAATTGAATTTGTGAGAAAAGAGATGCCAAGTAGGCAGTTTTGCCACAAATCCAACCGAATCTGCAACGACGCGCGGAATTAATGGGAGGTTTAACCCCCTCTCTTCTCTTTCGGGTAAAAACTTCCTGTGCGACAAATTACTCATTCAGTTGAAGGAGTGAAATTCACCGGCGTCTCGCTTCTCTTTGTCTCTCTTATTTTGAACGTTATCTTCATTTCTATGCAACCACTGCATATTTTGAGTGACAAAGGTGTATAAATTTGGACTCACACCATAAATCACTAAAAAAGAAGAAAGCCGAAAAAAAGTTTGTTTGAAAACCCTTCAAAAATTATGATGAAGACGAAGGTTAAAGCGTTCGCTGTTGTTAATCCCTGTGGAATGTACCATACACTACACTTCATCGAGTATAGTGGATTGACTGCATATCCAGCTTATACAATGACTTTTGGTGGACGACCGATTTATGTGCTGCTGTCCTCTCAGAAAAGTCATTTGCCAATTTGCGACCCCGGAAGTAAGGAGGATTTGCTAAACCAGACTCCTGAAATCGTACCAAAGACCACGTGTGTATTGTAAAGCATTTTTTAACTACTGCGCTAAATGCTATCACGCAACACTTCATTTGAGGACAAGTTTCCATCTCGTTTTTTCCTCTTTTAATTCGTTTCATTCCAAAACCGTACTTTATTCAACAAATAAAAGTAGAATTTCCGGCAGTTATTAAGAAAATGGGCGCATGCAGCGCAGCGGTCGGAGGCGCCATGCAATACACGTGGCATCGATCCCCGCCTCCCAGGTTCACCAAGACTTCCATCGCTCCGGGGTTGGCAAATTGGTACCAGACCTGTTTGGGAGGATAGTAGCACTAGCTGGATACATTGGTAGGCTACCGCGAGTCATTGTAAAGGCTAGATATGCATTCAATCATCTCCAACGACACCTAATGAAGTCGAATGCATGGCGCAACCCTCAGAGATCGATCAAGGCAGAGAACTCTTTTTATCCCTTTTTTTAAACAAAGGAATGCTATCGATCGAAATAGTTAATGTAAAGTAAAAATTCCCAGACATTGTTATTTTCAATGTTTGTCGAACATCTGCAAAAAAACAAATCAACCCACGTAGTCATAAATTCTCGCGAACATTTCTTTAATACCTTCGTTTTGTATCCAGATAATTTAAGGCCTGAGGTTTCACTCATAATCTTCCTGATTGCGTCCCTGTCTATCACTGTTGTCACGACAATTTCTTAACGTTTGAAAAAAAGTTTCATTCAGTTAGTTAATCAAAGAGGAGAGTAGTGCAGTGGTAGTGATGTCGTTTATCGCCAATACGCTATAGTTCGACTCCACCTCGGGCTCACGAAACCACTCATCCCATCGGGGTCAGGAAATTGGTACCAGATTTCTATAGCAAAGGCTCAGCCATTGATATCCATCTGGGAGCGCTCTAGCCCGGCTATCCTAGGGCTTAAGGAAGAATCGACTCGATCAGCATTTAACAACATCCATAAAAAAGACGAAATCCTCGAACAGCAGCTGCAACAAGCAGTTCGATGGCATTCGCGGGTTAAGAATGCGAGGAAGTGAATCGAATTCTAGATATGGTGCGATGCGGATGGCAGTGGATAAGACGGGTCGCATAAAAAAGCCGACAAATTACTAGAAAACTCCTCAAGTAATATGTAACGGATGATGTGAGTCGATTTTAACTCCTGACTTCTACGGGTATTTTCTTTGCCGCATGAAGTTTTTCTTGCACGTTTTTTTACTCCACGGATAGATTTCAATTTCACAGTCAATATGGGAAATTTTGACCGAGAAAAAGCTCTTATATACACGTAAAGTCCACGTTTCTCGGTTTGTTCGTCAATCAACGGAGGCTTTTGTTGGTGGGGAAGCCGCAAAGGTTTCTCAGCTTGCGACACTACTAGGTAGGGTGGGGAAGGTGAGATGCGAAAACGTCTCTTGTTGAAAGAGCGCGGATACATGTTTCTTTCTGTATTTCCTGCGCTTTTTTTTGCTCACAGAGAAAGCACAAAGGCTGTTGTTAATGAGAGAATAACTTCACCCTACGAGGGTGAGCAGATCCGCCGTTAAGAGTTGATCTCAATTCACAGTCCACACAATGATAAATAAGGCATCGTTGTGTGTCTGTTGTTAAACATCTGCACGTAAAATAATTGCTTGTGAAAACAAGCATACATTTCAAAAGATAATCATTAAATAAAGTGGAATTTCATAGATAAAAAAGCCAGTTAGAGAACTGTAGGTTTCGATGTGATGGATGTCTCTCTACGATGATTTTAAGTCGGACTCACTCCAAAGCCGCTGAATGAAACTGCAAGTGTGGATAGGTTAAGGTTCCATTGCAAGTGTTGTACGTGGTGCAGTTTTTTGACGTCAATCCATCATCTGGAATGAATTTCTCTGAACGGCGCAGTCCTTTTTCATCACCCTTCAATCAATACTTTCCATTGAAAAAAGTCATAGAATATTGAAATATGAAAAGATGGGAGAATGACGTAACATGGGCTCATACCATTTTATAGTTCGAGGATTTGTTTCCTATTATTTGTCAAATCTTTTTTTGATAGCGAAAGGCACTCTCGCATTGAAACCAAGTCATAAACAAGAAAATGGCTTAGGTCGATCAACCCGTTAGGATTCTTTACTGTTATCATAGCTATCGTTATTCCTAGATTACACTGATGGATTCCCTGGTCCTATTCCTATGAGGAGCGCAACGCGGTAATCAAGGACAATTTAGCGCTAGTACTATTTTTGATACCTCTTTAAAACTTGCTTGTTTATGTAAACTATATTCACAAGTCGTTCGGACTTTAGCACTGTGTTTACCGGATTTCCGTGCCTGCTCAAGTTTCATCTCATAGAGCCCTGAAATGAAGACGACTACCAGGTTGATGCACTCGTTTCCTGTCTTGTTACTGTTTATTTCAGGCCGAAAAACGACTCTGGAGATTGGCTGATTCGCTAGAGTCTTTCCTAAGATTCTCAGTGACAATATGGGTGACACTGAAGAAGGTGCAACACTTTGCTCTATTTTGCAGTTCGACAGTTCGACCCCCTCACCGGCCGATATCCGACCCATCCGAAAAAACCTTACTCCACCCCGCAAAAGCCGCTGTACGCCTTTGGTAAAGAGCTGCGAAGACTCTAGCGGAACAATCCTAACATTCCAGAGAGCATCTTCCTCGATGAGGTTCCTCATAAACGAACATCCCCCTTCCCATGAAAATCTATTTCTAAATTTATCTATCGGTCCAGATGTTCTGAAAGTTTTAACGTTGAGATCAACTAAACAAATCCGCTCCTGCATGAATTGTTTTATTGCGGAAACCACCACGTAGGCAGTTTCTTGTTGCCCCATCAACGACATGGACTGCGCTATCGATCACGAAACCGGACGGATTGTACGAACGAAGCCGGGAATACAACCATTTTCACTTACCGCACTGCCATTCTGGAACGTAGTTGGAAAAAATCGGAAATATCTGCTGTGAAGCAAAAAAGATGGAGAACTGCCATGTCAGTAGTACGAAAAAATGGAATCGATTGATGTTGAACACCATTGGTCTGAAATGAACATCGTTGTCTCCCTGGCCTGACAGACGAAGGCGGAACGAGGATGAAAGGGAAAATCATCGATCATCGCTGCATCTCGTCGTTTTTTGTCGAAATTTTACTCACATTTCTTTTTTTACGAGAAGAACAGTCACAATACATATTTTGCTATTTTTGATAAACGCACATTAGGTTTGTTGTTAATATACATTTTTTATTTACAAAAGCTGATGTCTGGGCGGATTTCGCCTTCACCACTGTCTCGAAAGGTAAAGCTAACTGCAACCCAGTAAGGCAAACAACTCCATGACCTTAACAGAAGAAAACTGCTGCGCCTGATTTCAAAATTTGAGAAAACAAAAAAAGTTTTAGTTTTTTAAGGAAACCACTTCATTTCAATGTTGCTGAAAATTAGGTGTTGTGCTTTGTTCTTTTGAGGTTAGGAGGTGTTTGGCTAACTAGGTAGCAGTTAACCTCGCTTTTCCAGGCTCTTAATAAGGCGAGCACTTCCGAAACGCTAGCTATTTTGAATATATCCGTTTATACATACTATATATATATATATATATATATATATATATATATGTATATATCCTTCCAGCGGCTTATCGCCTCATCGTGGTTGGGAGGTGTTCCTGGGTGTCCGGCTGCGATGTAAAGCGGAGGGAATCGTTCCTCTGGTAGGTTCTTCCAAGCTGAGAAGGAGCCCGGCTTTTCCATCAGGAAGCCTAGCTAAGAGCAAACCAATAACAGGATCCATCACCGACTAGTCGCATGGTGGCAAATCTTTCTCTGATCTACAAGGGCTGCGACTACCTGTGGGCGGTGACTATCTGGGGAGACTCCTTGGGCTGACCTTGGGACTCTAGAGAAACAGTAGCTAAACCAGCAAAACTCTGAACAGTGAAGATTATGCTGGGGCCTGCACAACTAGTGAGGACGGGCCGTCCAAGTGTGCAAGCATTTATATATATATATATATATATATATATATATATACATATACATATACATATATACATATACATATACATATACATATACATATACATATACATATACATATACATATATGTCACCTGTCACCTGTAGTCCCGTTGATCGTCGAGTGACTCGAGTGGGAGCCACTAAATCTTCCATTTTTCCCCTGTCGCGTGCAAGAGTCTCGCTCTAGGGACTCGCTCTTCGTGAAGAACTCTGATAATCGGGCCGGTGGTCTTCCTGCAGTGCGTTTAACATCCCGAGGAATCCAGTCACTAGCGGCTCTTGTCCATCGGTTGTCCTTCATACGCATTACGTGTCCGGCCCACCTTATCTTCGATAGTTTGGCGTATAGGACGGCATCTTTGATTTTTGATCATTGACGCAGGTAGGAGCTTCGGATCCCTTCCCTTGTGTGAAACAGGATACTCGCATCGTCCTTTCTGACTGCGCGTTCAATAACGCTGAGTGATCTTTAATTCTGCTTACGCAGCGACCAGGTTTCTGACTCATACGTTAGGGCAGGAAGTACCGCTGAGTCGAAAAGGTGGGCACGGAGTCGGGTGTTCTTTGTTCTCTTCACTACATCCTCGATGCTCTTGAAAGCTCCCCAAGCCGCTCGTTTCCTTCTGCTCACGTCTGGAGCTAAGCCGTTCATCACATTGATTTCCCGACCTAGATAGACATAACTGGAAATTCAGAGATATTCGTTCCGTTGAGCGTGAATGGGGCATACGAAACCAATCCGTTCTTCATGAACATCGCTTTTGTCAGATTGCTATACATACATATGGTATAATAATAGCTCGTACGTGCTTATCAAGAAAATAGTGATTTATATATCAATGCCGAGAAATAAAAATTTGGAGTTGGGAATCGCGATAGAGCTCTGAGAAAGAATAATGGAAAGAAACTGTGCGGCTTGAACCAAGGGCAGGGGACCGGGTGTGAAACGTTTGTAAAAGGGAAAACCGAAGGACAGTGCTTTTTAGCGCATCGATTTTTCCATTTCATGTCTAACACTAGACATTTCCCAATTTGTGGGTTCACTTTTGGTGGGAGAGGATCCTTTATTTCAGCCGCAACGTAGACAAAATTTCTCCTTGTCGCAAGTAATGGGAGTAATTCCCACTGCCAAACTATGAATGACTTGCAAATAAACGGATCGTTAAAAATCGTACCAGAGCAGATGTTCGATTGAACAACGATTGTAAATATTCTCAGTACTAAAACAAGAGAAGAGGTGTAGCGCAACGGTTTGAGGCACCGTCTAAAATATATATGTTGTTTGATCCTGCACTTCGCGTAAACAGAGCTTTCCATCCTTTCGCGATAAGTAAATTGATATCAGACTTCTCTGAGAGGGAAAAAAAACACCGATTTGATGCACCGACGAGTTAAATGTACATTCGATCACCTCCATGGTGGTTAATGGGATCGGAAGTATGGCTAATTCTTACGGAATGAGTCAGAAAACTTGAAGATATTACTGGAGGATACAAACGTTAATCTAAAAAGATGAACCAGCTTAATTTCGTATTTGCAGCCAGAGACAACTTCTTTCACTTCTGACCTATTTTAATCAAAGAAAAGCGTGTGGCTTCAACTAAGTTTGTAAGAGTTGGATGAAGCTGTTTGGGCGCACCTAAGTGGTTTGACGCTAGCGAAAGTAGTTCGTGATCTAAATCCATAGGGTCTAATGAGGACTCCTTAGTGCTATAACGGACGGCTTGGTGTTCGTAACTTTTCGTTCAGGTGTTGTAATGTGCTGCTTCAACGAAAGAAAAAAAATTCAAGCAACTTTTAATAGTATTCAATTAACTGTGGCTTTGATTTATTTTCAGAACATTTTCGCAGAAACAATATATTACGATATTTTTATGTCTAATGTGAGAAGCTGAGAGCGACTCGACTTTTCCAAAAGGTAATGTGGAGAAAAAGAGAGAAAAATAGAGAAAGAAAGAGCGAGAGAGATGGAGGAAGAGAAAGATGGAGAGATAGAATCAACTGAACACATAATATCCTCCCATCAATATTTTTACGTACAGAGTGATTTGAGGGAGGAGGGGGCTCATGGCGCAGCGGTCAGAGGTGCCCTGCAATACACATGGGATCGATCTCCCGCCGCCCCCCGGCTTACCAACCCCCTCCATCCCTCTAGGATCGACAAATTGGTACTAGACTCGTATGGGAAAATAGCAGCACTTACTCCACTTACTCGATACATCGGTGGGGCACCTCGAGTCATTATATAGGTCAGATAGGCATTCAATCACATCCAACGATGTTAATGAAGTCGAATGCATGGTGTATCCCTTAAGAATTTATCAACGCCGAGAGCTTTATCTTTTATTCTTTATGGTCTGTTGAGCCTTTCTTAAGTTAAGACTACTGCTTGAACCTTGTAGAGGTACCGCATTCATTGACCAATTATAAAATTTCTTGTGCAGTGACTGTAGTGTTCCCCCTGACATTAAATGACCTTAGTTGAACAACTAGTAATCGACACCACTTTATGATTTAACCATAAATGAAACAAGAACAACAACGAAAGGCCTGGATGATGATCGAGCACCTGTTCGCACTACACGCGCCAACATACCCCATATTGTATAGAATTGCTTATATCTATGGGAGCTTTGATTTGTTCTTCAGCAAAAAATCTCCAAGTATGGGCGGAAAATGTGAAATGCTCTAGCCTTTTTAAAAATTTAATTCCATCAACATAAATAATAAATATTACAATCGATGCAACTTTGCCGACATGTGACAAGCTTAGGCATTCTTTCCAAATATTCCGAGTAAGCAGTGAATTGTGGAATTCTTGATGCAGTTACTGAAATCGTATTCAACCAAATCTTAAGACCTTCAGAGTTTTCCTAGCTCTTCACGGTCCATAATGATACGGAATCTTGTCGATTTATCTGTTACATATCAAGCAGCTTGTCGTTGGTCATTTCTAACTAATACCTCCATTTTCTTGACATCACTGATAGTCCTTAGCCCTCCGGTGTTCTGATATACTAAGCTTTGATATTTAATTTCTTGGGCCACGGAAAGAATCGACACGACCAGCATTCAACCATATTCTTGCTAAAGATGAAAAAAGTCCTCAAACAGCAGCCGAAGCCAATGCAGAGAAGGTCCGAGGACCTTCGTAGATGCTGAATACGAGGAATCGATAATATATAATAAAAACAACATGGGATAGTAACAGGTGAAAAGTCACATTTATCAAAAAATCATTCGAAATTCCTGTTTTCTCAAACCTGAGACACCGTGCTAAACTATTTGTAGAATTCTTCCCTACAATATTATTAATAAAAGGATAAAAGGATAAAGCTCTTAGCGTTGATAAGTCCCCTGAGGGGTGCGCCATGTATTCGACTTCTTTAAATATCGTTGGAGGTGATTGAATGCATAACTGGCTTTTACTTGACTCACGATCTATCAAGACAGTGTTTTTATCCTTCCAGACAAGTCTGGTAGGAATTTTCAGACCGCCGGACGGATGGAAGGCTTGGTGAGCTCTGGGCACCGGGATAGATCCCATGTGTACTGAAGGGCGGCGCCTCCGACCACTGCGTTACACGCACCCATATATTGCTGATATTGGATTAACATTTTTATTGTTCGAACAGTGAATGTGATAATTCTGGTCTACCGAAATCACTTTTTATTCATTTAATTATAAAAGTAATACTTGTTGGCCCACTCTATTTACTCACTGCACGAAAATTTGTCTACTTGTTTCAAGTACGTTCTGAATGCTACCAATTTTTCTGACTTCATCAGTTTTCTGCAGAACTTTTTATTGCATAGAGTATTAATTTTATGTATATGTATGTTTGTTACATTGTAAATTATATTATACACTATTTTATACTGATTTATCATTTATGAATTTTATTTCGTTTGATCCGCCTTCACGTCCACTGTGCGGATCCCAGCATTTCTCACATTCGACTCGTTTCCTCGCATGCACCGTCCACGAAGACCTTCCAAGTTTTACATGTGGCTTCGCTTGTTGCTTGAGGATTTTCATTTGATCTTGAATGTCGTAGAATGCTGGTCCAGCAATTCTCTTTGAGTCCTAAGATAACCGGGCTGGAGCGGTCCCTAATTGGATTGCAGAGAGTGATTTTCTTCCCAGACAAGTCCGTTGCCAATTTCCCGACCCCAGAGGGATGTGAGGATTGATTAACTCGGAGCAGGATCGAACTAGCACCATAATCGTCATGACCGACACCAATACCATTGTGCTATCCGCCCCCTATTTTATAATTAGTATTACATATTTTATATTATGGTTTATCTAGTTTATCTTTTGTTTATTCGTTTGTACATATAGTCCTTATTTAGATATTGTACGGATCCCAGAAATTACCTCTTTCTTTCCGTTCTCTTGCACCCATCGTTCAAGAAGATATCATCATTTACCTGTCACTTCGGTTATTAGTGAAGATTTTAATCGACTTTGTGAATGTCGCTAAATGTTGGTCGAGCAGACTCTCCTTGGAATCTCAGCATAGCTATGCTAGAACGTCCCCAGTTCTTCAGTACAGTGAGTTCTCCGTCATAGTGGATCGGCCAGAAGTACTCTGGGGAGAACTGGTGCGAACTCGGCGACCTAGCACGGACGAAAGGCTTACTTGGCATGGAGCGGAGTAGAAGCAATGACCATGCGTGGCGTGGTAGACCACCTCTAACCAATCCGCTATATGCGGTTTTGTAATATTTCCCTAGACAAGTGTTATTCTGAAGACCGTGGATTTTCTCCCCTGCTTGCAAGAGCGGAATCACTAGTTTTACGGGCACTGTTAGGAACACGAACGCTGAGTTCGGTCCAAACCGAGTTAAGTAGCGAGCATAGTCCAGGAAACCGAGTTTTCATACTTCTTAAATTTATGGAACTAGCGATAACACATCTGCGTGAATACTGTTAAAAACTTCCAAACTGGGAGAAATCAATGCTGGTAAGCGAGCAATGGTGAGCAGCGAGAAATAGCCGACAATGAGCTTCGGACATTGCAAAAGACACGAAATGAAACAAGAAACATTCGCTTTACAGTCAGCTAACAAAAATACTTTTGGAAACGGAAAACAAATAAAGTAAGCAAAAGAGCACGAAAGAATGCATTTATCACTTGCTCTCTCAGAAAAATCACAGAAGCTTCATACCTATTTGATTTCGTTAATAGTCGGTTCGTTGGTGAATGAATAGCAGAAAATTATGAGTAAATTAATTTTTCATAATGACATCATAAAATGCGAGAGAGAAAAAAAAGAAAAAAGAAAGAGGTGTAAGAAGGTCTTGAGAAAGCACAGAACTAATTAGGAGAAAAATG
Source organism: Angiostrongylus vasorum (assembly GCA_018806985.1). Classification (NCBI taxonomy): domain Eukaryota; kingdom Metazoa; phylum Nematoda; class Chromadorea; order Rhabditida; family Metastrongylidae; genus Angiostrongylus; species Angiostrongylus vasorum. Next base: position 303,708 of record JADANN010000098.1, on the reverse strand, counting down.
AAATCCTTCCATGTAATTTCGGGTGCATGGCAGAACATCTGGATGTTGGTGAGAGAGCGAGGTACGATCTGTTGTCGTACAGATGTTGTACAGTTGAATCGCTCATAAAACATTTTCTATTGATACGAATGGAAAAATAAACATTACATCAATGAACCAAACATGATCTGATCAAGTGAACAAACGTGAAAAGTGATGAGCACATGTGCATTGCTAGCTAGTCTTCTTTGAATCACATACATATGCCGGCTTTGTTCTTTTAGAATGAGAAAATTTGTATCTAATGAGTGACATATGGCACATGTCTGAATGAGAAATCAATCCAAACAGCTAAAAACACTTTCATCCGACCTGTTGACTAACAATGATGACCTATGAACTCTCTCGGACCAGTTATTTCGAGAACAATGTCCTGATAGCCCAGTAAAATATCTGCTATCTAGTAGGCGTGGGAGTGTTTGCACAATTTGTAAAGCAGTACTATCGAAGTAACGAAGCGGATATATCTTACTTATGGTGTAGACCAAAAACTTTTTGTTTAAGGAAGTAGTTTGAACTAACGAACTATCGCATCTCCCTAACAGTAATACTGACAACATAAACGCAACGGTATGGAGCTCAGCAGATAAAGCATAGAGATGAGGCTCTCGGCGTTGATCAATCCTGAGGGATGCGCCATGTGTTCGACTTCATTAAGCATCGTTGAAAGTGAATGAATGCATATTTGGCCTTTCCAAAGACTCGCGGTGGCCTAACGATATAATGAACCAGCGCTGCTATCCTCCCAGACCCAATCAGTACAATTTGCCGACCACGGAGGAATGAGGGCTTGGTGGTCATGGAGCGGGGGAATTGATCCCATGTGAATTGCAGGGCGCCTCTGACCGCCGCCCTACACGCTTCCATTGCTCGATAGATAGTACTGTAAATATATATGATTCACCAACTCCCTAAACTCTCCAGTGGTTTACTTATTGTGACAGGTGGAAGTTTTTTTAGCTGTTGAACTGCCAGTAGGCGTTTGTCCGCTTTTTCCCAGCAGTGCTACGATGTTCAAAACAAGTTAGGCATTTCTCTTCAAAAAATTAACCCAAGGATAGTCCTTTTCTTGTAAAGTGGCCACGTCTTCGTAGAAGAAAGTAAAAAGTAAAAGAAAGTAGAAAAAAATAGTACCTTTCCAACACTGGGCCCGATCTACAAGAAGCGATGGTAGCCCGTGAACGTCTTTTAAGACGGATCTCGAAATTACAAAAGAAACCCCTTTTCAACCATCAGCATTGATATTCAAGTCGAAATTCTGAATTCAGCATACGCACAATTCCTCATTAACAACAGTTTAAGTGTTGTGGAGGAATGTGGACCGCTTGAATGGATTAAGGTAGATCTTTAAAACGTTTCAAAAATTTTTTTCGAAAACATGATGACAACAGTATTTTGAACAAAGCTATCACCTGCATCATCTTTCGCCCTGACAATCGTCGAAGGACTCGAGCGGGCACCAGTAAACTTTCCATTTCACCTGTTGCACGCAAGAATAGGTCAATGTGTTCTGCTTTCTACAGAAATTCTTTAATTATCATACCTTCTTTCTAGGATTTTCGCGAAGAACCCTGAACATCAAAAATTATGGTCATCGTACTGTGGGTTTCACATCTTGAGGAATCTAGTTGCTAACGGCTGTGGTCCATCAGTTGTCGTTCATAAGCGTTACGTATCCCGAACATCTTTTCTTCCACAGTTTGGCGTGTAGAACGGAGTCTCCGATTTTTGATCGTTGACGTAGGTCGGAGCTTCAGATCTCTATTCTCAACTGCATGATACGGGATACCCCTATAATTGTCTTTTCAATTCGGTGTTTAATAACGCTGAGTGGTCTTTCATCTTGCGTACGTTGCGGCCAGTTTTCTGACACATACATTAAGGCAGGAAGAATCGTGGAGTTGAAAAAGTGGGAACATAGCAGGGTGTTTCTTGTTGCCTTCGCAATATCCTCGATGCTCTTAAAAGCTCCTGATGTCGATCGCTTGCTCCTGCTTATTTCGGGAGCTAGTCGTTCATAATTTGACGTAGCAAACCAGACAAACTATGCCGCAACATTACAAGACATTCATTCCGCTGAGCGTGAAAGCGTGACGTCTGAAACCAATCCGTCCTTTATGAACATGGTTTTTGTAAGGTTTAGCTGTAGACCAATCTTTCCGAAAGCGTTGTCAAAATGAGCTACCCCTTGTTCCTAATTTGGGCTAAATGGTGTCGCCTTGCATAATCTCTCTTTTTATGTCCATATTAATTCGTTATAGAATAGTGATATTTTGGTTGTGAAATTTCCATATGGCTCACGAAGAAACTTTATGTACTGAGGAAGGACAGCCTAGTTGTCCAAAGATTCCATGACCGTTCCCATCTCAAATGAATTAAAAAGATCTCTTTAAATCAACGAAAGTGATAAAGATTTGTCTTTTGTCCTCTCGCGATACTTCAGTGATGCCTCTTGTTGTGTGGATGTGTTGCAATGCACTGAATCCTTTTGGAACCCCTGCTTGTTCACATGACAGTCCTTCGCCCACCTTTCTTTCAATCCTATTTAGAATGAATGACTCGAGTGAAGAGTTTGTAGACGACAGAGAGTAAGGTGATTCAGCAGTAGTTACCGATATCGTAGAGGTCACCATTCTTCAACAATAGCGCAGTCTTGATCTTCCATTCAATGGGAACCTTGCTTTCTGGTCGGTAGTTTGTGAACAGTGGAGTCAGTCTTTTTATGTGGACTGTTGGATGATTCTTCAGATGTTATATCTTATTCTGACCGTATTACGTGTTGTTCAGTTTCTCACTGACGGAATGCCATGCCAGATTTCAGAAGGAGGAATCGGTGAGCGGATATATTCATCTTTCTCTATTTTATATGGATAGAGGATGACGTGGCTATTGGAGAGATCCAAGTAGTAAGAGTGAATGATTTTCTTCATTGGCCGTTTTGGGACTGTTCCGTCTATGAGTGGGAGTGCAATCGTCTTAGTATGGTAGCTGGCGAAGCCTCTGTGAATGTGAATGCTCTTCCCAACCTCTGCAACTTCGTCCATAACTGTTGCTCTTCTGTCATTAAAATCTTCTTTCAACGCCTGTCTGCATTGTTTAGCAAGTTCATGTGTAAGCGGGTGATTTCCAGTATTTCGTGGGATTCCACGTTGACGTATCGGCTCGAATGTTTCTAGAAACAGATGTCTGTTGGAGATTTTCGAATTCTCGCCTTCATAGCGTTAACGCGATGGTGTTTAATAAGCCTGCCGCATTTTTCGTTGATGTTGTCAACCACGATATCTCTTCAAGTACCGGACAGTTTATGCCGGTTTTCAGATTTCGTTTTCTGAATTTAGCAGCCTCCTGTTCTTTCGGAAAAAATGGAATCTTATGAGAAAGAGTTGGTGGTCCGATCGCCCGTAGGATTTTTGGGACAACGGCGCCATCGATTATGCAAAACCTTCGATTTACCATTATTTGGCCTATTTCGTTATGATACTCACCAATGGTATACTCCCACGTCCATAGTTGAGAGTGGGGCTTTTGGAATTGTGAGTTACCATGAATTGTCTTGGTCGTCATGATAAACAAGAGAGCCGGAGTCCCAATGTGATGACATCAGACATCCTTCTAGGACCAATCTCAGCATGGAAATCTCCAGTGATGATCTTAAAGAGTATATGGTCTTCTCCGTTGAACTTCTCCTAGTCCATATAGAACGCTTCGACTTCTTCTTCGTCCTAGCTTGATGTCGGCGCGTGAACGACGAAGGCTGTCAAAAGCGGTATTGATTCACATATCTTTAACGTCAAACATCCGTCTCCGGTAGCTAGTTGTTCGAGTGAATCGATGTTCGGAGCCAAACTACATTGACGCCGCCAACTCCTGTGTTGTTGCATGTTCCCACGAAGCGTTCATCACTATCATAGACGGCGTTAAATGTGTGGCGTCTTTCGTCCAACCTATTCCGATGATGTCGTACTTTATCTTTCCTGCCTGAATGATTAAGTCCTTTATCGAGGGCTCTAATGCAAGTGAACGTCTATTTTAAATACAGATAGTCGCCTTTGTCTTTCTAGATCTAGGCGGCATAGAATAACCCTCAAATTTTAGCAGCATTTTAGCAGCAAGGAAGAGTGTCTTGTTACCACGCGTGACCTCGCACCATACTTTAGGTTGATTCTTGTGACCTGACCTAGGCACATTCCTCTCCCATGTAATACTCTGTGCGGCTGCTCTCCACAAATTAAATCCAATACTTACAAAGAATAAAACGGTGAGTGTTTAAAAGAAGCTGTTTACTATGCGAATGAAAATTTATGTGTCAAGTGTTATCTGCTAGGGGTTATGAAAGTGTTTGTGTGAGTAGATTGCGTGTCAATTTGACCTATCCGGGCTATAAAGACGGCGAAACCGCCAAAACGTCAGCTATTGTACGCTAATCAGTTCTATAATACAAACCTCGTGTTTGCTCATTGAAGAGAAACAATGAATTATTCTGTGACGCCTTCATTCTCTTTGCCTCTTAAGGAACTCATTTTGGTCAAAATCATTGGAAAGAATATCCCGGATAGTTTTAACTTAAGCAAAAATCTTAGACACTTTGTGTTAAGGCATCGCATTAATAAGACTTCAGAGTTATTTCCCCAGCACCCTTCTTGGTTCGCAGTGTCATCGTAGCTGGTGGGCATCTCTTAATATCAAACTTCCACGTGTAGTGCAAGGTTTATCATGGAGCATAGCTTCCCAGGCCTGAAGTAATACCGAAATCTCCATCCAAGACATGAACTAAGCATAGACCAATCCCAAAAAGGCTCACCATCCTGGCAGCAAACAAATCACAATTTGGCATAGCTTACGCCAATCCATGAAGCCGGTGATCAACTGAGAAGGTCTTAAAGCGGTTGTAGTGAAATTTCCGGTCAAGAAGGTCATCCGTCATCCCCGAGCAACTGAGTACCAGTTAAATGGAGATTGTACTGTGGCCAGCAGGACTCTTCATGAATATGGGCTACATAAGTATTCAAATATTGACTCATCGTAAGTGAGAGCGCAGTGCAATTAGGCGAAATATTTAGTCATGAGGTCGCTAGTTTGGCGTTTGTTTGATGCTAGTTGAACCTTCTACCTTCAACATCTGATCTCTGCGAATCAGAATCCGTCGCGATTAGACCTTAATGGGTCGAAACTCGCTAGCATTACCTTAAAAGACACCGAATATCGTAGTGATATAGAACAAAATAGCGAGATTCTAGACACTACAAAAACAGTTCTAGGATCCATTAAGGTCCACTTTTTTCAGAAAGCAATACATCTAATCTCTACGTATCAGAATCCGTTGCGATTATACTCTAATGGATCGGAACACTCTAGCATTACCTCGGTCGAAACCGAATACCATAATATTATTGTGGAACTTAACGAGATCCGTAGATTTTTCTCGTTCGCGCTACATTAGAAAGTCCGGCAGTAGTGATAGCCGGCTGGAAATAACGTCAGAACAGCGGAAATCGCGTTTTTTGATGTTTTCCGCGACAACTCGTCCGCTGCCACAGCATCCGGCGTGGGCTTTTGCGGGTGTGCATGACTAGCTGACAGGCGGCTGGAAATAGCGAAAACCGCGCGAAAATCGCGTTGAGGCGTTTTATAGCATCCGGCGGACAACTCGTCCACTTCGAGTGGGCGGTCGTTTTTTGCTTTTTTTCTCGCTTAAAACGCGTTTTTGAGCGATTTTCTGGCGCGGATCCCCCCTTTACCGGTCCGACCCCCGCTCAATAGCTTGTTAATGAGCCTCTGATAGCCATTGACAATATTATTCCGTTCCAGTTGTAAAAACTAGTCGCTATTTTGAGAAAGTGCTCAGACCATCGTAATTGTTTTTTCATACCGATGGGACAAATTTCAATCAATAGTGTTCCTATCACAGAATCAATTATCAGAAAATCTATTTAGTTGTCGATCGTCCGGTGTAACTCTCATAAGTTTCCGCGTTTTTCTTTCCCGGAGTCCTACATGATAACCAAATGCATCGTGAAATTTCACCATAAAGGTAAGGAATTGAAAAATAAGAGTTTCCTAACCATTTCAAGACCGCTCTAATGATAGCAAAATGAGAAAAAAAACATACGATAAACGAATCGTTCTTAGATGTTGCAGAACTTTCACGTTATGGAATTAGTGTCTGTTCTTCCATTACCCACAGAATATTGATTGGTTCAACTTCCAGAAGTTAGTGACTTCACAACCGAATAAAATGAAATCGAGGTTAGACGTTAGAACGAATTTCTGGGGGTACGATGAGGTCAAAAACCAGTAAGAAAGGGCTTAATGGTTAACTTTAGATGAGATCATTCAAAAGCTCGCTTTCTAGCCGAAATACTTTGCTACATATCTCTCACTCAAAAGGATTGACTTTTAGCTCATCGCATGCAAAAAGTCATGTGTATGGACGAATGTTAAAAATTCGTTGTGGCGCAGTGGTTAAAGAGTACTCAGCAATATCACGCACTTGGTCCTCGGTTCGATCCATGGATGTCAGCAATAGCCAACGAACCGCCTATCTCTCCGGGGTTAGTAAATTGCTAACAGAATTGTCTAGGAGGATTTGATAGAACGCAAGGCTCCTCAGATCATCCCAATGGAGTCTAATGCAAGGCGCATATCTTTGGGAAGGATCGGACGCTTCATCCTACTTATCTTTACCTTGCACGTCAATTCAGCAGGAAACTAACTCGCAGTTATGTTGTTTGTAAGTACACTGGAGCACCAGTCCTTAGTTTTCATTATTTGCCGTCTTTTAAATTTCGACGTATTCTCTCTTTTTGCTGCTTGAAGGAAAAAATTGATCGTATCATAAACTTAGGGTGGAATTGGTCGGTTTGCATATCCTGTCGGAGTGAGTGCTCTGCAATCACGACCGGTTCAGTGATTTCCAAATTAAACAGGGTGAAACGAGGTAATGCCAACATAACCTGCCTCAGTGAGAAAAACAACATGAATTGTAATTGCCAACTATTCTCATGCTATGATTTATCGAGAGAACAGGAGATGCACTCGATTATGGAGATTGTCAGGAATTTGTACAGAGAAGTAAAAAGAACGAACAGAACATCAGTAAGAAGCATAAAAAATAAAGCGTTTCGCGTTGGCCCATTCCTTAGGGATACACTATGGGCCATCGACTCCATTGCACAACATACGAGTTATAAAAAGGGATGAAGGATAAAACGTTTTGCGTTCATCAATCCTTGAGCAATGCGCCATGCATTCAACGTCGTCAAGCTTCATAGAGGTGATTGGATGCATATTTGGCCTATACAATTACTTGTGGTGGCTTGGCGATGTATTAATCAGGGCTTTTATTCTTCCCGGACAAGTCTCGAACCAAACTTCCGAGGCCGGATGGATGAAAAGTTTGGTGAGGTCGTGGCATGAGATCGAACCAACAATAACGTGTGTATTTCAAGTGACCTCTAGCCACTGAGCAACACGCATTTGAATCCCAGATACGTCAGGAATTAGAACAGCATGGTAAAAAATAAACGGGTTTATCTCGAGAAATCAAAGAAATTTACGATGAAACTAGGTATTGCGTTGATCGATGCAGAAAAAATGATCTTTGATCCAGCAATATTCAGTTGGAAATAACACACAGCAGCATATTCATGACCAGTGGGTGAATGATGAGCCGATGGCTTGGCATGAGTCTCCAACCACAGCGGATATCAGAACAATTAGGGAAAAGCAGCTACTTTTTTTCTCATCTGTCATCTTTTAGCCTGGTGACGTGTATGAACTCAGTTAAAATATGGTTGAAATAAACGGGAAACGTCATCACAAAGAAACTGTGTTAAAATTCCTGTGCAGATCCATTGCGGCAGATAGACAACCAGAATGCATGGTAATCACATCATTAGGACGACGAGTTTTCAAAGGATGGACGAGTTTGTTTCTTTATGAAAATTCAACTTTTCGTCGCTTCTTCTTGAAATGCTATAAATTAAATGTATAAAATAGGATAAAAAAGGTAAAAGCTCTCGGCGTTGTTCAATCCCCTGAGGGATGCGCCATGCATACGACTTCATAAAAGTATCGTTGGAGGTTATTGAATGCATATCTAGCCTTTACGATGACTCGCGGTGGCCTACCGATTTATCGACCCAGTGCTGCTACCATCCCTAGACAAGTCTGGTACCAATTTGCCGAGAGGGATGGAAGGCTTGGGGGAGCTATGGGCGTTAGGATCGATTCTACGTGTGTGTCGCAGTGGCGCCTGCAACCGCTGCGCCACACGCGCCCTTGAAGTAAATGCATGAAGCAAGCTTAAATAGATGCTTGGCAGCACAGTTCGCGTTCAGCCGGCAAGAGTGACTTCTTGGAAAAATCAAATATTTAAACTTAGGCGAAGTACAGAAAGAACATGTTGGAAAAGAACGTGAGGGTATTTGAAATAGCATGGCCAAAATTTCCTAAGAGCTCAGCAATAGCAGAGTAGTGAACGCTTTTCTTTCAATGAGGGCCAAAGGTCGAAACAAAGCTTATTCTTACAAATATAATTTATTCCTATAAATTCTACCACTGTTTTCCTGTATCTCACAAATTTAGATTGTCACTCAATCAAATGTGTTGGACACTATGAAAAAAATACCTAGGAAAAACTAAAATGTATTGAAGAGTAAAAAAAAAGCCCTATACTTAGTAAATCTTCGGAAAGCGCATCTGATTTCCTTCCCCGTGGAAAAAATGTGTCAATTTGTGGATAACGAGATCATGAGTTTAAGATCTCTTAGGGGAGCATGCATCCGTACTGAAGAACAGTTCTTCCCGCAAGTTAGGTCCAGATAAGAGTGAGCCCATGCCATGAAAGAATTTAACAAGCTGGTTATCTTCTTTTTAAAAAAAAGCGTCTTCATTTCTCTCAAACCAGAGGAGTCTATAGTGATGAGTCTGATTTACCACGAATGAAGTCTTTACTGGTACTCGTCCGAGTCACTCGATAATTAAGAGTGACGTGACGGATGACAGAATATATAAAAAGTAGAAAAAACGGTAAAGAAAAAAGGATGAAAGGAAGGTCCAAAACATCAAACGCAACAACAACGTCAAATTCAGTTTATTGTAAGTGGTCGAGACGTAGATAATTGATTTCGACGGATGATAACGAAAACCGACAAGCAACTTCGGTCTCTGTCTGCATACGGCTGAAACGGCACCTGCCAAGCTCCTTAGTGCCGTTCGAAATTCAACGAATGAAAATCGAAATCGCACATAAAAGTTAAAAATGAAAGAAATTCACTGGCAATATTGTTGTCCCAACACTAACTGTGACTTTTTTTAGTTTCTCAATCAAGTGGTTACGGTAGCGTTCATGTTTCTGTGTATTGTGGCCTACGAAGTGTTTTTTAACATACAACGTCCAAAACCGGTTCTTCGACAATTGTGATAGTTTTTCGACCACTGGAGTATTCGTAGAGTTGAGAAGCTTACAGAACTACAAAACAGACTTCTCCCTATAAAAGTGCTTAGACGTAATTGTTTTAGAATATTCATACATTTTTAAATACGCCTAGGATCGAGCTGTTCTATAAGTCCAGGACTAAATTTGTACTTTTGAAATTTCTTACGTACAATAATGACACCTACAAACAAAGAATGAATGGAGAAACACCACAACGGGAAAGGTTTTAACGTACACCTTCTCGCTTGATTACTTTCGTAGTCAAAATACGAGTTTAAACGTAAAGAAAATTCAAACAAAGTCTTGTAGGTTCCAGAAAATCAGAATTTAACACTAGTAGGATGAATTCACCTTCATCTTGTGGATAACGATCAAGTTCTATCACGGTTTTCATTCGAACTTTTGATGAATAATTTGAGATAAGGAACATTGGTTAAAAGGGGGAGAGCGGCTACCATTTTCGCAATGAATGTATATTGTAGTCAATGTATGTCTGGCACTGTGAGTTAAACGACTCGGCATCCAAGCTTAATAAACAGCGGAGACTTCGAAAAGTTAACTGCTGTGATCTAAGTTCACTAACCCAAGGGTGTCGACGAAAAGTAGTTCAACAACCAGGTCACTCTAGCCGATCTAGTAGGCTTGACGCATAAGCAGAGTACATTTGGCATTTCTTGAGCTCTAGATGGAATATTTGCTTACCCTTTCGGGGGATGCAGTTCCTTATCAGTGATGGTTTCTTAAAGAAAGACTTAAAAATAAACGGTAGTGTTTAAATTTCCAGAGAAAATATGGAAAAAGAAAGAGAATGAAGACGAAGACGTCAAAACATTAGCCGAATAAAGTTGTTTATCAACCCTCGTGCTAGCTCATCGACGAAAGAATGTGTGTTTGTTAGTCATACCGAGGCTAAAAGAAAATCGATTCTTGAAATATGAAAAAGTAAATATCTGATCAATAGGGAGCGGATAGCACAGTGGTAGTGATGCCCGCCATTACGAGCATGCTACTAGTTCGATTCCGCTCCCCGCCAACCAAGCCTGTCATCCCTCCGGTGTCATGAACTTGGCCGCAGACTTGTTTGGGAAAAAATCACTCTCTGAAATCTATCTGGAAACGCTCCAGCCTTGCTATCTCAGGACTCCAGGGAGAGTTGCTCGACCAGCATTCTACGACATTCAAGATGAAATGAAAATCCTCAAACAGCAACCGAAGGCACACTTAAAGTTGGAAGATCTTCGTGGATGATCGATGCGAGGAAACAAAGTGAATGTGAGGATTGTTAGGATCAGCACAGCAGACGTGAAGAGGCAAATAAAAATAAAGAAAAAAAATATAAAAACATCTAATCTAAGGTACAATGGATAAGTGGCACTAACAAGGTATTCTTAAACAATGGCAATCTCTTCCATGTCGAGTACAAAAAAGACCGTTATACTTCGAAAAGGTTAAGAATAATGAGCTAATTCGAAGTCACTTCCATTTCGATATGGGGTCGACTATTCCGAAAGCTTGCACTAAGACTCTTGACCGTAACCGCCCTCCTTCATTCTATGCCTCTTCTGCTATTACTTCGGCAGCAACAACGAATTCTATATGCTTCAGTGAAGAATATTGCAATGATATCCATTATATGGGACATGAAAAACGATGGTGGCTATTGTTAAGTCTATTGTTAAGTAAGTCGAACTGAACAGGAAGTTGGTGCTGATTAAAGGCGTTGAAGAAGCGAGGGACCCTGAAGTCGTCAGTGACTGATTAGCTGATCGGAATGACGCTTTATCGAACTCTCACTTCTCGCTCAACCACTCTTCAACATGGAATGATCAATGATAATTTTTGATTCCCACGGCGAACGAATGACCCGATACAGAACTCTTATAAAATGTTCTATAATGAAACATATTGCAATGTGCTGTTGCTGTGGTTGCAAAGACCACCCATACACTATATTGTTTCTACTAAACGTTACTCACTACTCGTCATTATTGATATAGAGGTCTTGCTCTTGTATATATAATCGATCTGTATTCTCAGAAAGCAAATAAGATGTCTACAGGAAGTGGAAACCCGGGCCAAAACAGACCATGTGCTTCGTTGATAAGCAAGATTGAGTGGCATTCTTGTCTCTGATGGGCAGATTAGTACTGTTTTCGTATGTAGGTGCGTGAATTTTTGCTCAGGTGCGGTGATTTGCTATAGATTCTATATCTTATACGTACCATAAGCCAAACGACGATACTGGAAATCACAAAAGAGGCAAAATGAGAAAATATCAGGCTCCACGCAGAGCCAGAAAATGTGCCTGTGGCCACCTCAGTGCTGAAATCAGTGTAACTAACGGGATTCACACGAATAGTTTGACTGACTTCGCCACAGATGATTGAACTCACTGTGAAGAGCTCTCAGAAGAATCCATGGTAGTGCGATTACAGGTGGTACAAGTGAGAGACATCGCAATTTTTTTCCCTTTTCAGTCTATTTTTTCTTGGCGCGTGTGGAGCAGTGGTTGGAGGCGCCACTGCGACGCACACGTGCAATGGATCCCCCTCGCCCAAAGCCCACCAAGCCTTCCGTCCCTGCGAGGTCGGCAAATTGGTACCAGACTTTTCTGGGAGGATAGCAGCACTGGCTCGATACATCGGCAGCGAGCCATTGTAAAGGCCAGACATGCATTCAGTCACCTCCAACGATACTTAATGAAGTCGAATGCATGGCGCATCCCTCAGGGATTGATCAACGCCTAGAGCCTTATCCTTTATCCTTTATCCTTGAACTTATTTTCTGCTTTTTTCTATTATTTGCAGCCTATCTTCATCCATAGTGTGAATTGAATCATTTTCTCACTCTATTTTCCTTCTTGTGTCAGCGATCCTGGCAGATCTTCAGATTTACGCGTGGTTTTGGCTACTGACCAAAGATTCGATCTTCTTCATGAACGTGATTGAATTATAGTTGAGTTCATCTTCATTCGAACCCTGGAATAGTAGTGCTAGAGCGTCTCCCGGTCTTCACCACTTGAGAGCCTTTTTGGATCGGAAGGAAATTTGAGCAGACAGATATAGCACAGAGTTACTGGCATCGAAGTGATGTTGGATTTAGTTGACGCTGAATGGAAGCAATGGCAATGTGCGTATTTCTGGTAGCCACCACCACTTAATCGTTTGACATTGTTGTTATTATCATCAGCACTATAATCGTACTGGTAGTTATATATCCCAAAGTAAAAAAAAATAATGGACGAAGCTCTCAACGATGATCAATCCCTATGGGAAGCGCCGTGCATTTTACTTCATTAAGCATCACTTCGAGGTGATTGAATGCATATCTGGCCTTTACAATGATTCGCAGTGGCCTACCGAAGTATCGAGCCAGTGCTGCTGTCCACCCAGACAAGTCTGGCACCAATTTGCTGAGCCCGAAGAAATGGAAGGCTTGGTGGGACTGAAGGGCAGGACACAACCTATGTGTGCAACAGGACACCTAAAACCACTGCGCTATACGCGCACACATCTCAATTATGATTAGGATATCTGAATTATATCTACAGCTTCTATTCGACTTCTCTTTCCTTAATTCATTTCCACTCTGATGTCATTGTTCGAGTTCCTATGAATCCGTTCAAAATTCGGCATATATGTGTTTAATTCTATAAAATGGGTAGTGATTTGTTTAAATGACATATTGGCTTTGATGTTCTCTCTTTTTATGTTGATATTCGAACATAGTGTTGAGCAACAAAAGCAGGCAAATTCTAGTGGGTTTTACCGATGTAAAATGGCGTTAAAAGAATTAAGGGATTAAAGCACTCGTTGTCAATCCTTTGGAATGCTCAATGCATTCGACTTTGTCAAGCAACGTTAGAGGTGACTGAATGCATATCTGTCCTTTACAGTGACTCGCGGTGGCCTACCGATGTATCGAGTCAGTGCTGCTATCTTCCAAGAAAGGTCTAGTACCAATTTGCCGACCCCAGAAGGATGAAAGGCTTGCTGAGCCTGGGGGCGCATGATCGATCCCATGCGTACTTCAAGACGCCTCTAACCACTGCACTACAGAAGCCCTAAAAATGACGTTATAAAGTGGAATCGAGAAATGACTGTGCTGTTAGACTTAGAAACAAATGCCCACAGATTTTCTTTTGTTCCTAACTTTGGTTGTTCAACAGCCCTTAATTGAGACAAACTTGGTACTCTTTTCTTATCAGTTCAGCGATTCTCGTTTGATCGTTCCATCTGGTCGTTAAAAAAAACAAAAAAGGGGGTTGTCAGCGAGAAAATTTCGGACCTACGGCAAATGATATGTATGACAGTACAAAAGTAGAAGAAGATGAGTAAGGACTGGAGGGAACCGATAAAACAGACTTTTTAAGGAATACAGTATTATTCTTGGAGAAGTACTGAGAAATTCCTGGGAAAGTGAAAAATGAAGGACCGACTTGAAGAGGAAGATAGGATTAGATTAAGTAATAACTAGAAACTTAGACCGATCAACTAAAGAATGACAGCTACCAACCAATATTAGGTAGCAGTTGGTAACTAATGACTAATAAGTAACTTAGATTCGAAAGACCGAGTAGGGGTGGACTTACTGGGGAAAAACAGTTAGTTCTTTCTAAGAAGAGGACTTTTTGTTTTTATTGGTGAACCAGGGTTCCAGTGGCACTTGGGAATATTGAACGAGTAATAAAATATAGGAAAAAAGAACAAGTCTGACCTCTGAAGAAGACGAAATCGCCGAAACGTTAACCATCGTAATTAAAGAAGAAGTGCTAACGAGCTTATGTTAGCTCAACCAGGATAGTTCGCAACTTAGACGTTTTCAAAAATAGGATGAGATTCCAGATTCTGTTGTAAGACGCGGATAGACCTCATGAGAGCGAAATAATGACGCCGACGACATTAAAGCGCTTTAAGTCACGAAGAAGGGTTACGAGACGATTTGAATGTTGTTCACAACAGGCACACTTTTTTAGGTCAAAATGGAACCGTTTTCGACTGATAACGAATTTTCTCAACTTCATGTTGCCTTTCCAGCCATCCCGGCTGATAATAGGCCTTTTTACGAGAAATATATTAAGGGGAATTTTTGGAAAGTGTCCAAAAAATGATTGGATGGATGAATGAATTAGCTAATGGATGATACAAGCAAGACCTCCAATTCAGTAGTTGTCGAGGAAAAGAGTGTTAAAACAGAGCAGAGAAAAGAAAATTGCAGAAAATAGTGAATTAAAGTTACAGCCAAAGGAAAAAAATTAAACGTGCGGACGAACGATTGTGGGCCATCGACTCGAATCATAGGCTCTGAAGAAGACGAAGACGTCGGAACGTTGGCCGAATAGAACTTGTGTAACAATCTCGTAGAGGCTATACAGTTCAAAAAAAAGCTACGGAATTAAACTAGGAGTAGACAGATTTTATTTTAACGTTATTACATAACATGACCTATCATACCATATATCGCACCTTGCGGATCCCAGCAATTCTTGCATTCGATTCGTTCCTCGCATTTGCAATTAAGGATAGTGTTCAAACTTTTGCATATGGGTCCAGCTGCCACTTGACGAGTTTCTCATTGTTCATGAATGTCGCTGAATGCTGGTCGACACGATTCTCCCTGCCGCTCTGAGATAGCCATACTAGGGCTTTGCCACGTGGATCAGACGGAATGGGCTTGTTCCAACAACGTCTATCACCGATTTCCCCGACCTCGAAGGAATGAGTGGCCTAGTGGGCCTGTGTGGTGTCGAACGAGGGTGTGGACAGGTTGAGTCGTATGGGTAACGAGCAAAATTATTACCACTAGGCTACCCGCTCGAATAGTAGATAGATAATGAATTGAAAGGCTTAAAACTGTCCCGGTTAGAAATTTTGGTTCAATACGAGAATATAAAGTGCAGAATCAATGAATGAGACTTGTCCAAAGTTAACGAAAACAACAGTGAAACCAGTTATAAATGAAGCGTAAAAAGAAAGAAGAACCTGAAAAGAAAGGAAAAATTCCTCGTAAAAGTCGTTTTGTTAGTAATTTTCCAAATATTTATCCAAGCAAATATGTATTTTTTCAAGAGAATTTGTTAATTGGAGTCTAATGAAAGTAAAAAGATAGAAAAAGAACTCACAAGAGGTAGTGATATGGGATGGAGACTTCTTAATGAACAGGCGAGAATATGAGTCATAGCCTCAGGCGGACCGTACTGGTCCATTTTTTATTAAAATGGGAATACAATGTGCATGGTGAACTTTAAAAAAATTCCTACGCAGAATTGGTGGCAACAATTTGCTGAGGTCGGTCGAAGGCCAAGTGGAAGTGTATAATCCTTTGTAGAAAGGAGTTCGTTATCAGTCACTCGACGCCGTACGAAATGCGAGGGGAGTTTATTCATCTGGGAATGGTGCAATTGTTTGGGCACGTCAAATTGGATTGACAATAGCAATGTTTAACTTGAAACAAAATGGACTGCAGGTAGGAGAATGGATAGAAATATCCGACAAATAGATATATGGTCGTTAGTTCCATCCTACGCTCTGATCGAGGCAAGCAAGCGATCGTTTTCAGGTCTAACCATTGACCACAGACTTGTTTAGAATTATGATATGGTAGGGCGCACTGATATGATTCAACGAATTTTTCCAATTTTCGTTGCATATGAAAAATCGAACACTTCTACAATGCTACGAATTGAAACGAATGCAACACACGTTCATTGGGAATAGGTCAGGGCTGAACGCTCTTATCCTTATCAATAATCAATTTGCAGCCCGTGGTTATTATCGTCGTGTGTTTTTCCAAATATATGATCTTAGGGGAAATCTGAAGAAAAAAACGGAAGGCAGTAATCGATAAACGATTAGTAGTTTTTGTTCTAACATTTGCTTTCTCAACCAACAATGGCAGTTGTTTCATCAATTTCTCTTTTGTCTTGGTGAAGTTGTGACGGAAGCAACCGCCACGTCATCGTCGTCGTCGTTTTCAAGCCTTTGAATTCGCAACGACTTATGCGCGGAACTTGTTACCAAGCTTGTGTGTCTAGGGATTGACTAGCGATTTTCACCGACCTTCAACCAATCAATACTTAATGACAGACAATCGATGTTCGCAGAAACCCTCGATTTCTCATTCCTAGTATTTCCTATGATCCAAGAGATATGTGCAAAATATTCTTTACTTCTTTTTGTTGTAGATATCAGAAAGGAGAGGAACGAAACTGTAACCGACAAGAGAAGAAAGCGAGAATGGGTGCTAATTTACTTTAATATTTCACGCAAGGGGTCTATTAAGGATTTTATGTGAAATGCAACCACAATGATGCTGAGATGTTCGCAAAACTTGAGGTTCAGGCTGGACAGAACTGCGTTTGCCTTTTCATGGGGCCCACCTCTTACGCAAAGCACCACTGGATGACACGTGAGCCCCGGAAAGGGTAATCGCGGTTCTATCTGACCTCGGGTCCAAATTTTGTGAACATCTCAGCGTCATTGCTATTACAAGAGATTTTTCTGGAAGTATTTCATTCGATGTTGTTATTTAGTTATTAAACAGAGTAGATTGCTTCTAAATTTGGTTAGAATTATTAAATAGTGGACGTCATTTAGCAAAATTCTGACAGTGGTCCCGAACGGAACACCTTCGAGTCCACCGTACTCGCAGATCAAATCTGGGGGTTATGTTGCCAGTAGGTCGAAAAAATTGATCAATATTCGACCTACCACTTAGAGGTTTGTCGTGTTCTCAGTCTATTTTTTTGCATTGGTGTTTTCACAAAATTTATGCATCGAAATTTAAATGGAAAACTAAAAAATAAAAAGAATAATCTCATAAACGTCGAATGTAGTGAAAAACGAGCCTGGTGGCAGAAAGACGATTAGTATACGCTACGGTGGCTGTTAATGCCAGTAGACAGCATTACAGTGGGAACTACGCTATTAAGTTTAATCGTATTAGTACTACCTAGTAATCTGCAGAACGCTGTAAAGTGGCCATTTTTTCCACACACAGGGGTTTTCGAAAACCAAATAAGTTGAAGGCGACCTTGAAATGTTGGGAAAAGCAAAAATCAGTTCCACTACGAATGTCTTCAGTTCGCCTTTCACGTTTGTGGTGGTTGTGGCACGGGTGTTTCTAATTCAATCATCAGCTACTTCCACTTTTGAATCCGAAAAATGTCTACTGTGAAGCGATTTTGACGACATTTCTTAGGCAAATATCATCGCCAGTGCGACCTACGAGACTTTTAAAACAAGATGAATCAATTTCTCTTGCTTTTGGACGAATGTTTCTCAAATATCGTAGACTCTGTAGCACCCATTCTTCTTTGGATGCTTGACTCTCTGCGTTAAGGTTCTTTCGAGGCCTCATTGATGGCATTTTTTCTTATTTCACCGTTTGAATAAAATTTCTATCGGTATGCAACAAGCACGCTTACAACTGATATCACATGTCATCGGTTATTGCAGTATCCGAAGTCGTACAGAAGCGTCGAATATGTTAAATGCTAAGTGAGGCTTCATCTTGTTTTCATTTCTGGAGAGTTGAGGGAGGGGGGAAGGTAGGGTTCTAACGTGGCCTTCCTTAGGGCTATCTGTTGTTTATGCCTCAAGATTGTAACAAAAGTTATTCCAAAATAGTAACAATTTCTACCTGTAGTTTACTATTGGCAGTGTTTTCGGATGAAACTGGCGAATTTCTTCCTAACAGGAGTGACCCCACCGAGAAGTGAATAACAAGCAGTTCCCCTGACACTAGTAAATACCTCGCATCCATATTGAAGAAGTAAAGTGTTGAGGCTTGAGTTTCGTTGCATCAGTAAGCGTTAGAATGCATCAATCGATAAGAATTAACTTTAAAAAATCGATTCTGTTCAAAAGAATCCGATGCCTTTTGCCATAGGGCATTGGAGCGTTTTGCAATTCGACAACGTGCATGCTTCTATGTGCTGTGCACAATTTTGACGATAATGAAAAATCAATTTTTTAAAGTGAATTTATCTAAAAAAGAAACTGCTAAATTCACTAACATTCAGAAAAACTCCTTTTCAGTGAAGAAGCTTGCCGTCGTGAAGAAGTGAAAATGATCTATAGCTTCCAAGCGCTTGTGATTACAGTGCTTTTTCACGTTCAGTGCGTTGACTTTTGCTTTGAGCTCACCTTAAACTGCAGAAAAAATGAAGGTCGGTTTGAAAAGCACTGGAGAAGGCTTGCTTAAGGCAGTTTAAGAATTCTGATAAAACACTCACAAGGCATATCCCAAATATTTTAACCCGGCCTTTAGAAACTGATAAAGTACTAGAAACCAATTCCATGAACAACGAAGGCAGACAGTATAACAAAATAAAATAGAAGACGAAATCGGCCAGTTTATGCAGGCAAAGCACTACTAGTTCTCCTGTAAAACTTGCTAATATTGCTAGAAATTGCTTGAAGTGTAGTCAATGTTGTTGGTATATTTGTGTGTCAGTAGTTTGTATGTGTTGCGTGTAGTGCGTAGCGAACGACATCAGTAGTTTGCGGCCGATTTGGCATGTATAGCGACGGTGGGATTATTTTCCCCAGTTGAAGAAAAACCATGGTGCTGCGGTGGTTGTAGTGAATGGAAACCATCTTCCTCGTGTGCTGCTGGTTGCGAAACCATCCGATTTCAACTGAAATACAAATGCAGCGGTACAGAACGACGGAAAATTTCAAGGAATTAAAAAAAGAGAAATTATAGAGAAGAGTGAGAAGTATCATGGGCTGCATTTGGGCCTTTTGAAGAAACCACCGACCAACTAGCGGATCTGAAACTCCGCGCTCACCTTTTCACCTCAACAATCCTCCAAGCGGTTTGTTATCTACAAATGCATAGGATACTTCAAGCACTTCAAGATCTTCGCGCACCACCCACAAAGAGCTTTAGTGACATCATCGGAAATTTATCCTACAGTCACAGGGTCTAACCTGAATGCGCAGCTCAGATCTTTGAAACCTATCCAATCTTCGGGATCCAGGAGAATGCACATCGATCAAAAAGTACGTATGGGCTGGTCACATAATAAGAAAAATAGATGGCAGAAGGACGAAGAGAATAGTAGAGTGGACTTCAGTAGAAGCAAACGCCTTCTTCGAAGACCATCCAAACGATGGGCTGACGTGCTCGTGGTTAACGTCGACCATCTACATTTGCAGATGGGGAGCGATTTTACGACCACGGACGGAATAGGTTTCGCGGACGTCATCTTGTTCGGAAGCTGGGCCACCCCGTTAGCGCGAGAAAGGTGAGTGGAAATTGTGTTGGAGGCCGCACTATGAATTAAGATAGATCATCCAAGTATCCAGGCAATTAAATATACTTGGTGAGAAAAATCATGAAAATATTTTGCTA
Source organism: Angiostrongylus vasorum (assembly GCA_018806985.1). Taxonomy (NCBI): domain Eukaryota; kingdom Metazoa; phylum Nematoda; class Chromadorea; order Rhabditida; family Metastrongylidae; genus Angiostrongylus; species Angiostrongylus vasorum. The sequence continues at coordinate 283,871 of JADANN010000098.1, read as the reverse complement.
ACGATTGCCGTAGAGTTGTATTGTCCTTGTTGATATGGTTCATACTGTCCTCCAAGACATGAATGTAGAAATTTCTCGACGAAACCATACATTGCGAGTAGATTATGTACCTTCAATATAGATTTTTCTACTAGATGCTCATAGTTTTAAATAGTGCAATATTTTGCTAGTAGAAAACTCAATGTCAATGTCAATGGTGGAATAAAGCAGAGGATCACCTTTCTAAACCCATGGCCTTCATCAGGGTAAAGGATATAGCTAACAGGGATGTTATTCTTCTTCAGAGCTTCAACAAATTGATCTGCAAAGAAGAGGAAGCGATTATCGTCCTAAATTAACTAAGTGATATCAGTAAACGTGCCTTCGTTGATGAACATACCCGACTCTTGTTGTTTCACACGAGGATCGTTAGCGCCTTGAAGGATCATAAGCGGTTTTTTTACTCGATCGGCAAAGAAAAGCGGTGAGCGAGCAGCGAGCGCTTGACGTCCTTCTTCTCTGGAAACCGAAATGTTCATCACTATGGCCTCATGTTCTTGCAACACATAAATGAAAAAAAGTAAAAAATCAACGTTTGTTTGAAAGATAAACAATAAGGCGTTCAGTGTTTATCAGTTCCTAGAGGCTGCATAATGCACTGGACTGCATTGAAAATCGTAGGCACTTGATTAGCCGAAACGCGGCTTCGAACTCGAGTCACGTATGTATTATAGGGCGCCTCTAACCACCATGCTAAATGCACTTCCACATTTAAATAGAAGGATAAATCCATTATCGTTGACAAACCTCTAAGGGTGGGGTGTGCCATGCAATTGACTTCATCAAGGATTTTTAGAGGTGACTGAATGCATGTCCGATTTCCACAATGTCTAGCGGTGGCCATGCGATATTTCTCTGTGTTTTTACCTTTCATGTAAAGCCTTGTGCCAATTTGTAGACCTCGGAGGGATGGAAGCCTTGGCGAACTTGATCGTGGGATCAAAGCGGCGATCGTCAAGTTTGTATTGCAGGGGGACGTCTAACACTACGCGTGTGCCCATGTTTAGCTGGTTGATAACAATGGTGGTGTTAGTAATAATGGTAAAGCTGCTAATGTGTATAGCAAGCCGTTCCATTGTTTTCGGTTTCCACTTGTTTCATTTTCCTCCGAGTCAGTGAACGGTAGTTTGGTCTCCATTTTCTCTTAACTTTTCTTGACTTCATACTTTTTATTCCAATGTTCGAAAACTTTTTTTTCATGATGCTTTTGTTTTCGGTATCCCTAAACGTATTACTTTTTGCTGTAAAAATGTGAACGTACGTGTCACTATCACCTCCCAGCATTCGTACGAGTTCCGCATGGATTCCTTTCCAATACGGCGGAACAGTTTGGATTAAAGTCATCAAATTCGAAGGTCCGACAATATCCACACCACAAACGAAAGCGTCAGGAGTGAAAGTGAGAGCGACTAAGGTTTCATATCCACCATAGCTCCCTCCTTAAAGACATGAATGAGAAACTTGGAACACTTTCATGCCTTCACATATCCTGGTATAAATTTCAGGGACTGATTCTTAAAATCATTACTGCGAGAATACCTAGTTCTTATTTCTACAGTATAACAAAAAAAGATTCCCGCTGACGGGTGATGATTGGTAGCACCATTAGGGTGAAAAAAAACTGCTGAGAGAAAGGAAAACAAGGTTCTTTGTTGGAACAATAGATAATATGCGAGCCTACGGAAAGGTTATCGCGGGTTCGAGGGCAGCTAAGATCCAAAATGGTTCACACTCAGCATCCATGTGGTGTTATTTCACATAAAACCTTACCATGGGAAAAAGGAATCAAATAAAAGTTAGAACACACACTGTAACGAGATCGTTTTTTCCCACCACTTACCCATGATTGCCACAAGTGATCTGTTGGTGATACCCTTGGCAACAACAAAATCGACTGAGTCGAGAATGTCGAAGTGCATTTTTCTGCTCCATTCACCGTCGCCGGCATTTGTCAGTAGCTTGCCAAAACCGGTACTCCCGCGGAAATTTACCTATGAACAAACTAATTTTATTATAAAAAAACGTTAGGTAAATATTTGTGGCTATATTCATTTGGCACAGTGGTTGGAGGCGCCACTGCGACGCACATGTGGAATCGATCCCCACGCCCATGGCTCACCAAGCCTTCCATCCCTCTGGGGTCGGCAAATTGGTACCGGACTTGTCTGGGAGGATAGCAGCACTGGTTCGAAACATCGGTAGGCCACCGTGAGTCATTGTAAAGGCCAGATATGCATTCAATCACCTCCAAACGATGCTTAATGAAGTCGAATGCATGGCGCATCTCTCAGGGATTGATCAACGCCGAGAGCTTTATTTATCCTTTATATTCATTTTGTATTCCGGAATTGACAAAATTCTCTACATTGCAATGGATAAAATTCAGCTCATTTACTTTCCTCGCAGCTGCATGGAAAGTACTCTGTAATATCTTTCTATGCTATCGTTTGCTCATTATATAAATCCGCGATTCACTGACCGCTTTGTAATTTTATTCCCTGTTAACATCTTCATGCTTACAAAAACACTTAATGGAGAAGAGGCACGTTCCCTATAGTAGCATCTGCCTTAATTTGGCATCTAGAGGTGGCTACTAGCTATTTCTTCTCCTTTACTCTTGAACTGTCAGTTCTTTCTCTTTCCTTCTTTTTGTAGCTGACTTGTATTCTACATATCGCTTGTTACTCACACTGCTTCATAAATCTCCTATAGAAATTGCTGTTTTCATGTCAACATAAATTCTTCATCGTTGCATTTATTATCTTTGCGAGTCATTATTGTGTTATCGTTTATGTTTTATATGCGCATGAAGGTTTCATAACCAAATTTTTATGCTATGCGTCGTGAGGAAAACACGTAAAGGTTTGCGTGGCACTATTGAACTACGTAAGCACTTATTAGATTATTTTTGTGTCGCACTTCTCTCGAGCAATAAGTTCAAAATTCGGCACTGCTTTTCGGAACCTCTATGTCGTGGCTTGACCTGAGAACTGCTCATATCTATAGAGTTGACTTTAAAGCTCGACCATATGAGCCCCCTTGGGAGACGGGATACCTCAGTGGTCAGTGATGCCATCGATCAGAAAGCAAAAGGCGGTAGTTCTATCCCAGCTCTCCTCGAATCCACATGGAAATGCTTTAGCACGGCTTTCTCTAAGAGTGCTGGAAAAATTGACTTCACTGGAAATCTGCGACATTCATGAGGAAGATGAGATCTTCAAGCAGCAGCTGAAACAGCACGCAAAGGTGTTCGAAGACAGTTGTGGATGATGAATGCCATGGAAGCGAATGGAATGCAAGAAGTGCTGAGAACCGCACAGTAGATGTGATGACAAGTCATGCAAAAACAAAAATGAAAAAAATATGAGTCCCGTCTAGAACACAGTGATCCTCTAAGGGCAATGTCTACACAATATCTCAGAACTCTCAGTTGGTTAGCGACCCAGCACAGACGCTTTCATCGTAGACTAGGGGCTATTCCACAGGGGAACACAACGTCAGCATTCCTTCGAACAAATCTCACACTTTTGCGGGCCTAGTCGACTATAGCTAACACCGAATATCTATTATAGTCATTTGTTCAGTTCCCAGCACAAACAGAAAGAACTCTCTAATTTTGGAGATGACTTCTGCAAATCCTTCAAAAATTTTTTGTGTCTTCAAAATATTTTTTCAATCATCTTAGGCAAAAATAATTAATATAGCATGCTAAGTTCTACAGCTTACCTGTAGTAGTGCATAACCACGATTCGTAAACCAAACATTCGTGCGCGAAAATTGGTAGTAATCTCTAGATTTTGGTCCACCATGCACGTATACAACCAGCTTCTGAGGTTCCAGTGGAAGCATCCCAAGTTCGGCGTAATTGCGATCGGCCATTGGCACATCCTCGGGACGTCGAAGAGGAATCTAGAGATTTATTTCCTTCGACGTTAATTACACTACCACTAAAATGTGTTTGCTTCCAAAAAACGCCACTATTTCAGAAATCATACCTCGGGTGGAAGACTGAGGTATGCCTGAAGGACCATGTTATCTCTAGTTTTGAAATCGAAACCGATTTGATTATTCAGCTTATAGGCTTCAAGTTCTGGTCGACTATTGAAGAAAAATTCGGCCTTGAAAAACAAAGAAGTAAGTTAGCCTTAGCTTACTTTTTAGATGCGTATTCATTAGCATAATGATCGGGTAGGCCTTGTAATACTCACGTGAGTAATAATAATATTCCAAAACCGACTTTCCTTTGATCTCGGTATGCACAATCAAAATGTATTCTACATTTCTTTATATTGTTGAGCTTACACGAGGTTCATACGAGATGTTTATTCGGCTAACGTTTCGACGTCTTCGTCTTCATCATAGCCGGTGATCCGAGTCGATAGTCGAACGAAGAAGAACCGTGGACTATCGACTCGGATCATCGACTCTAATGAAGACGAGGACGTCGAAACGTTAATCGAAATAAATTTATTATTTATTTGCCAGCCTAATGTAAGCTTATCAAAGAAAAAAAATACACATATGAGCATTAGTTCGAGCTCAAGTCTTGGACAAAACAATCCCTCTATATCTCCTAGCGGAAAAACTAGCACCATCTACCTGAAAGGATAGAAAACAGTGACTTGAAACATCAGTATTCACCCAAACGCCAAACATACATTAAAATACCCTAAAATACCTCCCCCCCACTGGTTGGTGAAATTCAATGCGCGATGTATCACCGGTTGACTGATCAAGCTCAAAGCTTCCTCCCTTACGCAATAGGTTATTTTTCTAGAAACAATTCATACCTCTTTAAGCCATCTTCTATAAATGAAGATTTCATACGGTTTGTCAGAGGACGAATACGTCACCAACCATATTGACATATCTGAAAATGGATCATAAGTCCACGTGATTGTTCCTTCTATGATGTGTCACTAAACCATCAGACATCGTTCTCACCAAACCAACAAACTCATCCCTTTCCCTTTATCACCTAGACGTTTTTCCATCATAGGTGATTAACGAATAACAAGAACTTATACCCACTTCGTTAGGGAGCTGAGAGCAATAAGTAGCAAGATATCGAGAGGAACTCAAGATATTTTCGTAAAACCGACTGCTGTAGGATGCATCGCCACCAAAAATGCAGATAGTATTGAGTGGCAGCAGTGGATCAACATTCGTCCTGTATAAGAAGACACCGTCGAGTGAGATTCTTCATTCGAGCGGTGCTCCACTTCAATGGATTCAACTCGATGCGACAAATAACATCCACATTGCAAGAGCGATCACGCGTGGATCAACGATTCGGATTAATTTGGGGTCTGAAGAAAACGAAGACGTTGAAACGTGTTCGCTTAGTGGTCGAAGAGGGGCACTCGAGATAATCTACTCTGCTCAGCGACTAGTTGGGATTTTATTTTCGGAACATACTGGTGGTTCAAGAAATAAATTAAAATACGAGACGTGACATCGTGTAATAAGTCTTTTTTTAATTTGACACAATCTTACATAACTCGTCTTCAGTCTACTGTGCTGACCCCAGCTTTTCTTTCTTTCGATTCGTTTTCTCACATTTATCATCCACGATGGTTTTCGAACTTTTCGCGTGTGGTTTCGACCTAAGGAATGCCTGTTCAGTCGAACCCCCACCGGAGCCCTGGCATAACTGGTTAGAGTGTTCCCAGTGCGTGATAAGTAGGCAGGGTAATATGTGTCTCGCTACCAAAAAGAACGTCAGTTGGGCACTGGGTGTATAATATTGAATTCTGAGACTCCCTGTAAGATTCGACGATGAGGCCAATACGAAAGAGCCAATGCGATTTCAAAGAAATGACCTATCAAGTTTGCTCCAAGGATCTAGTGTGATTCACCAATGTAGAAATCTCTGACTCAACAATAAGAACCTAGGACATCTCCGGGATTTCCACTGGAATACTCCACAACTTACCGAAGTAGTTCTCATTGACATTTTGGATGCTGCTGTTTTAGTTTTTCATCTCTTTCTCAACAACTTCGATCGTTACATAGTTATCATTTGGGTGATAGTCCGAAAAATCGCCTGTGTTTCTTTATACCTACAACGTATTGATCCGTTCGCTTCTCGACTGTGGTATCCATTTCGTTTTGTCCCTTCGTTTCTAATGACGTCACGAAGCACAAGTGATATAAAGACATAGGAGCTATAAGATAGGATGAAACAAAATAGCAAAAATTAATGATTACCTGAGCTTAGAGATAAAATCACAAGTGAGCCATTTGGTCGAAGGTTTACTAAATACTGAATATCTTCTCCCACCGTATTGTTAGCGACAAAAAGTTGCGGTTTATGATATACCTGAACAAGAAAACTACAATTTCGGATTTATAAATTTTCTTTCACAACATTTACTTCATAATATGGTATCACGCGAAAACAGCGCGCGTGGCGCAGTGGTCGGAGGCGCCCCACAACACAGACGTGGAATCGATCCCAGCGCCCATGACCCACCAAGCCTTCCATCCCTCCGGGGTCGGGAAATTGATACCATACTTGTCGGGGGAGAAGAGAAGAACTGACTCGATACATCGGTAGACCACCTCAAGTCATTGTAAAGGCCAGATATGCATTCAATCACTTCCAAACGATGCTTAATGGAGTCTAATGCATTGTGCATCCCTAAGGGATTGATCAACGCGGGAGAGCTTTATCTTTTCTATTTCATCGCTCGAAAGATAAGCCATCTTCTGTCTAACTTATTTGCTACTTTATTCAATCGCATTTATATTTCTAGTATCCTACAATACAATCACTGTACCTCAGTGATGGTCAACAAAGTTATGTCAGTCGGATGGAATAGAATGCTGGAAATCTCAGCTCGAGTCGCCGTGTACAGCACCTCTTTCTTTTCAGGAGCATCAAATGGAAACTTGACAAGGGATCCTGCAAGAGATTTCCGCATGCCGTCGGAAATTTTCAGATAATGTAGTTTAATTAGGAGAACTTGACTGACAAAAAACTAGTTTTTAGAGTTATTTGGTCTAACAAAAACTTCTACGAATCGTCCTCATTAGAGGATAAATCGCGAGGGTACGTGATGCGTCTCCAGGTGGTGGGACGGAGATTGAACGTGGAGCAAAAGTGGCTAATTTTCTGACTTATTAACTGAAAATGAGATGTTTACCTTTAAAGTTTAAGAGAAAAACTGAAAATGAATCTACAGAAGTTAAATAGCGAGCGTGAAAGTATAAACGTACCAAGATCGTTAAATTGGTCACTCCACAACCAAAACATGTTTTCATTAGATTTATCGAAACTAACTGGGCTAAAAATTAAGCTTTATAAATTTACAAGCGTTAACCTCACTTGTCGTCGGTTTTATTTCACTTGCCTAGTTATTGCACAGTCTTCAGCATTCACCAGTATGTACTCATCCCAGTCCGATGGTTCCGTTGTTAGCTTGGAAAGATCCGTTTCTGGAGATGTCCTAAATAAAACAAAAAAGAATAAAGTCAACTGCTCCATTACATTATCGAACAGTGCTACTGTAAAGATGGGAATGAGACAATCGATGTAGCAAAGTAGCATTAAAACCCAAATAATGCTCAACCAGTATTTGAAACCTGACCACCACCTTGATTTCACCATGGCTAGAGGGTTTCTTCGGTGTACAGCTGTGATCCAAAGCAGGTTTTTTATTTTTCAGCAGAATCCTCTAAATCGGAAAATAAGTCGTAATTTCTACCTCAAAGCCGAAGTAGGAGAGAACCAATGCCAGAAATCGTCCCCGTCCTGATACCAAACTAATCGTCTGGTGACATCTCACTCCGATTCATGTGCGCCGGTGAATGTCTGTGGTTACAACATGAGGAAAACTCCAGAGAGGATAATCTCGAGAGCTTAGAAAACCATAAATGGATCAAGCAGTAAGGAACCAGGCATAGCACCTGTCACTCTGAGGAGATACAATGCCAAGCGATGAGACAAATGGTGAGAAGCGATTAAGTCCCGGGTTGCACAGGACGTCGTTGGAACCGGACCTCGAGTACATACCCACGAAAACCACGGAGATTTATTCCTATTCTACATCCATAACGAATACTGTTCTGAAATCTAAACTTCACGCTCTTCTTGAAGATCGAAATGGTTATGGAACCCTGTCTTGCAGGACTTTTTTTCTGCAGGAGTCTCTCCTTCACTCTCGTCGATAGGAACTTCTTTTCCTGAAAAAGGAAGGAAAGCTGCCGGTGAACACGGAAGTCTCCAAACAGCATAGAAAATGGTGCCTCTTTGACAGTTCAGTGGTACATGGATTCCGTACTGGAGTTGATTACCAGCGTACTAAGATTCAGTTCAGCGAGCAGCTGGAAAAGTGGGTGTGTCATTGTCCAAGAAGAAAGAATTAATTCATGCATGACAAAGATAGTCCTAGTAAAGCCCTCTCCTCATATAGCTGGCAGATAAATGAGCACCACTACACGCTGCTTGTCGAAAGGCTTAAAACTTGTGTTGAACTCCCTTCAATTCCCCAAACAAGAAGTTTAGATCGCATCTCCACTACCACCAGCGATTTGCTTGAAAAGTGAAGGAAACTTAAGCATGAGGCTTACATCAGTAGAGCAAAAAAGTTATTGGAACTGCTCAAAAACTAACTAGTTTGAAGAACTTCCACTGGGAATCGTGTGAGCACAATATTGCTCTCCTTGATGAACGAAGATGGGATCACTGCAACCATCAGCCATGATGCGAAACTAGGAAAGGCCTACGCCAACCACTTCCACTCTTCCACCGCTGCCCAGAATTCTAAGGCTGATGAAAAACAAGGAGGAATTTTCCTTTCTGAGGTTCTAGCTGCTAAAGAAAGCATCAAGGAAGGCATAGTTATAAAAATTACTGCCGAATTTCTTAGAGACGGAAGGCACAATCTATATACTCACTTCGCACTCCAAATGACGTACCAACTACGAAGAAGGAAAAAGTTTACCGAAGCGATCTTCATAACCGCTACCTTGTTCGCATCACGATTGTGCCTTACATGTCCTACCCGATGATGATCCTCTTGCACCTATCAAGGTTTCTGACCAGCAACGAACAGATGAGGAAGGACTCAGGAAAGAATTCGGGGGCATGAACCACATCGAAACCATGTGCTGAGTCATAGAAGTCTATCGAAATGCTAGCTGCTTTTCGTCCTAATATTTTTTCGAAGAAGAAAGATGCTTGACAACACCGAACCATATTCAATTCATTCAGCTCTCGTCGATCAAAAGAGTGGATCTATACTAGACAAGAAGTCTAGCCCACTACTGTAGCAGCCGCACGTTGAATATATCAATTTTCCGTCAACGCCTCGCCACACTCGTAAAAGGATAGAAATCTCTCGGCGTTGATCAATCCTTGAGGGATGCGCCATGCACTCGCTTTCATCAAGCATCTTTGGAGGTGATTGAATGCATATCTGGCCTTTGCAATGACTCGCCATGGCCTACCGATGTATCTAGTCAGTGCTATCCTCTCAGGCAAGCCTGGTACCAATTAGCCGACTCCAAAGGGATGGAAGACTTAGTGGGCCAAGGGCGCGAAGATCGATTCCACGTTGGAGGGCGCGTCCGACCACTGCGCTACACGCGCCACATTCATAGGAAAAACCAATCGACAAGGCAGCATCATCTCGCCAAAGCTGCCTAAAGTTACGTCGCACTGCATAGCTCGATTGGAACGATAAGAGCTAAGATATTGATGGAAAGTTCCTACCAAGTTTTCGTCTTACGGATGATATCGTTATCCTTTCTAGGAGTGGCAGTGAAGTAGAAACGATGCTCAATGAGCTCATGAGGCGGAAAAAAATGACCGGACTGCGCATAAATCGGAAGAAGGCCTTGTTCACTAAAAAAAACTACCGTTCAAAGGCAAACAGATCAAACTGATTTTGCTCTGACAACATTGACCAAATCGAATGTTCACCTTGAACGTTAAGTGAACATGGGGAACATGTAGAACAATATGAAGCAGAAATTAAACAGCAGAAGGAGAGCAGCATAGGTTGCTTCTGGGGGCTTTCGGTCTTTCCGGCGCTATGTTATGGAACATAGACTCAGGGGATACTTCAACCACTTCGGAACCTATCCTATCGTTGAGATTCAGAAATATATACATTGATAACAAAGCACTAATAAATGGCCGTATACTAGGAAGAATAGAAGACAGGTGGAAGAAAAGAACAGTGATGTGATACACAAAATAATGCAAGAGTCCCTAATGGAAGGCCACCTACGCGATTGGTTCACATGCCAAAAAAAGAATTGAAGCACTTCAAAGGAAAAAAAGATCATTCTTCTAATGCTAACGTTTTTTTCGCACAGAAAAACGAAACGATAGAAAAAATATGGTCCAATTTGTAAAAAATTCGTGTCAGACTTACTTCTTAATGCTTCAAAGGATTTTCTCATTTCCTCTCCCTGTAGTTTACTAAAGATTTTTTATAGAACTTTGTCACCACAGACCTGAAGTACATCAACGAGCCGTCAGGTTGTTGTTCACTGGCCAGGCGTATGTTGAGGTCGTTGTCGACGAAGAACGCCGGGAAACGATCATTTCTTAGCACCAACGTCATGGAATTGTTAAGCAGATCGAAAGAGTAGATATCGTGGAGACTGAACGTAGTTGGTAGGCAATGAACGGAAGAGTTTCCATGATATTGGTTTACGTCCACTAATAAGATTTCATTTTCCCTTACCGTTGACGACTCTACTTTGTTGCAGAGTTAACACTTACGATACTATGAAAAAAAACCCTGAAATGCTTTTGATTTAAAGAAACACACGCTGGATTTCTATCGTTGAGTCCAACAAGGATTCGTGAGTCTTTCACATTGTTGCCGAGAATAATCGCCTTCACTCCAATGCGATTCGAAATCACCGTTCTTTTCTGTGGGTCCATCATGACTGCCTCCTGCAAGAGCAAATTTTTTTTGCTCACCAAAGGTTGATCACACATAAAATTAGTATATGCATATATATATATATATATATATATATATTCCTTTCATATTTTTGATATAGAATTTGTTAGTGCAGTACACACAGGTGCCATAAAATACGCAGATGGTTGCTTGTTCGACGTCACACGTCAACATAAAAGAATTCTTCGGGAAATGACCGGCGACCTCCAACTTTAAGGGTAAGAGAATGGAAACCGATTGGCCTTCAGCGGCATTCATTAATAAAGCCAAAAAATCTCTGTTTTGAAGCTGAACTCAAAAGCACTCCTACACGGAAGAGTGAAACCTTTGTGGTTGACAGATGAAGAACAGCTAGCAGAATGAAGGAAGAGTTGGGATCAGAAATGTGGCAGAAGATGGATGGCTTTTCATTATAAATGATTTGTTCTGCATCAGGATGAGTTCCTGATTTGTTGATTACTATAGGCAGAACCACGGATCTCCCTCATATATGAGCGATCTCGAGCAGTCGCGAGGCTACGTGGCACGTCCCCAGGTGGCGGATAGGGGGGCTAATCGCGGACCAAAAGCGACCTTTACTTCCTTGAGGCGCAGGTGGATCCAGGGGATGGACTCCCTGTTTCTGCTGCGCCGATCTGGCACATACTTTCTGCATTTACGGGGGCGTATTTCATGCACGCGTGTGTGGGTGCGTTCTAGTTTATGCAGATTGTATTCTACGAGTCAATTCGGCCAAAAGCCTGCAATCAAGTGACAGGGAAGTATAGGGAGGCGGTTAGGAGTCGCCTCCAACAAATAAGCTCTATGTCCACTCTGGGAGAGCCTGGCAAGCTACTCGTGAGTTTACCCAGCCCCCCACGTTCAGAGCCCAGCAAGCTATACGTAGGTATCAGAAATGCTAAACACAGTAAAAAAAAACGGGCCTCATCCCCCCTGACCCCGAAAGAGCCCCCCAATTTCGCAGCGTTGGGTAGGACGAGTACGGAGAGGCTGCTAAAATCTCAGGGCCAATGGAAGCTGCTCTGATTTCAAAGAACTATGGTGACGATCTGTAACTACAATGCACGTACACTTGCATCCGTGTCCTCGATAGAAGACTTGCTCATGCGAGCAAGAAGGATAAGGCACGACGTAATCGGCCTCGCCAAGACGAGAAGACGCCACCTTTTCAACGCCGCCTATGATACCGGAGATGAAGTGTTCCTCGAAACATCCGACAATAGATGAGTCGGAAGCGTAGGCGTTATCGTTAACACGAATTTGGCCACCAACATCAATCCACGAACAACTAAAAACCCAAATCGGACGTATACAATTGAAGAGATGTGTTTCAACACTGGCTATATTCTTCATTTACGGACCAACATCAAGCTATGACAAAGGCGAAGTAGATGCGTTCTATATGGACTTGAAGCAGTTCTACAGGGAAGACCACACATTTATGAAAGTCACCATTGGAGATCTTAACGCTAAACGGATTGCAATGGCAAGAGCAGGGTGAGCGGCTGTCTCAATTTGACATAACGACAAGAGCCATTCGCAACAACTCGCAATTCCAGATGTCCCATTATCAACGCTGGGCGTGGCCATCTCTCAATGGAGATTACTATAACACAATACTTGATACTTGATACTTGAATGGCCCGTCCTCACTGGTTGTGCGTGCCTTAGCACACTTTCCATTTTTCGGAGATTTGCTGGTTAAGTCATTGTGGCTCACTGGAATCCCAAGGCCAGCCTGGCCAAAGTCTGCTCCACAATAACACAATAGATCACACAGAAATAAGTCGAACGTTTTCCCTAACCAATGATACTGCTGTCCCACAATCCTAAACATCGATTTCTTAGAAAAAGATTCTATTCTCAACGGAAAGAGAGAAAGCAGCAAAATTCAGGAAACGAAGTCTCAAAGCCAATGCATATGTATATGTATGTGTGCATGTATACGTATATGTATTTATGTGTAGATGTAGTATATGTCGTACATGTATTTATGTGTATATGTATGTATATGCATATGCATATGCATGTGTATATGTATAGGTATATGTATTTATGTCTGTATATAAATGCAACGTAATGTGATGTGTGTCCTTGTCATTCACTTATTTCTATCTTGTTCACAACTAACCTCTGAGATATTCTTCTTGAAAAGCATAGTGTTCTCGTCACCGTTGTTGTCTTGTTGGTAGAGGATCAAATCAGAAACACCAGTCCATGAGTATCCTTAATGTGTAATTGTAGGTTTTTCAAAAAGAGGTCCTTAATAATGTCCTGTGCCTCTAAGGTGAAATTTTTCTTACCGAGTACATCGCTTTTATTTTCAAAAGTCACTTGTCGTGTGTGCTTGCATGAAATGCATTTCATAAAGACATTTCTCACGCCGTTGTGGTCTGGAGCAACGTAACCAAGAAATCTGAACATCACTGCTGAACTCAAAACGCGAAGATCTTAACCTCATTATCATTCGCCATGGCCCTTTTCATGATGTTAATAACAATGACTATTTAACTGATAAGTCCCACCTTCCATTGGGGCTGAGTGACAACATCGAATATTTGGGATCTGCGAACAATATCTCTCTGGGAATGATAGTTGTTGCGCTACACGTTAGTGAAGTAATGAATAGTGAGAATAACATCTGAATTGAAGGATTCTTTGAATCATATTCGAAATTTCTGGTTTTCTGGCGAGTTAATGAGAACTCAGAGAAAGCACATACATCTTTATCCACAAATATCCATGTGAAGCTATTGAAATTGAATAGAGGAATAAATTGACAGAAATCCTTTGTCGGTCGCAAATTCTTTTTTTCTTGTGGCTTTTGCATTTTCCGCCCAACGGTTTACCGCCTCATCGTGGCTGGGAGGTGTTCCTGGGTGTCGGACTGCGATGTACAGCGGAGGGATCCATACCCGCAGCAGGGTCTCCCAAGCTGAGAAGGAGTCCAGTGTTTCATGAGGAAGGCCAGCTAAGAGTAAACCAATGCCAGGATCCACCACCGTTCTGGTGTCAAACTAGTCGCTTGGTGGCAAATCTCCCTCTGATCCACAAGGTGGAGACTACATGTAGTGGCGACGACCTGGGGCAGAATTTGGCCAGGTGGACCTCGGGATTCCAAGAAACCACATTGACTACGCTAGCAAAACTGCGAAAAATGGAGATTATGCTGGGGCCCGCACAACCAGTGAGGACGGGCTGTCTAAATGTCCAAGTAAGTTTTGCATTTTTTAATCAATTCTACCAATCAGTGCATGTGTAATGAACCTTGTATGGAAGAATCACTTATTGAGAGTCTCATTTTCTGGGTATATAGAGTTAGTGTCTCTTATTATGCTCACAAGGCTTCACAGTATGCAGAAACAAATTGCACATTGCCGAAATCTTACCTATAACTGCATCTAGGAATCTTTTAAGAGCGTTTTATATGTCGCAAAGTTGGTGGAGGAATACGAGCAATGGTGGCTAAATCCATCAGTAAAATAAAAGAATGTATGGAATGGGAAACGGTAATTGGCAGGTGAATCAGCCTTTTTTTTCTACGGTTTTTGTCACCAGGCAGGTGACACAGTGACCTTATATATACTACTCTCTTATCTTTTCGTCTAAATTCTGTATTGTTTACTTGACCTTTCATGATTCACCTGTTCCTTCCGCCTCACCTCTGGTCTGTTTTGCCATTTTGATATTTCGATGATAAAAAACAGTAATAAAGATTCATACAAACAGAACACGATGCCGTTTGTTAGCTAAGCGAGTCACCTCAAGCATATGGACCGTCAACCGTAAATAGAACTATAAAACACTACGAATTCAGCAGAACAGCAACTGAGCTCTGTTCAGTGATCTCCCTGAACAAATGAGAGGTTAAAATTGACTGTTAAACAGAGGTAGATCGATTTAGAAAGCGAAAGCTTCAACAAATTTGCAGACAGACAAGGAGTCAAGTCAGAGGTAACATATTTTAAGCATCATAAAGGAAATGCTTTTGTTTCTACTCGCTTATGTATTCCCCAATAGTTTATCGCCTGATATTGGATGGAGACGCAAGAGGGTATTCTTGGACATTGAAGTAATACTGCGCAGAGGCAGTTGATAACGCATTACGGTCACCCGAACTGAGAAAGAATGTAGTATTGTCACCGGGAGGTGTAGGAGTAAACACACGGAGGTCTGTTACCCATGGCTATTTATTGCAAAGATTAGTAATGAAGCACATCATACTAAACGTTTGGAGCTCCTCGTGTTCTTTGAGCCAGTAGTGGCCACTTAGCAGCTCCGATGTTGGCCAGAGAGAAATGGTGACTTCGCTAATCAACGTTTGAGCTACAGGCCAGTTAGGTTGTAGTGGAGCGTCTGGTTGACAAATCCCAGGCTTCACTCACATCAGGTCCAGTATAGCAGCTATTCCTAGAATAGTTTCTATTTTTCTTCTTTATCTATTTCTATCTTTGTATGACTGTATGTTTCGGAAATAAGTGTCATATCCGTTTTTCTCAAGTTACCTAGCAAATGTCGTAGAACGTAAATATCTTGATCCCATCCTAAGGAACTCTGATCGCTGTAAACAGCATTGTTATGCAAACCTATTCTTAGAATCTGAACTTGTTGTTTGTTATTACTGTCCAAAAGTTATCGTGCGTACAATAACAAGATGAGAATGAGGATGCTGGCGAGAGCAGTCGTCTGCCAGCTGACCATAGGATTTTGAGAGGATATGTAGAGGTAGCCGACGGATGTTTTCGGTAATGATGCTGGACCTGTGCCAAACACCGCCTTCTCCGAAAGCATATAAATAGCTTCGTGGATTGTTATCCTGGTTCGCGCCTGTCAGGGCTCGTTCGCTTTCTAGATCTGTACCGTGTTGATCTCGTGTGTGACCAATGTAGATTATCGCAGTTGTTAAGTCATACTGCACATAGTCATTACTGTACATTGGACTCATCATATCGTTATTGAATGACAGTTGCGAATTGTACGTTAACTTCGCATCATCGTCACTACGTCACGTTTCCCACCAGCTCAGTGTATCGTCATCATCATCCTGATCCTCATCCTAGTGTCACTGTTCATTGTTTGTCAATTGATCTGCGGTGCGTTGTCAGTAGCGGCGGCTATACTAAAATACGTTCTGTCTGCAACGCCATCGGTGGCATATACCATTCCTCCCACACGGTACGCCATGCGTACGAGGTCGCTGAGCGGCCAACTTATGCTGTGTATTCTGTTAAGCCGCTATAGGCTTATCAGTTTCCAGCCATTATCATAGTGGCCCTTGACTCTTAGGCAATGGTGGCACCCATCGATGTTCAAACTTCACGTTGCTTACATAGCGTTATCCACGACCAGCAGCCTGACTGTGTTCCGTAGATGACTCATCACTTACTGTCCTCATTGATCCACTGACATGCACCTCATCGCTGCAATGTTGAAATCTTAGCTCAGCCGGAAATACGGCCCGTCTGTCTCCCTCTCCGCCTCAGCATACAATCTCCTTCCTCCGCCCTCAGCATACTGTCTACCTCAGCCGCCGCGCCGGCCGCGGATAGACGCGACGCGGCATCGCTCACGGCTAATCAACGGTTACTTCTTGGTAATTATTCATTATTACTGTTAATGTAATTGTGTTAATTACTTATTAATGGTGTAGTAATATTCGAATGCCATTATCTCGTTGTTAGCCTTACTTCACTACTAGCCTTAGCACCTCATAGCTTTAACTCACGTCATTCCTCTACCATTACTTCTCCATCGTTACTATTATGTTATTAATGTTGTATTTGTGTATTGAAGGTTTAATTACCCAAGTTTGAGATATTGCTCTGTGACAACTACGAAAAGTCCCGCGTGGCGTCTTCTCACGAAGTCGAGCATTCTGCTAAAAGCTAGTGAATATTCGGTGCCGAGTACTGACTCGAAGGCCTATTTTCCACTAGCAGCTACAATATCCAGTACCAATTTCTCGACCTTGAGGGGAAGAGAGGCTTGGTGCGCATGCAGCGGGATTTAGCCAGCACCGTGCTCGAGATAACTGGTCTCACTACCACTCTGCCATCCGCATCCTTGATGATATTTATACAGTTGGTAAAATTTCCCATACGAACCTTCTGCACCAGGAAGTAATAGTGGAGACTTGTTGACGTATGCGACATATGAGAACTTTTGTGTTAGTCTGAGATATGGATCCTTCTGGTGCGCTGTTACTCCGCAGCTGAAACTTAGGCACTTGAATTTCTTAATATAGGCAGTGCTAACTCTTCCGTGGCCATCGCCATTTTCGCGTGTCGGATCCATCGGAGCGTAGGCGAAACGCGTGTTGAGGGAAGGTGTGCGGTCCGCGAGCACTTGCAAGAGGCTCACCGCACTGGTTTCTTGTGGTTACCGTTTTTATTTCTCGGCTCCGTCGCATACTTTCCGTGTTTCACCAACTTCTACATACTCCGTACAACCTTCTTCGATGATGAAGAAAAATTTATCCATTATCTGGCTGTGGTGTTGTTAGTTTTCCTCAAGAATTTCTATGACACTTGAAGTGTACTTCTGTGTCCGTTTCGTCCTATTCAGAAATTCCTCCGACTAACCGAAAACGGCTTTTCAAAGTACAGCTCATTCGGAACACGTATTTATGAACTTGTCCCAGTGTTAAATATGTGTTCGACAATCTGTCGATTAACTACGGAAAGTCTGGCAAATAAGCTCTGAGCGGCGAAACAGGCCAGAAAAAAAGCGTGCGCATTAAAATCAAGATATGCCGTCTGAAGGGTGAACGGCATACATACTGAAAACGACGTGTATGTGTTTCAGAAACCGTTTCCATTAATAGTCAGTTTGTCTAATGAATATGCATTCTTTCATTGATAAGCTAACACGACGTTGGTAAAAACATTTTTCGACTGAGGTTTTTTTCAACCACTTTTAATTATCAATGAAGAAATACAATCCGCATGGTTGCAAAGGGGTAAATATAACAATAACAATATAATGATATTAATAAATGTACATCATCCCAACGGTTAACTGCCTCACCGTAACTGGGATGCGTTCCTAAGTGTCGGGCTGCGATGTACTGCGGAGGATTCATCCCCATGGCAAGGTTTCCAAACCTGAAAAGGAATCCGGCGTTTCCATCAGGAAGCCAAGCTAAGAGTAAACCAATACCAGGATGCACCACCGTCCTGGTGTCAAATTAATGGCATGGTGGCAAATCGCACTCTGATCCACAAGGGTTGCAACTGCCTGTGGTGGTGACGACCTGAGGCAGACTGGGACTCTAGAGAACCACAATGGGTAAACCAGCAGTACTCAGAAACAGTGGAAATTTTTCTGGGTCCTGCTAAACTAGTGACGACGGGCCATTTAAGCACCCAAGTAAGTAAATAAGGAATGTATATATAAATATTATAAGCAGCAACGTGGCCAATTACACAAGATAGTTCAAAGAGTAAGGAAGGGCAACAACAATAGTAAAGTATCTTCTGTAGTACACCACTTAAATAGTGCTAAAAAAAGATAGGTGTCACAAATCAGCTAAAAAAATGTGGTCGGGTGAAAGAATACAGGATACTGGATGGAATGAGCCGACACATCAATACAGATCCTTATATCTCCTCTGTAGTGGGTGGGGTTACTGGGCTAGGGGAGGAATAAAGTTGTTGCTCAAAAAAGAGGTTTTAGAAGGGGCGGACTTTGTTGAACTTTCGTAAGTGCAAATTATTAAATCTTTGCGATAGTCCCGCGTATTCTACATGGCATAAGCGGAACTACTTCGTAGTAGATGAGCTGATAGGAGTGAAGTTCATTAAATATAATACTTAGCACAAAAATACTTATAGTAACATGAAAAAGGTAAAGCATGAAGCTTTCGGCGTTGACCAATGCTTGAGGAATACAACAAGTAACCGACTTCGTCAAACATTGCAGCGAATGCATATTCGTCTACAATGACTTATGTTGGTCTATCAACGTGTCAAATCAGTGTTGCTATCCCTCCAGACAAGTCTCGTGTCAATTTGTTGACTTCGGAGGAATGAAGGGCTTGGTGGGCCCAGATTGCGCACTCCAACGAACGACCACGTTTGCATTGCAAAGCAGCTCTAACCAATGCGCTACACGTACTCTTGTAGTAATATACAGCACCTATTATACAAACAGAGAAACATGGAAGAACAAAGAATATTCATGGGAAATACTCTCCATAATAATGCTGCTGAGACGTTGACGAATAATGCCTAGTCGTCAAAATAACTTGGGACTCAACGATCACACAAGCCTCCTCAAAATTTCGTTTACGTAGCACTTGTATAGAACCGAAAGCTCTCACAAATCAGTCTTAACACAAATTGGCCTACGTGACTTCTTCCACTATATTCACACGATGTTAAAGTAGTGGCAGCCTTCAAATCAAATTCAAGCCAGCATCTTCTAGCTAGTGGCGAATTTTGTTCGTTGCAATAGAACTATTAGAAATAATAATGTTTAACTTTTATTTGGTGCCAATTATTTATTTAATCACGATAGGGTGTTATGTGAAATACAACCACGATGATGCTGAGACATTTGTAAAACTGGACCCCAAGTCAGACCGAACTGCTATTACACTTTCTGAGCGCTTACGTTTTACGCACGGCACCAGTGTTAGCAAAACTATGAGAATCGACAATTTTTTTTGAAAAGAGGATGAATTGCCTCTTGCTATACCACTACCAAATTCTGCCTTTCCGGAATCTGTGACCCACATCTTTTTCCCGGTTTATTGCTTTAAGCAGAATTTTTCCTACCCTAAAACAAATGGAGAAGTAGGATCTCGTTTGGTAGAACGACATGTTGCTCCCGAATGTACCGTCTGTTTTGCAGCTGCCGCTCTTCCGTTGGAATATTTTAAAAAATTCGTTACAACTTCCCGTACTAATTATTTTGGTGTCTTAATCCTAAGCATATTTAAATTTGTGAGTGAGCACACTATGTAAAAAATCACATATGCGATTAATGCAAGAGAGCACACTACCATCTACCTGTGAAGTTCTGGAACTCTGAAATGCTTTCGTAAGGAATTATCACGTCTCCGAAAAGCTATCCTGACCCTAAAAGCGTTAATATTAGGCTCTTGAAAACAGCAAGTTCTCTCATCAAAAGTTTTTATAATTGCAAAATTAGAAAAGTAACTTCACGACGGACTTCACTTAAGCATTGTTGCACTCAATATTGTCGTCATTCTGCACTTGTACTGGTTTATTCGGATTTTTTGTTCCACGATCGATTTTGGATGTTCAGTCATCTTTGAATAAGAAAGCACTTCCTTTCCACAACAGTTTGTTGAAGATAGCTTTGAGTCAAATTTCGTCGGTGCTTTCGAAATTGCTGGATACTCAGCAGCTTACAACCATCACCAAATGATCCAATGTCTTTTATATTTTGAACAGCTTAAAATCCTCCTAAAAATAGCAATAGCAATGCTAACGATTTCTAAGGAAATACATGACCAGCGACTTTACTATAAAGTTCGGGTGCTTCAAGTCCAACACGGCATTGTTATTAGCTCAGTGGCTCACCTGTTACAGATTTCCTATTTCCTCATTTTATTTTTTTTCTCACTTTTTACGACATTTGTGAGGTACAATTAACAGGAAGAACTAAAGGATAAGTAGAAAATCTCCGTAAACATCCGGTACCGGTATGGTGGAAAACAATCGGATTGGGCGAAAAACGGTTGATATACTCCATTGAGCCTATTATGTGAATGAGTGACGATGAGATAGCGACCACACCAAGTTTAATCGCATTATCACCACGTATAATTCATGAAAAAGGTTACGGTGGGGCCATTTCTTGCCCAAACGGATCTTCAAAAATCAGCTAAGTTGGGGCGGGGTGAAGATGTCAAAACTTTCAGTTTTGAGAAAGAATGGCTCTGGTTCGCTTCCCACGATTCCGATGGTGGCGCTAGTGTTTCTACTATAATCTTCAACTGCCTCCGTTGTTAAAACTGAAAGTCTCAACCACTGAAGCGATTTCGATGATCCCTCATGGATGAACCTCTTCGTCAATACTTCCACTTCTTTCTGCTACTCGAAAAAACAAGGTGAAAGAAATTATCACCGCTGGCTTTGGCCAGACTTTGATAAAATGTGACCTCTTTTGTGATTCGGTCATTTCTTCTCCCTCTGAACGGTTGCCCCACTATCTAACGACGTCGACATCGGAGCGTCATATACGTTGAACCGAGCAGCTTTCTCTTCGCTCTACGGTTATAGCATAGTCTTCCTTGGTTTTACGCATGGTTCTTGGAGAAAGAAATTACCTAAACTTGTGACAAAGCTTATTCCTGATAAGTAACAATTTCTGCTCTTGCCATTTGTTCCCTATTGGGTTTTCAGATGAAAAGAATGAACTTCCTCTTAATTTGAGTGACCGCAGAAGTAATGAACATCTTGAAGTTTTGCTACATTCCGGAACACTCTTAAACCACAGTATAGCTGTTTAGGATTTGTTTCATCAGTATTCGTTAGAATACTACAGCGTCTGTCAAAAGTCATTTTACAAACAGATTTTGCCAGTAGGGATTTGAAGTTTTCAGAATACATGGTTGAAGCATTTTTCCATAGAGCAAGATGCACGACTTTGCATGTGTTAACAGTTTTAATGGTATTAGGAACTGATTTTATCTAAAAAAATTCATCTGGAAATAGAAAGTGTTGGTTGCAAAACATCCAGGAAAGCTGCTTTCCAACAATGAGACCACATGTCGTGGTAAATTATAATGAACTCTTACTTTCGAGCACCTACCTACGGTGATTTGTAAAATCCATGGTGTTGGCCTTCTTTGTCCATCTCATATTGAACTGTAGAATATAATTCATAAGAGCTGTTAAAAGGAGACTGATAAACTATTCACAGGATAGATATGAAGAAGATTTAGAAAGCTGACGCTTTTAAAAAAGTGATATCGCATACGGGAAAATCTTCATGTAAGTGCAGATAACACAACAAAGTGATA
The DNA here is from genome assembly GCA_018806985.1 of Angiostrongylus vasorum. Lineage (NCBI taxonomy): Eukaryota > Metazoa > Nematoda > Chromadorea > Rhabditida > Metastrongylidae > Angiostrongylus > Angiostrongylus vasorum. The sequence goes on along the minus strand of JADANN010000098.1, from coordinate 261,914 downwards.
TCAGAGATGAAATTGAAGAGCTTATGTAAAGAAAACGCAATGAGTACGTCAGCACAACTGTAATAGTTGCGAAAATGTAAATAGTGGTTGAGCTGAAATCAAATCCGATGATATCAGTGGATGCATACGAGACCAACGTCATCAGTGGGTGGCGGATTTGACATGGATCGGAGAAGGGGCAATCGAGGCACCATTTCACCACAGAATGAGAACTGTGCCTCTATATAAGTTTTCAAAGAGAGTCCACCGTGTTCCTCGTATAGTGCTGTTTGCGAAGCCATAGAATTTTAGCTGGAACACAAGGAGCACTGTCTCACACTGCAAGACCAAGTCCTCCCAGTTCGACCGTGTAATGGAGGGCTATTGATCGATTGCTCTTAGGCGCTAATTAACTCGATATTGTTGCTTTATATACATAGATACGATTTAAAGAATTTTCTTCAACTCTCGAAGACAAGAATTCTAATCTGGCACCCGTTCTGAGCTATGTTTCCGGTCTGAATCAGAAGTTCTTTGGTTCACTATTGTAATCCTGCAAATGACATTGTCAGACGATCAGTGTACTTTAAAGACCATGTAAACATGGACTGTTTTTCCATATCATCTGGTAGAGAGAAGAATCAGGAAAACGAATGCTAACGATTACCGTTTAGCTGCACTGTCCTTGGTGGTGTAGTTCACTTTGAACCAGTCATTGCCAGTTGATTGGGTGCCTTCAATGTAGATATTTCTAATAGGTTCACATTTAAACCCATGAAGATCACGAACAAAGGTTTGTTAAAGTGGCACATATACGACCAAACATGATGACATATCTGGAAATGAATTATAAATCCATGTAAGCTTTTTCATTCTTTTTTCTGATTCAACAGTAAGAACTAAAAATACTTCCTAGGTTCCCACTGCAATACTCCGCAGCTTAACACTACTAGGTGCCAATGACACGTTGGATGTCGTTGTTTCATCTCGTCATCTCGCCCTGAGCACTTTTTCATTGTCAAGCAGTTTTTATCCGGACTATGTATAATCCGAAAAACCGTCAATATGTTCCTAACCTTCACTGCCCTTTATCCGTTCACTTCCTGATTGTGGTATCTGCATCGTTTCATCTCTTCTTTTCTACTGATACTATGGTACTACTTACTTGATACTTGAACGGCCCGTCATCACTAGTTGTGCGGGCCTCCACGTAATCACCATTTTTCGGAGATTTGCTGGTTAACCGCTGTGGTTCCCTGGAATCCCGAGGACAGCCTGGCCAAAGTCCGTCCCAGGTCGTCACCATGACAGGCAGTCCCAGCCCTTGTGGATCAGAGGGAGATTTGCCACCATGCGACTTTGATACCTGGACGGTGGTGGATCCTTCTATTGGTTTACTCTTAGCTAGGCTTCCTGGTGGACCTTCTCAGCTTGGGAGACCCTGCCAAGGGGTGAATCCCTTGCTGTACATCGCAGTCCGACACCCAGGAACACCTCCTAGCCACGATGAGGCGGTAAACCGTTGAGAGGGACACTATGAACTTTAAAGAATATAACGAAGCATAAACCATAATAAAGCACCAAGCAAAAAAGAGGTAAAACTGTCTAAACATAGAGATGAAATCGCAAGTGATTCATGTGGTTAACGATTTAGCAAATAATAATGATCCGAGCCAATGTCGATGATCCGAATCGATGCCGACGATCCCAGTAGATGTCCACAGCCGTTCGTCTTCTCGATGTGGCTTCTTCCTCTTCCTGTCGAACCGGATCTTCTTTAGTGGAATATCTCTCGAATGAAGCATACTGACCCAGAGATGCTCTTATATTCAGGATTGTTCTTACTGGTAGTCGTGATTGTTCGGTGATAATAACTTGCTTTTTCCGGACGATCAATCCGGAAACAATCCAAAAAACCAGTTATTATCATTGCACAATAAAAGAACAATCTTGTATATAAGAGCATCCCCGGACGAGCATGGCTCGCTCGAGAGATGGTCCACTTAGGAAGATGCGGCTCGATACGAAGGCGAAGACGCCACATGGAAAAGACGAACGACTGTGGACATCGACTCGGATCATCGGCTCCGAGGGAAAAGAAGGCGTCGAGTGTTAGCCGAATAAATTATTGGCAACAACCTCCTGCTTGGTTATCAATGAAACAAGATATATTCATATAGTTCGAGGCACTATAACATTAATAAAGACCTAAAGAGAAAGTAAATGCGAGTCTGCTAACAACTAAGTTCTTAAGTAGTCGGCCGTTGAATTTCAAGAACACGTGGTAACAACTTCGAATCAGCTCTAAAAAGGTTTAGGCAGGCCATTATACCTCACTGATGATCAGCAATATTTTATCACTCAAATAGAGGAGATTTGATCACGAGTAACTGTTTGCAGTGTTTCCTTTTTTCCAGCAACACCAAATGTAAACTTGAGAAGAGCTCCTGTAAAAAATTTCCACTTACCGGTTAATGTTTCAAATTAATGCACTTGTAGAACTAGGATTAATGGGCAAAAATTGGCCCTTAGAGAGATACGTAGTATCTAATAAAAACTTCCATTTATCGTCCTCATTAAAGCTGTGAAGCAAAGTGGTGTGTCAGGAGATAGTGCATAGGAAGTTAAACATGAAGTAAAAAGTGCCTCCGCATTTCTTCCGAGATCCAACAAATAACTCACTTCTAATTCAGAAACACTCTACTACTTGTGTTAATTCCTGGAACTTATCTACTCTTGGCTAATTTTCCAAACGAGAACGTTCAACTATGAAGCTTCGGAGTACTTCAAAATCCAACGCCCAGAACTTCTCCGGACGAAGATGACAAGATTAAATATTGCTGGTAAAATACTCTCTAATCAGCCAATGGAAAGTTATGTACTTTCTCAGAACATTTAAAGTGTGCGTGAATAATTGAAACTAAATCGATGTAAGTTAAATGACGAGTGAACGAAGGTAGGTCTACTGGAACTACTACCACCTCCGGATATGGAATGAAGACGAAACTATGCACAAATCTTTCCTGTTCCACAGTCCGTATCCCAACGTTGTAAATCCCATTGTGGGAAAACCGTCTGAGATTCACCTCCTTGAAGTTCGAACTGTTGTAGAAAACACCAAGAAATAACCCGATGACAATACACTTTATATCCCTTGAAGAAGAAGCCCCAAAACGCATTTGCTGTTCATAACCTATGTACGCGTTGTCTACAAAAGAAAAAAACTCCTAGACCAGTGGATGACAGCCAATCTGCCCAAGAAGGGTGACTAAAGCGATCTTTGTAACTGTCGTCCGACATGTGCGTTGAGTGTATTCTACAAGCTGTTCATTATTATCTTATTACCTATACTGGAAAATTTGCATGGAGCACAACAGCTGACCGACAGAATTCCAACAAGGAACAGAAACTTATGAAAAAGTGGACAGAAATTTCTGGTATTTTGAAGAGTTATAGAGAATTACTTAAAGGTACGTTACTGCATTTTTTTGACTAATATTCAAGAAGGGGCGGATAGTAGAGTGGCAATAACCCCGACGATCACGAGCACTGTTGTGGTTGGATTCTGCACAGCGCTCACCAAGCCTCTCATCGCTCCGTGTTCGGGAAAGTGCTACTAGACTTGTCCTGAAAAAATCGTCCTCTGCATTCCCACTGGGAACGCCTTAGCCCGGCTATCTCAGGACTCCACGGAGAATTGGCTCAGCTATCATTCGGCGACATTCATATAACAAGGAAAAAGTTCTCAAGCAGCAGCCGAAGCCACACGTAAAAACTCGGAAGGAACTCGTGGATGATGAATGCGAGGAAACGAATCGAATGCGAGAAAGCTGGAATCCACACAGTAGATGTGAAAGATGGATCGTATAAAAAAATATCCAGGAAAAGTTGTTGAGATTCAATGTAAACGCAAACAAGTAGAAATGTATTATTACTGTGAATAACCTAACCGTTCAGTGCCCATCTAATGAATGTCCTTCTTTATATTGATGGTCAATGTCAACCCCGTAGCTTACACGGAAGAACCACTTTTCCTTGTCTTGTTGCTTCCTGAGGAAGCTTGAAATAGAGTTCTCAATGTACACATAGGCTCCAAAAAATTTCTAAAAAGAACTGATTGTTTTCAGCGACATCTTTCCCTACTTCACCTCGACCTTTTTAGGTCCTAAATTCAAGAGAATCGGCATGAGTTGGTAAAGCAGTAAAAAGGATAAAGCTTCCGGTGTTGATCTATCCCTGACCGATGCGGCATGTATTCGACTTCATTAAGCGTCGTCGAAGGTGACTGAATGCAAATCTGACCTTTAAAATCACTCGGTATCGAGTCAGTGCTGCTATACTCCCAGGCAAGTCTGTTACTAATTTGGCGACCCTAGATGGATCGTAGACTTGGTGAGACTGGGAGCGGGGATCGATACCGTGTGTATTGCAGACCACTGCGCTACACGTGCTATCGGTAAAATACTGTGAACAACAATGCTGAAATCCATAATTAACATAGAAGAACCCATCAAGTGAAAAAATTGGCTAAAAAAATGGCCCAGCCTTTTTCCCCTTTCAACGCTCCTCTTTTTGTTTGGAAGTGACGCAGTGTTCTTACGTATACCCCCCGTACCTTTCATCTGAGTTCTGCACTGTTTTCTTAACCTTCACTGATTCGTCTGCTTTCATCATGTAATCTTTGATGTGTTCTGTTATGGTATTTTCTTGGTAAAAATAACACCAATAAAGATTTATAAAAGCAGAAGGCAATGAAATTCTGTTAACTAAGCGGGTCATATCAAGTATTTTTTCCTCCAAAAAACCAATAAAAGCACTGCCAGTTCAGCACCACAACAGCCAAGTTCTATTCATTGACTTTCCGATCGCAAAAAAAATCCCTAGTGTTACGAGATTTCTGTATAAAGATGGAGTGCAACAACTTATGGCGCCGTATTTTTTTCAATAATAAGACAATTCTATTCATGTACATTTGCATTTCTACCAATTGTTCAATCTTTAACCACTTTATAATGCGTCCAGGAGGAGGATTTTTATGCGGGGCAGGGAAATTACATTTCAGAGGGGCGTTTTTTATGCAATACGGTCATCCAAGCTGAGATGGAGTACGAAAAAGTTGTCACGCGGAAGCTCAGCAAAGTGTGAACTGAGGGAGACTTAAGCATGACTGCCTTCTCAATAGAGACAATTGAAATAAGCACACGTGACTGAAGACGTTGTTATATTGTCCAAGAAGGATATTTGCTGTCGTAGGCGGGCTCATTGTGTACTGGAAGAAGTCAAGTTTTAGAGAGTTCTCCATTTGGTAAAAACTGCTTGCTGACGAATTGAGCACAAACCCTAGCAAAGCAATATGGACTTCTCACGGAAATCATTTTCGACAATCACTGAATACGCCGCTGAGGTCTAAAGGCAAGTCTTGTTGGTTTTGTAGGTTTTGTTCTACAAAACGGTGACTCGAATCATCTTTGAACCGTTATGTCAAGTTATGAACGTGTCTCCTATCAAAGTTTCCTTCCTCGATGCTTTTGACACAATTCTATTTATTGGAATATTGACTCTGATCATCGGCTCTGACGAAGACGTCGAAACGTTATCCGAATAAATATGTGGTAACTACCTCATGTTAGCTTGTCAATGAAACAAGGTACATTGATCTCATCAAGAAATCCATTTACTTTGTAAGTAAATCAAGTACTTCCACAGAAGACGGACATTTCTGCAAGTATCATTTCTGTCTATGAAGCTGGAATCTATTATGAATCAACCCTTAATATCCATTACAACTATCTCCAGCTCTCAATGGAAGAAAATTTAGTCCAACGTGACCAGACATATGCCGACCAGCTTTGAACTTCACTAAGATTTAATGCATATGGTTGTCAAAAGGGCGCGTGTGGCGCAGTGGTCGGAGGCGCTCTGCAACATACACATGGGATCAATCCCCTGCATCCGTGACTCACCAAGCCTTCCATTCTTTCGGAGTTGGCAAATTGGTACCATACTTGTCTGGAAGGATTGCAGTACTGGCTTGATACATCGGTAGGCTACCGCGAGTCATTGTAAAGGTCAGATATGAAGTCGATCACCTCCAACAATGCTTAATGAAGTCAAATGCATGGCGCATCCTTCAGGAATTGATCAACGCCGAGAGCATTATTTTTTTATTCTTTTTATGGCTCTTCAATAACGTTACAAGCAGACTCGACTAGTAGTAGAAGAAGATTGTATTCAATACGAGGGCGAATACAGCACGTCGAGAAGACGACCGACTGTGAACCTGGTCATTGGCTCGGGTAAAGACGCAGACGTTGAAACGTTACCTGAATAAATGTTTGGTAACAACCTTGTGTTAGCTTATCAGTGAAATAAGTTGCAAATAGCATTTGAGAATCAATGGCATAAAAAAAATCAATGTCTTTTAAAAAAATGAGAGACTTCCTGACCATTAGGTTTTTTTATTGATATATGGTTAGAAAGGTAAAAGCACATGTTGGCCTGTTTGCTTGATGCGTGATTCTGTTCTTTTGGCCCGCGACAACCGTCTTCTGCGTGCTGCAGTTCTAGCATCAAACTTGGGCAGTTAAAGCTTTATAAAAGCAGCCTTTACAGAATAGCAACAGCGTAAGGAGATCAGTGAACGTACATATAAACGAGATAGATGAAAAAGCAATCAGTACACAGAAGCACTATAAATAAGAGGCCGCAGCCGCACCAGCAACAAGAGCGTCTGCAATGGATGCATTAAATATTACACTATCAGGGCAAGTGATATATATTACAAACATAGCAAAAGCTATAGTTGGTATCAAACAAACAGAATGCTCGCAAAATTGAGTTGGTCAATCATTAGCAATCTTCATTCAGTAATCATGGAATGGACAGAGACGATCACATTAACACCGCAGTATGCATTTAACACGCGAAACTTATTGTAATGTGAAAAGAGTGAGGAAGGAGGGAATCGGCGTAGAGGCTAGTGATACAGTCCACCAGGAAACAAAGTGCTAGTTGGACCTTCCCAATGCTGTCCTCCAGTCCACGTGGGAACGGCTTAGCTCAGCTATCTCCTATGTTGCACGGAGAACCGGCATTCGTAACTGAGATAAAATCCTCAAGCAGCAGTCGAAATAACATGCGAAATGTTGGGACGAAGACCTTTCTGAACGAAAACGAGTCGAATGCAACAAGTGCTGAGATTAGCACAGTAAATGTGATAACGGGTCATGCAATTAACTTTAAGACAACAATAAACGTAAAAGACACATCACTTTGCACAAACAATTTTGAGAGCTCAAAAGTCGTTAAATAAGAAATATTTCTCCTCGTAAACAGTTTAACGAGAATAGCATTCACCTATCTCTCTCTCGTCCGTGGGTTCAAAAGTGCCATGACACCAATTAGCACATAACCGCCCTTAAGCAAGCGATGTCTTGAAATTTTCGAACCGCTTGAAGATGTTTTTTAAAAAAGTACAACAGTATTAAAAACGGATTCTAAAACTATAAAAGGTTTGCAACTTAACCAGAAAGTTCGTGGGTTTCACATCCAACCCGGTGTTGCTACTAGTTCTCCAAAATTGGTTTACAAATGGCTCACTGGTGTCAGATTTATTCTTTTCGGATCATTCTTTATTTTCATTTTATCATGACATATACATTGAAATTTGTATAGAAAACTAGGAAATAAATAGAACAAGCTCGTAGACATCGGGAGTACTAAAAAAAACAGTCCGATTGGTCAAAGTGCAATTGACATAGGGCATTAGCCCATTAATGCGAATGAGTGACGCGATAGCGAACACGGCAAGTTTAGTCGCATAACCACAACGTACAAATCACGATAAGGTTATAATGGAACCATTCTGCTACACATAAGGATTTTTTAAACACAACTGAGAATTGGGTAGTTTCTAAGACCGGCTTTACATTAACCTCGGCATTGATCAATAATTCGGCCGATTTCTTGACAAACACAGACAATGTTGTTACTTGGCTCTTTATTCACAAAAGCATCAGCGGATTTTCTCTTCTTTTGAGCTTGCAAAAATCAAGTTGACTGCAATCTGGTCAGCAAAGCACCTCCATAATCCAAACAGAAAAGTCGGGATACCAAGATTTCAATAGCATTGTAAACAAAATAGCTTCATCGCACACTCACCGCTTTCTATGAGTGTTCCACTCAGTATTCCAATGGAGATCAACCGCACAGAGTTTGCATGTATGGGCAATGTGCCTCTCTTACACTAAAATATCAGTCTAAGAATTTGTGTGAGATCCAGCGTGATAACGAGGCATTCCTCACTGCGGTTCATTTTTTGGATTAATGGACTTTATCCAGAATGCTTCAAGAGTTTTGCGCGGTGGAACATTCGATTCCTGTGCGAAAATGGTAACTTCTACTTCAAAATCTTCCCCCATTATATCTCTGTGTCGTATGCAGCCCTACTGGAGATTTGCTTCAATTTTAAATCCAGGGACAAACTGTTCATTTAAGCGGACGCTGAGCGGTCTACCCTTTAAGCCATTCTATTTATCCCAGCACGCTTTACAGGAGATCAGATAAACCGTACACGAACTCATGCAATCACCATGTCTACCGTTAGAGCGTATTATGCGATTTTGCATTGTGCATTGACGGCGGTTGCGAGCTAGCTGGTGTCTTAGAGTGCTCGATGGTATTCCTATCAGTTTCCAAACTCTCTAGACCAGCCCTTTTTAGGCAACGTTTTACAGCCGCACTTGCTTCATTTCAAGCAAAAGGCAGGATAGACTGAGACTTATTTTCACTAGAATTACCTCTTGGGTCGTGCCTTCTTCTGCTATCTCAAGCAGGTACAGTTTCGTAGCCACTGGAAATGACGAATTGCCTCGCCATTTTCTAGGATTCTTGAATAAGTTATGAGTGACATAAAAAGCTAGAAGAGCCTTTTCGGTATCTTCTCCCACAACGGCATCGATGATGTCGATATTTTGGTTTAACTTTACAACCTCGTGTTTGCTCATCACGAATGCATTAACTTATTGATTAACGCTGAGGTTATTAGAATAGCAGTCCTCGGATTTACTACTATTCGTTGTCTATATTAAGTGTCTGTCTCTTTCTGTCTGTTGTCTCTTCTCGAGCCTCGATCACTGGCATTTACCACCACTGTGTTACTCTCATGAAATTTCTAGCTCTGTGCCATTAGCCACCTCCCCAAGTGAGTTTTGTAATCCCATTGTTTGGTCGCCACTCAACGGATGTCCCTGTACTCAGCGACTTCGACAGTGAGCTTCATATATGCCGAGTGTTGAGAATCCTTCTTTTGCTGGTGTTCTCACGCAGCCTTACTCGGGCTTACCCATGGTTCCTGAAAATCGCATGGACTTTTGCCTACCCGTAGCAAATGTTATTGCAGGATAATAACGATCTGTGGCGGTGTTTGCTCTTGGCTTGCTTTTCAAATGGATATGGCAAATTTTTTATTAGCTGAGGTGAGCTTACAGAGGCAAGAACAACCTGGAGTTCTATTACACTCATAAGCACCTCACAACGAAGCACTTCAACCACAACGAAGAGGTAGGGCATTGGTGAAGATACGTTACATTAATAAGAGGTAGAAATTACTCGCTAGTGAAAAAAAAACCGTTCTATTAGCAAGAATTTGATGGTTCTCCACTATAGACCCTTCAAAAGTTTTGCAATTCAGCAAGTCGCATAGTCCTGTATATCATCATGATTTTGATAACATTGGAAACTGCTTTACCTACTTAGATACTTGGATGGCCCATCTTCATGCAGACTCCTGCATAATTTCTACTTTTTTGGAACTTTGGTGGCTTAGCCATTGCGGTTCTCTGCAGTACCGGAGTCAGCCTAGGCAAAGCCTGCCGCAGGTCGTCACCAACACCGGGTGTCGCCGCCGTTGCGGATCAGAAGGAGATTTTGCACCATGTGACTAGTTTGGTACCAGGACGGCGGCGATTTCTTGGTACTGATTTAATTTTTATCTGGGCTTCCTGATGGAAACGCCAGACTCCTTCTTAGATTGGGAGGCCCTGTTGGGGGGTGAATCCCCCGCAGTACAACGCAGTCTGACAACTACGAACACCTCCCAGCCACAATGAGGCGGTAAACCGTCGGGAGGGTAAGCTTATTTAGCACAAAGTAAATTGTTCTAACTTTTATTTATTGCACATTGCTTTTTTCATGGCAGGATATTATGGTCATGCCAAATAAATTTTTCCTGAAAAAAAGAAACCGTTGAATCCAGAAGATCGAGGAAAGAAGTTTAGGACCGATGAATTTCCTGTTGAGAAAGAACTAAAACTAACTGTACCTTTGAAGCACATTCGATCATAGTGCATTTCCAAGTTCAGTGGCTTTCTCGTGCTGAACTACGAAAAGCGGGTTATGAAATTGGTTAAAATAGGACTGACAAATTAACTACAACACAGAAATGGAAACTATTTATAAAGCTAGCGCCTTGAAAATTGGTACCGAAATGGGAAAAAAAATCCGTATACAAGAAATTCGGACAGTATGACAGAATGAAATAAGAGATAAAAATGACTAGTTTCTGCAGTGAAAACACAGTTAGTACGCCCATACAAGTATAATAACCACAAAAATATAAATATTGCATGAATCGGAATCAGGTCCGATGTTGTTAGTGGATTTGTGTAGGAACAACGTCACCAATGCGTGGCGGATTTGGAATAGATCGGACAACGGATGATCGAGACTTCGTTGCCCGATGGAAGAGGAACCGTGGTGCCAGGGGAATAGCAGTAGTCGGATGCGGTATTCCTGGTGTGGTGCTGCTTGAGAAACCATCGGATTTCAACTGAAACACAAAGATTACGATCTCACGTGATAATCAAATGCTACCAGTTCGACCGCCTATTAGATGGTTATTAATCGATTACTCTTGAGCGCCATTTAACTCGATATTGTTGCTTTATATACATAAATACGATTTCAAGAATTTTCTTCAACTCTCGAAGACAGGAATCGTAATCTGGCACCCGTTATATCCTATGTTCCCGATCTGAATCAGAAGTTTTTTGGTCCTCTGTGGCGAAACTACAAATAACGTTGTCAAACGGTCGCTGCACTGTAACGATCACATGAACACGAATTGTTTTTCCATTTCATGATTTGTTGAGAAAAATTAAAGCTCTAAAGCTCTCATCGTTGATCAGCCCGTTTGTGATGCGCCATGCATGTTATTTCATTAAGCATCGCTAGAAGTGATTGAATGTGCACCTGGCCTATACAATGACTCGCAGCGGCTTACCAATGTATCTCGTCAATGTAGCTATCTTCGCAGACAAGTCTGGTACCAATTTGCAAACCCCGGGGTGACGGAGGGCTTAGTGGACCTGGCACGTGGGATTGATCCCATTGCAAGGCGCGTCTAACCGCTGCACTACACGCGCCCTCAAAGATTTACGAAAATATATGCTAACGATTGCCGTCGAGTTGTATTGTCCTTGTTGGTATGGTTCATATCGTCCTCCAAGACATGAATGCAAGAATTTTTCGATGAAACCACACATTGCCAGTCGATTAGAAACCTTAAATATAGATATTTCTAGTACATAGGCAACTTCAATTTTCAACAACACAGAACTTTTTCCAGCAGAACACTCAGTGTCAGTGTCAATAGCGGAATGGAATAGAAGATCACCTTTCGGAATCCATGACCTTCGTCAGGGTAGAGAATATAGCTAACAGGGATGTTGTTCTTCTTCAGAGCTTCAACAAATTGATCTGCAAAGGAGAAAAACTATCCGGTGAAACAAGCTAGATGACATCAGTAAACGTCGTCTTCTTCGGTGAAAACACCTGATTCCTGTTGTTTTACACGAGGATCGTTAGCGCCTTGAAGGATCATAAGCGGTTTTTTAACTCGATCGGCGAAGAATAGCGGCGAGCGAGCAGCAAGTGATTGACGTCCTTGTTCGCTGAAAACCGCAGCGTTCAGAAATATGACGTCCTCTTTTGCAACAAACATTTGAAAAAGGGAAAAAATCCACATTTATTTAAAGCGCAAAAAAACGTTTAGTGTCAATCAATTCCTTAAGGATGCGCACGTATTCCATGCCATGAAGCATCCCTTAGGAGTTCATCAGCCCAGTTGACGGCTTCGAACTAAAACACGACATGTGTATTACCAGGGCGCCCTTAACCACTGTGCCGCCAGCGCCCTAGACGTTTAACTAAACAATAATGATAGCTAAATTAAGAACAGTGACAGTGAAATACAACACAATGTTGATGAGATATTTGCAAAACTCTGGACCACAGATGTCTAAGGTGGGAGCGAACGCGCTATTGTCCTTTCCGAGAGTAACGCGTTCACCACCACACCATGCGGGTCCTTCGAGAGACAGACGAAACGAAGGACCCGCATCGTGTGGTGGTGAACGCGTTACTCCTCGGAAAGGACAATAGCGCGTTCGCTCCCCACCTTAGACATCTGTGGACCAGAGTTTTGCAAATATCTCAGCAACGTTATGGTTGTATTTCGCTTAGTACCCTGCCGTGAAAATTTTAGTAGGCAGAAAACAAAAGGTAAAAAATAATGACAGCGTTATTCACGTGTGTAGCAAATTGCTTCCTACTCGAGTGGCCCATAAAACGCTTGTTTATAAGTTCTACTTGTTCTCCAAGTGAGAAACCAATTCCTATTTTTTTGCTTAAACCTTCAGAGGGCGACTTTTTTCATGACGCATATTTTTTTCGTTTCCACTGACGGACTCTTCTGTATCGTAAATGTTTTAAAAAAAGTGTACGTACCTAACAATGTCGTCTCCCAGCATTCGTACGAGTTCCATATGGAAGCCTTTCCAATACGGTGGAACGGTTTGTATTAAAGTCACCAAATTCGATGGTCCAACAATATCTACGCCGCAAGCGAAAATGTCAGGAGTGAAAGTTAGAGCGGCTAAGGTTTCGTAACCACCGTAGCTCCCGCCTTAAAGAAAAGAGTGTAAAGTTGAAACACTTTTGTGCATTTACAACTCCTAGCATTTAATTCACGACTGATTTTCGTGATGATTACAGTAGAAACACTAAACTCTTCTTTTTTATGGTGCAATACGATCTTTCTTTTTTACCACTTACCCATAATTGCCACTGAAGATCCGTTAGTGATACCCTTAGCGATGGCAAATTCAACAGAGTCAAGAATGTCGAAGTGCATTTTTTCTGCTCCATTCACCGTCGCCGGCATTTGTCAGTCGTTTACCGAAACCGGTACTCCCGCGGAAGTTCACCTATTAACAAACATTTTTTGTCCTTACCAAAAATGAATGGACAGTAATTTATGGATATACTTCATTTTGTGCTCCTGAGATAACTTCTCTAGGCGATTCAGAAGCTTTGTGAACTTCTAATATTTCATACTTGACATTTGACACTTGAATGGTCCGTCCCCACTGGTTGTGCGATCCCCAGCACAATCTCCATTTTTCGGAGATTTGCAGATTAAGCCACTGAGGTTACCTGGAACCCCGAGGTCAGCTTGGCCAAAGTCTGCCCCTGGTCTTCACCACCACAGGCAGTCGCAGCCCTTGTGGATCATAGGGAGATTTGCCACCATACGACTTTGATATCAAGACGGTGGTGGATCTTGGTAATGGGTTACAATTAGCTACGCTTTGTGATGGAAACGCCGCACTCCTTCTCAGCTTTGGGAGACCCTGCCAGCGGATGAATCCCTCGCTGTACATCACAGTCCGACACCCAGGAACACCTCGCAGCCACGATGAGGCTGTAAACCGTTGGGAGGATATTTCATACTTACTCTAGAAAAAACATAATTAGTATAACATGATGTTCTAAAGGATACCTGTAGCACTGCATAACCACGATTCGTAAGCCAAGCATTCATTGGGGAAAATCCGTAGCTATCTCTAGTTTTTGGTCCTCCATGTACGTTTACGATTAGTTTTTGAGGCTCCACTGGTAGCATGCCAAGTTCTGCGTAACCGCGATCTCCCATTGGCACATCTTGAGGACGACGAAGAGAAATCTAGAGATTTATTTGCTTTAAGTCCAATTATCATGGAAACGTATTTGTATCTGACGAATACCACTATATTAGAAATCGTACCTCAGGTGGAAGACTGAGATAAGCCTGAAGGACCATGTTATCTCTAGTCTTGAAATCGAAACCGATTTGATTATTCAGCTTATAGGCTCTAAGCTCCGGTCGATTATTGAAGAAAAAATTCAGCCTTAAAGACAAAAAAATAAATTAGCCTTTGGTTAGTAGTAGATACACGTTCGCTAATTCAGTGAACAGATGTGCGCTGCAATAGTAATGAAATCTTTAGATCGATCTCGGTCCCCGGGTAAAGCAAGACTTCCTTCTCACCTATTTCGGAAAACCAGTCCCAATTTTCTCTTCTAAGACAAAAACATTGACTTAATATATCGGAAGGTCTCCGCAACTCACTGAATGGGCCAGATGTGCATTCAATCACTTCTATGATGCTAATAGAGTCGAAAGCGTGGTGCATCCATTCTTGACTAACCAACCCCTAATGCTTGTTACCTTATCTCCCTCTTGTAAAATAGAGTGACATTTTTAACCAAACATTATCATATACCTTCTTCATCCATTTTCTATAAATGAAGATTTCGTACGGTTTGTCAGCGGACAAATATGTCACCAACCACATTGACATATCTGAAAATGAATCATAAGTTCACGTGATGTTCGCTCTGTGTTGTGTCAGTAAACTATCAGACATCGTCATCCCAGTAAACTAAAAAACAAAGCTCTTTGCGCCTAGTCACGCAGAATCCTTTTGTATCGCCGATGATTAACAGATAACGAGGACTTTTCGATTCGTTGTGACCTGTGAGCAATGAATAACAAAGTTTCGACAGGAACTCAATATGATACTCTACTGAGCGACCACTTGAAATTTGTTTTCAGAGATCTGCAGAAGGTTGAAGAACTAAGTCAAAAATGTGAATTCGACATCTCGTGGTAGGTAAGTAGGGGGTAAATTTGCATCAATGCCAAATGGTCGTTGGTTAGGCAACGGAAATCGTCTTGTCATTTTGTTTTCCTGATTACAGCATAAACTACGGAGGGTGCAAAAAGTACAAACTACAAGAAATTATAAATTAAAAAGGAAAAAAGGTAAAAATGAATCGTTACCTAAACTTAGAGATAAAATCTCAAGTGATGCATGTGGTCGAAGGTTTACTAAATACTGAAGGTCCTCAACCACGGTATTGTTAGTTACAAAAAGTTCCGGTTTGTGATAGAGCTGAACAAGAGAAACTACAATTTAGGATTTATAAAAGCCATTTCTACAGCATATAATCAATAAAAAAGTTTTAACATGGCATTACTAGAAGGATATCAGCTGTCTCCTGTTCAAGTGCGTTCTTATTTTATTTGGCTTAGGCTTAGAATTCTTTTATCCTTCAGTATCATTATACCTCAGTGATGGCCAGCAATGTTTTATCCATTGGATGGAATAGAATGGTGGAGATCTGAGCACGAGTCGCAGTATAGAGTACCTCTCTTTTCAGGAACATCGAATGGAAATTTGACAAGGGCTCCTGTAAGAAATTTTCACTTACTGGCACAAATTTCAAAATAGTGCACCTGAATTAAGAAAGTCTTATAGAAGAAAGATTGCTTGTACAGACTTCAACGATTCATCCTCATTAGAGGACAAACAAATCGTGAGGCAACCTGTTGCATCTCGATGCAGTATATAGGATCCTGAATGGAGGGCAAAAGTAGTCACGTAATTTTTCTGAGACCTAACAAATACGCGGCTTCTATTTCACAAATGTTCGTCGACAGAATACATGAGACCGTATCCAGACGCCATCGTCCATCGGAGGCAAGCTAGTCGCAAATGCGCTTTCCTCACGAAGCATAGACTACGAAACGCTCTGCGTTGATTAATCCTTGAGGGACTTGCGATGCACCGTGCTCCATTAATCACCGTAAAGGTGTTTCAGTGAATATTTGGTCCATACATTTCAAAAAACAGTGCATGGCGCTGGTTTTTTCACGTTCCCAGAGAAAATTAGTGCGCATTTGCTGTTCCCGGAAAGGAGCAAGGCCCGATTTGACTGGGGAAGGGGAGAGAACCAACAGCGCTTGTAATGTTGTGCACCTGTAAGTACGACGCCATAGACACACCCTCTGTTGCCAAAATTTGGAACCTCAAAGAAAACGTGTAGGAACATTTGTTTACTTCAAACGAGTGAAGTATATTGGGCAGTTCTTAGCGGGTAGTGCCAACAGCAATTGATGGAATATTGCCTGATGTCGCTTTGAGCTATTTGACAGGTAATAGGATTATAGTTCATAGAATCCCACGTAATTAATTAAATATTTCAATAGCTACGACGAATCGTGCAAGCCGCACATGGTTTCTATTTGGTTAGCAGACAACACTTTTTTGCTGTTGGGAGGCTAAGGTTTTGAGGTAGCTAATCTTTCTCCAAGTCCTTCGGTGATCTATCCTTAATCACGAAGATTTTCGGATTTGCGTCCGGAGTAGTCTGCAACATCAGGAAGTTGTCTTCCCCGGTTTCTGTAGGTAAGAAAAGGCTTTCAGTCCTACGACTAGGGTGAAACCGGTGATAATTTGTGGAATTGGTTTCCTCTCAGCTGGTCTTCCATAAAAACGTCGAACTCCTTCCGAACACGGGAGACCATGTTGTACAAGACGAAACCTGCTAGCCAAGATGAAGAGGTAAAGCAAAGCAGATAGCTAAAGTCTGAATACACGAATATTTTTTTAACTTATTAAAGTTGTACAGTCTCCTACAATTTTTCAGGTCTATGTGCAGAACTGAGAACGAGTAGTAATCGTAAAATAGCGACTATGAAAGTCTAAAGATACCAAGATCGTTAGTTTCATCGCTCCACAACCAATACATGTGTTCGTTGGATTTGTCGAATTTAATCGGCCTAAAAAAATCTGAATTTCAAGAACTTGCAAGCGTCTTTCTACTTTCCTGTCATTTAGTTTCACTTGCCCAGTTATTGCAGTGTCTTCAGCTTGCACAAGAATGTACTCACTCCAATCTGAAGGCTTCGTTGTTAACACTGACAGATCAGCTTTCGGGGATATTCTGAAAAAAAGGCAAAAAAATGTGGTTAAAGTTGGATGTTTCAATTCCTAAAGCCGTGCTTCTATTAAATTCGGCATTGCTCAACAAGTCATTTCATTATACTCGAACTCTACTGCTCCTAACATGGAAATGTGAGACTTTTGGTTAAGCAAAGCAATCGAATCTCCAATGACGTCCCCTCAATAGTTTAGCATCATGACCGCCATTTATTTCTCATCGCTTCCGGAGGGTGTTGCTGAGTGCCGAACTGCAATTTAAAGCAGAGGGTTATCTTCCCATGCAGCCCCATTACTAAAAAAAATTTACTATTCCATCAGGCGACCCCCTCCAAACGGTTTACCGCCTCATCGTGGCTGGGAGGTATTCCTGGATGTCGGACTGCGATGTACAGCGGGGATTCATCCTTAGTAGGGTCTCCTAAGCTGAGAAGGAGTCCGGCGTTTCCATGAGGAAGGCTACCTAAGAGTAAACCAATACCAGGATCCACCAATGTCCTTGTATCAAAGTCGTGTGGTGGTAAATCTCCCTCTGATCCACAAGGGCTGCAACTGCCAGTCGTGGTGACGACATAGGGCAGACTTTGGCCAGGCTGCCCTCGGGATTTCAGGGAACCACAATGGCTTAACCAGCAAATCTCCGAAAAATGGTGATTATGCAGGGGCTCGCACAACTAATGAAGACGAGCCGTTCAAGTATCAAGTATTAAGTACCAGGAGACCCAACTAAGAGTAAACCAATGCTGGCAGTCACCACCGTATTGCTACCAGACCACTGGCAAAGTGGTAAACCTTCTTTTGATTCACAAAGAACGGTGGTTACCTAAAAGACGACCTGAAAGACTAGGCGCGCTTCATACGTTCAAGGGACCACGCGTAATTCAACCAGCATTGAGCCAGCCTTAAAACCCCGCATATTGTAAGCACAAACGTGGGGCGGTAAGGCGAATGGTTAGAGACGAGAAAAACTCCTGTTGCAAAGGACGTCATTGGAACATGACAATAAGAGCCTACGGCATGCCATGAACATATTTTCTGACAACCAAAAACACCAAAACGGTCTCTTCGAAGGCCGCTGCTCACGCTCTTCTTGAAGCCGCTGGTCGTATCAAATAGGGGGGCTATCGCTCTACAGGAAACAAAAGATATGGAGAATGAGATACACCAACTAGATCAAGAGAGCACTGCCATTTATCGAGGAAAAATTGATTCCTTCACGAAATGTCAATGTCGAATGTTTTGTCAAGCGCTCCTCCATCAGCCATCTTTGATTCATGCAGAATCCCATAAGAAGATCAGTGTCATCAATTGCTTCATAGCGACCGATGCACTTAACGAGTACGAATTAGGTATGTTCTAATATCATGTAGAAAAAGATAATCCGCAACTACAAAACCTTCTACAAATTTGTTGCGGAAGGCACCAATGCTAAAATAGGAAGTCAGCCAAAGTAATTGTAGTATCAAAAATTTGGTACAGGTGAACAAAACCAGATTGGATACCGTCTAGATGAAATTTGTCCACAGCTCCCTTATTACATGGTAAGCTATTTTCTCAAAAAGACAGAGGGTTATCTTTGGATAGGAACGTCATCTGACGGTGCGTCGCCTGCACGAATTGGCCACATCGTCACAAACAGAAAACTCTTGTCATATCCGTAGACCTACTTCTTATATTGGGTCCAATCACCACAGACTGGTCCACCGTCTTTTCCGAGCGAGAATTCGATTTAGCCACAAGCTTGAAAGAAGCTTTTATCATCGACCAAGTTTTTTTCAAGACATGGAGGATTTTAAAGTCCTCATTGAAATCCTTTTTCTCACTCATATCACTGGCTGGTCAAGAATGGCAGAACACTGCAAGTTTTGTGGAAGGACATAAAACTTGTGCCAAATTCATCCCAATTCTTCAAACAAAGAGTTCAGATCGCATCTCCACTGTCGTTAAGAACTTGCTCCAAGAAGAGTACTTCCGAAACTTGATCCTACTGTGACACATCTGAGAAGGTTGCTAATAAATGCCAACTTCAGGGGATCTTTGCAAGACTGCTTACATCAGCAAAAGTAGAAAAACTGCAACTTACAAAAGCAGTAGCCTGAAGAAGCGACACTGAGATATTTGCTATTGTTATGCTCCTTTATTAGACTTGGTGAACAATGATGACGCTATTACGAAATTTCGCTATAATATGGATTTAATAACAGAAAGTTGTATAGCAATTTATTCTGTCACACAATCTCCGTTACGGGCACTCAAATCTATGCCGCAGAATTCCTCGGGATTCTTCCCTCTGAAGTTCGAGTTGCAACAGAAAGAACGAAGAAAGGACCTGAGAGTACTACAGCTTACTTCCCTAGAGCTGAAAGTCATAATTTACATGCACTTTTTCGCAACTCTGTGATATGCTGCCTCCAAAAGGGAAGTGTACTACCGAGCTGTGAAGAGTATTGCGTATGTCCACCCTGCTCAGGAAAGGTGACCAAAAGGGATCTCCACAACCATGGTTCAGCAGGCTTGTTGAGTATACTCTACAAGCTCTTAGCGAAGATTATCCTATGTTGTTTACCAGGGATTTTGGGTGAGGCACAACGAATTAAGCAAGCAGGATTCCGACAGGTATTTTGCTGCGTGGATAGCATATCGCAAGAATGGACGGTGACTGAGCGACAAAGACACCTATGCAAGATGTACAAGGGTGCGCACCATTCGTGAAGACATGCAATTAAAGCATCCAAGGATCCGAATAAGCATTTGAAACTAAATAAGACACTTTGGGATTTGAGCAGATTTAAATAAGACACTTTGGGATTTGAGCAGATTTTTTTCATAAGTTAAAGGAAGAGTTTGGAAGAAGCTGCAAGAAAATAACTACTGTGGTTTCAACTAGGTTTTTTTTAAATCGAACATCATAGTTCTCTTTGTAAACCTTTCACAGCATTCAAGTGGCGAACTGACCACTGGATGTTTTGTATCATTGAAAAAGGAGATGTCATGAGGGATTGCTTTAAAATTCTGCTTAGTTCGACCCAAAGCCTGGAAATGCTTCCAGCGATTATGAGGATAATAGGATAAATTTCGTGAAAAAAAAACACCCATCTGGACGAATTTTATTTTAATACATCCTCTTGTAACCAATTTTTATTTATTGCTGATTTTTTTAGCATGACAGGGTATGTTGTGAAATACAACTACAGTGATGCTGAGATATTTGCAAAACTTCGGACTGTGGGTGTCTGCGAGGGGATCGAACGCGTTATTCCCCTTTCCGAGGGCTAACGTGTTCACCACCACACCAAACATATACTTCGTTTCGCCTTTCTCCCAGCCATATTTAGAGACGCTAGCAGCAATAGCTATCAGCTAATATGCTTTCTTCTCTACAGTGGCATTTCGGAGATCCCTCTAATTGGTAGAATTTTGCGCCATTTTCTAGTTATCACAAAAAAATCTAAGCACTCAACGGAAAAAGGTCAGCTTTTTGACATAAAGGTTTTTTAACGGAGAAAAGCAAAACTGCATGGAAAATATAGTGTAACGCCAGTTTTGTTGAGGGGGTATGCCCAGCTTATTTTTCTAATAGTCGATACTCCACCAAAATTTTTCACAGAGCATTTCTTTACAAAATGTTACACCGAGATGTTTCAGGTTATAGGAGATAGATGTGAACCACCACAGACCTGAAGTACATTAGTGAGCCATCGGGCTGTTCTTGAGCAGCGAGACGAATGTCCAGGTCGTTGTCGACGACAAACATCGGGAAACGATTATTCTTCAGTATTAACGTCATCGAATCAGTCAGTAAATCGAAAGAGTAGACGTCATGGAAACTGAATAGTGAACTGCATAGAAAACCATTGGCTACGAATGAGCGGACGAGTTTCCACGGTGTTGGAACACGTCCGCTTACAAACTTTCATTTTTTTAAAAAATCGGCGAATCCAGAAAGTTCCGAAATTAACAACTCTTTGACATGTGATGCAATGAAAAGAAATGAAAAAAATGTCGGGCTCAAAAAAAACACACGTTGGATTCCTGTCGTTGAGTCCAACAAGAATTCGTGAGTCCCTCAAATTGTTGCCGAGGATAATCGCCTTCACTCCAGAGCAATTAGAAATCACCGTTCTCTTTTGTGGATCTATCATTATTGCTTCCTGTAGAAATAGGAATTTTCTTTTCTCCACATAAAATTTTTGGTGCACAAATATATTTATATACGCAGATCTATCATTTCTTCTTTTATAGCTCGTGTAGTGCCCTGGTTAAAGGTACCATGAAATACCCGCTGGCTCGCTTGCCCAGTCATTCTTCACCTCTCCATTAAGCCCAATCTTCAATAAGCTAGTTGGTGCCACAAAGAAAGGCTCCCTCCGATCCAAAGGGGCTGGTGATCTTTTGGCGTGAAGGCTTGAGGAAGACGAAGAATGGCCCTTCAAGTGATTCCAAGGAGGATTACACTCGACGAGAATTCGAAGACATTGATGAATAAGCCAAACAAAAAGCGAACTCACTCCACTCGGAAGAACGCAATATTCGTGTACGACGCCTGCCAAAGAAGGCGTAGAATAACGAAGGTGTTGGGATAAGAAATGTAAGAGATGATGCTTACGTTTTATCCACTGCCTAATCTTTTCTCATTGGAGGGCATTATGCGAAATATAATCGCATTAATGCTGATCTATGAGCAGATCTCGGAACCTCAGGTAAACGGTTATCGCTGTTTGGAAGCCCAACTGAGTTTCAGAGTTGCCATATTTCAGCATTCCTGCGGTAGTATTTCACATAATACTCCGCTACTAAGAACGGACATACAGTAACTAAGAGTTAGAGTGTGATTTCGATCGCAGCTTCAGCTGAACTGAGTACAATGCCGATTAATGCTCCTTAGATCATTGCTGTTGGCTAGTGATTGCGGATGGCAACGTTAAGGTAATAAAGTGGTTGAGATAAATGCATAGCAAAAGTGTCGGTTGGTATGCTGGATTGCACATGAGCTCCGGAAAGTTTAGTCGCGGGTTCGAAACCCACTGAAGCGAATTTTGCTCAGATCTCCAGCATCCTTGTGTTTATGGGACGAAGGATCGTATTAAGTTCTAGAAAGCACTCTCAACTTTGTTTTCCAAACTATATGCGAGTATTCTCTAACTTTTTATTTACTGCCTATTATTTTTTTCAGGCAGGTTATGATGCGAAATACAACCACTATGATGCTGAGATATTGCCAAAACATGGACTCCAGGCCAGATTCGAATCCCCCAATTACCCTTTCCGAATGCTCATATATTAAACAAAGGATAAAGGTCCTGAGGGATGCGCCATGCATTCGACTTTATTACTCATCATTTCGAGGTGATTGAATGCATATCTGGCCTTCACAATGATTTGCAGTGGCCTACCGATGAATCGAGTCAGCGTCGCTATCCTCCCAGACCAGTCTGGTACCAATTTGTCGACCCCGAAGGGATGGAGGGCTTGGTGGGCCATGGGCGCTGGGATCGATTCCACACGTGTGTTGCAGGGTGCCTCAGAAAACTGCGCCACACGCGCCCATTGCTCATCTATTACTGGTTTTATTTCGCATCATACCCTGCGGGTGAAAAAACAATAAGCAGTAGATAAAAAATAAAGTATGTGATTTCGACCACAGCTTCTGCTTGACTGGGCCTAATGCCGACTTGTCCTCCCCAGATCAAACGCGTTGACGGGTGATTGCTGATGGCATCGTCAGGGTAGAAAATGGGCCGAGAGAGAGGCGAATGCATGATGCGGTAGAAAAGTTAAAAAATTGAGTTTCTTTTGTGTTTCTGTGCAGTGGTACAAAAAAAAGGCCTCTTATTGGCAGCTAGCAAGAAGATGAACGTTTCTGGTGGTGCATCGCCAAAGTTACGTCGACGAGAGGTCGATAATGAAACGAATTTCTTGTTCTCTTATTGTAAAGGAAAAACAACTGTCAACACTTTGAGCTTTTCAATTTGAACAACATGAACGATGTGAGAGGTAGGATTCAAATGGTCGACGTAATGTGAAGGTTTTAACGTTTCAACGATAATGCAAGTGTTTGTTTGCCCATCAACAAACTTTCACGTCGGCTGTGAACTTCAGATATCATATGCCTACATGTTCGACGTATGCGTGCGTGTGCGTGTGCGTGTGCGTGTGCGTATATATATATATATATATATATGATGTGTGTGTACGTATATATATATACATATATATATATATATATATATATATATATATATATATATGAGAATGTGTGTCGTTGCGTGTAGATGTGGGTATACATGTGTGTGTATCGATGTGTGCTTATGCGAATGGCTATTTGTGTATGCACGCACGGATACACTCATCTGTATATGTATTGAGGGCGCGTGTAGCGCAGTGGTTAGAGGCGCCCTCCAATAAACATGCGTCCGACCTCGAGCCCCCAGATCCATAGAGCCCTTCATCCTATAGAGGTCGAGAAACTGGTCAAAGACTTGGTCTCGGAGAATAGCAGCATTGACTTGATCTATCGACAAGCCACAGCTATTCATTGTTTCGGCCATATATGCAGTCAATCCCCTTTGACGATGCTTGATGAAGTCGGATGCAGGGCTCTATTCTTGATCCTTTTTTTACCTATGTGTTTTTTTGTGTACGAATGTTTTTTAAGTTCTTTCGATTTTTTGTTCACAACCAACCTCTGAGATATTCTTCTTGAAGAGCATAGTGTTCTCGTCACCGTTGTTGTCTTGTTGGTACACAATCAAATCAGGAACAGCAGTCCACGAGTATCCTTAATGTGTAATCATAGCTTTTTCCAAAAGAACTCCTAAATAATGTCTATCGTTCCTAATACTCTTAAGACAATTTCTCCTTACCGAGTACGTCATCTCTTTCTTCGAAAGTCGCTTGTCGTGTGTGATTGCATGAGATGCATCTCAGAAACACATTTTTTACACCGTTGTTATCTGGAGCAATGTAGCCAAGAAATCTAAATAACACTGCTAAACCTAGGGCTTGAAGAGTTCTTGACTATATTTCATGGTTCTTGCCAACATTAATCATAATTACGATGATCAGTTAACCGATAAATCCTACCTTCCGTTCGGACTGAGGGAGAAAACCGAATATTTGGGGTCTGAGAATAGCAGCTTTCTAGGGATAATAGTTGTTGGGCTACAGGCTAGTGGAATAATTAGTAGTAGGAACAACATCTAAACTGAAGAGTTAATTGAAAAACTTGTTAACGCGTTTTCAAAATCACCGTTTTCTAAGGAATTATTGGGAAATAGTCAAATTCAAACGAATAGATTCTTCTCAAGAAGTATTCAAGAAAAGTTGCTGAAGCTGAATACGGGAATAAACTGACAGAATTCTGGAAATCAACCCAACCTATCGATACCCATGTGATAAGTGTCCATCATTCCATCATCATCTGTCGTCACTGTTGAACGCAAATCATCAACAGAAAAGTCGCTTATTGTGGTCAAAGAATTTTTATAATATAATATAATATCTCGATGGAGAAGGGGTCAAGAGTCTGCCTAAGTCAACAGAGTCATACATTTCAATGAGCTGAGATATTTGCAAAACTATGGACCGCAGGTGCCTATGGTGGGGAACGAACGCGCCATTGTCCTTTTCGGGGAGTAACGCGTTCACCACCACACCATGCGAGTCCTTCTGTTTCGCCTGTCTCTCAGCTAATTCTGGTGTGAACGCGTTACTCCCGGAAAGGACAATGGCGCGTTCGTTCCCCACCATAGGCACCTGCGGTCCAGAGTTTTGCAAATATCTCAGCTTCATTGAAAGTTATATTTCGCAATATACCCCTGCCATTAAAAAGAGTGGGCAGTAAATAAAAAAAGGGTTAAGAAAGAGTCATACATTGCCAATAAACATTATTGTACTGTTATTTTCTATTTAGTTTTTTCACAATACGTGGAAAACTTATCGTGAGCTATATTCGAGTTCAATGTTATTCAAACAGGAAGTCGGTGATGTGTTTTTCTGCCTTTCTCCAGGGAGGTCAATGAATTGTTCTTTTAAAAATGTTCATAGAGGTGAAATGTAACCACAATGATGCTGATTTGTAAAATTCCGGACCACGTGTTCGATTCCCACCTGCTGTCAGGAGTTTTGCAAATATCTCAGTACCATTGTGGTTATATTTCACATCATACCTTCCCATGAAAAAAAATAGAATACGCCGTAAATAAAAGGTGATTCTATTGTGATAAATAGTATAGCTTCAGCTTAACTGAGTTCATCGTTGAATCGTGCTCTCCAGATCAACCCCGTGATTTTTGATGGCACTGAACGATAGAACTAGCTGAGAAAGAGGCGAAACCAAGGACCCGCATGGTGTGGTGGTGAAGATGCTAGCTCCTCGATGGGGCAATAGCTTGTTCGATCCTCACCGATGACATCCGCGGTTCGGAGTTTTGCAAACATCTCAGGGTCATTGCGGTTATATTTTTACATCATACCTATGAAAAAAAAGAGGAATAGGCAGTAGATAAAAAATTGTTCGATTGTTCATAGAGGCTTCAAAATGTGTAAAAAGAATTGTCTTGCATTGAAATCTTATCCCTACCCAGATCTAGTAATTTTTCCAATAGCGATTTATATGCCGTAACATCTACGAGAGTTGGTAAAAGAACACGAACAACAATAACGAAAAACGATGGTAAAGTAGCAGAATGCATTGAATGAAAAACAGTGATAACAATGGGTTCGGTTTCTTTTCTCTACCCTGTTTTATATCACTTAAAAGTTGACACACTGCCTTTACATATACGCCCCCATCTTTTCATCTATGTCCTACACTGTTTCCTTAACCTTTGCTAATTCACCTTTTTTCCGATGTAATCTTTTATCTGATGTGCTGGAACATATTTGTTAAGAAAAAATCGGTAGTAAAGTTCTTAAATAGTAGAAGACGACATGGTCCTGTAACCTGAGCGAGTCATGTCAAACATTTTGATTACCAACACCCAATGAAACCGCTGCCCGTTCAGCACAAGAGTACCCCAGACCACCGATTGCACAAAAACCTCGACCGTTACTAGATTTTTAAAGGAACCCAGAAACATAAGCTGCACCATATTAGACCATAACTTGTTGAAAATAAAAAGAGCACTTCGTCTTGCATGTAGGTGGAGTGTGTTCCTGGAAGGTAAACTGAGATCGGAAAGAAGAGATTCACTTCTGAATACGAACGTCTATAACTAGGATGAGATAGAGTTCGAACGGGAGAGTTACCTATGACAGCGTTCTGAATAAGATAATAAAGGAAACCGAATCGTACTAAATATATTGCGCTTTTTCGTGGGTGTAGAGTTAGCGTAGCCCAGTGACTAGCCTATGTGCTACACAGAGACCAATCAAGATTGTTCTGCTATAAGTCAAGAGATTGTCACATGTTCTTGGAGCGGCCTATAAACTAATCGTAGTAATCGTTGCTGTTACAAGATTCACTGTCATACTGGAAGAATCCAGTTTGTAAGGAAACCAACTCCACTCATATAGACAGAGCTGCAAATGCCTTTACTGACAACATAAGAGTGCCTTTGCACATCTATCCCTGGTTCTCAGAAAAATCAACGTTGACTAGTATTTAGCATGTCAGTGAGGATGTGAGACGGAAAATAACCTCATACTGCAAGAATCCAATTTGTAAGGGAGCCAACACCACTCATATCGACAGAACCGCAAAAACCTTTACTGACAATATAAGAGTGCCTTACCACATCTATCCCTGGTTCTCAAAATCAACATTGACCATTAGCATGTCAGTGAGGACATGAAACGGAAAATAACCACGTTGCTGTCGAATGAACATTAGAACCCGAACACCTCTATCTCTAACGATTTCAAGATAATAAAACGAATGGCAAAAAACTCATTATAAACAAGTATTGCAATTGATATACATGTCTCAGTTGATAGTATCGCCCAGCTTCCATTGTCAAAATAATTTTGCCTCAATGAAAGCATAGCCTGCTTAAATACTTCGGAAGGTAGTGTTCTACTCCCACTTCCATTCCAGAATCCACGGAGAAAAGAGGGTTTCTTTTTGTCTGAAATAATGACTTCGACCATAGTTAAAGCCTATGTCGGCTTCTGAACGTGTCTGCTATCAATATTTTCTTCCTCAGTGCTTTTATCATAAACCCAGTCGGTATATTTGTTGAAGAATTCTTTGACAGAGGATAGCACAAATTAATGACGTGCTTAAGTAAAGCACTTCAGGGAACAGGTAATTTTCCAATCGATTCTTTCTCATTCTGTCTAACACTCTTCGAAGCTTATAAATTTGGTGTTCACCACAAAATGAGCAGAAGTCTCACTTGTGTTCAGCTTTCTTCCCAGTTTTTCAACGAGAATTCTTCAAACAGCAATGGCAGGGCTTCTGACAATGGAAGGGAAGCGAGGAATGCAAGTATGAACCTGACTACCTCTTCAAGAGCTATATAAATATCGCCCTGGATGTTCTTGATAGTACCAGTGAATTCGTAGAATCAGTAACCATTAACAAGAGACCACTGGAGCAAACGTATTGCAGATGTGATCGATCTGATTTGAAAAACAACTGTGGCAATGAAGAAAAATATGACAATAAAATGAAAAAAAAGGTAAAGCAGAAATTGAAAGCAGGGCCATTTGTTGTCCTCAACAGACACTTAACATTTTCAAGGAAAAGGGATTCGAACGGATTTTTTCCGGGTAATTATAAGCAGAGCTAGTTTAGCACAGTGATTAAACGTGCCCTCTAATACACACGTGGTATTTGGCTCGCTCCCGCGCTCTAAGCAAATCAAATACGCAAATCTGCCGGTGCCAGCGAGTTGGTACTAGACTTGTCTGGAAGAGTGAAAACCACTGACTCAATGCATCGGTGGAGTCTCCTTATTCACTATATAGATTAAATATGAGTTCGGTCACCTCTACGATATCTAGTGAAGTCGGCTGCTGATGGCACATCCTTAAGTGACTCTTCAAAAGCTCTATTCTTTTATCCCTTGTTTATTAACCACCGTGCAGTTGACGCATTTAGGATGCTTTTCGATAATCGACATTACTTGTAGATAACTAAAGCCTTGATGATCAGAGTAACTTGACAATCGTAAAGCACAAACATCGTAGGTGCATATTCAATCGTTCGAAAATATCACTTCCACTTTAAATTTGTTAAAAAATTCAATTTTTCGAACAAAAAACACTTAAATTTCTTAGCATCTCCATCGTGACAACTATCCACGTCGATGACTTGTTTGGGAACAGTGCTCTTTTTCTGATTGACAGTTCTTGTTCAACAGCTCTATCGCTTCAGGTACGAGCATATAAGACAAAAACCGAAGAGAAATACGATTTGTGAGTTCCTAGAAACCTAGGAAAGTCCTAGAAACCGGAATTCCACTGCTGAAGAATAAGCAAATTCGAATCTTGTTAGAAAGGATCTTTAGAT
Source organism: Angiostrongylus vasorum (assembly GCA_018806985.1). Classification (NCBI taxonomy): domain Eukaryota; kingdom Metazoa; phylum Nematoda; class Chromadorea; order Rhabditida; family Metastrongylidae; genus Angiostrongylus; species Angiostrongylus vasorum. Next base: position 233,375 of record JADANN010000098.1, on the reverse strand, counting down.
TCTACTGGTTTTTATTTCAATCAGCAAACATAAAAAACTAGTTGGGAAATATTTGTTCAAAATTGAAACCTTGAGTGTTTAAGCCTCACGATGTCGTCAGTTCGCTAGAAGAACTTTCCATTATATCAGAAAAACAGAGAAAAAAAATTGTTTAAAGATTTTAAAGATTTTCTTTCTGACTTGTTTCATAGATGGTGTATTAGAGAATCGACTGCCGTAAATCTATGTAGGACTTTTCTAACTGATGTCGATAGCTAATAGACATGAACACGACTGACTGACCAACTGGCTGGCTGGTTAGCCGACAAAGTCGTTACGATCGTGATAGGTGATGTTGAAGCTGAGATAGTTAGAATAAGGGATTAAGGTGAAGCGGCGTGGAGCAGCGGTCAGCGCTCGACACCAAACTGCAGCGCCGCCACCGTCGTCGTCGTCATCGTCGAACCGGACCTTTTCGAGCAATGACAGAAAAAAGGAACACCAGTAAAAAACCCTCATAAAAGATCGAATTACATACGAGTGCAAATATATGTTTACGATAGCCTTAAGCTAAAATGAATAGTGAATAGAAAGGGCGTGCGAGGACAGACAAGATGTCACGAAAAGTTAACAAAAATGGTTGCCACAATCACGTGAAAAACTAGGATTCATCGGATATTTTTCTCGTTTCTCTTCATCTTTTTGAGTCAAATGAAATGATGTTCTGAAGCTGTGTTATCGTGGAGAATGTCAAATGGAATAAAACGAAAACGAAGGGGTTCTCCGCTACAGAAAAGAGTTTTGTAGTATTAAGAGGAAGTAGTAGTAGTATTAGTACGAAGAAGAACGGTGGACTACCGACTCGAGTCGTCGGCTATGACGAAAACGAAACCGTCGAAACGTTAGCCGAATAAAAATTGCTTATCAACCTGGTGTAAGCTTATCAAAGAAACAATACATATTAGGACAAAGTTTCTTTCAGACGCTTTTCTCACTTTCTTTATTATTTTTTACCTAGTCGGGAGAAATTTCTGAAGGTAGCGTCATATGAGATAACAAGGAGTTAAATACGAGTGCTACTTTAGTAGCTTTATTTAAAAAAGAACCAGTTTGAGTTTGAGCAAAGCTTGTGTGAAAAGATCTAACACTCATTGAAAAATCTGCTAGATAAGTAAAAAAAAGAACTACCATCATTACGATTCTCTCTCTTTTTTCTATGGCATCGAAAACCTGATATGCGCTAAATGTTGTTCTTTCAGAGAACGCACAAATTTGTGATCAGCAATGCCATTTGTTCCAGGTACAAATCGAGATAGAGACCAAAATACTGAAGACCACAGTAGTGTTTCTTAGTTAGTTAGTTAACAAAAAGATTGAGTTAGAAGTCTAAATGCTTCTCTTCTCTTTCGGTTTATTCCTACTTCTCTCTCTTGCTCCCTCACTCCTTCTCTGGCTCTCTCTCCATCTCGCTTTCGCAGCCTTTCCCAACCTCTCCTTCTCTCATTCTCTTCCTCTCCCATGAAAAAAGGTTATCTTCCGATGAGTTTTTTGAAAAACGTAGAATAGAGTCGGATCTGTGCAAGAAACAAGAACTAGGGAAAAGCTTACTAGCCTACCACTTGATTCGGTCATCACCAGCCTGGATCTAGCATAATTAAGAATGGTCATCATACTTCGAAAGCTTCTCAGGATTCATGAAGCGGCCTTTTAAAGTTTTTCTAGATATTACGAATTGGTTTCGTTCTTTTCCTTCCCACTTCAATCATTACAAAGTACAGCAGTCCTTCTGATATTGCCGCTTGCCGTGAAACTCTATGGCTTTCTTCGAAGGTATTTGTCACAGAGATATAAATTTAAACTACCTTAAAACTAAGCTGGACCAAGAGTATCGTAAGCAGTCCAGGCGCTTATGGTGCAGGGCTGATTTGATCTATAGCTTACTGAGGTCGAACTTGTTCTTACAATCACTAGCTGCTCCGGAACAGAACCAAAGGTTTTTGATTTTCGTCTTATATGAAAGCTGGCGGATCTCGACTTCATTACCGTGCGAAGAAGGACATTTCTGAGTCAAATATTTAGCCGTAAGTAAACGTCACAGTGATGTTATCCTTCTTATGCATACAATTATTATGCAGTAATGGTCATTTCCTCTTATGCCCTTGTCTCTGCACTGAATAAAGACTGTGAGAAAACCGCTTGCTTTCTAACTTTTAGGACGTGTTGGAATTGCCCGTGATTGATATTTGATCCACTTCGTCCACTGGTTGTTTTTCTTTCTTCAGCTCAAAGTGTAATTCTACGACGGACACTCGTACTTTTAAAAACGATATGAACAAGCTTTTCAAGGTGAAACTACAAAAATCTTTCTTACTGTCGCTTGAGCCTTCTTTCATTCCTTTTTAGCATCAACATTATAGAACATCGATACCATTCTGATATCAAACACCATCGCACCAAAGAGATAGGGGCGGAAACACGTACGTCATTCCGTAGTCCACAAATAAACACGATACTTTCCCTAAGTACGAATTCAAGAAAGTTTTTTTTCAATCAATCAATGGAATAGGAGACCTTCCACGCCTACCATTTTATTAATTTTTTAAGCATTGAGCTTGCGCTTAAGTGCGGAGAGTGTGCGCAATTGTGATTTGTTGTTATTACTGTTGTTACTGTCATAAGACGCGTGTAGGGGCAGTAGTCGAGGCACCCTGCAATACATACAGGATCGATTCCCGTGCCGTCAGCTTACCAAGCCTTCCTTCCCTCCGGGGTCGACAAATTGGTACCAGACTTGTCTGGGAAGATAACAATATTGGCTCGATATGTCGTTAGGCCACCACGGATCATTGTAAAGGCCAGATATGCATTACATCACCTCCAAACGTTGCTTAATGAAGTCGAATGCATGGCGCATCCCTCAGGAATAAATCAACGCCATGAGCTTTATCCTTTTTTATGTTGCGCTTTAATAACAATAGTCACTTACGGCAGAACCTTTTGGAAACATCCATTCACATATCGAAAATTCCTACATTCCTCTTCAACGCCTTCTCTTCAGAACCTTCCAAATTTCAACGTAAATGATGGTTTTGTTCTTTATTCCAAAGAGGAATGCTATAGAACTTATGTAATACCATTGATGGCAGTATGAGCCATATACGACTCATAGATGTTATTCAATTGTTGTCCTCGTTGTAGTTGTGGTGTATTCATTTACTGCTCCATATTTACCTATTCTCTTACGGCATTTAAGCGTATGAGCTTTAAAAGTAGAATTCGAGAACAAGGTAGAATTTGGAAATAGCGCGCCGTCGTCATATATGCTGAGGAAAAATGCGTTAAGATAATGTACCTTTACAGGCACTCTTGCTGTTGAATGTTTCTTAAAATGTCTGTATAACAATATCATTTAGAATAGCCCTGGATTTTAACATAGTGTCATTAAATTGTCCTTATATCCTTCCTTCATTACTAGTAAAATAAAATGCAAAGATTAGGATGCTTGCTGAATTTCCACTTTTACTGGATCTTAGCATCGTGGTTCGATCATCATAAGAATTAAGAACTGTAACAAATTTGACTAATCGTAATCAACACAGAGCGGTCTTTCGCGCAGTGCAATAGTTCGCTGTTGTCGCTGACGTTCATTACTACTTCGGTTCCCCTCCATGGGTCAACCATATTCTCCACCTCTCTACTATTTCCTTCTTTTGACTGAAATTTCCGTTTGGAATGGTCCAAGTTCTTAGCATCGGCGAAATGACGGAAAGGTTGGATGATGTTGTCGAACATCAAGAACAATGTACAAACCCAAATATTTTGAATACAGGTAAATTCTTCAGCACGCGAGCTCTTGTCAACTAAGGAGTGAAATCCATAGCACTTCTTCTGGTCGCTGACAAACATCTCTCGTAGGTGTTCGCCTCAACGGGCGATGTTGTGACCTCGAAGGCGATCGTTCGTGTCATCTTAACAAGCTGACGATTTACTTTTCGTGCATCGAGAATGTCAACACAAACGTATTATGTTCGCCTTACGGCCGTCAATGAACAGGCGTGAACGATCGGACGAAAAACCACCCCCATCCATTCATCAAATATTTGCGCAGACGGCGATTTCAACGATAAGTCATGTACTTACATGAATGGACAGACTTGTAGAAGATGACGACGACGACGATGATGATGATGACATGAAGTGGCGGTAAATCGTGTTGCAATTTAACTCAGTCAGCAAAAGTCGGCAGTGTCTTTTTACGGCTCGCGGCAGGATACGTGGGAAGAAAAAAACCGCTTTCAGTAGTCTCTAGACTCTAAACTACATTCCATTTTTAGCTTACTAGTGATAAGGACTTGAAACGGGGTTAAGCTGACACAAACTCTAAGACTGAAAGTCCGGGAACATTTTTCTTTAGTCTCCAATCTTACAAGCTCGCAGAAGTCGTTCATATTGTTATCTTGATCCCAAAAGGTTGTTTCTTTTATAGTTACTATATTTACTACTACTATACTAGTACCATATATCGCTCTTTTAGCGCCAGTGGTATGCTGTTAGGTATGACACAATCTTGAATGAACCGACGAAACATAGGTGAAACCTATCGTGGTTAAACCGTTGTGGAAGGAAAATGTTTCCGATTCAACAAGTTTTTGAACACCTAAAATTTGTCATGAAAACCAAAGAAATGGATAAAGCAACACAAGTACCCTGTATGATGACACTACTGATTTCCAGCAATCCTGAAGCGAAACCCGCTACAAGTTCGCGAATCAGGCAGGAATGAATGAACTTATTGGTCAAAGAGCCCGTTGGTTTCGAAAAGCTATTGGTTTCTCCTTGTGTTTTTTAGTCTGGCATGCATGTTTTTAATGTTATCAACCAATCACCGTCATTGAACTCTAATTGAACTCTAGCAAACTTCAAGCCTTCTAAGTAATGTACTCTCATGTTCTTTAAAATCAATTTGGACGAAAGATATAGTCACTAAAATTAGGACTCATTTAGTTCGTTCATTAAGACTTGAAAATAGTTACAATATAATAGCTGATCGATAAGAATTTTCTATTTCATTGATGGCAAAAGTGGTTGCTTGAATGGAACTGAGGTCACGACGTCGATTTCTCCTATCGCATCCGATTTTATAGCACTTTCTTCAGAGGATACCAGAATCTCTCGATGACATAGTGCGTGAGCGATCGAAGTTGACGTCGCTCGGGTCGGCGACGATTCACTGAGACGACCATGATGTTTCAGACGAATCAAATGCTGTCATTTGTTCGATGTTTTCGTGCATTCCTCTTCTTTTTCTTTCTTTTGATAATTACCTTATTACTGGCAACCTTGTTCTAAATAGCTGATGCGGAAGAAAATCTGGAATGATCCATTGATCCCTAAGAATGCCTAACAAAATTTTTTCAGATTCATTCAAATTTCAACAAAACTGGAGTTAAAATATTTTCGAACATCCCAATTCATCTTGCTAAAGTTTGTATTGATTGAGTGTGTTGACAACAACAGTGGAAATATCTACATATGTAATTTCCAAAATAAGGCTTGACATAGAAAATAGATAAATAAATACTAAACATCAGAAAATACTTGCGACTGCACTTCTTTACTAACGGGGATTACCAGTACTCATTTTATTCAACAATACTATTCATACCCATACAGTTAACCTATTCTACTTTCACATTTACTTAGAAATAACTTTAAACCGTGTTAGTGATTCCATATATTAGCTACTGTAGGTACCTCAGATGCGTACATCGTGCAGTTACGGCCACCACAACATTTTCGCGGATCACAATTGCGTTCCACTGATAATCTTGTGATTCTTGTTGCAACTAAGATAACTTTTACTTCGCGTTACTTATTGTTCATTTATGGTCTCTCTTCACAATGAAGACTGTTGTTTTGCCACTTTAAAAGTTCCTGCAAAGTAAAAGCATATTATGGTACCCATAAATACAACGGTGCTTTTGCACTTCATTATTTGACTCACTGAACCCTGTTCACGTATTTCCATATTTATATTAAATTTTGTGGGCGCGTCTAGCGCAGTGGTTGGAGGCGCCACCACGACACACACGTGGAGTCGACCCCCCGCGCCCGTGGCCCACCAAGCCTTCCATCTCTCCGGGGTCGACAAATTGGTACCAGACTTGTCTGGGAGGATGCCAGCACTGGCTGGATACACCGGTAGGCCACCGCGAGTCATTGTAAAGGCCATATATGCATTCAGTCATCTCCATCGATAATTAACGAAGTTGAATGCATGACACATCCGTCAGGGATTGATCAACTCCGATTTATATTAAATTTTGTATACACTCTACTGGACTTGTTCAAACTTCATTTCACTTAGGGTTATCAGAATGCGGGTCGCAGTCAATCTAAATATGTTTCGTCAAGAGTTACCACTCCTTCAACGGTACTGAGTTCATTCATTTTGTTTTTTTCATATTATTTTTGCATGGTAATTGTTCTGCTTTACAGATACAAAGCTGCAGCCGATGCTGGATTTCGTCAAATTGAAGTATCTTTACCTTATTCAGAAAAGGCCGAAGATCTCAAAAATACGGCTGATTCATTTGGTCTCACCCACACGCTCATCAATGCCCCTCCTGGTGGGCCATTTGCCTACATTTTTGTTAGAAATGCCTGGTCTAAAGTACGCAGATGTACGGAAAGTAGTGGTTGAGCAGTGACACATGTTTCCTTACGCCTTTTCATTCCATCTTACTTGGATACTTGGGTGGTCCGTGCTCACTGGTTGTGCGGCCACCAGCGTAATGTCCATTTTTTTCGGGCTTTTTGCTGGTTGAGCCATTTACCATTGCGGTCCCCTGAGTCCCGAGGTCAGCCCGGCCAAAATCTGCCTCAGGTCGTCACCACTATAGGTGATCGTCGCCCTTGTGGATCAGAGGGAGATTTCCATACCATGCGACTAGTTTGATACCAGGACGGTGGTGTATCCTGGTATTGGTTTACTCTTAGCTGAGCTTCCTAGTGGAAACACATGACTCTTCAGCTTTGGGGATCCCTGCTGAGAGAATGAATCCCTCCGCTGTAGATCGCAGCCGGACACCCAGGAACACCACCCAGCCACGATGAAGCGGTAAACCGTTTGGAGGTTCATTCTAACTACAGTTATTAAATTTATCAAACATTTTGGCTTGATCACTTACACTCATGAGAAGTTCAATGGTCAAGAATTCTATTGCTTTTGCCGTTGATTGCAAGTACTTGGTAATTAAGTTTTATTATAGTTAAACATTGAACAGAACGCAAATGCTGGTTTCCAATTCGACAGATTTGAACGGTTGCCCTATAATTGTTCCGTCGTCTCACGTGTACTCTCATTGAACAACAACGGATTCAATCGTCTCCAAAGAGTTGTTCGACTAACATAGGAACGGTTGAATTTTCCTTCGTTAAGTAATCCAAGTTATGAAGGCCAGTTGTTGTTGTTGTTCGATTAACGGTACACGGAATTCAGTAGGCTTTAGCTGTTCTGCAAATAATATGGCGTCTTTGACGTGGCAAATCTTGGTTGTTCTAACATGTGTAGCGGCGCCCTTTATTTCAAACCGTCTTCATGGTTCTAAATTACGTATTTCTTCGTTCATTTAGATCAAGCAACCATCTCTAAGTATTATATATTTACTAAGGTTGTTAGTAGTACCAGTAGCGTTCTTTTTTGGTTACTTAGCCCATACGCGATTGTGCGTTCGATGGCTGCGGTATGCATTAGAAAATTTCTTTAGGTTTTTTGGACATTGTTATGTTTGGAGGTGAGCTTTTCGATTGCCACGTCTTGTACTGCATCAGTGTTCGTTGAGCCATCGAATGAATACGTAAAGTATAAAAGAAAGCTTTGGGCGTTGATCATTTCCTAGGGAATGCGCCATGCTTGTCACTTCATTAGGCATAGTTGGAGGTAATTGGATGCATATCTGGTCTTTACAATGACTCGGGGTGGCCTACCGATGTATCGAGCCAGTGCTGTCTCCTCCCAGACAAGTTTGGTACCAATTTGCCGACCACGGAAAGATGGAAAGCTTGGTGAGCTCTTATGGTGTAGGGATCGATCCCATGTGTATTGCAGGGCCGCGTCTGATCACTGCGCTACACACTCCTCACGTGAAGTGTACCAAATATTATCCTCGCGGCAAAGTAAACGATCAGAAAGAAAGTGCGCCGAAATGAATGCATGTCGTGCTCAGGGTTACTAATGTGTTAATACTTGAAGATTCTTAGATTTCTAAGCGTATGTAGTGAAAGGGAGAAACATGAAAAGCGTGTCTACCAAACATACACCCATCGCTAATCTTTAGGTGCTTTTTCTCGTTGCTAGATCTGGCCTGGGACATTGATTATGTCTACATTCTTAATTCATTGTTCATGCCTGAATCATTTACTATCGTAGGTCCACTGATCGGAAACGTTTTATATCCATCTTTATCTTATTTGAGCTTTATCGCAATATAGACCAGTTATGTCTTTTTCTTTTCTCTTTCCTCATATCTTTTTCTGGAACATAACTTTCTTCCATATTTGTCATACGTATATCAGTGAATAGCAAACATATAGGTAAATACATAGTTTTACCATAGTAAAACCTATGTCGGTCTCTTGTTGCATGGTTCATCCTTCCGGATAGTGGGCAAAAAGATAGATCTTGTACTGTTTCGTTGTAGTTTTCTTTCTGAATTGTCAATTTCGATGGCTCTTGGAAACAGGATAGACGGAATCTCAAGAGGTCCTTCTTCAATGGAAATGCTCAAAAACCTATATGTCCACTTTTATAACGTATCATCTAGTTTTTTCTTTCATATATATAGAACTACATGAACTACTCAGCACCAAAATCCTTTTAGGTGACTGGTCGCGTGGATTTCGTGGTTTGGCTGCACTGCCGTCATGTCAAAATGAATTTCGAGAAAGCATCGAAACTGCTATATATTATGCAAAAACCTTGCGATGTGATAAGTACGTGTGTTTTAATCTTCTTTTTTTAAAATCATAACCAGTTCTGTAAAATATGGAAACCTGGCGATATGCAAACAGTACCGCATTTGGGTCCATATTTCGCATTTTTTATTATTATTTGGTTTGCATCATAACTAGAAACGTTTGCGAAAGTTTCTCACTTCATTATTGTAACTTAAAAAAGGATTAAGCACTCCGCTTTGATCAATCCCCTGGGGGATGCCTCGTGCATTTGACTTCACTAAGCATCGCTGGAGGTGATTGAAGGCATATCTGGCCTTTACAATGACTCGCAATGGCTTACCGATGTATCAGGCCAGTGCTGCTATCCTCCCAGTCAAGTCTGGTACCAATTTGCCGACCCCGGAGGAATGGAAGGCTTGGTGAGCCTGGGGGCACAGGGATCGATCTTGCGTGTATTGCAGGATGCCTCCGACATTGTAGCGTTATTATGATTAATGGTATGGCATTGTCTTTAATAAGGTTACGTTAACGGACACTTTCGTCACGATCGCCTGTACGATCTATGCTTTCCTAACGGCACTTAGTAATTCTGAAAATAATGCCGATTTTCATAACCTATTTTCAACAATTATGCTCCAGTATGAGTTGGTTTGAACCTGAGTGTAACTGTTGCTGTAGACTTTAGAAAACCACATCTGGGCTTGCTGTCAATTTTACCGCTCGAAATAAAAGAGCTTTAGAATTTAGAAATCTTTACCGATGATGTATAAATATTGTCCTGTTACAGTTAGATTATGGTAGTTCGGAAGATCTGCTTTCTGCATTGTTAGTAGTGTTCCAGCGTAGGTAAATTCCAAACGAATTTGCTGAAAATTGCTAGTTTACATTAGCAAGAATACGCTATTTGATTTTGTAATGTTAGCGTAATTGTTTGGTAGCACCAAACTAGCCATAAGTTTCTTAACAACGTAGTAGATGAATTCTCACCGTCATGTCCTAAATATGGTTTGAATTTGGGTGCGTTTTTTTTCTAAAGGTTGATAATCTCAGTGTGGTTAGTCAATATCATGATAATTGTATAGTCTAGATTTGCAATATAACTACGTTTTTACATAGAGCTATTGATGGCCTTTATTCACCATGTTGGGTTTAGAATTTAAGAAAGCCGGAAATTCAAAAGTATTTGCCGTCAGCGAAAATCGGTCTGCTATTAATTACTTACTTGGATACATGGATGGCTTGTCTTCACTGGTTGTGTAGACCTCAGTGTAATCCCCACTTTTTGGGAGTTTTGCTGGTTTAGTCATTGTGGTTTCCTGGACTCCCGAGGTTAGCTTAGCCAGAGTCTACTCCAAGTCACCGCCACATGCAGTCGCCGCCGTGCGGATCAGAGGGAGTTTTGCCTCCATGCGACTAGTTTCATACCAAGATGGTGGTGGATCCTGGTATTGGTTTATTCTTACCTGGGCTTCCTGAGGGAAGCGCCGGACTCAGCTTGGGAGTCGCAGCCCGATACCCAGGAACACCTACCTTCCGCGATGAGGCGTAAACCGTTGGCAAGCCTCGTAATTATACTCCCTAAATAATAACGACTAAGTGGAAACGACAGTTCATAAGATTGTTGCACGAAGCTTCGTTCGTATAGGGTGCACGTCATGGCTGGCATACCTTCAAGCAACAATGAGGTCGACATTGCAGGGTTATTTTTGAACAACATAACCTATGCTGCCACCAAAATGAAAGAGGCGAGCATCATGTGTCTTATCGAGCCGATCAACCATTATACTGTACCTGGTTACTTCCTTTCCTCATATGAACAAGGTAAATGTTTGTATAATTCGTTACTCCAACTTGCAATAGTGATTTATTGTTGTTACCACTGTTGTCATTGTCATTACTATGGTGAAGAAGCCAAAGTTGGTTTACAGCGAAGAGTATTATCGACGCAGTGAAACTACCAAATCTGAAAATCCAGTATGTGAGTTGTCTTTCTAGTATTGTTTAACATATGGACGTGCAATTTTTCAAATATTGTGTTTAAGGATTTGTTTCATGCTCAACAAATTTGTGGACAAATCTCGGCAACCATAAGGAAGTATAAAGACTTGATTGGTAAGTACAGCGGTCAGTAGTTTTCTGTGCTATGAAGTTTATCATGAAATGTGTAGAAATGAATTTATTGAGAAAATTGTTTGTAGGATATGTGCAGGTTGCACAGGTGCCTTCAAGAGATGAGCCGTGCATGCCTGGAGAAATCGACTACAACTTCATCTTTCCGCTTCTGCAATCGACAAATCCTGATTGGATTGTAGGACTTGAGCACAATTTTCATGAAGCTCATGGTGCACCTCTTGAATGGATTCGTCAGTTCGGCTTAACTATGTAGATTTGAGCACCAGAAAACGTTGAGATTTTGGTAGCTGCGAACGTCCCATCTATGTGATGAACTGGTTTGTTGCTTGCTAAATTTCTGTCTTCTTGAAGGGAACTAGTAAGTTTTCGTGATTTTTCTTTTACTGTTAAGATGGAGCAACCAATAAAGTTTTAGTCACGATTCACTTAACGCTACTTTGCATTCCTGTTCTTCTTCTACAGATTTTCTCCCACTACTATTTCAACTTTGGGTTATGAATCTTTCTTCACTGGCAAAGTGGTGTGGAATTTTTCTTCCGAATTGCTAACTTTTCAGTGCTACTTTTAGTGTCGTAGACGTTTGGTGTTTCTCAAAATCTTTTCTCATCAATCTCTTAGTTGCTTGTTTTACACGGCAAACAGAGATTTATAAAGAAGACTAAGAGTCAAGTGAAGAAAGTATTCAAAAAGATTGATGTTTTCGTTTATTGAATATTGAAAAACTTCCACGAGGCAGTTAAAAAAGGCTACAAATTGTTCGTCATGGACTTCAACACACAGAAGACTGGAAGATGAATTGGGAACTGGATCATTTAGGTTTATTGAGTTATGGATTCACATTTGCTGGCAACACGCTGAAGTTTTTGGGTTTTCATTATATTTATTCTTAATTGTTAACAAATGAACCGGAATAAAGGGAGTAAGGTTTTGTCGTAGCCCTAAGAAGAATACCAAAATCTGATGCTTCGCTTCAATTCGCATGCCAACAACTCATTGTTGGTAATAAGTTAGTGTATTACTGAGATGCAGCGCAGTGGTCGGAGGCTCCTCTCCAGAACACATTAGATAGATCCCCGCACCCCAGACTCACCGAGCCTTCCATCTCTCCTGGGTCGGGAAATTGGTACAAGACTTGCATGAGAGGATAGCAGCGCTGGCTCTATGCATCACTAGGCCGCCGCGAGTCGTTGTGAGGGCGAGGTGCGCATTTAATCACCTTGAACGATGCTTAATGAAGTGAAACGTATGGCAAATGCCTGAGGGATTGGTCAATGCTCAGAGCTTTTTAGAGCGCTTTTGTTACGTAGTATACCATATTTCTTTTGTACCGCATATATGAGTAGACAGGACATTCCTTTCAATTAACAGAATTGCTATGGGGTTGGGCTCTTGCGAAGTCTATAATAATTCCACAGGGGAAACTGAAATGCTGGTGTTGATTGTATAGTGATGAATACATCACTGGTTTTAATTTCCGTTTATTTGGATGAGAAACAATGGAGTGGGTAAGGAAGTATTTTGTCCTGTTCATTATGTGGGAACGGATTGTCTAGTTGAAATCAGTAACTCTCGAAATCGTCCAAGAGTTTTGTTAGTTTGTGGAAGTGATCTACTCAGTCCCGAATTCTTTTCCTAACCGTACTCGCCAGTATGGCTGTCCTTCTTCCAATGGTCCATCAATAATGGTGAGGACAATCAGTGTGAAAACTTTGTAAACAAGTATTACTAGCAGTTTGGACATGGTTGCCGATGTCATGTGGTTTTTCCTCCTAGTGCAACAACACGGCTTTGATATGTATTCTTTCTTTGATAAGCTTAAATGAGGGGTTGTGTGCCGAGCCGATGGTCCACAGTTGTTTGTGCTCTCGAGGTGGCTTCTTCGTCGCGCCTGGCGCCGGACCTTCCTCAATGGAGCATCCTCGTATGAGCCTTACTCACTCCCCAGCAACTGTGGACCATCGACTTGGATCATCGGCTCTGATGAAGACGAAACCGTTGGAACGTTAGCCGAATGAAGATCATATATCAACCTCGTGTAAGCTTATCAAAGAAATGCATATTGACTACTCATACCGAGGTTAAGGGAAAGTCGGTTTTGAAATGCGGTTTTAATAGTTTTTCCATCCCGGATAGTTGTATTTCATAAGGCAAAAGACGAATTTGTTTGTTGAGTAGGACTAGTGGTAGGCCTATCGATACGAATGGTGTATGGATCTTAATAGCACATATCTATCCTCGTTCACATGGTGTGTAGATAAGTAGATATGGCCATTGAAAAGAACAGTGATCTTCTCCACCTCCCTCCTAGATGGAACGAATACCCCGTGTGAATGTGGGAATACGATCGTTCATGTTATTGGTGATGTACTGTCGGGCATTGCGGATGTTTTTTCCACAACCTCTTCGGCTTCAATCAATACTGGCACTCTTCTGTCCGCAAGATGTTCTGTCGCATCTGCATTAAGCTTTCTATGCTTGCTCGTAACTTGATTGTTGTATGACGGTCATGCGGTGCATGTTGATGATCGGTTCAGGCTTCTGAAGACTTGGGTGATTTGGTGATTTTGAAACTCTCAGCTTCTCATCAGAATTGCTAACTGTGGTGGGGAATGAACCAATCGTATTCCTCATCGATGTTGCCGTTCACGTGATTTCCTGAGCAGTCGAGTAGGGTATCAGCCTATGTTGATTTTGAGAATGCTATGCTTTATCGCATTCTCACGAAATCATGTGGAGAAGAAGACGATGCTCTGGATCTGTGTAGACGTTTTTGCAACATGGCGGCATCTGTTGGGCAAAAGCTTCGATTTACTGTGATGTGCTCAATTCCTAATATTTCATTCATTCATTCATTCACTCATTCATTCATTCATTCATTCCTTCATTCATTCATTCATTTAAGCTACAAGGATTATTCTCTGTCTCACAAAATTTAGTCACTATTACCATCTCCTCATACACTTGAACTTCTGCTGTATTGACCATGAAACGGTATCCAACAGCTCTGAGATGCTTCCCGCACTATCGGTGAATTTCCCTATGGCATTCCTATTTCATGTGGATATTTTGTGCAGCTGGCTGGCTGGTAAATGCTCTGGAATACTTTTTTTTGTCTTGTACGATAACATCTGTTCTCTTCAAACGGGCATAAAAAGTTCGTGATTCACTTATAAAAACACTGGCTGCGGAAAAGCTCCGTTACTTCTTTGTCTGACGCGATAACACTTTCCCATTTTATACAGTATTTACGGAGAGTCGTCTACTTGTCAGACTTGTATTTCATCCTTTTTCTTAGTTCTTCATATAAAACGTTAACCATTTTAGTAGAAATAAGTTGTTGTGTTCAATTATACGTGTTGCCCTCATGATCGTGCATAGACTCATCGATGTAAGATTCCTCCGTTCCTGTGGAACTCTCTAAACTTAAGAAACAAGCTTTGTATTGATGTATTGATTATGTAAAGTAAAATTGTACGAAAATATGAAAGCCTTGTATGCAAGTCCGATGGACCAGCAAATAGTCAAAGTGCCACAAGTGGTTCTACATCTCGATATCCTTTTACAAGCTTTAATAAAAGTGTTCATACAAGTTAGTTTTATAGTGTAATCTCTTGAAATCAGTCCAAATGTCAAGATGTCCGTTTCAGTAACACTTAATCCTTTTTCCAACCACGCCTCATATGAAGGTTAACGAAGTGTTTCTATGAGTTGATGCAATGTTGCTGGTTAGTACCTGGTCGTTTTTTAATACAGTAACATCGTTCCGACTTCCCTAGAGTGGTTGGTAAACAATTGCTTAAGAGTCGTAAAACGACTTGATTTGATGCCTAAACAGTTTGCGGAAGTTTAAAGTTGCCATAACTCACCTAGGTAATAAGGAGTTAATGCAGATGGCCTGCAAATTTGAGCTTTTAAGCCGAGTTCTTAGCTAAGGTGGTCCTTTCAATTGAACTACGTTTGTGCTGCTTGGAGTAAACAGTGCCTCTAGTTCGAGACAAAGCATTTATATAGTCCCTCCCGGTCATTGTTTTTCATGTAAACCACGGACTTTTCGTACGTTGGAGGGAACAAATGTGCTTGTATGGGACAAAATAGCTACAGAGCCTTTACCAGTAAGTATTAGAAAAGTACGTGAGATAAATTTGTTACAGAATATTTCCTTCCGTATAAAAAGAAGCTTCTAGTGTCGATAGGTGCAGTGAAATTAATTAAGTCACTCACGCTTCTAATTCTGCGGTTCAGTGGTAATATACGGAAGTGGGATAACTTTCGGGAGGTGTTTAGTTCAAATATCCGTTCACAAGGTCTGCCCACGTTACACAAATTCATTAACTCTCTTAACGTCATTAGAGGCAGGACGCTTGGCTCAGTGAAAAGTTTCAAACCCTCTGTGCTGTTCCCTCAGGCATCTTATAGTACATGAACGATGGAGGAGTGCAAAGAGCTATGTTATGGAAGCACAGTTGACGAAAAATAGAGAAAATGTTAAGACATGACTGCTTTAGCCGGATACTGCACAAATTCTGTTGTAGTTCTCGTCAAGAAGTGGTGCCGCTATGCCCACTATTTTCATATGCACCCATTTCTGGAAAGAAAGGGGCTTCCAATAAGGAAATACTGTCAGTTTCCAGTGAATAGAACTGATCATCCATTACAACCAGATAGCGCTGAGATAAAAAAATCAAGGTGGTTCAACCTCCAATAAACGCTTTCGTCAATGTGTATTAGAGGCATCCATAAGGCATTTGTTTTGATGGGTCCAAGACATCTGAAGAGCCTTCTCATTACCTTCGCAATCTTCTATAGTCTTTTTTCGTCTTCACAGCATGATACTTTTCAGCACAAAAAAATTATATCGCGAAAGAAATACGTACACTAATGCAAAACGTGGCATCAAACGTCTTGCTTCCTCCAGCCATCAGTGGTACAATGAATTTGTCACTTTGCCTTCCAATCCACTTAAACGAATGAGTCGAAATCATAAGAAATACACCGAAGTAGAGAAAAAAAGTATGAGATGCTTAAACTTTTTGGGAGTGATTTATTACAGTATCGCAATCAAGAGCTACCCTCATCGTGATCACAACACTCCATTTGCCGGCTCAGATATTTTTATCAGAACATTTCCAAGTCTGAAAAGCAACTCTTTTTTTCTCAATGGAGAGATTAGGATGTTCGGGACCAGATTCATCTATATACACTTGGCCTTCACGAAACACAAGAAAAGTTTCTTATGGGGTTCCTTCTCTCATATGAGAAGATAAGGACTAACCATTTTCTCGACTTTTTGTTCATGAAGGTTAAGGACACCGTTATTTATTCGATCTTCTTCAGAAGATGTAAACTTCACTTGGCGCAAGAGAGAATTTTACAGTCGGTTTTTGCTTCCGCTTCTAGTAATTACTTGGAGTTATTAAAAATATGTGAAATTTCTTTTCGCACTTTCTTCGAAAGAACCTGGTTGCATTCATGCTAGAGAATGACAATGAAGTGGTGAAGTGGGACAGGTTTAGGGTATAAGAGAGTCACTTCAGTGCTGCCTACGGAAATTTTCAAGATTAGAGACAATTCTGGTAAATGGGAAAATGCTTGGTTTTCGAGGTAACACAACCCTCCAGATGAACGGAGGAATTTTCAAATTTTTTCGAAACTCGGAAGACGGCAAAGAAGGAGTCTTGGCTGTTCGAGTAGTTTGGGAAAAGTTCAGCGAAAGACGGAAGGATGGATATTATGTTCATTTTACTTAGGAACGAATGATAGCTCCGTTCACCAACGATACAGTTTTGGCATTTAGCATATTTTTTAGTGCATTTGAAAAACCCGAAAGCAAACGAATGTTTCATGGATGTTTACAACGAGGTATTCTCAGGACAGCTTCGTCTGAAATTTCTAGAGGAAGCTTCCGAAGAGAATGTTTCACAAGTTTTACGCTTTCACCGTATTCTTCGTTAATTCCTTAAAGTCTCATTTACACATTTCGACGTTGTCCGCGAAAATACTGAAACCTATCTCTTTGGCAAACATACCAACCAAAATTGCTGTCAATAGAAAGTTTTTTACGTCCACACTTTGTTCCATAATGGTGAAGCCTATATTATTGCTAAACAAAGCCTTTAAATTTTACTGGACGAAAACTACACTGCTCATTTCCATACAATTTTCACACAGCACCGCCATTTCTGGGTCCCAGCCAGGCACGGGTAGAAGATCTTATCGATGAGGCTTCCGTAGTGAGCCTACTCTCCATTTCCATCTCTTCCCATAATTGCTACGATAGATTCTCACATAGTTTCATCTGGTGCGACTTTCATGTACAAATTACAGGGTCCTATCTGATTAACATCGTTAAAGCCGAATGAAAAAATTAGGGCTAACGTTCCGCACACTCCACACAATGTATAACCTTCGCCATCTTCTAATGAAAGCACCGTGCTCTCTTCTTCGCACTTTTATGCGCCCATATCTTTTCTCCCTTTATTGAAAATGAACTGAGCCATCTGTTTTCTTGAGCAGCCCCTTAATGCATTGTTTTCTATCAATGGTTACTAGTTCTTTCAGTGGCTCAATTCCATATGACCGTCATAAACTTGACTAAATTACAACTGTGGATGCTCATCATCCTTCGATGTGTGGCAATTATTTTTTAGTTCTCGTGTGATTGCCGTTCATTTTTTAATCTCGCTCTATCCTTATTGTTATACTGTTTATGTAAGGCTTCAATCACCGAAGCTTAAGTTTCACGTGGCAGAAACATTCCTATGACTACTGTGTGGCAGAACATGCGAAAGCGAGCACTCCCATCACTTCACTGTGGCAAATTACTAGTGCTTCGTTCAACAGAATCCTTCTGCGGAATTTACAATGAGCATGCAGAAAGTAGAGATCCAAGCATAACTGCTGAAAACATTATTCTAAACATTCGAAACGTAAGAAAAGACGTGATTAACAATTCCGTCTGCTAAACTGACGACGATATTCAACACGGATGTTACAATTGTCTCACTAGCAAATGCATTTCTATGACTGTCCAAGAAGCACTAAAGCGTGCTTCACTATAAGATTCACGTTAATCTACCATCAGGCAGGATGGTAATCTACGCTCTGTTTTGACCTCAGCAGTTTCCGTATGCAGTTTGATTTGGATCCGCGGTAACAAGTTTCAAAATTGAGGGTATCTCAAAGTCCATAACTACGACAAACACCGTAGCTGTGGAGTTTGAGATACAGTGGGTAAAGTTCTGGTATATCGCGAACGTGTCTATTCTATGGTGATGTTGTATTAAATGATTTAGGTTTACTGTTAGGACAAACCAATGCCTAACCTTCAACCTGTAGAATACAAGTTCGACATGTTCATCTGAATGGTGCCATGTGTTCAGATGCCTTTCAGCCTTAGAAAGACTTCTGCGTTTTTATACTTTGCGCTTCATTGTGCAACCATATCATCGGTAAGTATAAAAATAAAGCGCCCACATGGTTACTCTTTTGAATGGTTCCCAATGCGTTCCATTCCATTAAGGGTTGAGTTTAGAGGATTGAGCACATATTTGACTCACATAGTTACCTAGGAGGAATTACAATGCATTAAGCCTCCTATTAAGTGTTCTTGTCTTTCCAGGCAACACTTGTATCAATTTTCCGATTCCAGACGGATGATGGACTATGTGAGCATAGAGTGCCGGGTCGAACCAACGACCATGTAGATACTGTAGGGTACCTCTAACCTGTTGTTCCACTGCGCTACGCACGCGCGTCGTCCTTCTTGTTGCAAACTGGAAAAATCAATAACGTCTTTTTTTTTAGTTGAGTAAAAAATACATTCTAGAACGTCATAGAACATCCCGTCTTTCGTCTTCACGGCAAATGGCGTCCCATCTGAGCTAAATATGTTGACGACGGATGACCGAGCTTCAAGTTGCAGATGCACACGTGATTCATCTGCATCCACCGTTGTGGATGACGGTTACAAGGCAGCGAAACGAGTGAGTGACGTGTTGGAATCTGCTGAACATGTGAAAGATGAGATTATCTAAGATATGATACTATCTGTCTATTATATTAACTATCTAGGTATATAAAGGAGCTATCAGTTCATGCACAATATGCGTGTGCTTGTGTTTGTTGCTCTTTCTGTCCTCAATGTAGCATATTTCATGTTGTTTTTCAATGTTTTATTCTCATTGCATATAATAGTAAGGAACATCTTTGACGGCTTTATCTGCGGTCCAAAGAAGCAAACCTGCTCGATCAGCAAAAAAATGACCAGCTGCATCACCTGTAGTCCTGTTAGTCATCCAGTGACCAAGGTGGGCTCAGATAAATTCAATTCGCTCCCGTCACGTGTCAGAGCCATTATATGGGCTTTGTTTAGTCAAGAGATAGGAATTGCATCATGTTTTTTCACGTAGTGCCCTTGTTTCCTTTTTTCAACCGAGATTAGGTGCGGGTGTCAGGCCGATCTTTGCCCGTAGCACATGTTTACGTTGAGTTCCCACAGGATGACCTTGTTGGAAGATGAATCCCTGCTGTACATATTGCGATACCCAGGAAAACCATTAGGCCAAGATGAACAGATAAAGAGTTGGTTAGTGATCACCAAAATTTTTTTGACCAATAATCATTCATCATTCACAACTGTTGTCGAATATTTCGCGTTTTGTTTCGGCTGCTGCTGGAGCATTTCGTCTTCCTCTTGAATGTCATAGAGTGCTGATCCATAGATTCTCCTTGCAATCATCTATATACCCAAGCCAGAGTGTCTTAAGCTAGACTAGAGGAGAACGTTAGGGGTGGGAGTCGAACCAGCACCTCATTTTCTGATGGACTCCATCATTAACAACTGCACAACTAGGAATTGAACGACGAGTGATCTAACATCATTGCTTCTATACGAATCCCACCAAGGGCCTTGAAGACTGTGTAAAAATACATTCGAAATTTTCTTATGAAACTTTACTAGGATCTAGTATATCTATGACAGTATGAGAAAAATCCTAGACAAAAACTTTAGCAATGTCTTTATATATTCCTCCAGCCCATTGAAAGCTGGCTCGAAAAGTAAAAGAATAAAGGATGAGAAAACTGGCGTTGATAAATCCCTCAGGCACAGGGTACCATGTATTCGACTTCATCAGTCATCGGAGAAGTTGCTCAGTGCATATTTAGCCCATATTTGTGGTGGCCTACCGTTGTATTATGCCTGTGTTTTCATCAACGCTAACACGTCTGGCATCAATTTGCCTACTCCGGAGTTAGGAATTCAGAGAGTCCAGGGGCTTGGCGATGACCCGATGACCACGTGGATATTGGATGGCGTCTATAACCACTGTGCTACACGTGCCTTATGTCGTCAGTAGAAAGACCTAAAATAACTATGTAAACGGTGATTATTACAGGATGTTAGGAACATTTTTCGGAAGCTATAAACATCCTCCAACATAGAGTGGACGAAACGATGAGGACAGCTTTAGGTCTAGGATATAAAGAAGGCTGCATCGATGTGTCGAACAGTCAACCAAAACGCGTTTTGATGTTAAAAGACGTTTTCTGTAAAAATTTCGTCTCATGTACTCTCTTTGCATTGGCTCTAAAACAGTCCACAACAACTGTATCACTTGAACTTTTGTTACACCCGGCTGGAAACTAATGGGTGAAATATAACTTCAACGAAGCTGAGATATTTGCAAAACTCTGACCGCAGGTGCCTATGGTGGGGAACGAACGCGCTATTGTCCTTTCCGGGGAGTAACGCGTTCACCACCACACCATGCTGGTCCTTCGTTTCGCCTGTCTCCCAGCTCAGTTCTGACGGGTGATTGCTGATGGCTAAAAGATCGATAGAACTAGCTGAGAGACAGGCGAAACGAAGGACCAGCATGGTGTGGTGGTGAACGCGTTACTCCCCCGGAAAGGACAATAGCGCGTTCGTTCCCCACCATAGGCACCTGCGATCCAGAGTTTTGCAAATATCTCAGCTTCGTTGAAGTTATATTTCGCAATATACCCTGCCATCAAAAAGAGTAGGCAGTAGGCAAAAAGGTTAAAATTGTGATTATAACTAATGGGTGAAGTTGACTTCTTATTTGCTGCCTACTACAATTTTTCACGACAGGGACTATATGAAATAGAACGATGATGATGCTGAGATATTTGCAAAACTTCGGACCGCAGGCGTTTAGTCCTCAGATCATTCCCGTTGGTGGGTGATTGCTGACGGCAGTGGTCGATAGAAAACACAGCTGAGAGACAGGCAAGACGAAGAACCCGCATGGTGGGGTGGTGAACGCGTTAGCTCTTGGGAAGGCTAATAGCGCGTACGTTCCGCACCGCAGACACCTGCGGTCCGGAGTTTTGCAAATATCTCAGCATCATTATGGTTGTATTTCACTAGTCGGTAACTTCTTTGTCTCGTACAACAACACTACTTGAGTGGCTCGTGCTCACTGGTTGTGCGGGTCCCAGCATAGTCTCTATTTTTTCGGAGACTTGCTGGCTTAGCCATTGTGGTTCCCTGGAGTGCCGGGGTCAGCTAGGCCAAAGTCTGCCCCATGTGTTCACGACCCACAGACATTCGCCGCCCTTGTGGATCAGAGGTATATTTGCCACCATGCGAATAGTTTGATACCATGGACGGTGACGATGGTGGATCCTGATAATGTTTCATTCTTAGCTGGGCTTTCTGATGGGAACGCCGAGCTCCTTCTCAGCTTGGGAGACACTGCTTGGAGGATGAATTCCCACGCTGTACATGACAGTCCGACGCCAACGAACACAATGAGGCGGTAAACCGTTGGGAGGTACATACTCATCATACCATTCATAACAGTAAATTTGTTGAAGCACAAAGAGAATAACTACAGAACCAGCCTTTGTTCAGGCAAATGACGACGAACTGTTTATGTAGAGGCGGTGAGTACACCTTTACTAGTTAACCGCTTAGTTTGAGTTGAATTATTGAATTTCCACGTCGGTTTTGGTGAATAGTGGCTTTTTCATCCGTCAATAGTCCTTTTTATAGAGCTCAGTACATTCGGGTGATGTCCAGCTGTTGACCTGTGGGTAGATAACACACAAGTTGACTTCTAGTTTAGTTGTGACCTACGATATGCCCAATGCTAACCCACCTCTGGGTCGACCTGCTGACAGTCATCGTCTCAAGTCATGAATAGATTATAGGTATCCTTTTTATTCTTATATGGCCTCTATGCTTCTATCTATCGTAGTTTGTATTGATATGTTCACTGTTTTCCAATACATTTATTAAATGATCCCACACCTCATATATCACACCATGTGGGTCCCAGCACCTATTTTAATTGGTTTGTCTCCGCACATCCGCTATCCACGAAGGTATTCAGACATTGTACTTGTGATCTCGGAGATCACTGAGGATTCTTCCATCTTCGTCGTGAGTATAGTTGAATCCTGGTCAAGTCGATTCTCTCTGGAATTCTGACAGATCTATGCTAGAACGTTCTCACGTGGGTGAAAGGAATGAGCTTGTTCCAGACAGATCCGGCACCTATTCTACAATTCCAATGGGAATCAGAGGCTTGGTGGGGTCAATGTATGGTCGTACCAAAGCTTTAGTGAGCTGGGGCGTCCGCGTGATGAGCGAGATCACAACCACTGCGCTATCCAGTCGTTTTGTATTGATTATACAAAGATTAACTCAACGCTTAAGGAAAATAACTTCTACGTGACAGCATGCAAGGAGTCTACCACTCCCAGTGTTCCGTTACTGTGCTTCTAACGAACCAGTGGGTAGTTCGGCAGTTAGTTATGGGTAAATCCATTTAAAACAGTTTTGAATAAATAGTCCAAAAAATGAAAAGAAGCATTAGACGTGCCTTGCTTATTTTCTGACAAAGTCGGTGAATTTTCACTAAACAGTTGGTCATCCCTACTACCTAACTCAACGGATGAGTTTAAAATACCACTAGCTTGGGCCAAGTTCTGTAGCACCCCCGTCCTTTTCTAGGAGGGTAACATACGTAACAAACCGTCTAATATTCTCCAGGCCTCACCTTCTCTGTGAAATTCCCAACCGTTAAGCCGAATACGGTGCTAGTATAGTAGTAATGAGGTCTAATCACGCTGATTATTGGTTTGAAAGACATTTGTAGATCGTTTTTGTAATTGTTATGAAAATCTGTTTGTATATCGACTTATCACTTTGAATGCTAGATACTCTGTAACTACCATTTAACCCTAATCCTTGCTAAGCGCTACACCTAGGTGAGATATACGCAGTGAATATCGTTGTCAATAAACCTAACATGGTCGACGTCACGAGAGTTCGTGGCGAGCGTTTAAAATTCCCGCCATTGCAGAGCGCATGCCGGCTGGCCCTGTAACGGTGAAATATCCCAACAAATTTTATAGTGCCTGTGCAACATTTCCCCATTTCTCTTCTTGGTTTTCATTTTCCTATTTCTTCTACATGCTCTATATTTTCTTATTTCGATTCCACAAGTGATAATTTTTGTTGGTCAACTATGCGTTGTAAACCGTTCTTTCCTTTAAGTGCACCTTTGTGACCTCCATGACCTTTTTTTCGTGGTGAGTGCACCCTTGCTAAGGCCATATGAAAGTCATACTTAATAATTACTTTATCGCGGCTTGTTGTATTATTGATGTATCACCTGCCATCTGCCGTTATAACTGTCATCCCCTTGCTCGTCGAATAAGTGGCTTCTGTTCTCTCTAGGGACTCGTTGAGCATCATAGCTTACTTCTAGGCTTTTCGTCAAGGACTCTGACCATCGGGTGGGTAGTCTTCCTGCTGCGCGTTTGACATCCCAGGGAATCCAGTCAGTAACGGCTCTTGTCCATCGGTTGTCGTTCATACGCATTACGTATCTGACCCACCTTATCTTCGACTGTTGGGGGGGCAAAGAATGGCATCCTTGATTTTTGGTCGTTGATGCATGTCGGAGCTTCGGATTTCTTCCATCATTTATGTGACAGCAGATACTCCTGCATCATCCTTTCGGCTGGGCGATCTGTAACACTCAGTGATCTCTCATTCTGCTTAGGTAACGATCAGCTTTCTGACGCATACGTTAAGGCAGGAAGAATCGTGCAATCGAAAAAAGTGAGCACGAAATTTGATGTTCTTTATTCCTTTCGCTATCTCCTCGATGGTCTTGAAACCCCCTAATCCGCTTATTTCCTCCTGATCAACTCTGCAGCTAAGTCGTTCTTCATGTTGATTTTCCGACCTAGATAGACGTAGTTGGAGTATTCGGAGATATCTGAACTATTGCACGTGAATAGGACGTATTGAACCAATCCGTTCCTTTCGCACGACGTTCTCGAGGGTGGCGGTAACTAATTTTGGCGAGACAGTGTTGCCTTACCTAACTCTTGCTTTTTGACGTCTATCTTAATATCGTCGTAGAACATTTTGGTTGTGAAATTTTTTACATAGTTCACGAAGAATCATTATATACTGAGTAGGGACGTCTTTGATGGAGCGATCTCTCGTACTTCCACGATATTTCAATGTGTCCTGTTATCGTGTGGATTTGGTCTACCCTACTGAATCCTTTTTAGAAACCCTGCTTGCTTACATGGCTGTCCTTCGTCCAGTGTTCTGTCAATGTTGTTTAGGATGATCCGAGTGAAATGTTTGTAGACGGCAAACAGCAAGCAGATTGGGCGATAGCTGCCGATATCGTGGATGTCACCCTTCTTGAGCAATAACACACTCTCGCTGGTCTTCTATTGAATAAGAACCTTGAATTCTGAGAGGGTAACTTGTGGAGCACTACCAATGTGTTAATGAGAGCTGGCATAAGGTTCTTCAGATGTTTCGGTCTTATACTCTCCAGACCGACGATTGTACGATTATTTACCGGCGAAATAGAACGTCGGAGTTCTGAAAGGAGAACCAGTGGAACGACTTATCCATCCTTCTGTGTATAATATGAGTGAGAGAGAACGTTGCTACTGAAGAGTTCCGAGTAGTAATCGTGAATGATTTTCTCCATTGCCTTTCTGGAAGTTGTAACTGTTCCGTCTGCACATCGGAATGCAATCATCTTGCTTTTGTAATTGGCGGCGCTTTGGTGGGCTTTTTGAATGCTTTTTCTCGACCTCTGCGGCTTCGACTGTGACTGCCGCTCTTCTTCTGTCTTTGGGACCTTTTATCGCCCGCCTGCATTGTTTTGCAAGTTCTCCACGCTGGTATATCATCTTTAGTGTTACTGGAGTTAGGCATCTCATGCTGAATTTCGAACTCAGCTTTCATACTGTTAACTCAGAGATGTTGAATGAATCGATTCTATTCTTTTTTGATGTTATCAAGAACAACATGTTCCCAACAGCCGACCAGTGAACTGAATACACCCCAATATATAGTGGTTTTGGGACTTCTTTAGCGCTATTTTCTACTTTGGCGAGAAGTGAAATCTTGCACGAAGGAGGCGGTGGTCTGACTCCGTGTAGAATTCTGGGACAGCAGCCGCATCGGTTAGACAAAACCTTTAGTTTACCATGATGTGGTCTATTTCATTATGATACTTCCCATCGAGAGTCTCCCACTTCCAACGTTGAGATTGTGGTTGCCGAAACTGCTAGTCACTATAAATGGTCTCGGTCAGTCGTTACAATAAATTCCTTCCGCTCACCCTGCGCGTTCCTTTTGATCCGTGGATCCTAATGTAAAGTTATTCTGACGTTCTTCTGGGTCCAACCTTAGCGCTAAAAATCTCCAACAATGACCTTGAAGAATGGATCTTCTCTGTGGAACTTCTCCAACTGCATATAGACCGCTTCGATTTCGTCTTCGTTATACTTGATGGCGGTGCGGAGGCGACAAGGGTTATCAAAGCCAGGATTGATCTACATCTCTTCGATCGTATGCATCCGATTCAGGTGGTTAGTTGTTCAAACGAATCGATGTGCCGCCGACTCCTCAACTGTCGCATGTTCCGAGGAACAGTTCCTTTCCGGTTGCACAGACGGAGTTGAATGGGTGGAACCTTCCCCTCTCAGCTAGTCCGATGACGTCGTACCTTCTTCGTCTTCCGTTCATGATCAAGTCCTCTATCTAGGGCTCGAGAACAAGTGTGCGTACATCGTAGATACAGATTGTCATCTTAATCCTTTGCGATCTAGGCACGCTGAGGTGGTCCTGAAATTTTAGCGGCCTCTCCATACTCGTCCTACCCAACGCTGTCGTATCTAGCGGCTCTTTTGGGGGTCTAGGAACAGCGTTCTGATGCACACGTATATCTTGTTGATGTCACAAATGTTTTCGTCCTGCGTATAGCATGTTCTGAGTTTATTTTGGTAATATGTTTTTTTCAACCGTTGTAATTGTCCACAAGTAATGAGTATATTCGTGCGTTTCTTCTTTTTCTCCTACTGTAAACACTTTATTTAAAAAAGTTCATTAATTCAGATCATAAGCAAGACCCGAAGGACTCGCCGCGCTAGTATGGGGAAGAGAGCTGAAAAGTGAGTTCTTATTAAACTGACCAATTACTGTGTTCAGCGACGTTCACGATGGATTGGACCACCATTTTCGACTGCATTCACCATGTTTTCTCTGTGATCTCGATTTTTTATAGCCTTGAAAATCGCTGTAGCTAGCTCGCTTGCAAATTTCGGCGTTATGATACTGAATGTTTTTCAAATCATAGTTTTGAGATTGCTCTAAGGAGGAAGGATAAAGATATAGGTGCTAAGTATTATAAGGATTGGGGAACTTGTATCAGGTCTAAGAAGCTGTGTGACCAAAATTGGTTGAATACATGCAACACACAGTGCGAATTTTCATTCCTACTACGGTAAGCCGTGGAACGGGTTTCGCTTCTGCTTCGTCTCCACTTTTACCCTTGTAAGTGCACTGAGCACCTTTTCACCGTGTGCTTCTCGTGGTTAGAATATATGAAGTGCTTTGCTATATCTTGCGTACCATCGAAGGTTTGTGCTATGAGGATTGTTTGCACTTTATCCTACCGACCTACGCTCATAAGTGGGTGGTGTTCAATTGAATTTTTATAACTTATACCTTCTTTTCGTTTTATAAGGAATTGTTCGGCTACGTAAGAGTACACGATGGAATGTCTTTGAAAATAAAAAGGTCTTTCACATTCCTAAAAAAGCGGATTGAAGCAACTCTCAGTCTCTAATATCACGACTCTCAGCGCGGAATGTCATTCTCACGTACTGGCTTGGCTCTCTCTATAAATTCCACAGAGGAAGTTCTTTCGTCATTGACAAGTGGTTTACAGTATTCTCGTTCGAAAATGATTAGACATTCTAATGTATATCCGCCAAAACATTAGTTGAGTCTACCACGAGAGCAACTTTGCTTGCTTTAAACTTAGACGAAGATGCTTTAAACTTTCCGTGGAGATGAAATGTTATCTTTGGAATGTGAGAATTGCTGTTTATGGGTAGATTTAAAACTCGTGATGCTGTTGTTGTCTAGCTTTTCACACCTCTATAATACTTTTGTTGAAAGTTGCATAAATATTTTCGGTCGAAAAGATAAAAAAGTAGTACTTAACTCTCTTGAAATGAGCGTGCCTCAACAAGACACTTGGATACTTGCATGGCCTGTCTTCACTAATTGTTCGGGCCAAAGCATAATTTCCATTTTTTCGGAGTTTTCGTGGTTTAGCTATTGTGTTTCCTTGGAGTCCCGAGGTCGGCCTGGCAAAATCTGCCCCAGGTTGTCACCACCGCAGGCAGTCGGAGATTTGCCACCATGCAACTCATCTGATACCAAGACGATGGTGGTTTCCTGGTATTGGTTTACTTTTATCTGAGCTTCCTGATGTGGACGTCCTTCTCAACTTGGGAGGCTCTGCTGAGGGGATGAATCCCACCGTTGTACATCGCAGACCGACACCAAAGAACAACTCCCGGCCACGATGAGGCGCTAAAAGGTTAGGAGGCTCAAGGAGATAGTAGATAAAAATGTGCTAAAAGATTTCATTAGAATCTCTCCCAGTTATCAAAAACGAAGAGAATTTTGTCATTTTCATGGAGAATCGCTACTAGCGATTTTTTCCGCAAAACTCCTTTTGCATTCATCTGTTTCGTAGAATTTGTGTGCTTGCGGCAACCGGCTGTGTAGGTATTTCTATTTTCATCGTAATTACTACAGGTTTTCTGTCCACTGGAATAAATTCAGTTGTTCCTTCCTTGCAGGTTACTAGATAAAGTAACGTTTGTTCCTACAATTGTGCCAGTCTATCATTTCGTATTTACAACGTGATTTTGCAGAAGATGTGACGTTCAGAACTGCCTTACTGTTTACTTGGCTACAGCCCTTCGTGAATTCTGTACGCGGTTTAAGAATTTAGCTGATCGGGTATTATTCTCTCAAGGATTAGGAGGAGAAAACTGACTGAGCTTTCATGTGATAGTGGAATCTTGCACAGATACGGTTTCATCAAGGCGATTGGTAGACGCACTACGTTTCTTTAAGTGAGT
Organism: Angiostrongylus vasorum; assembly: GCA_018806985.1. NCBI lineage: Eukaryota > Metazoa > Nematoda > Chromadorea > Rhabditida > Metastrongylidae > Angiostrongylus > Angiostrongylus vasorum. The sequence goes on along the minus strand of JADANN010000098.1, from coordinate 204,851 downwards.
TGTGCAAGAGTCCGGAAGATTCGTCACTTTTTAAATGACACATTCTCATTTGCTGTGAATAATTTCAGTTGAAAAGGACATTGGAAAAAGGACCAATCATGAATATCAGTTTATGAATACATTTCCCAGTGCAAAAGTGAGGTGTTCTATTCTTATTCTTCAAGGATCGATAATCGCAGGATACTAGTGTGTGTTCACGGAGCATACTGTAAAAGAAACTTTAACCCATAAGGGACTCTGTGCATTCGTTTCATTGGATATGGCATGAAAATAAAAGGACATTTCCAACATTAAAATATTGGTGACAACGTCTCATTCACTGTGTCGGGTGCGTGGGTGGACGGAAGTTATACAATTCACACGATGACTAATATCATTCCAACCAAAATGCCTTGGCTCAGTCTTTTTTGTTGTTCTTTTCATCCCATTACTTGGCTTCCACGCATTCTTTGTAACTAACTTCTGTGTCTTTCACATCCTACGTGTCCTTCGTGTTCTATGCATCATTCCATGCTTTCAGGACGTATCCAAATCTTGTATGGTTAACAAATCTCACTCATATCCTCTCATAACTGTCAGCCTTGGTAAAATATCATTAAGGATAAAAGGATAGAGGTCTCGGCGTTGATCAGTCCCTGAGGGGATGCGCCATGCATTCGACATCATTAAGTACCGTTGGAGGTGAATGAATACATATCTGGCCTTTACAATGACTCGCGATGGCTTACCGATATATCGATCTACTGCTGCTATCCTACCAGACAAGTCTGATCAATTTGTCGACCCCGGAGGGATGGAAGGTTTGGTGGGCCATGGGCGCGGGGATCGATTCCACGTGTGTGTTGCAGGGCGCCTCTGACCACTGCGCCACACGTGCCCTTTTCCACATAGTATGCCTGGATTATCACCCTTTAGATGTAATTCACGTTATGTATATCTGACACTGTTTACAACTAGTACTTGAGTAATATACCTATGATATAATGTACAATCTATAAAATACTTCTAGTATGGTCAAACTGAGTACATTCTTCGTTAACTTCATAAGAGATGCTTGGCTAGTTCAATCGAAACCTGTAGGAATTTCGGTCAATTTTGAACGATGATTGTTTTCAGCGATTATCGATTGCCTTTTAGATTCCGTTCCTTATTCATATGCCACCATGTCAACAGATGTTTCCTCAGTTGATTTTTACCTTATAGTGGCGATAAAGTGTCCTTAGGTTTCGAACTTCAGTAGGTAAATATGAAGGACATGATAGCACCTACCGCGAGATCCATATCAAACAAATCTGACGAGCAAGGTTTTTTGTAACTCACTACGCGTATAATAAAGCTCTTCTCGGCTGACATATAAGACAACATCTTTTTTTGATACAAAATAAACAGTCGAGAGGAAGATGAGTTATGTATGATTCATGTTGTTCCCTGTGAATTTCTTGGCTGATAATGGATTTTTTGTAATTGAGAGAGAAACCTTTATCTACAGAATTTGCCAACAACATGCTACTTCCACTACTTTACAGTGATAGAATCCTGAATTTATGGATCCGCTAGAGTGTGTTTTTGTTTCGTCTCGTTGAGACTCCTATTTCTATTTCAATTATTTCAACGTGTATCTTTAAAATGGCAAGTCTCATCTCAGAACAAACCTTATTAATCGAAATAAGAACATCTAGAACGTATATTTTTTTTGCCAACGAAAATGAAGTTCGTAATTTCCATTTGCTTAAAACTCAAGCGTTCACTGAAGCCGGTCAAGTCTTCGAAGCCAGTTTCAGCCATGCCTTTGTTTCTGAAGCCTTCCTCGCACAGCAAGTTGTTGGGCTGATGGGAAAAATGATGCTCGGTAGATAAGAGGTCAGGCGAGTATCATCGATGAGGCGTAGTTTCGTAGCCGAATATGTTTAACCTGTGTAGTGTCAAATGTGTGGTTGCGACTACACGTTGTCGTGGAGAGGGAATGAAGAAAGAAGAGAGAAAGCCCATTTCTGCTTACGAATGGTGGCCCTAGACGTCGAGCTTTGTGGTGCAGTTTCGTCAGTTTGCTATCACCATTTCGCCAGACGTAGTTCGCTGTCGTAATCGTTCTCCGCTAATTCAGAGCGCTCGATCCAACTTGAGGTAGTTCGCTCAGTGCAATTTCGGCTCTAGGGAAGTGCTGCGATGCTTCATCACAGTTCATCGGTTGTGGCCAGTTGTCAAATGAGATCCATTTATCGTCATACGTCGCAATGCCGTCGAGAAACGGGTCGTTATAATTATGGAGAAGCGCTAGGGATACCTCAAAACGAGGGACCTCCTTCACTATCGCTCAATTCATGCGGCATCCATTTGTATAGTATCGTCGACTTTTCATGAAGTTTTGTCGTTGTAAAGCGTGGACTTTTCCTAACCGAAGCCGCTGTTGTTCGAAACTTTCATACGCTATCCGACTATCGACCTTCGTGCAAGATTCCTTTCTTCAAAAAAAAGCCAAAGGGACAGAATTCAGCAAACAAAACTCTGAAGCCGTCCTAGATTGGGATTTGTTCGAATCAATAGCTGGGTTTTGGTAAAATACCGTATCGACAACATCGATGAAATTTGAAAGCATAGAGCGTTCGGTGTTGATAAATCCCCTGCCGGATACGCGATTCATTCAACTTCATTAAGCATCGTAGAGATGATTAAACACATATCTGGCTTATACAATGCCTTATGGCTGCCCTTCGATATACCAAGTCGGGTTTTTTTTCCCTCCAGGGCAAGTGTATTAGCAATTTCGCCGTCCTGGAGGTATGGAAAGGTTTGGTGAGGGTCAAACTAGCCACCGATTTTTTGTGCATAGCTGAGCACCTGTGTTTTACATATTTTTATACTTTTAGTATCACTTTTAATACAGATGCAGTGGTATGCCTTTATTACTTAGTTTGCGGTACCACTTCGTATTGTAGATGCTTTCGGAATGGCTTACCTGAACGTTGAAGAAAGAAAGCCAGTCCTCCTTAAGTGTTTTCCGCTTAAATTTTGCATACTGGCTGCTCATTTAATGATTCACAACATTTATCCAGCTCTTTTTGTGTACAGCTGAAGACGAAACACTCATCTGTGTATCAAACGGGCTTTCGTTTTCAAACATTCAAATAAATTTTTATATTATCTTACAAACTATTCTTTTTGAGCTGGAGTTGTTAACACGTATTTGATGTTTGATAGCTAACGTTTCAGCAACTTCGTCTTCTTCACAGCCTAGACGTATTGTTATTTATTATTCTTTATATTTTTTGTGAATATTTCATAGTTTTAACGAAACCCTGATCCATAAATCAAACCGAACGCCTCCCCATTAAAAAGAACTGACCGTTTTCTTTTAAATTAGTGAGACTACTCGCATGTGGAACTAAATGAGCAACTAACTATGATTTCCAAACTAACTAATTTCGATCAATTTATTGGTTAACTTTTGGCATATTAATTAACTGATTTTATCGTTAAGGAGCGGATAGCACAGTGGTAGTGGTGCCCGTCATCACGAGCATGGTGCTAATTCGATTCTGCTACGGGCCAACCAAGCCTCTCATCCCTCCGGAGTCGGGAAATTGCTATCGGACTTGTCTGGGAAAAAATCACTCTCTGCAATCCAATTGCGAACGCTCCAGCACGGCTATCTCAAGACTCTAAGCATAATTGTTCGACCAGCATTCTACCACATTCAAGATGAAATGAAAATCCTCAAGTAGCAACCGATGCTACACGTAAAGTTGGAAGACGTGGAGAATGGGTGCGAGGAAGCGAACTGGTTGTGAGAAGAGCCGGGATCCTCACAGTAGACTGAAGAGGGGTCAAAATAAAATAAAATAAAAGTAGAAATAGAATAAAATTTTATCGTTTAGCTTGCTTACTAATATCTGTTTATTATTTTTTTGTTTTTTTTTAGTTTTTTTGCTTTAAATTCATACTGACTAACTAACTAATGATTCCTCATCAGCTGGATGTTGAAATAACAAAAAAATAAAAAAAAAGAAGATCTTAGGGATCTTTTCCTTGATCGACTATCCTCTGAGAAAAAATATCTATTGAAGATTAAGCAGAGTGTTGGTCAAAGCAGCAATGCGGATTAGAACCATGAATTATATCTTAACTTAAAAAATGATTTACTAGCCTGTTCTATCGTATGTTTGCTTATGAAGACACTTAAGCTCGCTTCCTCTAATGTTACTGTCTGTCCATCCACTGACATTCGAATTTATACCAGTCATCAGCTGTTTATTCGGTCTTACGCGTGAGATAACATGGTTCTTAAGCCTTATCCTCAGTCAATTTCTAAGGTTGGTACCGGACCATCTCTCTTACATTGAAATGTTCGTAGATCACTGCACATTATACACATAGAAATAACATATATGTGATGAAGTCATTCGCCTTTACTACATTCCACACGAATGTCTTGAATGACGACGCAATGCAAGCCACTCTTGAGCTGCTCATGGTTCATGAAGAGAAGATAAATATATATGGGTTGTCGGTTCAACAGCTTCAACAGGTTTCTTAACAAAGTGTGTTAGCTGTTCAATTTCTAAGTTATCTAAGAGATAGCACAAATCGAATCGAATCGATAGTATAGTGATTGGCACCAAGTTTCGCCATTGCCTTTATATCTGGGAAGGAAGATTCAATCCTCGATCGCCGACCTTTACCCTACTGTCGGTACACATGATATTTTCATCATCTGATGTACACAAGAGGAGAAGAACAAGTGGTTTCAATCACGAAATGAACCATCAGAGTTTGTAATGTCCAGCGAGAAAAACCTTATGAGAGTAGATTCCATGCTTTTACCTTTTAATTAACTTTTAGCAAAGCGGCTACATCACAGTATGGTATCAAAAAGCCGAGCATGCAATAAAAAATGTGCTTGTCCATTACCTCTGTTCTCATTTATTATACACAAGAGAAGCACTTCTGCCAAACCTGTACCCAACAGCTACAGCGGTGTGGACAGGAGAAGAAGAAAGGAAGGAATCGCTATATTTGGCACGACAAACAGCTATCTCACTCAGATTAGGTGTAAGAGGAGAACTAGGCGGCGAAACGAGGTAGGCATTGCTACTAAGAGGTGGCTAAAACACTGGTTTAGACAGTTCTGTAGCAGTTGTAAAACTTCTACCGATCACTGTACACCGTCAGTTAGTTCGGAGCTGTCTATACCACCGTCGATGTACAGTGAATGATTTCGTTTGTCTTCACAGCATAGACGGGGACTGCTTGAGTCTAGGTACAATGTATCTGGCTCCTTGTAGGACATACAGTGGTCCATCACATTGGCTAAACGACCAGATCACGTTGTTTCCGTATGAAAGAACACTTCGATGGAAATTTCAAGATTCGGCAGAGTACTCCCATATGTGCACATAGGGCACGAAAAGGACCGTGACGATCCCGATTAGTTGTTGGAATCCGCGAGCGGGAACAAAAAACAGTAACACGAAAAAACTCTTGAGGCATTTTGGATAACCTTTGGATAAAAACACAAAAATGATTAAAGAGTACGAATGGCTTATTATCATATGCGGCTTGTTCCTTATCACAAATCAGTTTTATGGTAAGAGTGAAGTTCATTCATAATCGTGCGTGCACTGTATACGGCTTGCTTCATTCTTTGGAAACACAAACGGTGAGTGCCGAACAGGAAAATACTTGGTTCGCTTTATAAAGTAAGTGTTTATTAATAATGTTGAATATGCAGCGTACAATAAATAATATTACGCCTAAGCTCTAAAAAAAACGAGGTCGTCGAAAAAGTTAGCCACTGGTCATCAAATACGAGTTTGTGGTGTAATCGAAGTCAAAACATGTCGAGGTTAGTCTGGAATATAGTCTGGAATTAGTACTTCGAATTCAAGTAAACCGTTCCGCAAGTGGTTACACCGTAAATTCGTATCAAGAACCAAATGATGGAAACTTTATTCCAATACTTTTCTAATCATCCTTGGCATATGAATGAAAGCACTTATCAGTAGAACAAAGCGCCACATCCAGTGGCTGCAAAATTGCAGTTTTCAGCTTAGATGTAAGTGGAGGCCTATTAAGCAAAACAATATTTAAAACATGAGGTTGCTTTCGTATTGCCCTTAAGTGCGCACCATTATTTAGACGAACCTAAAAGCAGCGGTCTAGGAGTTCTGATGCAATAATAGAACCACCACCAAACTGTTAAAGTCACCAGTTGGTTCGAAACCGCTTGGATGAGACAAGGCTAAATAAGTTCAAGTACAATATGCCTGATTTTTTATAAGATATTTTTGGTGAATACACTGGCGAGAACACTTGAGAGAACTGGTGTGTCTGCATAAAAGAATGTGTAGGCGGAAAGTTTAAAATTCGACAAACTGCTCCTCTTGGCATGCACAAGATGCAAAAACGTGATTTTCAAGTCTCAGTGACATTCATCTAACAAAACTAACAACGAGCCAAAGCTTGTGAGACATCTTAGATAAATTTCATGGATGCAAAAATGAATGCGGAAGACGTATGCCTCGCTGAAATATCATAAGTGACTTAGTGCCTTATCTTAGGTCAATTTCTCGATCTGAATGAATTACTTCTTCGATTACTAAGCAACCACGAGGTTGACAAAAAGACTTATACGGCTAGCATTTCGTCGTCGTCGTCGTCGTCTTATTTACAGTCGAGTTGATTTGAATCGATGATCTACAATGCTCATCCTGGCGATGTGGCTGTTCGTTGAATGAAGAATTTCACTCGACGGTACCCTCTTGTACATGATCTGTTGCGCTCATTAAATATGATTTGCATTTTTTTGGCAGCAGTGCATCCTGCACTAGTCAGTGTTGTATTAGCTAGCGCATGGCTAATAGTATTATCAACGGACAGTCACATAGCGAGTACGACTACCGGACCATCGGTAACTCCCAATTCCAGAAGCTCTTCTGTCAATGCTGGTCGTGCGACTCCAGCGGAGACCCATCGGAGGGTAACATGACGTAATGCACCACATCATAGAAAATTAATGATTTTGGTTAGCCAATATCCCTGTTGTCCAAAAAATTCTATACGGGACTCAGACCATCGCCTTCTTCGTGCAAGATTTCATTTCTCGCGTAAAGGAGAAAAGTCGCTGAATTCAAAAAGCGAAGTCCAATAACCACCATAAACTAGGATTTATTCAATTATAGACTGGGGGGATGCTTCTTGGTAATATTGACGAGGAAGAGGAACTGCTTATTCAAAACCTTCACGTTAGCGCTATGAAGCTATGAAGAGTTCGAAAGTCACCAAGAGATGTCGCTCTCCAGAAACGATCTGATTCATCATCGTGGAATCTAGGCAATCGCTGAATCACGGCCGAACTTGTAAAAGAATCAAGACAGGCGATAAAAGAGGACCTTAACGAAGAGCAACAGTTGTGGTCGAAGCTGCCGAGGCTGGTAAAACCATGCGCAAAGCCCAGTGAAATTACGCCAATTATAAAACCAAGATTATTGCACTCCGAAGCTCAGACGAAAAGTTACAGCTTCCAGAAAGACATTGGAGAAAGTCATCCACTATGACAACTCGGATCTCTTCAATGGACACTTCCTCCCACTCTCAATAAACAAAGGAACATGAATATATCGTCCCGCCTGTTGTTGCTTCCAAAATCCGACGTGCTCTTTCGTCGGTGGTGAATTCCACAGCACTAGGTTCGGACAGAATGAAATGTGAACTCTTGAAGAACTTTCCACCAATCCTCATAAGCACACTGGCTCTGCTGTTCACATGTTACATGTCTGAATGCAAGGTCCCTACTCAGTGCAAAGCCAGCAAGGCCGTGCTGTTGTTCAACAAGGATGACCTCCACGATATCGGATGACAACTATCGCCCAATCTGCTTGCTGGCTGTCGTCTAACTTTTTCACTCGAGTCATCCTAAACAGGATTGACAGAACACTGGACGAAGGACAGCCATGTGAGCAAGCAGGTTTTCGAAAAGGATTTAGTACGATGGACTACATCCACACGATAACAAGGCTCACTAAAGTATCGCGAGAATACAAAAGACCGCTCTGTCTCACTTTCATTGATTTAAGGAAGGCTTTTGACTCAATTGAGATAGAAGAAGTTATGGAAGCCCTTGGTATTCAAGGAGTCTCTACTCAGTACATAAAGATCCTTCCCAAGCTGTACAAAGATTTCACATCCAAGACATCAGCATTCTAGAACGATATTAACATCGGCGTCAAAAGAGAGGTTAAGCAAGGCGTTCCCATTTCGCCAAAATAATTTACTGCCATCCTGGAGAAGCATGAAACTCTTGAAATGGGACAAAATGAGAGTGGAAATCGATTGTCGGCGATTACATCATTTTCGCTTTGCTCTTATTACATCGTTGTTTTAAGGCCAAACATTAGCCAAGCGGAGCAAGTGCTTGCCGACTTTGATAGAGCCTGTGGAAAGATTGGTCTTCGATTAAATATCAAAGCAACGATGTTCTTGAGGAACGGATTTATTTCGTATGCCAATTCACTCTGTACTGAGCTGGTGTCTCCGATTGCTCAACCTACATCTGTCTGTATCGGGAAGTCAGCGTGATGAAGGATTTATGTCCAGAGTAGGACAAGAGAAGCGAGCGGTTTGGGGAGCGTTTAACAGCATCAAGTATGTTGCGAATAGGACGGATAATACCGGATTCCATGCTCACCTTTTCGACTCCGCGGTTCTTCCTGCCTTAACATATGCGTCAGAAACTTGGTCGATGCGTAAGCAGAGTGAAAGATCACTTAGTCCTATAGAACGAGCAGTCTGAAGAACGACGCTACGAGTATCCTTTGTCACGCAAGTAAGAGAAAGGATCCCAAGGTCCGAGCTAGGTCAGCGATCAAGAACCAATGACGCCGTTCTATACGTCAAACTGTCGAAGATAATTTGGGTCGGACACGTATTGCGTATGAACCACAACCAATGGACAAGAGCGGGTAATGATTCGATTCCTCGAGATGTCAAACGTACTGAAGAAAAAGCATTGAGCCGATGGTTAGACTTGTTTACGAAAACCCTCGAAGGAAGATGTGATGCTCACCGAGTATCTAAAGCAAGCGGAACCCACGGGGCTACTCTTTCAGGTGGCAGGCAGAAATGAGAGATTTACTGAAACCTTTTCAAGTCACTCGACGCTCAACAGGACGACCGGTGATGTAGGAGATACCCAAGAAAGGCTGTGCTGTGCTTTTGATGTTCGGCAAGTGGACTTATCATGAGTTGAATCTTGATGCAGTCATTGCAACAGAAAGGTATTTTAACATGGTATCAATGAATTGGAAAGGATCCATTCTACTGTACAACGAAGTACGCGTTCGTGCTTCACAAATAGTAGTCTAGAAGCTGAACGAATTGAAATTGAGATGTCCTGTAGCGACCTCTCACTGGGTTTGAAAATGGTGAAAATTGCCATCTTGGCAACTTGGGATTTGTCTTCAGGGACACATGTTTGTTAATCAAGAAGCGGTCTAGAGCCCTTAGACGACTTTGGCAGATCCAGAAATATGAGCTTTGATGGATAGTCTCCGATTCTAGGACATTGAAAAAGGTGTAATACCTCTATTAACTATGATTGCCTTAATGAGCGAGTAGCTTGATTGGACATCAGTAAGCTCCATTGTCTCTGTCGCGCACCACAAGATGTCTCCACATGCCGGATAGCCTTTTTTAGATCGTATTTGTTACGGAACTGACCACTGATTGCTCGTATGACACTATAGACAGATAGCTTTTTTCCTTAACAGGCTTTCCGGATGGAGGCATCGGTTAGAAGGTCTTTTTGAATGACTTGTCCGCGTCGTATATCGCAGATTATGTGATTGACAACTTGGACTGGTGGACCGTTGCATACTAAATGGTCTAACACTCCAACTCATTTGCGACAACGCTGGTTTTCCGTTAACGACCGTTAATATCTCGTTCACTAGAGCACTTAATGATGACAAGAGCAACTTATTTGGAGACGCTTTGCGGCGTCGTTATAGAAACATAGGGATTCTCAAAAGTATTTTTTTCCCTGGAATTAAAGGTTGAAAAGTGTTTTGTAACACTTTTTTATGAGATTCAAGGTCTTCTACGTAAAGGCAACTGCATATATTGTCGATCTATTTCGGGATTCCATTGCGTTAGGGGTGAGAATAAACCTTGTTCGTTCATTCGCAGCACTGTACGAGATGCGAGCCACAATGAAAACTTGGGGAAAAATGGCGATCCATGGAGACTCAAAGGTTTTATCGTTATAGAACAAAAAATGATTGTGCATTGGTAGCAAAAATTTATGGATTCTTCAGTTTTTTATTAGAGCTGATAAAGCTCATTGTGATGTGCCAGATTTTTTATTGAAAGTTGAAGGACGGTTTTTTTTGCGCCCACATATGAGGTGAAGTAAATTCATATCTTTCGTAATGCGTTGGGACTTGGTTAAATTGGCATCATCACTTTGTGCACGTGCCCTGGCTACCGGCAATGCCGTATAAGCAGCCTGTCAATGCAGGGAAGTTTGATATATTTTTTTATAAATTCTATTAATCTGAGGAATATAACGTTTTACTGCTGATGAAGAGAACGCAGAAGAAGATGAAGAAAGAATGAAGAATTCCAATTTTTTTTTTGACAAAGCCGGGTTCGCCTATGTCACTGTATCACCTGTGGTCCCGTTGATCGTCGAGTGACTCGATGGGGCGACAGTAAATTTTCCAATCTTTCCTGTCACGTGCAAGAGGAGCGAGCCCAGTGGGTTCTGCTTGCTTAGGGACTCGTTCAGCATCATACCTTTCTTCTAGCGTTTTTGCGGAGAACCGTGACCATCGGGACGGTGGTCTTCCTGAAGTACGCTTGACACCTGTTGGAATCCAGTCATTAACGGTTCTTGTCCATGGGTTGTCGTTCATACGCGTTGCTTGTCCGCACATTTGTTCAATCTGGCTAATGTTGGGTGTTATGAAATCGACGTTGTCAGCAAAGCGAAGATGGTGTAACTGCCGACCATCTATTTTCACTCCGATGTTGTCCTATTCTAGTGTTCATGTGACGTTCTTGAGGCTGGCGGCAAATAATTTTGGCGAGGTGGTATCGCTTCGCCTAACTCCTCTTTTGACGTCGATGTTAATATCTCTGTAGAGTGGTGATATCTTTGTTGTGAACTTCTTATGCACCTCACGAAAAACCTTTATATACTCAGTAGGGAGTTCCTGCCTGTACAGCGCTTCCATGGCTGCTTCTTTCTCAACTGAGTCAAAAGCGTTCATTAGATCGTTGAAAGTGAGACAGAGCGGTCTTTCGTAATCCCGCGATAATTCGATGCTTGTTGTCATCATGTCAAGTTCACATTATCTCTGGAAAATGTTGAAAAGTGAGACAGTGATAAAGAATAAGGCTTTGGGCGTTGATGAATCCCTGAGGGATGCCCCATGCATTCGACTTCAGTAAGCTCCTTTAGAAGCGACTGAATGCATATCTGGCCTATACAATTTTACTCGCGGCGGTCTGCCGATGTGTACATTCGGTGCTGCTATCCTCCCACACAAGTCTGGTACCAGTTCGCCGTCTCCGAACGGATTGAAAGCTTGGTGGGTCTGGGCGAAGGATCGATCGCGTGTGGATCGCAGTCCGCCACTAACCATTGCCGTACACGAAAAAATTGAGATTAAACCTGAATTAACAGAAGCGTTACTGTTGTTGCTTAAACTCTGTGAGTGGTTGCAGTTAAATAAGGATGAAGATAAGACAGATGATGATATAGTAGATACGATTAATGGTGTGGGTTGGTTTTGATCGTTCTAGACGCTCTACTTTTTCTATTGTTCAATGTTTATTTTCAGGATAGCCATGAATGATGCCGTGCGCAACGCGGCGGTAGCCCCTATACCGCGACATTTGAAGCGACCGCGTCATGAGCTCGAACCGTTAAAGGAAATTGAGGGAAAAGAGCCTGGAAAAGTCCAATCCTATGTGAAGCTGGGCGAGTGCTTTTCCTTTTCTAGTGGAACACATCTCAACTTTAAATACTGTTTCCCTAAAACTCGCTCAAAGTCAACTACTTCTTTTACGAAATTGAATAATTAAGATATGATTAAATTAAGCGCTACGCTTTTTTTCCCACCATTCTGCATTATTTTGTAAGTTTAGACGTCAGAAGGCGGTTGCCTATGGCTCGTGCGATTCCACGTTGTGCATCAGCTCCAGCGGTTCTTGAGACAACCGTCTCTTGGGAGCCTCCGGACTTCTTGGGATGACTTCCAGGAGGGGAGGTTTTCATAACGCTAACGTGAAGGTGTTGAATGAGCCCATCGTTTTCCTCCTTTCCGCTTTGAAATGGAATCTTGCACGAAGGAGACGGTGCTCTGGTCCCGTGTAGAATTATGCCTTCCCTATAGAACATTGAACGAATTCTTATCAGGTGCAATCATTTGAACCGGTAGAAAAAGGGTATTTTCTATATGAACCATGTAGGAACAATATTTGGTGTCGTCTTCACTGTCACCCTTCCAACGGTTTACCGCCTTATCGTGGCTAGGAATTGTTCCTGGGTGTCGGTCTGTGATGTACAGCGGAGGAATTCATCCACCCGGCAGGGTCTCCTTCGCTGACAAGGACTCCGGCGTTTCCGTCATGAAGCTCAGCTAAGAGTAAACCAATGCCAGGATCCACCACCGTCCTGGTATCGAACTAGTCGTATGGTGGCAAATCTCCCTCTGAGCCACAAGGGCAGAAACTACCCGCGGTGGTGACGACCTGGAGCAGATTTTGGCCAGGCTGACCTCACGACTCCAGTGAAGCACAATGGCCAAACAAGCAAAACTCCCAAAAGTGGAGAATATGCTGGGACGCACATAACCAGTGAGGACGAAGCATCCAAGTATCTAAGTAAGTAAGTATTTGGTGGCATAATGACCTACAAAACAATATAATCTATCATATATCTTAATCCTTGTCATTCATCAGGACGATAATCAGCCTTTAATGGCCTGTTGACCAGAGTTGATCACGTACATTTGAGCCATGGTCGACTTTCGACATGGTGTTAATGCAGTTTCTCAATCGTGTCTTATCTTAGACTTAAGGAAGAGGTTTCAATAAAGCGGCAGTGGTTCCAAAGGGCTATTAACTGCTGGTTAAAGAAGTCGTTTGGATGATAGCAGTATCGGTGTACGTATTGGTGGGAAGCTAGAAAATCTTCGTTTAGCTGCAAGGATCTTTGTTTATCTTTATTATCCAAGAACGAGTTGAAGAAGGAACTGTTGTTCGGAAATCACAAAGGACCCTACTGCCAATCTGAAACGGAAAGGGATAAAGCGTTCGGCATTGATTAATCATTTAGGGATGCACCATGTATTCGACTTCTTGAAGCATAGTGAAAGTGCTAGAATACATTGCTAGCTTATACTAGCGGTGCCCTACCAATGCACAAGTCTCTGTTTTTATCCTCCCGGACAATTTCCGTGCTGTTTTGCGGAGGTCGGAGGGACGGAGAACTTTGTTTACCGTGCATGGCATTGCAACGACCTTTTATGTGTTGAGGTGCACCTCTAAACACTGCGCTAAACCCACTCACCGTTAAACAAGCTTGTATAAAATGTGGAACCTGTTTAACTCTAATATCCTTACCCAGCGCTGTTTTATAAAACTGCGGCTTTCCAACATTTCTGTCACTTTTGCCTGTTTTGACCTGTACATATGCTAGAAAGTGCTTTAATCAAGATTTTGAAATTGCTTTATGTTGGGTACGAATAAATGGACAGAAATCGATGAGTCGTTTTCTTATGCCTTACATGAATAAGAGGTCCTCCCATCTTCTCTATTCACTGGAATAATTTCATCATTGTCTTTATGGTATTGACAGTACTTTTGTTTCACTTCATTTGCTGTTACAGGTAAAGGTCTTGACCGTTTTAAGAAGCAAAACCAAAAGGAGACCGAAACGGCGTGCACTCAGCGTGAGACTAGCAGCAAGCCTTATGATGCCTTCTGCCCGCAAATTCGTCGAACGCTGCCGTCCATTCTTTCACGGCAAATTATTGAGAAGAAATCTCGTTCTGCTTCACATTCTACGAGTGAAATTGGGTCTTGTACAAAGGTTGCACTTCCATCTATTCCGTTTTCTAAAAAATCGCATCTGTATTCCTCGACTGTTTCTTCTTTGCCTGGAACGAGTTCAGAATCGCCGAACTCTTCTCCATCTTTTCTTTATTCATTTTCAATGGTGCTACAGAATACTTCGAAAGCTGGTGATTTTCGCCAAAAGGTTGAAAATCTGTCTTCTAAAGGATGTGAAATTATGGGTTCTCCATCTCATTCTCGAAAGAGGGTGCAACTCATGCCTCCACCTCTTCCCTCTAAAAGTATAAATGTTGATTATTCTGTGAAAAGATGTACTACGTTTCTTGCACGAAATGTTCAAGAAACATCCTCAACCCCAATTCCTGATGAGTGTGTGTTGTTGAATCGTGAGGAAATTGCAATGGTTGGAAACCAGTCGTCCGAAGGTTGTGAAAGTACGGGCTCTCCATCTCAATCCCAAACGAGGGTGCGACTCATGCCTCCACCTCTTCCATCTAAAAATATGAATGCTAATTATTCCGTGAAAATAAGTACTCAGTCTCTTTTACGAAGTGTTAAAGAAACATCCTCGACATCAATTCCTGCTGGACGTATGGAGCGGAGTCGTGAAGAAAGTTCACTGATTGGGAATCAGTCGTCCAAAGGATATGAAATTACGGGTTCTCCATCTCAATCCAAAAAGAGAAAGCAACTCTTAACTTCACCTCTTCCATCTAAAAATGTGAATCGTAATTACTGTATGGAGAAATCTACTCAGGGTCATATGCGAAATGTTCATGAGACTTACGAAACTGCCTTGGCATCAACGTCAACTGAACATATGAAGGTGGACCATGAAGAATTAACAGCGAAGACTTCTTCGCTCGGGTATGTTTCTTTACACATTTGAAGAGTGGGTTCACTATAAAAACAAGTGATATTAGGACCAAAAGAAGTTAGGTGAGGAGAGCTTACAACCAACATTGAACGAAAAAAGATATTTCCATGCAGCGGACTGGCTCAAACTAGTTGGTCGTAATCGCTAACGTAGCAGGGTCCTTGTATACTGTATGTGTCACTGCATTTTTTGGTTTATAATGGTGCTTCCCAAGACCGGCTTTCTGTTAACCTCAGCATTGATTGATAATTCGGTGTTTTTCTTCAATAAGCAGACACGACGTTGTTATTATAGAATTTATTATGATACAATAGCTGATGTTTCGGCTGTTTCGCTTTCTTCAGAGCCGTTTATTTGTTGTAAGTATTTAACTTAGTTGGTGGATAGCAGCCGCACAGAGTAATGCATGTTCTTCTTCAGTAAGCAGACACGAGGTCCCTCGACTGTCTTCGCCCATGTATTACTCTGTGCGGCTGCTATCCACCAATTACCTTAAATACTTACAACAAATAAACGGCTCTGAAAAAGACGAAACCGCCGAAACGTTAGCTATTGTATCCCTAATAAATTCTGTAATAACAACCTCGTGTCTACTTATTGAAGAAAAACATCGAATTATAATGGTGCTGTTGGATATGTATTATGAAAATGCTCATGTGCACGAAAACTTATTACAGTTGGGGATGTCATGATCGCAAACATCTTCCATGGTGGTAGCCACAGATTTTTAAAATTGAGTTAGTTTTCGTAGAACCGACTTGTTAAACCGTGGATATAGTGGTGACGAAGTCAAGTACATCATCTTTCAAAGGTTATGGGTTTTGAATAGATTATGGGTATGGAGAGTTCAGCTTGTAATACCAAGTTCAAATGGTCGGTTAATTCTCCATTCATGCTTTCATTTTTATATTCGACCTAAATGACATCTTGGAATTATTCGGACCATCGAATCGGATCAGTCCGATTCTGAAAAAGACGAAGACGTTGAAGCGTTAGCCGAATAAACGTTTTATACAAACGTCGTGTTAGCTCAGTCAAGTAGAGAATTATTGATTACTGTCACCAAGGTTTAACGAAAGTCAGTTCTTAAGACAGGTGGTAGTACTAATCGGAAGGGATATCTGCCCATACGAAGCTCTTCTGAAATATACGTTGTTGCGAAGACTTGAGAACGTCTTAGTAAGGCTCAGTGAGCACTCTAGGTAAGGACAAATTTTGCACGCAGTAGTAAGCCATGCTCAGTGCCGTGCGTACTTGGTGATTCCGTCTGTAACATCACGCTGTGAGAAACACTGAAGTCTGTTTCATGCTTTGCATTTGCAGTACCAAAACAGCCCTTTGTTTTTTTCAAGCCCTCTATAAAGTCACTGGCTAAACTAAGCTAAATGTCGTGCCAACTTACTTGGGATACTTGGATGGCCCATCTTCACTAGTTGTTCGGTGAGGTTAAGCCGATACTTCAATGTTGTTCTCTTGTGGATGTGATCCATCGCACTGATTGATTCCATCATCTATACTTTTTTGAAAACCTGCATGCTCTCATGGCTGTTCTTCATCCGTTGTTCTGTCAATTCCTTTCAGGATGACTCGAGTGAAGAGTTTACAGACGACAGGCAGTAGGCAGGTCCTGTGATAGCCGCCGATATCGTGGAGTTCACCCTTTCTGAATAATAGCACAGTTTTGCTGGATTTCCACTGAAAGGAAACCTTGCATTCTTGCAGGTAACCTGTGAAGCGCCGAGCTAGTGGTGTGGAATAGAGCTGGCGTAAGGTTCCTGGGATGTTCCGGTCTTATACTCTTCAGACCGGGGTTTGTACGATTATTCACCGATGAAATAGCGCGTCGGATTTCTGAAAGGAGAACCAGTGGGACGACGTATCCATCCTCCCGTAAATCGGACGAGAGAGGGAGGACTTGGGTGTTGAAGTGATCCAAGTAGGAGGGAGTCGTGAATGGTTCTTTCCATTGTCTTTCTGGAGGCTTTAACTGTTCCGTTTGCACGTCGTGGTTCAATGTTCTTGGTTTTCTGATTGGACAGCTTTCGATGCACTTTTCGAAAGCTTTTGCCAATCTCTGTAGCTTCGACTATAACTGCTGCTCTTCTTCCTTAAAGATCTTTTTTTTTCCACCATTCTGCATTATTTTGTAAGTTTAGACGTCAGAAGGCGGTTGCCTGTGGCTCGTGCGATTCCACGTTGTGCATCAGCTCCAGCGGTTCTTGAGACAACCGTCTCTTGGGAGCCTCCGGACTTCTTGGGATGACTTCCAGGAGGGGAGGTTTTCATAACGCTAACGTGAAGGTGTTGAATGAGCCCATTGTTTTCCTCCTTTCCGCTTGAAATGGAATCTTGCACGAAGGAGACGGTGCTCTGGTCCCGTGTAGAATTTTGGGACAACGGCGACATCGGTTAGGCAAAACCTTCTATTTACTATGATGTGGCCTATTTCGTTATGGTACTCTCCACTAGGAGACTTCCACGTCCAGCGTTGAGGGTGGGCTTCTGGATTTGCGGGTTACCATCTACCGCGGTCTTGGTCGCCATGATAAACTCTGACAGTCGTTCATCCTGCCCGTTCCGTTTCCAATCCGTAGGTCCCAGAGACACACCCACACACTCATGCATTGATACGTCCTTGTAGACACAGAAGGTATGTGCGTAATCGGCGCAGCGAAACAGGAGTCTATCCAGTGGATACACCTGCGTTTCAGAGAAGCATGATGTTGCTTTTGGTACACATTTAACTTCCTCTTTGTGAAGAACTTAGAATTTGAGCCAAACTTTCTTGGATACCTCAAACAAGAAGATCGTCATATCTCCGTCATCACTAGGGTGTTTCTATCCGAGAAAAAAACCTGAATGTTTATCTCATTGTTACACATATTGCACAGCGGCTAATAAATGCCAAATGAAGATCATTGCAGGAGGATCTACATTGATATTGTAAAATAAAACTGTTGGAAGTAGTGAAAGAAAGAGCCAAGCTAAAGAAATACCACCGAACCTTCTGCGAGTATAATGTTCCACCGTTGCCAACCCTCATGAACGGAAATAAGGCTGCTATCATCTTCTGCCATTATTTGCAATTGATAGCCGAGGAGCTCCATACCGATCTTATCCGTTCCAAAATTCCCTTCCCAGACACGAAATCCTCGCTAGAGAAAAATCACAGGATTTTCCACTCTGATGGTCCATTTGCAACAGAAAGCACGAAGAAAGGACCCGATAACATTAAAGCGGAATTTCTTTGTCGGAAGAAACCTCGTACTACATGTAACCATCGCATCCTCTATGACATCTTGCCTTTAAAAGGGAATATTCATACACTCTTGGAGGGCATCGTGCGTGGTCATTTTGCCCAAAAAAGGGTAACCGAAGGGATGTTCGTAGCCACTGTCCTATACGCTTGCTGAGAGTACTCTTCACGGAGATTACCCTATCGCGTATATCAAGCAGTGTGGATGAAGCAGAACTAGTTGAGCAAGCTGGATTCTATTAGGGATCCTTCCGCATTGACAACATCCAAATTGGTCGAAGTAATCTGTCGACAGTTCCGCCTTCTTCTGGTTCTAGTCTTCCTCGATCACAGTAGAACGTTTTACAACGTAAAACGAATGCTATCATATCAGTGTTGGTCGACTAAGAAGTAGACTCGTTCTGTATAAGAAGCTTGTCTGACTATTATCGCAACTACATTACGAAAATACAGCTCCTCCCTCCACCGCTTATCACCTCATATCACAATGGTTTCAGCAGGGCAGTACTATTTCTCTAAAGCAATTTGCTGCGGCCGCAATGGATAATGAAGTCACTGGACCGAAGGGCATGGGACACTGCTTGCCCGAAGGTTGCACGTGTACGTAACTGAAGCTGTTTTCACAGCTGCGGACGCTTCACATATCATCGTAAACTACTTCTGCCACTCCACTTTTCCTTGCGCCTGTCCTCGGCTCTTTATACCACATGCCTGTTTCCACTTTAATATGTTTTCTCTAAGATTTTAAAAGCGATGCACTTTTCAGTATGCTGCTTCACCAATTTCGCACAAATGCCCTGTATTTCCGTTATCATCCGCATAGCAGAGCGTTGAGAGAAATGTTAAATTGACCAGATGAACGTGGAGTTTTCAATCCATCAGTTAATCTTCTTTAGTTCTTCGTGCATTTTGAGCACTGCTAGTTTCCACAGGTGGCTTTGTCATACCAATGAAGAGTGGGCTTCTGGTTTAGCTTGCTAGCGTCCTAAAATTGTAAATGAGTTCTAACTTGTTTACTCATAAATGGTATTTATCAACATCTGTGACTAGAGCTCACAACTATATTGCGAACTATATCTTCAGATACGGTAAATACGGTAACATCGTGAAGGTTGAAAATTGTGAGAACTTATATGCAGTTTAATTGAAATCTGCAAATTATTGTACTGTTTTAGGTCTGCTGATGCACCGAGTGAGAAGATCGAAGTGGGTACACGGATTCCTTTTACCTTGTTTTTCTTGTTTTTGACCATTTACATCCCATGTTTCTTCTTTATATTCTGTTACACCTTTCGAATTCGAATTTGTAACGCTGCAAACTACATGTACGACCCACACTTTTTTCCTAACAAACAAAATTTTCTTTTATGAACATTCGATCTAGTCAAAGGTACTCGAGAGCGGATTCCAGCACCTTTTTCATTCGTAATTTTCTCGCACCTGTCGTCCACAAAAGTCTACCGTTGCTGCTTAAGCGCTTTTGCTCCTCCGTATTAATGTTATTGTGTGGTTGTCGACTTGATCCTCCATAGATCTTGTGAGCGCCGTGCTAGGGTGTTCTTAAGTCATGCAGGTCGGAAGAAACTTCCTAGAGCAATCTGGCACCTATTCGCATTCCCAGAGGGATGGGAGATCTAATTGACTTTGAGCAGCGTTGAACCAGGTTGTTTGGTTGCGCATGCATGTTCGTATTTAGAAACACAGGTAGTTATATAATTTGCTTTCCTGGGTTAAGTCTGGTAGAGTCACTCCGCAATTCATCTTTCTTCTCTAAATACAAGTATAGTTGTTTCACGTGTTTGTTGCGCTTGCATTACGTCGAAGTTCACCACTACCGCTTTTTTTCGTCCATCACTCGCCGGTTCTTCCTATTGCATGACCATTACATCTATTTATGGTTCTCGATGTACATTAGCTGAATATCGAAGATGGGTGGTTCGTTGAAGTTGGAAATTGTTAAGTGTAGTGCTATGTTATGTGCGTCGGCAGTTTTAGAGTGTGCATTTCAAGTGCTCTACATGAAGGAAGCAAGTTCTCACCTTGTCAACTTGCTTTAAATTTTTAGCTGAATATACGATTTTTGAATTTTTGCTCTGTCGTAAGCATCAACATGCACGGAAGATATGGTCTCTGTAACCGAGCCATCCATCTCACTTCATTCTTCATAGCCTCTCCTGCTTCTCGGTTTTGGGTTTTGTTTCAAATTCTTCCTACTCCTGCCTTCTTCGCTTCAACGAGCTCCTTGAACTTTATCTCTTATTCATCAGTATTTTCTTGGAAATATGGTGATATCATCGTTGAAATTCCACTTTGATATGAGCTATTTCAATGTGTATTGTGTATGCGTCGTCATCGATAGCTTAACAATATCCCTCAAATGGAGATAATTTTGCCGGTGATTTATGTAGCAAAAAGGACCTGGAATTGTTGTGAGTAGCAAAATCTTGTTTCGTTAACATTTATTGGATAAAAGAGTATAATTGCTATGCATTCGACTTCGTCAAATATCGTTGGAGATGATTGAATTCATATTTGGTCTAAATATTGACTTGGTGGCCTGCTAATGTATCAAGTCAGTGTTTCTGTTTTTCCAGATAAGTTTGGAATCCCGACGAGATGGAAAGCTTGGTGAACCTTGGGTGCTTGATTTAGTAACGACTGCGCATCCACACATGTATTGTATCCCACCTCTGACCACTGTACCACATGCGCTATCTGTGTTGCGTGTTCTACGAATTGCTTCATTCTGCGTGTCATCCTCTATGGCATGACTATTGTGTGGAATGTTCGAAATAAAGAACACATGTCCCAACCACTTTCAGAATACTTCTTTTTAGTGGAACGAATGTCAGAATTTGGTTTACCTTTACAAACGTGGTGCTAAAATTTTTACTTTGGATAATATTCCAGCGGAGGTGAGTTTAGCGTCTGATCACATTACATTTTCAATCCAAGACTAGGCTCTAATGCTTTTGAGATTTCTGATATATAAGTATGTGCAACGTTATAGGAGTCATGGTATAAAGAGGCTTTCGTAGCCCAGAAAAATCTAATTGGGAGGAGTTCTGCCGTAGCATACCATGACTGCAGAAACACGAATAAATGTCAACAGCAACTCCAGAATTCCTTGCGAGGTGAATAATACCATAGAGAGCACTACGAATTTCAACACCATTTTAAGGAGAAATCTGTGAATGTGGGGCCAATCTCACTCACTACGGTGCAATTCTTGGTGCAGTTCGAGTTTTGTTCTCGAGATGAAAGGTTAACAATGCTAGTCGGGTTACACTTTTTGACAACAAGATTCAACTGTAACTATTAGGACTGATGAAGTTATTGAAAACTATTAAGAGTAAAAAAATGATTTCTATAGTGGTGATTGTAAGAACTATGTGCTAATTTCTAGCTATTCATTGAAATCTGAGTGGGGTGATCCGAGCGAACTCACAAACCTAAAATACACAAGAGCAGTAATTCGTTAACTATTCATAAGTGCAGAGCTCAGAATTCCTTAGTTTTCAAGAACTATGGAGATGGAAGTCTTCTTGGGTCAACAATAGCAAACGGTTTTCAGTAAGATAAGCAATCTACAGCAGTGTATGTATAGTATTTGTATAATGGCCATTCTTCCTATTGAAGCTTGATTTTTTCGGCATTAGGAATTCTATTACTTTATGTACAGAAGTTATACTATACTGCATTCTATATTATGTTATATCGTGCGCTACAATCTCTTCCGTTAGCTTTTGAAGAAAAGTATCCTCTTTGGTGGGGAAATAGTTTTATAGTTCTCGTTTAAACTCAGCTTAGAAGATCAAACGAAGCCATACGTACAAAGGCAGAAGATTTTTTTGGGGTAGTTTCCTCATTGATCTTAACTTGCACAGAAATGCCTATTGGCTTGAAAGTGAGCTTTAGTGAACAATACATCCTTGTTTTAATCTGCCTATTTCCTTTCTCGCAGTAGGGTGTGCTGTGAAATACAACCAAAAAAAATGGTGAGATATGAGCAAAAACCTCTGTTGACTTTCTACACCTCGATTACCCTTGTTACCCTGACCGGGGCTCTTGTGCTATCCACCACACCAAACAAAGCCCTTACTTTGTCTTCCTCTCAGCTTTGATAGGAAGCAGACAATAAGGAGAAAGGAAAAGAAAAAGGAAATGGGGAGCATAGCTGAGAAAAAAGCAAGGCAAGGGCCTTGGTTGGTGTAGTGAATAACAGGTAACCCTGCGAAAAGGGAAATCTACCCTTGATTTTCGGATAAGATCGAGAATATTGAGTTACTTTCATGTTGTTGTAATTTTCCTATGTCATCGATACTTTCTACTTGTGTGTTCAACTGCGGTAGACCGTGTTTTTCACTGTACACATTAATTATTGAATAGGTGTAATCCATAGCTAGTGAAAGCTAATGTGAGGAACAGCTTTCATAAGAGTACCATTTCAATATATCAGAAAAAATCAGCAAAGTTTACAACAACCGGGGTTTGGGCAGCTCTAACTATTTATTGGGGAGTGTTTGTAACTCTGTTGTGATGTTGAAGAATTCTGTAAAGAATTGATGCACATTTTGTCTAGCGCTTATTTTTGTTTGTAGCATAACGAAGTTTGCACTTTTTTTTCTCCAAGAAAGTTTTCTTGTTATGTTATCATGACACCTTCTAGTAAGCAGGTTGTGGTCTATCGTTTAGAGAGTGCCTGTGATAAAAACGAAGCTCAACAATGCGATTGAAGCACAAGTTCGTTGATTATAAGAGGATTGAGATGTTAGTTAACCGCTATCTGTTATTACGACAGGCTTGTCAACCCTTAATGCGTGAATCAAGAGTTTGGGTTTATCGACTCAAAATACTTCCTGTATTTGTAGCATCTTGGAAGTGTTTCAATTTGTTAGATAAGAGATAAGCATCTTGAGAGGACGTTGTCAGTTGGTTGTGCCAATAGATGCTTTTACAATAGATTTACAGATGTTCTTTAGATAATGGCCGGATGCTGGAGCAAACCACTTCTGCTGAACTTTGCAGGTCCGTTTGTTCACTTTCTTCTCATTGGGATTTTTGCAACTTATTGTACTTTAGCAGAAGCTTGTTTCAGATTACCAGATTAAGCATGAGATCCTAGAGGTTGACGAAATATTTGTTTAATTGGGAAGAAGAGGCTACTCTCTCCTTTAATTCGACGATTTCATTTTTGTGTTTGCCATTCATCATTTGTCACCATCTGGAATTTTTTATTGGTACTCTTACAGTACATCAAAGTCTTCTCCACTATCAAGGAAAGATCTCATGTTTTTTTGTAATTTATTACAGCTTTTTTTGAGGGAGTTTCTTCTAATCTGTTTTTGTGAGAGTAAATTCTTGGTATCCCGACCTGTTCTGTATTGAGTTAAAGTGCGACGATTCTATAAGTTGCACCTATTGATGTAAAAACTATATGATGGTAATGTAAATAGTGGATATAACTTCTAGTATAAATTTGCTAAGATGTGAGTTCTTGCCGTGGGATGTATACTTCTTGAACAATCTCTGTAAGGAACTGTCCACTATGAACCTGTAAAGGGTGGAGTTTGCTGAGTTGACCAATCTTAGGGACCATCAGCACGTCCATGTTTGGTGTATACATTTATTAAGATGGAGTAAATTTGGCGAATAGGTCAATCAATGTTTTTGCTCATCTGGAACAGCAGCTGAACATATAGCGTTACCTTACATCGAAATCCAATTCCAAACTGAGCCTTCAATGAGGAAAACGAAATCCACTTTTGCGACAAATCGGTGACTTTCTTAGAAGTAAAATCCTTATGTAATCACTTTTTATTTACTGCTTATTATTTTTTTCGTGGCAGGATATGATGTGAAATACAACTATAGTGATGCTGAGATATTTGCAAAACTCCAGGCCGGAGGTGTCTGCGGCGGGGAACGAACGCGCCATTACTCTTTCCGGGGGCTTCAGCATAGCTGGGTTCATTGCCGATTTGGGCTCCCCACATCAACCCCGGTGACGGATGATTGCTGATGGCACTGATCGGTAGAATTAGTTGAGAGACAGGCGAAACGAAGGACGCGCATGTTGTAAACGTGAAGGCGTTACACCTCGGAAAGGATAATAGCGCGTTCGTTCCGCAGACACCTGCTGTTCGGAGTTTTGCAAATATCTCAGCACTATTGTGGTTGTGTCCAGGATCATCGATATTTCTCGGCAATGCACCGCCTCTGATCCTGACGTTTTTTTTGACTATGAAAAAGCGTTTGACAACGTTGAAACAAATTCAATCGTATCAGCGCTAGTCGATCAACGAGTGGACCCATCCTACGTAAAATCTCTATCTTAGTGGTATTGGAACTGCACTACACGCAGGAAAGAGGTTCGAAAAAGCGACACCATACTGCCAAAACTGTTTAGTGCCGCACTGCAGCTGATAAGGAAGTCGCTTGTGAACAGAAGGGCGATGTTTTCTGAAATGTGACCGGGACACACAATATTTGGCCGGAATGTTCAGTTCTGATCTTCGAAATCTAGCTTATTTTCGAGATCCAGGAGAAAATGCATCAGTCGCCAAACGTCGAGTCATATAATGATAGCGGTGGCTACAGGAAGGACGAAAAGAGATGTAGACTGGACTTCACGAGGATTAAATTGCTTCATAGGGACTACACGTTGGCCACAAGCGCAATGGTTACAGATGCTGTATAGTGTTGCGTGATCACTGATTTGACACTGCTGCTAGCTAACCGGATCTCCCATCCTTTTTGGATGGGTAACTTGATATGCCACACTTTTCTGGTAAAAAGCCACTCTGATTCACAAAGGAAGCCAACTGCTTATGATGAAGGCAGAGAATGTTCTTATAGAGGTGTTTCAAGATCCCAGAAGATATTCTGGACAAGTATTCAACGCACCACAGATCTCCCGCGTAGGGGAGACATGTCGGTTTGTTGCGAAGTGGCGCTTCCCTGTCTTGACCAGATGTTTCTCTGTATTATTGCTCAAGTATAATGACCTCCATGATATCGGCAACCATCGCCTATTCTTCTTGCTGTCTGTCGCTTACAAACATTTCATTTGAGTGGTCATAAACAGGATTGGCAGAACACTGAGAGAAGGAGGGCTATGTGAGAAAGCAGGGTTTCGAAAAGATTCACTGTGATGGACCACATCGACGTGGTAACTAAGATCATAGAGGTTTCGCGAAAGTACAAGAGACAGTTCTATCCCACTATCATTGATCTAAATAAAGCTGTTGACTCAACATGTATTTAATTTGTTGAACTTACACAATATTGATAAATTAGCTTCATACGGCAAACTTTTCGACGTCTTCATCTTCATCAGAGTCGATGATCAAAGTCGATGGTCGGTCCACAGCTGTTCGTCTTCTCGATGTGACATCTTCGTCGTAGTATCGCGGCGGATCTTCTTCAGTGAAACATCGCACGAATGAGGCAATCTCACCGGCACTGCTCTTTTATACAGGATGATTGTTGCTGACAACCGTTGATAATCTATTTTTTCACCGGATAATCCACTCCGCATCAGTCGCTATTATGTTAGCTAGCACAAAATACAGCTAGTTTATCAACCTCGTGTAATCTCCACGATTTAAACACATGTTGATTATTATACTACCGAGGTTACCGGCGTTTCCATCTGGAAGCCTAACTAAGAGTAAACCAATACCAAGACCCACCACCGTTCTGGTATCAAAGTCGCATGGTGGCAAATCTCCCTCTGATCCACAAGGGCTGCGACTGCCTGTCGTGGTGACGACCTGGGACAGACTTTAGCCAGGCTGTCCTTGGGATTCCAAGGAACCACAGTGACTTAATCAGCAAATCTCCGAAAAGTGGTGATTATGCTGGGGCTCGCACAACTAGTGAGGACGGGCCGTTCAAGAATCAAATATCAAGTATACTGCTGAGGTTAAGTGACGGTCAATTTGAAAATTATTCTTTTACAGTTCACTATGAGCTAGCCAACGTAATAACGAATGCTGCAAGATGGATCATCCGTCGAGAAACAAATTGCCAACGGATAGCCATATCAACAACAACAGCCTTGTGTAAAAGAGCGTTGCCGAGTGAGGTTGCCCTCATTCGTGCAATGTTCCACTGAAGAAGATCCATCTCAATACGACGACGAAGACCCCATATCGAGAAGATGAACAACTTTGGACCATCGAGCTGGATCATCGGCTACGATGAAGACGAAGACGTCGAAACGTTAACCGAATAAGGCTACTTTATCAACATCGCGTGAGCTCAAGAATTTAAACACATGTTGATTATTTTACTAAAAAATGTTAAATGACGGTTCTGATTTTGAATCAGCTGAGATAAAAGCAGTCATGGAAGTACTAGAAAATATTACCATTCTATAACAATAGCAACACCAATGTCAGAAGAGAGCTTTGTCAACACGATAACATTTAGCCAAAAATATTTACCATCACTGTCTAGAATGTCATGCAAACACTGGAATGGAACAACATGGGAGTGAAAATCGATGGTCGGTAGTTACACCATCTTCGCTTTGCTGATGACATCGTCTTTATAACATCAAACATTAGCCCAGCGGAACGTATGCTTGCCGACTTTGATAAAGCCTGTAAAAAGATTGGTCTTCGACTAAATCTCACAAAAACGATGTTCATGAGGAACGGATTGGTTTCGTATGCCCCATTCGGGCTAAATGGAATAAATATTTCCGAATGCCCCAGTTACATCTATTTAGATTGGGAAATCAACATGAACGGCTTAGCTCCAAAGTGGAGCAAGAGAAAGCGATCTGTTTAGGAGGTTTTTAAGAGCGTCGAGTATGTGGTGAAAAGAACGATGAATGTCTGACACCGCACGCACCTTTTCGACTCCAAGGTTCTTCCTGCCTTGACGTGTGCGTTAGAAATGGGGCGCTGCCTAAGCAATTTGGAAAATAACTGCACATTATAGAGCACGCAGCCAAAAGAACGGTGCTAGGAGTATCCCATATCACGTAAGCCAGGAAAGGAACCCGAAGCACTGATCAACATCAGTGGTCAGAAATCAGTGACGCTGTTCTATACACCAAACGGTCGAAGATGAGGGAGGCTGGGCACTTAATGCGTATGAACGACAGCTGATGGGCAAAAGTTGTTAGCGAGTGGGCTCCTTGTGATGTCAAACACGCAGCAGGATGACCACTAACACGGTAGTCGGAGTTCTTCACGAAAATCCTAGAAAAAGGATATGACCTCTAACGAGTCTCCAAAGCGAGTAGAACCCATTTTGTTGCTCTTGCACGCGACAGCGAGAAGTGGAGGATTTATTGGCGCCCGCTCGAGTCACTCAACGATCAAGGGGTGACAGGTCATATGAGTGATTAAACGGCATTATTGAAGAAGGCGAAGTCTCAAGTAGCCAGTTAAACCTATAAGCAGATCCTAAGGCCTTATTGAATGGCGGGTACGAACATGGAACCGAATGTTAGAAGTGCTGGAATTGCAATATATGAATTTGCGTAATATAAATACGGAAAATAAAAGAGGTTTGAGGAAAGATAACGGGACGTTAAGTTGCAACCGAAGCCACATATGAGGTCTTTACCGAGAATACGGTCCCATCTGTCATCCCGTTTACTTATAACGAAATAAATCCAGCTATAAAACGTTGGTTAAAAACGGGCATTATAGAGAACCAATGCCTGAAATACTACCGACTTCTGTCATGCGCCAGTTAGTTGTTAACCGCCTGTACAACCATTTATGCACAGCATAAAATTGCATAATATGCCTTAAGGTTAGACATGGTAGCAGAATGAGTTCGGGTGTAGTGCATCTGATCCAAAGCCTGCGGGGTGACGAATATTGGGGCGGAACGGATAGCCCACATATGTCCGCATATAAGAGCGATTAGCTTAAATTCAAACGGAGTACTCTATTAGGCAAGCATAGGACGCGAAGACATAACGGAGAAGATTTTGGAGTAACAGTTACTATCCTCGCAGAAGAATCCAAGACATAAACGCGTAAAGCTCGAGTCGTTTTGAATAAATTCCGAAAAATCCTGGAATGAACCGCAAGGAGGAGTGCCTTATGATTGCGCGTGATCTCGCTCCCCTACCTCAAGCTGATTTTTTGACCTGAGCCAAACACAAGTCACCACTCATGAGGAAGTGGCCAGAGTTGTGTTTTGGTGGCAAAGATTGGGAAAGATTTGTAGATATCAACCATACGTTCGTTGATCATCTGGGCTGGGGGCTAGAGGCAGTAGATGTGGTTGATGTCCAACATTTCGTTATATCAAAAAGCGATGAGTACTAAACTCGCTCCAGTGGACTGAGCAGCACAATGCATTGGCGGGCTACTAATAATTACATGTTTTCCAATGTAGATTTTAAATTATCCATTCTAAGAAAATCACATCAGATTTGTTTGACAGTAAGGATTTGGCACAAAGAGTTTGGCTATAACGTCGGAAGTTACGAATAGTTTCTATTGCTGCACAATGACAGACGCGGATATTAACCACTATACTAGGGCGCACATGGCGCAGTGGTTGGAGGCGCCACTGTGACACACACGTGGAATCGATCCCGCGTCGTTGGTCCACCAAGCCTTCCCTACTTCCCGGGTCTGCAAATTGGTGCCAAACTTGTCTGGGAGTATAGCAGCACTGGCTCGATACATCGGTAGGCCACCGCGAGTCATTGTAAAGGCTAGCTATGCATCTAATCACCTCGAACGATACTTAATGAAATCGGATGCATGGCGCATCCCTCAGGGGATTGATCAACGCCGAGAGCTTTTTTTAGAGCTGCACAATGAAAAGAAAGGGTTTTTTTCTTGTAATGGGAAAAATTCTTGTGGAAAAGGATCAGCTAGGACATCAGACTTGTAATTGATATTTATTCCAGAACAAATACAAAATCCTAGTGTGTTTCTCATTTGAAGTAAAGCTATTTCACCGGTTATACTTCATTGCCTTACATCGGTAACAACATTATAGTAATGGCGCTGGAATAATTAACAATAAATGGAGATCAATGAAGGAAAAGTAGGATGACAGAAAAACAGGAACGGAGAAATGAATGAACCGATAGCTCGGTGAAAAATGAATAAGACGAATAGAACAGGTGAATCATTGGAAGTGAAGGCCAATGGTTGTATGCATTTGTGTCAATCAGTTTAAATTGTATTCAATAGTTATTTTGATGAAATGTTGATGCTGATCTTGATGGATCCGCTGCCATTGTTGTTGCAGGTCCTTGCATCAGCTAGTAGATGCTGAAACGAGAAATTTATTAATTATTAACTACTCCGCATCTGTCAATGAGATTTTGCTGGCTATTCTTTTCATCACAGAAGGCAATGTTGTTGTTGCAGTCATGAGCGGCCTTAATGAAGTTCATTAGTTTATCCCCCTACGTTGACAGTACTTTGGGCATGGATTGTGGATAAAATTAAACTAAAGCATCATGACTGTAGATAAGTAAAGATCGCCTTAGAAGCCAATATGTTGTTCGAAAGTTGATGCAGGACATTTATTGCTTATCTTTCCTGTATATATTTTAGTAATAATTTTCTGTCGAGTAATGTACAATTATATGCCAAGATGAAAGTACCTTTATGCCATTTCGCTATTTATGATTTAATTACTTGATACTTGGAAACGTGCATGGCCCGTCTTCACTGGTTGGGCAGACATTAGTATAATTTCCATTTCTACGAAGTTTTGTTGGTCTAGCTACCGTGGTTCCCAGCAGTTCCGAGATCAGCCTAGCCAAAATCTGCCCCTGGTCGTCACCACTATAGGCAGTCACCGTCCTTTTGGATCAGAAGGAGATTTGCCACCATACGACTACTTTGAAACAAGGACGGCGGTGGGTGGATCCTGGTATTGGTTTACTCCTAGCTGGCTTTCCTAATGACAAGGCCGAACCCTTTTTAAGCTTGGGGGGACCCTACTGGGTAGATGAATCCTCCCGCTGTACATCGCAGGCCAGCACCCAGGAACACTTTCTAGCCGCGATGAGGCGGTAAATTGTTGGGAGGGCATGAATTAATTGCCACCTGAAATATACTTCTGGTAAACTTTATAGGTTAGGAATTGAGACGTCAAAACAGCAGTTTCTACAAATGTACTTTTGCTAATTCGAACTCTAAGCTGTGCAGCTTAAATGCAGCTGGTACACAGTTGAGATATGGAACAAGGAAGTGTTAGCGAAGGCACAGAGTGATATTGGCTCTAAAAATTTCGTTCTTGCGAATCTCGAAAAGTTGATGATGAGGAGGATCGAAGGCTTTCATCTACTATTGATGGCGATGAATTGAAGGTTAAATTGATGAAATCTGTACATTGATATTCATAGTAATTTCGGCAAATCTTTTAAAGGGAGTAGAATGGCCCATCAAGAAAAATTGTGGTTTTCTGCAAGGGAAAACGGTAAGGAAACGAAGGAATTGGTTAAGACCATGGGAACTGTTCGATAAAAACCTACTAGGCACGCATAGGACCCAGAAACACAGCGGGGAGGACTTTCAAGTACGTATCACGATCCTCGCACAAGAATGGAGAACACAAGCGCGCAAAACTCTCGAGGCGTTCTGGATTAATTCCAGAAATCCGAAAATGAACAGCAGGGAAGAATGCCTCATTATCACGCGTGATATTGGGCAGTATATAAGGCTGTTATTTTGATGGGAGGGGGCATATTACGCTTCCATGTGAACTCTGTGCGGTTGGTCTCCACGCGACATACTCAGTGGAAGCCTCATAGAAAGCGGTGAGTGTGCAAAGCTGTGTTCAATGTGATTGAAATCTTGGTTCAGCGTTTTCTCTGTTTGGTTATGGAGGTGTTTGGCCGAAAAGATTGCTGTCAACTTGAGCTTTCCAGGCTCTGGAGGAAGGCGAAGTCCGCCGAAACGTCAGCTTGTTCGTGAATAAAAGAAATAAAAAATAACACCTCGTGTTTGCTCAACAAGAATACGAAGAAAAACCCAATGTGTTTCTCAGCGCCGAGCTTAAGCAATTCGAATCTGAAAGTGAGTAACAGAATACGAAGAGCGATTTCGGGATTTTTTAACCATATGTGTTTCGTTAATCGCTTGACTATCGTGCCTTATCACAATGAATTCTGCCAGATTATCCTTGGTTGCTGAAATTGCTCAAATTTCGCCAATTCTTATCCTTTATTGATTTTTATTTGTTGTGCACATTTTATTTTCCAAGTTCTTCAGCACTCTACTATATATAGTCCTTAAGTGCCAGATAGTGTAATTGGCGTACCTTTATTACCATATTTTCTAGGCAGGCATGCGCCACAAGATAGTGGGCAAACAACATATTTGATTTCCTCGTAATCTCCACAGTAAGAAAAAGAGTGACCAGAACGGACATCGCCAACTCATGTCATAGCACGATTCCTAGGAAAAATTAGCTTTGTGGGCTTTTCTTCAACGCTTTGCTTTTTATAAGAACACGTTTCATATCAGATCACTTCGGTTTTTCTTCTATTAAAGTGCCAATAACCGTACTTGTGGTGTACATCAAGCAATCATTACGTTTTGGAAAAAGAACATAATTCTTCAATCCTTCGTTGTATGTAAACGTTGTTAGTTGTTACAGATAACGCGCCTTAGATTTTACATAGTGCTGCTTTCGTGCTTCACAGAATGAGCTCTATCAAATCCAACCCTACAGGCTTGAGATAGCTCGCTTCCTCTGTGTTAAACGGCACTGCTGAGTAAGTTCACTTCATTCGAGCAGTACTCTACTCCATTGGACTCTACCTCATGTTGCTACGAAGCCCCCCATTGCAAGAATGAACGGTTATGGACGGCTATCTCGAATAATTGTGGTTCTAAAGCAGATGAAAGCGCCGAAACGCTAATCACAATAAAGGTTTATACAAAAAACTTCGTGTAAGCATGTCAGCATAGCAAACCGTGCACGGTTTTGTTAGAGGACATTCTCACAATAGCGCCACCATGCAATTTATTGTTCAATAAGCTTGCTTCAAGGTCGTCATTAGAGATTTCAACGCTATGATTGGACCAAGAAGAACGTCTGTAACCACAACTATTAGATTGCAGTTGAAGACTAGCAGTCTTACCTACCAGTGCCATCAACAGTCACCACGTAGATAGAAAACTAGCCGAGAGACAGGCGAAACGAAGGACCGGCATGGTGTGGTGGTGAACGCGCTACCCCCGGAAAGGACAATAGCGCGTTCGTTCCCCACCGTAGACACCTGCGGTACGGAGTTTTGCAAATATCTCCGCTTCGTTGAAGATATTAAGATTGACGTCAAAAGAGGAGTTAGGCAAGGCGGTATTCCGTTCCACACAAGTAAGGGATAAGATCCGAAGCTCCGACCTGCGTCAACGATCAAAAATCAAAGATGCCGTTCTGTACGCCGAACAGTCGAAGATAAGGTGGGCCGGACACGTAGTGCGTATGAATGACAACCGATGGACAAGAGCCGTTAGTGACTGGATTCCTGGCGATGTCAAACGTACTGCAGGAATACTACCGACTCGACGGTCAGAGTTCTTCAAGAAGAGCCTAGAAGAAAGATATCACGCTCGACGAGCACCCAGAGCGAGCAGAACGCACTGGGCTACTCTTGAACGCGACAGGGAAAAATGGAAGATTTACTGGCGCCCGCTCGAATCACTCGACGGTCAACGGGACTTCACGTGATATAGGAAGGTTGCTTTTTTCCCATGGATTCGAGTCAAGATTATCTTTTAATGTTAAATTAAGTCGAGGACTTTATTGTAACTCAGATGCTTACGCATGACTGGACAATAAGAATTGTGAGAATTGCTGGACGGTTCTGTTAATTTGTTATCAATGCAAAATTGTGAGAATTAGATCTGCTTCCATACGAACTAGAGCTTTTCATTAATCGCCTCTCGACGAAGTGGTTTTTTCGATAACTGACGATAATTTCTCTATCACTGTTCTGTTTCAGGCATCAAGAATTTTACACAGCTATGGAAGACTTTTCTGTGTCGCTCTAATGGCACGTATAATTTTTTTATACAGTAAACTTTCAAGTTTGATTACCTTTAGAACTAAAACTTTCCAACAAGTGATAACGTAATTTAAAGTTTTATAGCTTTCAGCGCAGTAACGGCGCCTGCAAACATAAGCGCTACCTTTTCTCGCTTGTTCATTTCCTTTCATGTACAGAGTACGAGCATTTAAACAAAAAAAGTGGAAGAGATATGTTACATGGGCTCTGGAGAGTCGGGATTTCGTCTTCATAAAGTAACTCATCTCATGTAAGCAAAGATCTGTAGATTTTAGTTTTTTCTTACAGCAGTTAGTATAGTTGACTATGAGTTCTATGACACTCCGACACCATGTTCTATAACATATGACTATCTTTATACTATGAATTTTGTACAGAGGTCACGTCGAAGCGTTAGAGTTAGTGAAGAATCTGCTGGACTCCAGTGCTATTAATGCGTTTTGATAACATCAATACGGCACTTTTCCATGACCATAGCACTTCTTCCATTCGATTAATGTACTGCAACCAATATTCATGCAATGTTGTTGCCTTGAGGATTTGTCTTGTTCGGTCCTATTGGATATGGTGAAAATTTTTCGACCTTGGTCTTCTTAAGAGTCCCAAGATGACTATTTTAGCGCATTCACAAGTCGTTAGCATAGTTATTTCTCTTAGTTATAGGAAACTTGCTGCCTTACAATGCACGCAGGAGTGCCGCAATTTCCCCAATTATTTGAGCGAGTATTCGAAGACGATGTAGTGGAGTTAACCAGTCTGCCTTTCAAACTTCCTTATAAAGAACCTTCAGAATTTTTTTGTAAAAAAGGACCTAGGGTCGCCATTAAAACAATAATGTTTTTTTACATATGTAATACAAGACCGTCCACACTCCATTGCATCGGGTTCAATCAGACCATCCATGGAAAAACCAAAAGCAAATGTATCCTCAACTAGTAGTGAGCAGTGAACGGTTCATCTTTATCGAGTGGATATATAGAAATTCAACAACGCTGTTTTGTTTCTCGCCCACTTTCCTTTCATCGTGTTAGCTTTTACGTGATTACATCGTTTCGAAGAACCACCATATCTTGGCTTCGTTCGTCGGATGAAGACCAAGATGACTTTCTACTCAGTGGCGGACATGTCAATATTTGAGGAGATTCGCGAAGAGTTGAAGAATCCTGCCCACCAAGAAAATCTTCAAAAATCTTCTTCAGCTTAAGAATCAACCTACATTTCCGCAACTTCTTCCAAGCCCAAAAGGTGTGCTAAATTTTATCAACGGTTGTCACCACATCTTTTTAAATTCCAACAAATCAACCGCTGATGCTGAAATTTGTTTCCAATCCTGTTATTTGCTACGCTACACTGTAATCAATGTTCTGAATGCCTATGTGGTAGAACTGCGCTTACAAACCTATCGTAGTATTTCTTCCAAATTCTTTTATGCTTTCAGTACCGCTGAGTTGATTTTGCTCTCTACTTCTTAAAGCATTACGACTTTATTACTCCTAAAAAATACTACTTGAAATATGATGCATCTGTTTCAACTCCTATTTACTGACTATTCTTTTTCATAACAGAGCATTATACAAGATACAACCACAAGGATGCTAAGACATGACCAAAGCTGGGAAACTCAGCTGCACTTCGCGCCCGCGATTAGCCTTACCAGGGGGTTCACGTGTTACCATACCCATTGTCACAATCCACTGTGACATTGAGGCCCTTTGCCTTTCCCTCATCCAGATTTTTCCCTCTAATGGTGCTATCGGCAATCACCCATCAACAGGAAAGATCTGGAACACAAAATCAACATTCAACCTAGTTAACTTGAAGCTGCAGTCCTTGCTCTGTTACGACTCTTTTACCCAGTTTCCATGGCACTTAACCTAAGATTTTAGTGTGGAGAAATTTTTTCATGTTTATCAAAAACAGTGCACAAGCAGACCCGGAAACAACAGAATTTTGATCAGAACATAAGAAAGCTCACACTGAAGCATGATGTTGAAAGACTCTTACAAAAGGCGATCACATATACAAGCAGTATTTAAACAAGCACAGAAGCGACCTGCTACTCTCTCACAGATTAGTGCTTGTTGCGTGGAAAGCAGGACGCTCATCCGTTTATCCATATGTGTCCACGGCGATTAGCGAAGTTGCCGAACACCATCTTCTTATATGTGTTGGTAAGTGGTGTTAGTACATCATTGATCTAATAGGATAAAATTATAAATCGACAGTTCTAGTACTGAAGGCAGTGATCGTTAAGGTAAGTCACACAACGACAAGTCTAAGATTGTTTCCAACTACTGCTGCAGCAACAAGGTTATTATTACTTGCTGCTACTACTACTTTGACGAAAATATTACTCGTGTAAAATGCTGGATTATGCGTTTTTCACATATTTGCCATTTTTTAATCTATGAACTCCTACCGTGTGAAAAATAACTTTAAGTGAATCTGTGGTTATACGCGGTACTATTAGTTATTTATTTTACGCGATCTATCTTCACATATGTTGCGAGGAT
The DNA here is from genome assembly GCA_018806985.1 of Angiostrongylus vasorum. Taxonomy (NCBI): domain Eukaryota; kingdom Metazoa; phylum Nematoda; class Chromadorea; order Rhabditida; family Metastrongylidae; genus Angiostrongylus; species Angiostrongylus vasorum. Next base: position 169,107 of record JADANN010000098.1, on the reverse strand, counting down.
CTCAGCACTTCCTGAATTCGCCTCTCTTTCTCACTTCTATCATCTTTCTATCACATCATCACCTATCTATTAAAGTCTTTCAACCTTTCGCATGCGGGTCGGCTGCTTCTTGATTATTGTCGTCCTCTTTACGGTTAAGTGCTGGTGGTGTCAATTCTTCTCAGAGTCCTGAGATAATAAGCCCTAGGGGCGTTGCCAATTGTAGGGAACTGTGCCCACATAGGTCTGCTACCAATTTCCAGACCCCTAAGAGTGGACAGCCTTGGTAAGCTCGGCGTAGAGTCGAATCAGTGCTGTGTTCGTGATGAGCGGTGTCACTACAACTACCCTATCCCCCCTATTCAAACCTATTACGCCTTATTAGTGGAGAAAGTTCTTCACTATTCTTGTCTTGGTCGAATTTGTCCGTTTGTTCTTTTTCCTGAGATTACAGGACTTCCAACAAATTATTTCGAGCTCTTTGATATCAACGAGAATGTTAAACAAAGAGTGCGCGCATTATTTGAGAGGAAAAAAAAGTTGCAGAAACAAAGTACTCCTTATTTCACACCAAGATATGTTTCTTGAAAGAAATATTATTCCCCCCTAATGTGGAAGGTGTGCATATTGCTGTGATAACTAACCTGATCTCCATCAGTAATGGAATTTTTATTGATAGAATTAGCGCATTGATAGAGTTTATTGATCTTCCTGATATCACCGTCAGAAAAAAGCGATCCTCTGCCCCATCCTTTCTGCTCCTTCCTGTCAGATATCCACAATAAAATATCAATGTCTATTCAGTAAGACATAATACATAGCATTATGTTAACTTTTTATTTACTGCGTACTACAATGTGTTTTTACGGCAGAGTATTATGGAGACACAACCACAGTGATATTTGCAGAACTCCCTACCGCAGCTGTCTGCGGTGAGGGTCGAACACGCTATTACCATTTTCGGAGGCCACCGCATTCACCACCATACCCTGCGGGTGCTTCGTTTCGCCGTTCTGTCAGCTAGTTTTTTCTATCTTATATGTACATAGCATTACATACGTTTATTTATTTATTTAATTATGTATATCTATGACCCCTCCATCATCGTAAGTGGAGATGTTCTCAGTGTTCGCTCTCGATGCTTAGCAAGGATCCCCCGCAGTAGGGTCTGCCAAGCTTAGAACGAGTTCGAAGCCTCCATCCAAAACCCTAGCTAAAAAGTAAACCAATACCAGAAATCACCACCTTCCTGATATCAGATTAGTTTCATGGCGGCAAATCTCACTACGACTCACGAGGGTAGGTAAATGCATGAGATGGTGACGAACTGAGGAAGGCTTCGTCTAGGATGACCTCGGGAATAGAAGGAACCACATGGGCTAGACCAGCAAATCTCCGGCCCCGGTGCCAACCACACCAGACGCTGCCATCTGCGACGTATGACGTCAGGGGTCAGCAATTCGGTGGTGCGGTGGTGGGCGCTCAAATTCCATGTGATTAAAAAGAGCAATATACTTTAAACAGCTGATGGAATCTTTGTCAGTCATGGAGGGAGTTTTCCGTTACGAAATGTTAGAGGCGTTGGCTTTGTTGTGCATCCATTTATTTCCAATCTAATTCCCTCACATGAAACCGTGAAATTATCGCGCTTGGCCATTCTTCGTCTCCAACTTCCACGTCAAAAGAAACTCCGTATCATCAACTTCGTTCCGCAGATGATATCATCATCTTTCAAGAACGTCAAGAAACTGCCACGTGAAGAAAGCTGCGCACCAGACGCAAAGGAATTTAATAGTGTTTTGAAATTTAGCTCTGCAGCGCGAGATTTTGTTGTTTGATATCGGTTTTTTGTACCATGGACTTCTGTGGACGTCACCATCAGCTTTACTGTGCATCCTAAAGATAGTGTTTTGATTGGCGAGCGACTTTTTTTTATCGTGCAGAAGATACTTTCTTATCTTTAACATAACTTCTTGCTCATTGGTTTATCTTATTAGTTTAGCTTATTGGTTCCTTTGTCGTCTTAGCATATAAATTGTTTACATTTCTTGATATCCTAATATCGTTATTACTGTATTATTACTGTTAAAAAATGGTTCAATTAACTACGTTTGACTTTTTGCTCTCTGGTAACAATAAAATGTCTCCGGTGGAAAATCCGTACCTAGTCGAGCATTCTACCTGTGGCTGGTGATTACTAGAAAGTGTCAACTGATTCTTCGTATTCTTTTTGAGCAAACGCGAGGCGTTATTTTATTCTTTATTCACGAATGAGCTGACGCTTTCGGCGGATTTCGCCTTCCTCAGAGCCTGGAAAAGCTCAAGTTGACAGCAATCTATTCGGTCAAACAACTCCATAACCAAACAGATGTGATCAATTTGATTGAAATCTGGGTTATCGTTTTCTGCGTTATCTGAGTCCCACGACGTGAATAGAGAATAAAATAACATCTCGCGTTTGCTCAATAAGAATACGAAGAATTACTTGATCAATGCCGAGGTTAATAGAAAGTCGGTCGTGAGACTGTCAACTGACTCGAACTAATGCATTCCACGGGACAATATTCCTGGTGCATAGGTCGTCACTATAAAAAGGTTTACACGGTAAAATCTCTATTTTATAACAAAACTGAAAAGATATCTCCATTCTTTAATGTCCTCATCTTTATACTCCGAGAATCAAAAGATGAACAGCAAGAAGGAATGCCTTGTTATCACGAGTGATCTCATAAAATTTCGCAGAGCGATATTTCACTGTGAGAAAGGTGTATTCCCGACCCATGTGGACTCTGTACGGTTCGCCTCCACATCGAATACTCAGGATGGCAGACTCATAGAAAACGGTGAAGTAACAGTTTTATTCCAATCTGATTAAAATTTGAGTTTCATGGTTTTTTCCGGTGAGGATATGAAAGCGTTTGAGTGAGTGGATTGCAGTTAATTTGAGCTTTCCGTGCTCTGAAGAAAGCGAAACCACCGAAATGTCGGCCGTATTGTATTGAGTAAGACTTGTTATTAACAACTTTGTGTCTGCTCAAGAAGAAAACGCGAAAATGCGCTTAGTTTGCGCGCTATATCCCTTTTTAATCTGGAATTCTATGTTTATTACGACTTAGATGTTGATTTGCCCATATATACGGTCTTTAGGGGTTAACTTTTCAACGCTTGGTTCCTTATGTCTTGATTTCAGTACCCCTATACAATGGAAACCTATTATTATCTAGTTTATAAGCTTTTTGTGTAGTTGTAATCCTAGATTTGCATATTTGAGCAATTCTTGCGATAATCCTGGTACTCTCACCTTTCGCGGCAGAATGGTTTTTCCTTCCGGATCCACTAAATGCGTACGGTCCGTAATGCATAATTGATGAATAGTCGTATTGTTCGTTGAGATGATCAATCACATTGAAATTGTACCTGAATTTCACTAGGAATATTATAAATACAAAATGCTCCCTGCATACGATCATTCTCACTTCTCGAATTGATCATCCGCTCCATTCTGCACATTGCGCCATAAGATCTCGATGTACTCATCACGATCCTTTCTGAAGAGCAATCATGGACATTAAAAGCGTGTGTGTGTGTAAGAAAAGAATTGGCAAAAATTCTCGCACGTTCTCTCCCATAAAAGAGCAAACGTTCCCGTTCCATTCTTCGAACCCATCTTACCTGCTTTGTTCGTGGAAGAAGCCGACAGCATGCATAAGTTCGTGCACGATAGTTCCTACCTGTATGCAACCAGAGTCTAGTGAAACTGGTTGTCTACCACCTGTCCCTAAATTTGTAAACGCTTTTGAATTGAGAACAATTTGTGCATTAGAGGATGCTATTTACATTTTACGAAGGGCTGCTTACCAATGAATGCGAGGAACCAACCAGCAACGTGATGCTTGGTTTCGTAAGAGTGTACTGTTATTACAGCTATAGGAATTGCTTTTGTTTTGTTTCATTCGACCTCATATGATTCACATTACCGTAGACATATGATTGAACTCAGTAGTTCTAAGGTTCAGCAGTACAATACTTAAAGTATAAATCCTTTTCTAGGAACATCCTTCATCTGCCTTTTTCTTTTCTTTTTTTCTTTGTTGCTTGATGGTCTTATCCCTTATCAATTACGCGGCATCACAGTTCTTACGGAATACTGCCATCATTAGCAATACCATTGACAAGCGTATAAGAAATCGTAGATCAGAGTGCTTTATCTTTCAGAAACTAAGTTTAAATGTAGGACGCTAAGAGCTAGCGGTTTACTGTAATACTTAATTCTGTGATTGTCCTTCTCAGATCTCATAACCAATTTTTGTATTAGGTCCTAATTTTCACTTTAGCTGGAACATACAGAAGCTGCGGCTGTTCCTAAGGATCATTTTTATATTAGCATCATCGAGAAAAGTCTACTTTATATAGGGAATCTTCCTAATCTAGTTAAACAAATTAGAGTTCTACCTCCCATGCACTAGGCGGAGTTGTAGATGTTTCACACTAGCCGTGGAATGCTTCTATCTCTCATGTCTTTTATAAACATTCATGGATTGTACTCTGTGTTATTCTGATAACGAAGGTTTAATTATTGAAGTTTGAGGTGATTACTATGAAGACAACAAAGCCTGCTTAGCAAGTAATGAGCAAGCAAAAGTACATGCAAACGACCAGCCTATGATTGTATAGCAAGCAATTCGTTCAGAGGAGAAACTTATTCTCTAGCATTCCTCTTCAGAACCCATCGCAGTGACCACATCTGCCAACTACGGCCTGCAGTTTCATGGCATCACCTTTCCACTACAATTTCTCTTTCCTGATTTCAATTCACGACCCTTGAACATTAAAAGGTAACGTCTGCATATTTTTTACTACATGACCCGACAGTGCATGTATCACACTATGCGGATCCCAGAAATTCTTCCATTCACTCGTTTCCTCGCATCTTCCACTCACGAAAGTCTTGAACTTGTTTGCGTGTGGCTTCAGCTACTGCTCCAGGAATTTTTTCTTCTTTGTAATGAATGTCGTTGAATCTTGCTGGAGTTGATTCTCCCCTCGAATCCCAAGATAGGCGAATTAGGGCATTCCAACGTGGATGAGGAGATTGCCTGTACCAGCAAGTCTGGTTCTAATTTCCCATCTATGGAGGAATGAGGTGGTTGATGATCCCAGGATGAAGTCAAGCCAGTGTTTGGATGGGATGGGTTGTTGGCGTAATGAACGGCATCAGTGCGACTACACTACCAGGTTCAGCATCAATATATTATAGAGCTTCAAATTAGTCGACATCGTGAAAGAACAGATCCACTTTCGAAAGTCGAGCAGATGCGCAGCAACGACTAATCAACTAACTAATTACTATGCCATGCGTTGTCTACCCATTCCGTTAATCGCTGAACTGCAAGTTTTAAAGATTTCACTGAGCCCTAAAAGCCGGCTTGAAAAGTAACACATCTTGAGGACGTAAGAATACTAACTTTCCAACGAGACTGTAGCATCCATCATCGGGATGGATGAAAATATAGTCGACGTGTCGAGCTGGATCCCGAGGAACAAAGCGTACACATGTTTTGTCATGATATTCCTGAAAACTCAGGACTTAGGATAAAACATGATACCGTTTATACAAAAGTGGAAGCACCACTGGACAGGACACCGATATATTGATTTTATTTATTAGAAGGAGAAAAAATTGGCTCAATTTAAAAACCTGCATTGCTTTAGCAATCACCGATCTTGCATACGATCCCGTACTGTGATGACAATGTATAGGGAATCTCTCGGTTTGGCCATTTTCTGTAATAATTGGAAATTTTTCCAGCTAATACTTTTAGCAGAGTAGCATTGGAAATAAGGGCAAGGTATTTCCTCGGTACTGACCGAAAAGAATAAAGATGAAGCTTGTAGACATTACTTTATGACAGATGGGTTTCTCATGAAGGATTTTCTTATGATAATACGATTTTGAATATAAGTGTACATTTTATTATTAAATTACCAATCTCCTTGAATGAGATATCTCTAACTGGTTAGCTGCGAAATTACGTAGCTCGTCTCAATATGGTGAATAGGGCGGTCAAACGTGACCCAAAAGCGACCTTATCTTCCACTAAGATGCAGTACGGTTCAGAAGGACTCGCTCTTTCTGCTGCTTCACTTCGACGCGAATATGCAAATTGTATCTTATAACTGAGTTTGGCGAAAACTTTGCAATGAATTGAGCGAGAATTGGTTAGGAATCGCCTCCATCGCTGCTTCGGTCGTTGTCTATGCTGGGGATGAACAGGAAAGCTACCCGTGGGTGTATTGCGTGTCCAGGTAAGAGCAACGTGGCCTAATAACCTTGTTTACTCACGGTAATTCACAATTCACAAATACAAAAACCCTCCTCCTAATATTAGAGTCTTCCAATGAAGAGGGCAAATAATGAAATAGACCACATTATAGTAAATCAAAGGTTTTCCCTAACCGATTTTATCCCAAAATTTTATAAGGAGCCAACAGTTGGCTCCGCACGAGATTCCTTTCTCGAGAAAAAGAGATGCAAACATTCGAGAAGCGAAATCCCAAAGCCCCCCTATTTTGAGAATTATTCAAGATCATAGATTGGCTTTTAGGAATATACCTTTATCGTTAATATTGATGAGAAACACAGCCGCCTAAATGAATATCACCACGTTGGTGCTAAGAGAGCTAAAAGATCAGAAGCCACCATGAGGCATCTCTCTCCAGGAATACTTCAACTCAGGGGGGCACCAGGGTGTAGCCACAAGCTGTGGGCAATCCGCAACTCACTTCCGAACTTGCAAAGCCCTGCGGAATAATGATTAAAAAAAATCTCAAAAGAGAGAACAGCGCTACTAATAGTCAAAGCTCCAAAGGTTTGAGAACAGCATTAGCAACGTCTGTCGACATTTCGCCAATTAGCAGACTAAGACGACCGCACTCCGACGTCTAGACGGAACGGTTACAGCTTCCAGAAAGACAATAGAGGAAATCCCTCACGATTATTACTTGGACTTCTTAAATTGTGACATCCTACTCTCATACAAATTAAAGGTGGGTGGTTATGTCGTCCAGCCTGTTTTCCCTTCCGAAATCCGACATACTATTTCGTCAGTGAGGAATCGAAAAGCACATTTTCCGTACAGGATAGACCTGAACACCTGAAGAACCTTCAGCCAGTGCACATTAACACACTGGCTCATTTCTTTATTTGAGCAATAGAAGACCAGCATGGCCGTGATTTTCTACAAGAAGAAGACCTCCTCTACATCGGCAACTGTTGCCTAATTCATGATCATCAAAGAGATTTGACAAGGCATACTATTATCTCTTCAATTGCAGCCATTCTTGAGATCGCCGTGCCAAAATAGGAAAGGCATAAAGTGGGTGTGGAAACTGATAGGTCACAATTACATCATCAATAAAGATGACATTCCTATAACACTAAGCATCAACTAAGCGGAATTAAATCTGGTCAACTTCAACAGCGTCTATGGGAAGACTGGTATTCGAATGGACCTAGAAAAGATGTTACTTGAGCAAATCGGATTTGTTTCTAATGCTTCGTTTATGTCGAATGGGAGCAATATTTCGGAATGCTACAACTATATCTCAGTCAAAAAGTCAATATAGTGACGAGTTAGCATCAAAGCAGAGCAAAAAGAAGTGATTGGCTTCCTGGACTTTCATGATCGTCCACTCTTTAGTGAGGAGAACAAAAACCACTCGACTACGGGCAAAACTTTTCCACTCGTTGATTCTGATCACCTAGCATACACCTTCACGTTACAAGTACGTACGTAGGATAAGAGATCACGTAGCAGTATCGAGAGCGTAGTCGGAAGTATCCTGGAGATGTCTGGTATTACGTAAATAAGGTGGAGGTAATCCGAAGTTGCAACCTATATCAACAATCAAAGACATTTACTTACTTGGATACACGGGCAGAGCGTCTTCACTGGTTGTGTAGGCCCCAGCATAATTTGCATTTTCTCGCAGCTTTGCTAGTTTAACCACTGTGGTTTCCCGAAGTCCCGTGGTCAGCCAGCCCAAACTCCACCCGCACGTCGTCACCACCACAGGCAGTCGCCGCCCTTGTAGACCAGAGGGAGATTTGCCATCATGCGACAAGATTGATAGCAGGATGGAAGTGGATGCAGGTACTGGTTCACTCTTAGCTGAGCTTCCTGATGGCAACGTCAGGTTCCTTCTCAGCTCCTCACGCCCTGCTGAGGGGATGGATCCCCCCGCTGTATATCGCACCCCGATACCCAGGAACAGCTCTCAGCCGCGATAGAACAGTAAGCCGTTGGGGGAAGAAAGGATACGTGACCGTAGAGCTAAAACGTCAAAGCTCTCTGCGTTGATCAAACCCTGAGGCATCCGCCACGCATTCGATTTCACTAAGCATCCTTACAGGTGACTGAATACATATCTTGCCTTTACAATAACTTGCGGTGGCCTATCTAGAAAGTGTTGTTCTCTTTGCAGACAGGTCTCATACCAATCTTCCGGCCCCGAAGGGATGGAAGCCTTAGTGAGCCTGTGGGCGCGAGATCGAACTCATGTGTATTGCAGGGCGCCTCTAACCACTGCGTTATACATGCCCCCCATACAAGTCAAAAATGCCCAAATTTATGTAGGCCAGTCCCTATGCTCCGCTTTAACAATAACCAATGGACAAGAGCAATTGTTGATTGGGTTCCAATCGATTTGGTTCTAAGTGGTACGTCAAGCGCACAGAATGAACAACCACTGACGCCTTGGGGATAAATAAAGTCCATTAATACGGAAACACTTGGAAGCTTTACTAGGCCCCACTTGAGACAGGTGATACGTTTGAGTATGGAGACCCATTAACTCCACAACTTTGCTACATATCGCAACCGACGTATCTATCTTCGTGATTTGATTTTCGAATACGTTTCTTGCTTAGATTCTACAATGAATAGTAAAGAGTTTCCATAGCTGTGTGTTTCAAATCAAGCAAGACTGTCTTCAGTCAACGACAAACTAGTATCTCCCACGTCCGACTTTCTATTAACCTCGGCATTGATTGAATAATTCTTTCTACTTCTGTTTAGCAAACACGAGGTGTTATTTTATTTCTCCATTTACGTACAAGCCGACGTTTCGGCGGATTTCGCCTTCCTCCGAGCCTGGAAAGGTCAACTTGACTGCAATCTACACGGTCAAACGCGTCCATAACCAAACAGAGAAAATGTTGAACTAATTATTGTTCAAATCATTAAAATCATGGATTGACCGTGTAGATTGCAGTCAACTTGACCTTCCCAGGCTCTGAGAAGGCGAAATCCGCCGAAACATCAGCTTGTACGTAAATAAAGAAATAAAATAACACCTCGTGTTTGCTAAACAGAAGTAGAAAGAATTATACCAACCAGTATGCTGTCTCGAAAAGTCGGAAGATTTCACAATTTGGACTAAGGATGCATCTGAGAAGTTTCGATGGGCAACGGAATTTGACAAGGATATCGATAAACTTGGAAAAAATGGGTAGCACATAAAGTGCAGTCTATGCGCACCTTGAGGACTAACGTTGGATAAAAGTTAGGGAATACTTCCTGAAAATGACCTGGAAATAATAAAGCGATGGAAAAAATAAGACCTGTTGTATACAGAATAAAAACGTCTTAGGCACATAATTGTCTAACTCCTGTCGTTCAAGTTGTATTTCGGTAGAGTCAAGATCATTTCCACTGAGTTTTCTCAGAACTTCCCAATTGCTAATGGTGCCACCTACTGGACGCTGAGCGGAAATTAGGATTTGCTAATCAGCAGAATCAAAAGTTCTCCTTAGATCATATTTATGGTGTCCAAATTGTATCTTTGTTAGGTCTGCTGGTGCGAGTAACAAGAAATAAAATGGCAAATCACGACCATCCACATCAATACTCATTCATTTCCAGCTCAGAAACTCAAATCCTAATCACCTGTACGCCTGTCGTATAGCGTTTCTGCCAAGCTTGTTGTTATCATTGATGAATCTTCTCAGATTTTCTATAGCAATATCTCCTTCCATTTTGCTACCAATCGTCGGATCATCTTTCACTTTGATTCCTGAAGAGGTTTTTAAACTGTCAAATTAGTAAGCATGAAAATTCGGTCACACCTTATCAGTTGGTGTTACGGACTTTTTTTTTATTCTGTGAATTCGTGAAAGCATTCGTTCTTGTCGAGGCGCATGTACTGCAGCGGTTAGAGTTTCACTGTACTACAAACATGGTCATTGGTTCAGCGCCGAGTCCTGCGCTAAACAAGCGATCCATCCTCGAGGTTGGCAAATTTGTATTCGACTGATTTCTGAGGATAAAAAAGTGGAATCGAGTCCAAGGCGCATCTTTAGTCTACTGAACAATTTCTAACAGTTACTACTTCCATTCCACACACTTTTAGTCACGAATCACGCTAGATCTCATAAGCTTCATTTCTGGGAAATCTAAGTGGTCAGGTTTTCATTTAGTCAAACCCGACGAACGTGCCATTCAGTAAGCTGATTTTCCACGTCTACCAAATTTGTAAACTTTGGGGTTATTATTATTTAGAACCATGCTACCTAATAAATTTTTTTGATTTCGAGAAATCAATACCAGTAGGAAAATATTGAATGGGGGCTTCGCTTTCTGCTTTCAGACATTGTGTGGGCGCAAGATGAAACAGTAAGGAAATTTCATAACTACTTAGAGAAGGTATTTTTTCCGAAGCCCGAAATTTTGCAACTATCAACTTGTTCAATAAATGTGAACTACACTTATTTCAATAGAACTCGCCTAGCCTAGTAATGTCTTGTGCAGTAAATTCACGAAAATCTTCCGCTGTGAGTACCGTCTCGACATTGGGCTTGGTAATGTCAATAATCTGAAATGGTGACGGAAAGTTTAGAACACCGTGGAATTTATTTACTATGAGTTCTCACTGACATCCTTCATAGAGATGGAATCTGCACTGCACCAAATCTGTCGTACACAGCTGAGCAATACTATTCTAAGTATCATTCTAAAAATCTGAAATTACTTGTATTTGGCGTCTAGTTTTCAATGAAGAAGCTTCAGAGATATAGAAAAATATGAGCAAAATATTCAATACGGACTCAATCTCCTCCTGTCGCCCTCTCTTTTTCTTCTACTTCTCTGTTTCTTTTTTCTTCTCCTTTTTCTCCTTTCGCAGTCTCAATTTCCTTTACTATTAATTCTTAAAAGCTAAATCTGTCGTTTCCTCACAATCATCACACCTCCTCTACATGCTAGCATACATTAAGCTAACAATGGAAAAGAGTTATGCGATGCATAGCATACGTTTATAGGTGATTTGCAACATTAATTTTCTTTATTTCATATGACTCGTTACCACAACAGTTATCCTGAACCCAGCAGTTATTGCATACGATTCGTCTCCTCACATGCAACATCCACAACGCTTTTCGAACATTTCGTGTGTTGTTTCAGCTGCTGTTTGAGGATTTCGTCCTCCCTATGAATGCCGTGGAATGGTTTTATCAGTTTTCCTGGCAGTTTTGGAGATAGCTAGGCTAAGGCGTTCCCATGGAGGAAAGCATTGGTGCTGGGTTCGAACTAGTGCCTTTGCTTCCTGATCGACGGAACCATTAACCACTGCGCCACCCTTGGCTGTCATGCTATAAAATAGGATGGGAAACATGTCAACACGGTTCAGATCAACAACGTAAAAGTTTGACTTATTATGCTCATTTCAAATCGCTAAGAAGGTGTCGAAAACAGCAGTGTAGGAAAGAAACGAAATGGTCGTGCGTATATATCAGAAACCACATTTCTCTCTAATGAAACATCACGAGCTTACCAGCTACACGGTCACATGGTACGTCTTTAAGTCAGAGGAGGCACAGGGTTAGGCCCTTTCTGGCGAGTGAGACCAATTAAGCATTTCTGATGCTTGGAACGAACAAATAAATAAAGACTTAATGAAGCGTTTACAGGTATTCGCTCTAGTCAGTTAACGTTTATATATTTGTTTCTCAACTTTAGACATGACTGCGCAACTTTATAGAATTGACCTGTTTATCATAGTTTATTTGAAAAAAATAATATAACATATCAATTTATATGTTCTTATGAACTGATCTTGTTGAGCTGATGCGAGGTTGGTGTGAGTTGTTGTCGTTGTTGTTGTTGTTGTTGTCGTTGTTGTTGTTGTTGTTGTTGTTGTTTTTGTTGTTGTTGTTGTGTTGTTGTTGTTGCTGTCACTGGTCGATGGCTGACGTTTCGGCGATTTCGTCTTCCTCAGAGCCGTGCTGTTACGAGTGAAAAAAAAGGAAATAAAGTAATATATTACTACAGCCTCCCTACGGTTTACCGCCTCGTCGTGGCTGGGAGGTGTTCCTGGGTGTAGGGCTGCGATGTGCAGCTGGGGGATTCATTCCCACGGCAAGGTCTCCCATGCTGCGAAGGGATGCGGCGTTTTCGTCCGTCAGGAAGCTCAGCTAAGAGTAAGCCAACACCAGGATCCATCACCGTCCTGGTATCAATGTCGCATGGTGGCAAATCTCCCTCTGATCCACAAGGTTGGCGACTGCCTGTAGTGATGCCGACCTAAGGCAGGGCAGACTTACATTCGGGACTGCAGGGAAACACAAGGGTTATACCAGCAGAACTCCGAAAAGTGGAGAGTATGCTAGAGTCCGCCAACTAATGGGGACAGGTCGTCCAAGTATCCCAGTATTTACTACATTAACGTTATATTATAATATAATAATAATAATAACAATAATAATAATAGCAGTAATAATAACTATATTTATTGTTTACTATTGTTTGCGAAAACTGCGCAAGGCACTAATTTCGCTTCGGAAACGGTTTTAGTGGTTCGAATCTGGCTTAGGGGTCCGAATTTTTGAAAAATACCTCAGCATTACTGTAGCTCTATTTCACGTAATAATAATAATCGTGCCATGAGAAATAATAGGCAATAACTAAAAAGTTATACCGATTTCGCTTCTTAGCTCCTTCATTGCAAAAGCATGTGTATAAGACATCGGAGAATGGACTTAAAAATTCGTTTAGGCTCACATTAATCCAAATTAACACCACATAGGAGAAAAGATGACTGAATGAGCGATGAACGGAACCGTCGTCGTACAAGCATCAACATAGTGGATTTAAGATGGTTTTCATTTTTAAGCTGTGTAAATGTAAGAAGTATTGAAGGCGAATCGTTCTGAACAATGAAACGAATCTAATTATTGGTTTTAGAGGATGTTGATAGGACTGATTTAAAGACAAGAAGCTTGACAATGAGTCAGTGAGATGTACAGCATTACTGCAAGTTGTACCTAACACAGTATTTTACAGACAGATATCGTATAGCATTCTCTCTTTCGAAGCAGTCTTTTTCAATTTACAGGGAAATATTGTCCATTTGTTTACTTCTTGTTTTGTGCCTACCACATTTTTTGTGGCAGGGTATTATGCGAAATACAACCACAAAGATGCTGAGATATTTGCAAAACTGCGGACAACAGGTGTCTGTGGGGAACGAACGCGCTATTACCCTTTCCGGAGGCTAACGCGTTCACCACCACACCATGCGGGTCCGTTGTTTCGCCTACCTCTCAGCTAGTTCTATCTACTTGTTTGTCTTATTTTATTTTCGACTGATATACGTGAACGCTACATGTAACGAATTTTTTTTATCATAGACAGACTTATAACGGAAACAAAAAACAATTCCTGTGGGTTGATTAGTTGTTTTCGGAGGCATTACTGAGAGCAATGCTTAGCTTTTTGAGGCTCTCAAGCGGCACTTTTTACGTTCAAATAATCAAGGCAGAGAACAATTACATCTACAAAGTAGACAAAAGTATAGACATTCAAAAGAATCTCAGATAAGCGCGTATACCGTTTGCAGGCATTCTTTGAGAATGGAACTAAGTACACACAGCAAAAAAGGGGTTGACGTAAGTTTCCTTTTAAGATGAGCCGACACGAAAATGGGCGGTACCACGCGACAGCAAGGGAGTTCATTCACTCAAACCTCAAACAACAATGAGAATCGCAGATCGGTTCGAGAGTGACGCGCTAAGAAATCTGAACTGTTTGCAGCTCCGTGATTCTAAGCCAGTCCCGAATCTCGAAATAAAATGAAAGTAGGCCCTAAAAGGTTTTTCATTTACTTTCTAGACGGTTGTCTCTCATCTTCTGAGGAAGGTTCTAGGGCAAATATTATCGTTTTTGTAAAATAAAGAGGTTTCAGTAGTAGTGAAATACAGATGCGATCCACAATTAAACCTTCTTGTAGTAATCCATAGAAGAATAGGAGAGTTAAATTTCTCCAAATAGCACACGGCAGCAGTGTATTCTTTTGATAAACGAAATAAAACACAGCGAATGACGTTATGAAACTCTCTCAACATCTATAAATGGTCTACTGGTGTACTATTGTGATGGTGGAAATAAAGAACACAATCAAAGCGCGGAGATGAATGCAAAGACTGTAAGATTATACCTAAATAGAAGGATGAACTCAGGGATTAATCTACTCTTGAAGAAAAGTGTTGAACGAAAGGGAAACATCGCCACACAAAGACATTCCACTAGTCCGGAACTGGTTTCATCAACATTAAGCCACAAAGGCATCACCGATACCACCACATCAACGGCATGAAAGTTATACCAAATTTCTCATATGCTTAGGCACATCGATGCGGTGACGGATTCTTGATTGATCTGTATGTTCATCTATGTAAAAATCCTTCCATGATGATTCTGGATAAAACTATTGGCGAACTTGGTCAGCTTCACTACATAATTCTCGACCACTTTTTGTTAATCAACTGCGATTCAATAGAAGATTCGCAGCATTCAAGCGTTCACCAACAGGACCGAAATTTTGAATGCTCATTTCCTTCCTTCCTTAACAGAGTTATTTATTTATACACCAGCGGAAGAATTTCTCTCTCGGCTTGGATGCATTTCTAAGAAAGTCGTTCATATACCTTTTTGCAGGTGATATTAGATTACCATGAAATGAACATAACTTTTCCCTTCCCTACTAATATCACAAAGGGCTCATGCGGAGCAGTGATCGGAAGCGCCCAGCAGTACACATGGATTCATCCCCCGCCCTTCAGGGCACACCAAGTCTCCCATCCCTCCTGGTTCGGCAAATTTGTACCAGACTCGTCTGGGAGGACAACAGCATTGGTTCGATACATCGGTAGGCATTGTAAAGACCAGATATGCATCCAATCACCCCAACGATGCTTAATGAAGTCGAATGCATGGCGCACCCCTCAGGGACTGAACAACGCCGAGAGCTATTTTAGCTTTATTAATATCACTTCCAAATAGGTTCATTAAGGAGCACAGTAAAACATGCTACGAGAGTACCATTAGTGTATAATAGATATTATTACACGTATTCTGGTTTATACCACACACGTACTTGTGATATTATCTACTTCCTCACAGTTGAATTCATCGTACACGTAATCTTTAGAAGTACTTAAGGATGAGTGAATGCGTGAAAAATAATGAATTGCTGCCAGTTCTCATACTAAAGGAAGAAAAAAAGATATTTTGTGAAGCTCTGAGGAAATAACAGAGAAGCACCGATAGCATGAAAGAACAGAAAAACAGGGCAACTAGAAAGCGCTGAAGTGAAAGCTAATCAGCGAGACAAATCCGGTACGGTTTGACAACGATTCACTATTGCAAATCATTTCGCGAAATCGACTTATGTACGACCGGAAACAAGAAGCCGTTTGATACAGTACGCTCAACAACCACATCTCTTCAACTGCATTAACTGACTGTGCTGATGAAAGTGAAGCGTTGATGAAGGATGGCAGGACGACAACGACTCTTTGTGCACTACAGCGAGAAGAAAGATGTCATTTTTCTCTATTCCATCGTGTGATAGAGTACAATCTCTAAAATTTCTACTACAGGAATATCATCGATTTCATTACATCCGTAATTTACATCTCATTCCCATGATGTGCTGAATTTTCAACTGAGACGTCAAATCGCTGTGTGAGATGGAGGTTTTCTACACAAGTAGACAACAGTTTAAAGATGTAGCAATTCTGTTGGAGAATCTTGGGTAGAAAGTCTCGCCGATGATGAGAAGAAGAAATCGACAAGCATAAGAGTTTTGCGTGTTTGCTTGAATTAGATTCGTAATTTTTTGGTAAATTGTTTTGGACTACTTTGCCATAGGAATTTCCCTGAAGGGGATATTTTGCTGAGATGGGAAACTCGTGCTAGTGATACACCATAAATCGAGACCCGGCGATTTGCCTTCGCCATTCGTTTAAAATTCAAGTTTTGCAGAAAAAAACCCATCGATTTTATAATTTTACACTCCTTGCAAGCCGATAATGGTACCGACATCTGCTGGATGGATTGCCCAGACAAAACAGGTTGTCATCACCGGACAATCACTACTATCAACGGTCAGCATCCTGTATAAAAAAGCATCGCCGGGTGAGTATGCCTGATTCTAGGGATGGTCCACTGAGGAAGATCCGGCTCGATACGAAAACGAACATCAGGAGGACGAATAACTGTGGACCACTGACCCGCATCATCGGCTCTGATGAAGACGAAGATGTCGAAACGTTAACCGAATAAAGGTTTCATAGTAACGTCGTGAAAGCTGAACAATTCAAACATTGTTTTCCATTCCATAACACGAGCTGCGCGTGTGGCGCAGTAGTCGGAGGCGCCCATGGGATCTATCCTTCCGCTCCTGCGCCCCCTGGCCCATCAAGCCTTCCATCAGCGCGGTTGGCAAATTGGTACCAGATTTGTCTGGGTAGATAGCAGCACTGGCTCGATACGTCGGTAGGCCACCGCGAGTCACTGTTTGGGCCAGATATGCATTCAGTCACCTCCAACGGTGCTCAATGATGTCGAATACATAGCGCGTCCCTTAGGAATTGATCAACGCTGAGGGCTTTTAGCTTTACCACTAACTGTGCAACCACCCCTAGCTGATAGTAAAGTTGGGGATATAATTATAGCGAGGTAGATGTGGTTGTTTATTCTATATTTTCGCTATTCGGAATATGAACTTTGGCGAAAACAGGACGGACTTCCGGGTTTCAAAAAATCATAAATTCGTTATAGTAAAATACGAAGCTGCCATTTTTTAGAAGACATCTTTACATTGCAACAGTTTTTTATTTCAACTGGTCTAGTTCACTATTAGCTGAGAAGTTTTTTTTAAGCTGTAAGCATAAATTGTTGCCAATTAAGCGTGTATTGACATTAGTGCCTATCTTCGCTTTTGTATTCTATGCAAAATGTTGCCGATAAATGTCTAACTGGTCGCATGCAGTATAGTGGTTAGAAGTGCCATGTAGTAGACAAGTGCTCTTCGGTGCGATCGCAGCCTAGTGTTCACCAAGCCTTCTATTACTCCGAGGTCGGCAAATTGATACCAGACATGTATGAGAGCATAGCAGCACTGACTTACTACATCTGTAGGCCACTGCCATTCATCGTATAGCCCAGATATACATGCAATAACCTCCAACGATGCCTGATGAAGTCGAAAGCACGTACCTCAAAGACTGATCATTGACTAGAGCTTTATAGCTTATCGTTTTTTGAAACGTCGGATTTTAGTAAATCTACAACTTGGAGCTTATTCGTTTATAACTTTTTTGTCAATAAATAAAAAAATACAAATATCTGATATTCCTGCGATTTTTTTTCTAAAAACCTCATTGTCCTTTATTAATGAACTCGGTTCTAACCTGGGCCTTCTTAAATTGATAAAACCGGAGATTTCTCTTCCGTACCACATGGGGAACTTCTTCGAAAACTACGCAATGTTTTACAGTTTGCATCAGATCTTTTCAATGGTAAGAAACTATAAATTAAGAGCTCATATTCCGTTCAGCTATAGATGTTTCTACTGAGATTTTCGCATCTACATTGTTTTATACGTTGCTACGACAGTTCGTTTTTAGTTTTATAAGGCAATGATTGGTCAGTCACCGGTGAAATCCTTTCTCAGATAAACAAAAGATTGTTTGGTTATGAAACGCTGGGAAAATTTTTGATTTTGTCATAATCATACCTAACACCGCTATACTTTCAAGGGATAATCTGTTCTGGACATGATTCGATCCTTTGATTCCAATTCTATTACAACCTCTACCATGACAGCTGAAGAGCAAAAAAGCTGGAAAACCAATGCACCAAGTTTCACATCATTTTGTTAACTGTGCTTTTCATAACTTAAAGCCATCATCGGGAGCAACAAATACGGTTATTTAAGCTAGTTTTCAAGTTTAGGAACGACTTTTGCACATCGATCGAGTGGAAGAAGAAACGCTGATTAGAGTAGTCATGGAATATTATAGGCTTTAATCGTGATATAATTGCATCCATCACGGTCCTAACATGAAGTCAACGAAGCTCTCGGAGGTGATCAATTCCTGAGAGATGCACCATTCATTCGATTTCTTTAAGCATCGTTGGAAGTGATTGAATACCTGCCTATCTGGCCTTTACAGTGACTCGCAGTGGCTTGCCAATGTATCGGGTCAGTGCTGCCATCCTCCCAGAGAATTCGGGTTCCAATTTTCCGACCCTGAAGAGATGGAGGGCTTGGTGAGCCTGGGAAGCGGGGGATCGATCCCGTGTGTATTGCTGGGCGCCTGCGACCACTACGCCACGCGCGCACGCTGATTACATAGATATTTAGATGGTCCACTTTCATTTTTTTTGTTGGCGGCAGCGATTTCTGCGATTAGTCGACCGGTTGGTTTAGGATGATGTAACGGTTCAGTAGGTTACCATAGCAAGTGAAATAATTGGTGAGTCAATTTAACTATCTAGAAAAGGTAATTCCGAAGCAGATATGCTCTTCACTCTATATTTCAGCAATCACTCACATTATCGTGTTTCTCTGTGAGGAAAAAAAATGAACGTGCACTGACCATTATTTGCTTAATGTATTAAGACATTTTCGCAGCTCCACACGCCTGAACTTCAAATATACTGGTCGTCACGACGACCATCGAAGAGGACGTTCGTTCCACAGTAGAAAGAAATAAAACAAATAGGAATCTTTTTTCTGTAGGCATAAAATTAAACCGACCTAGGTAGGGTATGCTGTGTAGTTAGAAGCGGAGTCGGAGATGCCGAAAAATCGAAACCAATCAAACGTTCCCTGCGAAACCCTTTGGTTACGATGGAAGTAGGAGCAGAACCCACTGGGCTACTCTTTCACGCGACAGAGGAAAAGTTGAAGATTTACGTGGCGCCCGCTCGAGTTACTCGATCATCAACAGGACAATAGCTGATGCAGGTGATGTAAATTGCCTTCTACAAGGAGCAATCAAAGAACAGATCAGGGAAAGGAGGGACTATCCCCCCATCATTTCGTCATGACATGGAATTGATATCGGAAAAGCTCTACACATTCCTTCCCGCTTTGCAACCCCGTCTCCGATCCAGAAATCCTCGCTGGTAAAAACCGCCCGAGTTCGATCCTTTGAAGTTCGAAGTGTTATATAAAGCATGAAGAAAGGCATAGTCCAGGACCTGATAATATCACCTTTCCTTGCGAAGGCGGAAAATTATGTGTACTTCTCGCAACACAGGTGACATCCTACCTTCAGAAAGCAAAAATCTCATACCAGTGAAGGGGCGTCGCACATGGCCACTCTGCCCAAGAAAGGTAACCGTGGGGGAACTTTGTAAATATCGTGTAACATAAGACGTACTATGCAAACTGTTCACCATGGCTATCCTGTTGCGTATATGAAGGGCACTGGATGAGACACTACCAGTTAAGCAAGTAGAATTTCGACAGCTATTCTGCTATATAGATCACATTCAAACCGTATCACGGGTCGATCTGAAGGAAGCACAACATTCTCGTCAAAATGAGTTTGGCTGTGAACATCAACTCCTTTCAAGAACCCACGTCGGGTGTTTACGCTTAAGGAGATGTGATCAATACCTGCTTTGACTATCTTTTCGTTTACACAGGTGTCTCAAGCCATGACGAAGACGAATTTGAAGCGTTCTATGCTGACTTAATGAAGTTGTACGGAGATCATACACTCTTCAAGGTCTTCATCGGAGGTTTCAACGCTAAGATTGGACCTAGAAGAACGTCTGAAGAATGTTACAATGGGAGCCACGGGAATAGAATAGAGCGGTGAGGATCGAGAACATCCATGGTAAATCACAATTCCAGAAGCTCCCCTCTCAACGATTGACGAGGGACTCTCCCAATAGAAAGCATCATAGTGAAGCGGTGCTACCTGAAGCAATGACTGTATTTTCATTTAGTCATTAGTTTCGATAATTCACAGATTTCTTGATGAGGAAATACGAGATTGTTAGCAGCAAGATTTTTTCGGTACAATTCTAATTGAAGTTTCAAGGGTTTAGCTTTTTTCGGGCCTGGAAAGGTCGGATTGGCACACAATTTACACAGTCAAATACTTTCATAACCTTAACAAATACAGCTTGATACGTGAATTTTCATTTGCATAATGAACAACTTCTTTTAACCCCCCCTCCTCCTCCATTTCTTTCTTTTTCGACTGTGAGACATTTGATGGAGAGATGGCGAGACTAAATGATGTAGCCGATACCTATTATATTTAAGACATCGTCATTTTTCGAGCGCTCTGTGGCTGTCCAGAAGTTTTCGACATAGGTGACGTGTCCACCAACTACTTCCTTGCATTGCAGATTGCCCTGTTGACAAAGTCACATACTATGTAGGTTCCAGTGTTTCTCATTCGGTTTGCCCTGAATCTGTCTTCCACGAAGATTTTCGTGTTTGTTTGTTGTTTCGGCTACTGCTTCAGGATCATTGATCTTTTTCAATCTCCATGAATGTTCGTTGAATCACTTCTCTCAGGAATCCCTTAATAGCTGCTCAGGGGCATTCCCCAGTTCTACAGCATTGGTAGTCATCAGTTTCTTTCAGGGGGACACATACAGAGTCTTTTCTAGAGAACCATGGCACTAATTTATCGAACTCTGACGGATGTGCCTTCCATTGCGCCATCAACGCTACTCTAGTCGTTTAGATGCTTCAATTTTCCGTCTTCACATATAATGCTGGCTTTAGTAGTTCTTCGCTCCGTTTCGTTGCATCGAAACCATCATTCATAGATTCATTCGTCGATCCTGCTGCAGAGTGACGATGTTTTAGTTCCTATTCTCATTGACATGTTGAATCCTGGTTGATCGTGGTTCTTCCTGAAATATGTAAATCTAACCGATCTCGGCTTCCTTGCGTCTGCCATTCTTTCAGCTAAGATATCGAACATGGCCTTGGGGACTGGTGATAAACTTGTTCCACTCATATTTGAGAGTTTTGTGTTTGTCGATTGATTTCAATGGTTGAGCAAATCGATGATGTTGATGCTGCTTGCTAGTAGACGCCTTGACCGGTCGTTTGAAGAAATTATAACAAATTAAGTCCTTTACCCTCCCTCTCTGCTAAAAATCGGAAATCGTACATTTATGTCTTTTGTAGTAAACTATGCTTAATGTACGGTGTGTTTTGACGTTCACAACTTTATATGAATACCGAGTAGTTGGGAATATTAGTCTTTGTAGCTGCTATGTTGGTCTTTGATGTGCGAGTCGCTGAGTCGAACGCCTTGGAACACTGGGTTATAATTTTTTGTGACTGTATAACAGTGAAGCGATCAGAGCTATATTTATAAGGGATCAGGTATATTGCATTGCACCTGAACTCATGCAATCACCGTCCCTGCGCCATTATGGCAAATTACGCAGCTCTGTGTTCCACATAGATGCTCATATAGGCAATTACGAACTAACTCATGACGAAGAATATCCGATATCAACTATTGCCACCGATTCCTCTAAATTTGCCCTTCTCAAGCATAGCTTTATCGCTACACTTATTTCATCGCTAATGAAGGGCAAGATAAACGGGATTTTGTTTCGGCCAAACCGTTCGTTTTAGAGCGCGGCTCTCCTTCGTAACTCACCTCGTGGGGTTACAATTTCGTAGCGATTGGAGATGGCTATTTGCCAAGCCAAGTCGCGCGATTCTTCCTTTAGTTCCCTGGTTGTGCACACAGAGATGGCTGCTCGAAACATGTTGCTCGCAAGCGCACTCTGCGTGTGAAGGGCGGGAGGAGAGGGAATGAACAAGGATGTTTCACCTAGTTTGCGGCACTACTTCACCATGTAATCACTATGTGATAAGTTAATTTGAACGCTAAGTAGTGGAAACCAGTTTTCTTCCGGTTTCTCCCTAATGAATTCAATGTACTCAGGCCTCTCGTTCAACAATTCGAATTATTTGTCCATCTCCTTCTGCGTCGAGAAGATGACAAAACAATCACCTTTATATCTGCAGTATGGAGACGCGGTACCGAAAACCGGCACTTTTATTCCAGACAAATGCAATCGCAAGGCTGGTATTCTAGATTCAAGGACGTTCTATAACGGACATACAATATTCTAGACTGATATCTTTGATTTCTAGTGTGAAGGCTGGGCGTGGCACAGTGGTCGGAAGCGCCCTGCAGTACACACATGGGATCCATGCTTTGCTACCAGACTTGTATGGGTAGATATCAGCACTCGCTCGATACATCGGTAAGCCATCCGATCCATTGTAAAGGCCAGATTAGACATGCATTCAATCACCTCCAACGATGCTTAGTGAAGTCGAATGCATGGCGCATCCCTCAGGGATAGATCAATGCCGAGGGCT
Organism: Angiostrongylus vasorum; assembly: GCA_018806985.1. NCBI lineage: Eukaryota > Metazoa > Nematoda > Chromadorea > Rhabditida > Metastrongylidae > Angiostrongylus > Angiostrongylus vasorum. The sequence goes on along the minus strand of JADANN010000098.1, from coordinate 146,403 downwards.
TTCTGCTTTGCCCTTTTTTAGTGTGATATTTCCGACCACCATTACCAAATACGGCCGGACGGTAACAGTGAGCAGTGTAAAGTAGATTTCCTTCTGAACTTCACTCACTGTCCATTAAAGCATCTCTCTGAGCTGTTGTTCTTGTTGGCCGATGGCTGACGTTTCGGCAATTTCACCTTCCTCAAGCCTTGATGTTACGAGTAAGATCCATTCGTAATATCTCCCTGAGCATTACAGAAAATAACTGCTAACTTGTTTATTTACACTATTATCATTGGAACATCATGAATGACTAAATATTATCCGGTAAAATATAATCCACCTATCGATGGAGAAAAATCAGATTAAAGGCATCGTTTGTCAGAGCAATCAGACCCGTGGGAAAAAAAAAGTCTGGACGCATTAGCACATACACACATACATCTAGAACTCACCGCTTATTAACTTTCCTTAACTAGTCGAGGACAGGAAAAATGCGAAACATAACTTGTCGATCACTTTTAACAAGTTGTACAAAAAATTAACGCTAATGCTATATAATTTAGAAGGGTGGACTCGAACAAAACACAAAAAAATTGGCATCAAGAAACTACGCAATGTTTAAGCACGACAAGCTCTATCTAATGTACACTATGGTGAGTTCAAGTGAAACGGTTGTCTTTGACAACATAGGCGTTAGTCAGACTATTTACAGCTGATTCTAAACAGTTACAAATATTAACTTCCTAAAAAAATAAAGTCAGCTTCACATCGCAGCGAAGCCGGAACCATGGAAAAGTAATTTCTTCTGTTTTTTTCAAAGTACACTAAATACGCTTCATATAAGAGTGAAACGATCCAGCATCTACGAAATAGATTTCGTTCGAAGCACAGTTTCTTAAGGAGGAACCATATGACGTATGCAAGTAATCCACTATCACAGAGTCAATTTATCGTCCATCTGAAATCGAGCGGAGTTAGGGTGGAATCTATAAGGACGAGAATATTAGTGCCACTTGGCTCCGGCACCTTTATATTCAATTGCGTCGTGCTAGGAAGGAAGCCTTATCGTCTTCACCGTTCCGTTCACTCTGATGAAGCACATCGTACAAAATCTCTTCCAATGCGTCTGGATGCAGGTCCAGCACAGGCACTACGAGATGAGTGCGAATTTCGACTGAAAAATCAACATCAAGTTATAAATCAACACTACACTAGAGAAGCACCTGCTTCCGTTACCAGAAATCCTTTCAACAAAAATAAATAAACAGTTGTATCTCTTGTTGGTTAACAAACTTATCCAAATATTTAGGTATATGGATGGCATATCACTACGAGCCATGCAGACCGTAGCACATTTTCCACTGGTTGTCTTCTCTAGCCACGTTTTCCATAGAAGCGCTTATTTTGTGCACAACGATGTCTGCGTGACTCATAAACCGTTTCTAGACAACAACACAACTCGTTGGTATCGCCATAAACGACGGTCCCATCTGACTGTGGTTCGCCCTAACCTTGCTTTCGCCCACTTTTCATCAACACTTCTGACACGAGAAAAAAGACATAGTCTGCGACTTTGGTTTAGTGTTTTCCGCCCCTTTTATATTTGAAAACAGTGTATTAAAACGGAAATCTAATCTGTCTGATGCGTTTTTTGTAATCAAATAACCACTCATCTCGATTTCTTCCATCTTATGATAAGATTTTCATGAACCGGGTTTTCTCCTAACTTTCAGCGTTGTCTCTCGTTCGCTTCATAGGCAATTCTTGGAACACCGATATCGGCGGTAAAAGTGAAATTTGATAACAACTTTCGGTCATGGTTTATTAAACCTTCGTTCACGTTGAGAGACTACATTATGCACTTTAATGCTTCAAAGGACCTCGGTGGCATTGCCACGTGGTACGTATTTTCCTGTAGGTACTGTTAGTTCAGGACACTGCAACACTACATTTATAACACTAGCATACTGTCCTCAGACGTCAATCTTCACGCTCCTCTTGATACGCGGCAAGTCTTCAGGACCTTTAATCCTAAACTAAATGAACTTCTTTTTTGTTACTTACTGCCTATTACAATTTTTTACGGCATGGTATTATGCATGATATAACCACAGTGATGCTCAGATATATGCAAAACTCCGGATCGCAAGTGTCTGCGGTGGGGAACGAACTCGCTATTCTTTACGGAGGCTAACGCGTTCACCACCACACCGTGTTGGTCCTTCGTTTCGCCTCTCTCTCAGCTAGTTTCAAATGAAATTCGTTTGAAAATCTTCACATATTTGCAAAGATCATCTCAATTACCCTTCGTAGGCTGGATGGCCGTAGAGGAAGGGCTCCACTATTCCGGCGTAGATATGGTCGCCTCTCGTCGGTCAGGTCGTCTCACCGCCTAATGTCGTCGATGGAGCGTCCGCCGTGAGGCAATCGAGGGTAACTGGTCCTAACTCGCTTAGCGAATAAGTGTTCTTATCTGCGCCATAGAAAAAGCAATACCAGGTTGTTCACAGATAGTCAACACAGACAGCTAACGGCCCACTGGGATCGAGAAGAAATTTGAGGGTATAACAAGAAAGGAACCACTTTACAGTTAAGTTTTCCACACGAAAGGAGAAAACTCGTGAACGCGGTTTGTTTCTAGCTGAGCTTCCGGATGAAAATCTCGAGCTTATTCTCGGCTGGGATGACCATGTGAGCAGTAATGAGGCGGAAAGCCCCTGTGATGGAGGGATATGTTTGATAAATTCCACATTTGATAGGAGCATTATTGAATTTTTAGTTAGTTGTTGCTTACTACTAGTTATTTTAGGATCCCGTTGTACGTAACAAATAAATATATACCATTAACCAGAAATTTCCGACCTCGACGACGACTGAACAGGGTGAACTTCTCCTTCTCTGGGACAATTTCTTTGCGAAGAATTTGAAGAATATTGCGAACGTGAACAGCACTCATCAACACATGTTGTGTTCGTTTGGCTTCCAACACCCAATAAATCTGAGTCGCTTAACTCTCCTTCGTGTTGGCCCGCTTGTTCTCCTTTCACCATCGTTTCAGGTTCCGATACAACGGAGGCGTCACTAATATGTGAATGACAGTCGTGTCTCTTGAAAGGATCACCCACGTTGAAAAATTCGAAACTGCACACTTGGTTATTTTCATCCAGATAGTGGAATTCGTACATGGTATCATGCGATTTGGTGTACTCTATAACATGCTCGAGTGAATCGTCATTGACCGTATCATCAAGCGAAGTCCACTCCATAGGTTCTTCAACCACCGTAATACCCTTAATCAAAACTTTCTTCCTCTTCTCGCTTTCACGAACAGGGGTTAAGTCTTTACTTCCACCTGCATTCAACTCACTCGCAAGTTCTGGCTTCGAACAAGAAATCTCAGGGAAAGTAAAGAAGCATGAGAATCTGAAACGAACCATGTATGACATACAAAGGAAACCCAATACCTCTCTATGGCAAATCTCCCTCTGATCCACAAGGGCGGCGAGTGCTTGTGGTGGTAACGTCCTGGGGCAGACTTTGGCTTGGCTTACCTCGGGACTCCAATACCACAATAGCTAAACCAACAAAATTCCGAAAAGATGAAAATTATGCTGGGGCCCGCACAACCAGTGAAGACGGGCCATTCAACTATCCAAGTATCCAAGTATGGTAGGCTCACAAGTAAGGGTACTTTCGCTGGCGTGAGTCAGTGTGACCCATAACGTGAGCGATAAAAAATTTGGGCAAAATCACCAATACATAAATGATGGTAGGCCATTTTCCTGAGCGTTCGACTAGGCAAAATGACAAACCATAGATTCCTTGCTATGGATACAAAAACACTATGCATAAACATAATGTGTTGCAGTAACTCTACATTATGGAGGAATCTTAGATGATCTGTGTGCTAAAAATATGAAAGGAACGTCGATATAGAACAGGTTCAGTACAGTAACAATACCGATACACTTATGACAGCGAGCAGATACCATGAACTGTGTGCGACAGTTTTTACACTGTGAGTGATGTCATTCTCCCCCCTTGTAGGCGCCTAGTTCTACGCCGTGCCAGTGCGCAGTGGGTTCAATGCACAAGGTTCGAAATGCTACGCAGAAGTGAAATATGATTGAAAAATTCACTCAAGCCACTATGCTGTCGACATTTGACGGCCAGTTTCGCATTATGAGCAATATATTGAGTATATTTTCGGGAATGTTTGTCATATCCACACATTCTATATGATCACCGTCGTCCACCATAGCGATTTAAATTGATTCCTCGTTAAGAATTTAATTCTATGCACTAGAATTATGACAAGTAAAGATGGACTGGACTTCATTGGTGATATCGAGCCTCCTTCTAAAATGAACAGAAGTCAAAAAAATGGTGGAAAACAATCATGAATATGTTATCCTCCGGTCTAACATCTTACAAAAAGTGGGTAAGAAGAGAAGGGTTAAAGATAAAAACGTCGATGATGCTGCGGCGATGGGTCAAACAAGGTGACATATCTTCGACGACAATAAGCAAGCAGTCGACAAATTTATCTTTGGATCCGGAGGGCATTTACGTTTTCTTAAGTTGATTATAGCTGATATTTGGGTTTTTCGGTTTCGTTGTAAAGACCAATAGATGCGGACATAATGACCAACCGTAGAATTGATAACTGTTGAAAAGATGAAAGATCCATAGGTCTCTTCTTTCAAACGGGAATTGTTGGACTTCTGTGAGTTATGGATTTCTGGACCTCCCTGTTGTTTCGCCTATATGGTATTACTAGTTCAATGTTACAGGATGAGATAGAGACTTGAAAAGCCATTAATTCTCCTCTACGATGGACCACACAGTTGGAAAGATTAGCTCACTTGTTGAATTTTTCGGGAATCCCTAAAACTGGACGTACGCCTTATGATACTTATGGGTAACGAAAAGGATGGGATACATCTCCATACCGACAAGTGGTGTATACGGATGTTTGGGCAAATAGTGAATCCACTGCTAAGAGATTGGTCTAAACAGAAAAAAAATTCATTCCATAGTAATGTGGAGGAAAAACTGGAAAAAAAACTTCTTAAGCAGTCACCGAAAGCCCACATAGAAAGTTGAAGGCTGAACGGAATAGAACAAGTGTGACGCCTTCGCGAAAATATAAAATGAATACTATGAGGTCCTCGACATAGCGCATCCTCGATATTGACCCACTGAGCCACAGGTTACCAAATGCTACAACTATGCAAGACTGTTTGTGGACACAAGCGACTGAACGGAGCTCTATTCTTCGCATTACTGCAAAACCTGCGAATGGCACACATATTTTTGCTCCTTATTGTTTAGAAACATAGTAAATCGCACGACCGACTTTCTATTAAACTTGGCATTGATCAAGTACTTCTTCGTATTCTTGTTGAGCAAACACGAGGTGTTGTTTTTATTCTTTATTCACGAACAAGCCGACGCTTCAGCGGACTTCGCCTTCCTCAGATCCTGGAAAGGTCATGCTGACACCAATCCATTCGGCCAAACACCTCCATAACCAAACGGAGAAAACGCTAAACCAAGATTTCCAATCACATTGAACACAGAATAGCTTCTTTGCACACTCACCGCTTTCCATGAGTCTTCCACCGAGTATGTCGCGTGGAGACCAACCGCACAGAATTCACATGGAAGCTTAATGTGCCCCTCCCACCAGAATAACAGACTTATTTACTGTCAAATATCACGCGCCATAATGAGGCATTCTTCCTTGCCGTTCATTTTCGGATTTCTGGAATTAATCCAGAACGCGTCGAGAGTTTTGCACGCTTGTGTTCTCGATTCCTGTGCGAGGATCGTAACACGTACTCCAAAGTCCTCCCCGCTATATCCCTGGGTCCTCTGCGTCCCTAGTGGCGTATTTGGTTTACGTTTGCCAACTAGGTGTTCCTTTATGCAGACACAGAGTGGTCAACCCGTTTCGCCAATGTATTCGCCTCCGCACGCCTTACAGGAGATCAGATAAACTGTGCCTGATCTCATGCAATCACCGTAGCTACCATTAGGGCAAACTATGCAATTTTGCGTTGCACACAGACGGTCGTATAGGCGGTTACGAACTAGCTGGCGCCTAAGAATACTCGGTGGCATTTCAACTACATTTACCGAATTTTCTAGACCCGCCCTTCTTAAGCAGCGTTTAATAGCTGCACTTACATCACTTTGAGATGATGGGTAGGATAAACAGGACCTTTCTATCGATAGAGTTGTCGTTAAGGGGCCTAGGATTTCCCCTACAACTATCACGAGCTACAGTTTCGTAGCCATTAGAAATGGCTATTTGCCGTGCCAAGTTCCGGGACTCCTCTCTCTGCTCTCTTCCCGTGCCCACCTTGGTTGCTGTTCGAAACATGTTTCTTACAAGCCCCTTTTTTTAAATCCTAGTATTTACCCAGTTGTTGAAACACATTCCCGCCCATCTTACGAATACCCAGATGTTTCTGGATCGTCTACGTATTGCGCAGCCCAACAGTGCGTACGTGATGGAGCCCTTCGACGTTACCGCCCTTTACACAAAAGTGTCGAATGGCTCCGCAATGCAAGCCATATTCGAACTCCTTATACAGCACGAAGGAGAAATAAACATGTATGGCTTCAAGATAGAGCAGATTATCGCACTCTTAAAAGAATGCTTGAACTGCTCAACCTTCAGATGGTCCAAAAAGTACTACGCTCAAATAAGAGGGTTGGCAATGGGACAATGACTGGCACCAAGTCTTGCCATTGCATTTATTCTAAGGTGGGAGCACCAGTGACCGATCTCGGGCCGTTACTTTACTGTAGATATATAGATGACTGTTTTACCCTTTGCTCAACACAAGAGGAAATAGACAAATGTTTTGTGTCATTGAATGGACAGTCAGAGTATATCAAGTTCACCCGAGAGAAACCGAAAGAAAACTGGCTTCCATTCCTGAACGTCCAAATTAACCTGTTAGAAAATAGCTACATTAAGAAGTGGTATCCAAAGCCAGGTAGTAAAAACATCTTGGTTCATTACTTCTCCTCTCACCCCTCTCACACGAAAAGGGCGCTTGTAAGAAACATGTTTCGAACAGCAACCAACGTGTGCACGGGAAGATAGGAGAGAGAGGAGTCCTGGAACTTGGCGAGGCAAAGAGCCATTTTTAATGGCTACGAAACTGTAGCTCGGGATAGATGTAGAGGAAACCACAGGCCTCCAAACGATAATTCTAGCGACAACAAGGTCCCGTTTATCCTGCCCTTCATTTCAAATGAAGTAAGTGCAGCTATAAAACGCTGTTCAAGAAGGGCCGGTCTAGAGAATTCGGTAACGATAACTGAAATGTCACCGAGTAATCCAAGACGCCAACCAGTTCGTAACCGCCTATACGACCGTCTATGTGCAACGCAAAATTGTATAATTTGCTCCAATGGTAGAGATGGTGATTGCATGAGTTCGGGCATAGTCTATCCGATCTCTTGTAAAGCGTGCGGAGACGAATACGTTGGCGAATCGGGTAGACCACTCCGCATCCGCATAAAAGAACACCCAGTTGGCAAACGTAAACCAAATACCCCACTAGGCACGCATAGGACCCAGAGACATAACGGGGAGGACCCCGGAGTACGTGTCACGATCCTCGCACAGGAATCGAGAACACAAGCGCGCAAAACTCTCGAGGCGTTCTGGACCAATTCCAGAAATCCGAAAATGAACCGCAAGGAAGAATGCCTCACTATCGCGCGTGATATTGGACAGTAGATAAGTATGTTATTCTGGTGGGAGGGGCACATTACGCTTCCATGTGAATTCTGTGCGGTTGGTCTCCAAGTGAAATATTTAGTGGCAGACTTCTAGAAAGCGGTGAGTGTGCAAAGAAGCTATTCTGTGTTCAATGTGATTGAAATCTTGGTTTAGCGTGTTCTCTGTTTGGTTATGGAGGTGTTTGGCAGAATAGATTGCTGTCAACTTGACCTTTCGAGGCTCTGAGGAAGACGAAATCCGCCGAAACGTCAGCTTGTTCGTGAATAAAGAATAAAATAACACCTCGCGTTTGCCCAACAAGAATACCAATGGACACATAGTGTTCTCGTCCCACCTCGTGTCTTGACGTCGTTCGTGAAATACATAAACAATCTTAAGTCAAAATATGCAGAGGATTGGAGTAAATGACTTCAAGACCAAGGTGCGTTCGTATTACCTTCAAATTGATAGTATTCTATACTGTCGTCTACTCATTTTCTCGCAGGGACCAATCGATTGCCATTGGAGACGCTTTGTTGGCTGTCAAAAGGAATGATCGACTCAGAAGTTCTCAGAACTGAGACTTGTAACATTTTCGAAGACACACTCTACAAAAACACGAAATCAATGAAGCGCATTCTGCAGGCCCATGTCGGACAATGTAAAAGCACAGCAGAGAAACCTTAGCATTACCCTCACTACCAACGGTCCCCGATTTAGTCCATACGTACAGTGATCGTGAAAATAGGCACTGGACTCATGGAAAACCAACAAACCCATCCTATCAGTTCTTTTAGATTTGCAGTGCGTTTGAAAATAGCACAAAGTGTAATAGCATAAGTTTCAATTCTGAACAAAAGGTAATGAAAAAAAAAATGCTTGATGCCAAAAGCAACAACGCGCTTAAGAAACAAAGAAGATGTTCCAAGGTCGATGCGTACTGTCTCATAGGTTAACTGAATATAGCAAATTGCTAAGTTTGGTAATATAGCAGCTGTCGTTATTCAAAGGTTAGACAAACTTCCAAATACGACAAGAACCAAACAGGATATTTTGCCAACGTCAATCTCTATACTACAGTGAAAGCGTGAATGAGTAAGCAAATACGAAAAAACAAAAGCAGGAAGACGTAAATAAAAAAATACCCGGAATAACGTCGCTTCTGATGTTCAATTTCCTTCAGTACAAAATTAATCAAGGTTTGAATTTTGGCCGTTAGCCACTCAGGAACTACGGCCATTGATAGCCGTGATGCAAACCTGAAAATGTACGTAGTGCACAGAATTCTACCTATTCCTCCGCCAAAATTCGAAAGCAGAAATTGGAAATACTATGGAGGATGAGTCCTGTGGTCAACACAATTCGATGCTACTATTTTTGCACCTTATTTGGATACTTGGATAGCGAGTTTCCACTGGCGGTTGTGCGAACCGCAGCATAATTTACACTTTTCCCGAGCTATGATGGCTTAGCAATTGTGGTTCTCTGGAGATTCGAAGTCAGCCTAGCCAAAAGTCGCCCCAGGTCATCACTATAGGTAGTCGCCGCCCTTGTGGATCAGAGGGAGATTTGCCACCACACGACTAGTTTGATACCAGGGCAGAGATGATTCCTGGTATTGGTCGGGAAACCAAGCTAAGAGTAAACCAATACCAGGATATTCGTATCATTTGTACTAATTGACCAAACATAAAAACAGTTGAGTGAACTTACTTCTTCATTAGAATAATGAACAGTTCGAGTGGTAGCATTCCAACAGTAACTGCCGTACGGGTATAACGAAACAAGCGGAAAGAAAGGAAATAATTGAAGATAGAATCTTCCGTAGCATAAGCTTCTTCGAAAGCTAAAATGCACGACTTATCTTAATACAACACCAAATAACTACACCAACCACAGAACTTCAAATGAACAAAGCTCCAAACACCCTCAAAACTTCGCACCTTTTTTGAGGAAGACAGGAAACAAATCGCTCGAACTTGCACTCTGTATATTTTCACTATCACCACAAAAGTCACATTCCGACAGAAGCTTCTTCCTGAAGACTAATTTACAAAATCCGAAAGAAAAACACTCAATGTCTTCCAGAACAGCTGTATGTACCTCAGAATAGCTGTTTTCGTTAGTTGGCTGAAGCCGGTTTTTACACAAGTGAACTCGCCCTCTTTTAAAGGAGTGGAGACTTCTTGTAATTTATTATAATTCTTGGTATGGATCGAAAGGCAACGTATACACGGTGCTATCGTTCTGGAAATAAACCGAAGAGCGTCATCAAATCCTTGTTGACATATCCTGGAACAATTCTCGCCAGATGGAGGCATCAAACATGCTGTCAGCCGGAAGAGGTTGCCTGTTGTGAATCGAATCGAAGTACCAGAGAAGGTCATGCCGAATAAACTAAAAGGAAAACTGACACCTCCAATTTACTATACTATTCTCAATTATTTTGTTACCTTTGTATTTTTGCTCAGCAAACATGAGGTGTTATTTTATTCCTCATTCACGAAGAATTTGACGTTTCGCGGATTTCTCCTTCCTCAGATCCTCACTTCAGCCATATCTTCAGTGGAAGACTCATAGAAAGCTACTCTGAGGAAGGCGAAATCCGTCGAAACTTCAGCTTGTTCGTGAATAAAGAATAAAATAACACCTCGCGTTTAGTCAACAAGAATGTAAAGAGTTAATTGATAAATTCCGAGGTTAATTGAAAGTCGGTCGTGGGAATTATTTTATTAGCGTTACAAAGAAATTAAGCATACTGGTTTAAAATAATGATCAGCCAGGTAACCTGACTATCGACAACAACGATAAGACGAAAAAAACATGAAAATTGGCTAAACCTCTGAACTCTACTCTTTTCCAGATCCTTCATTCCTCAAAAATCATGTGACGTACCCGGCTGTGTCCGAATCAAGCGGACAGATATCAGATTCTCCCGAAAATGGGCTGATTGTTACTGTGTAATCATCATACGATGGTTGATTGTCACTGAAACCACCATCGACATAGGCAATGCCTCGAAATGTTGGCGGTGTATTACCACAGTATACAGGGATGAAGCAACTACAGATTATTGCCTTAAATAGAGCAGGAATTCAATCAAGAATTACAGACTTCAGTAAACTTTTACATTCAGAGTCAATAAATTTACAAAAAAAAAATCGATACATCTATCAAGTCGTCATTTGATGTGAACTCGTCGACCAAGACATTTTTGTTATCGCCCCATCGGGTTAACGAGATTTGCAACCGACCAGAACACCTGTGCCGAAGGATATATTAAAAACAAGATTTTAAACTCTACGCGGTCAATCAATAAATTACTAAAACTAACTCTTTGTATGCGTCAGCTGGCAATTTACAAGATATTTCATCACGGACCAATTCAAGAAGGTTAAAATCGGGATGTAGAGGACCGAAGGATCGTGAACGCGCCTGAAAACGAGGTTACGACTGACGGCAAGGGACACTTCGATAAAAGAACAAGAATGGTGACAGAAAACTGACCTGAGTAACTATTTTTAAGATCGTGGTAGTAGCTTGTGATAAACAAACGTTTGTTACGAGACAGGTCGCCACTATAGCTCCTGCTGAAGCGCCAGAAATCTTATTCCGGATAAGAAACGGTGCGTATTCCTAGAAAATCCACGGAGCTGTATGGAAATATTTAAAAGCTAAACACAACCATCAGGTAAAAAAGTAACAAGTAATTTTTTAAGCGACTTGAGCTTAAACGAGGTTGTTACGTCACTTTTATTGGGCTAACGCTTCGACGTCTTCGTCTTCATCATAGCCGATGATCCAAGGCGATGGTCCGAAAGATGAAGACGAAGATGTCGAAACGTTAGACGAATAAAGTTACGCAACACCCTCATGTAAGTTCAACAGTATACAAATAATGATAAATATTTAACAATAATGGTAAGATATAACAATAAATATGTAAGGAAAGTAATAAAATAGAATGGAATTAAAAATAGGAAAAAATAAAATAAGAATAAACATGTGGTAACAAAAATAATAATGGTAAACACATTTGAAATAAACTAACTTTTACAGCTGCAGCCACTCCGGCATGATATATGCATAAAAACCCACAGCCAGAAAACGAAAGGTTCATCCTTTCAGGATAACAATTGATCATAGACATCGCTCCCTTGAATATCGATTGGATTCAGAGTCACAAGGAATATAAGACGGAATGCTAGAAAGAAAAATGACAACGACAATTTGCAAAGCAGTAAGAAGCTGATTAACAAATACATAACATAACCACAGTGATGCTGAGATATGTGCAAAACTCCGAACCACAGGTGTCTACGGTAGGGATCGAACTCGCTAATACCCTTTTCAGGGCTAACGCCTTCAGCACCGCACCATGCAGGTGCATGGTTTCGCCTTTCTCTGAGCCGCGTTACGAAAGTCAAATCAAATCATAATCAAATCAAAATCAATCAAATAATCAAATAATCAAAAATGCAAAAATGCTGAGTTAGGGAGGTTTTACCTTCCATCGACCCCTATGGCAAGTAACAGTCGCTTCAGTGGTCAGAATCCAGATCGCATAAGGAAGAAATGCCACAAGATTACAAGGAGTTCCTATGTACTGATCCAGTACCTTTTCTTCTGTTTCTAAGTTACTAAGTTACAAATAGCATCACATACAAGAAAAGACTTCCTATGTGCTGATCCAGTAGTTTTGCCTTCTACTTCTAAGTTAAGAAGTTATAAATAGCGTCAAATAGTTGTCCTATTTATAATCACAGATTGCTGATGGCACTGGTAGATAGAAAACTAGCTGAGAGAAAGGCGAAACGAAAGACTTGCATGGTATGGTGGTGAATGCGTAAGCTCCCAAAAAGGGTAATAGCGCGTTCGTTCCCCACCGCGGGTGTCCGCGGTGGAGAGTTTTGCAAATATCTCAGCACCATTGTGGTAGCATCACACAATTTCCTTCACGCATCAAGACAAGACAGTTGGCATTAGTCAAAATGTCACCTACGGCTGCAGTTCCCTAACATGAAAACGAAACATCTATTTCGCGCTCTTAACAGAAAAGGGCAGGTCAATAACTATGTTTTCCACATCAACGTTCTTCCACATGAAACAGTTTAGTGCTGAAACAATTTGTCTGTTTGTATAAATCTCAGAATGAAAACTCCGCAGTAACGGACTACACGGTAAATAATAAAAAGCTGTATTTTAAACTTTATCTCTCTCTCTTTTCAATCTCTCCTTTCAGAACTAACTGTAACTAATAAAGACATAGAAGATGTTTTCAGAAAGATTATCCTATAGGATCAGAACGAAGACCTGACGAAAATCAATAAGATGACAGACGAATCCTACCCATACTCCGAAAAAAAAAGAGAAAATGAAGATGAAGCATAGTTTTGTTGTGGGTGACGAATTCCAATCTCTAGAAAACTTCAGTTCAACCAGCATATGTGGTTATCACTGTGATCGGTGCTGCTTTATCAAAGTAAACAAAAACAGAACAAAGGCAAAACACGACCATCAACGATCCGATGGAGGAACTAACCATCATGACTGGATGTTTCCTTACCATAAGACCTAATGTCGAACTATGAGGAGATTGACAGTCGATTTCGTTACTTAGAGGGAACAATTTGTTCCATATCAGGAAATGAAATAAAACCCAGTTTATAAAATTACTTAGTTTGATTAATTCATAGGAAACTAGAGTTACCGTAACCCTTTCAGCTGTGTACTACCTGTGGCTTAGTGCACAAATATTTGTCTAAGACAGAAGAAGACTGCAAACTGCTGAGTGCAGATGATTTCGCAATGATGCAGCTAATTCGGCGACTACCCAGGATGCGGACTGGATGTGTCACGTGGTCGAGTGGCGCGTCACATCTCGTCCCCACTGTCACATATAAGCCAGTCGTTGACCCGGTCGCTGATCCAGTCGGTAGCCCAGTTGGTGGGCCAATCGCTGAATGTGTCACGTGGTTGAGTAGCGTCACATCTCGTCCTCATAGTCACAGCTGAGTCTGTCGGTGGCCCAGTCGGTGATCCGATCCAGTCGCTGACCCTGTCGGGTGACTCAGCAGCGGTTTCCTCTCATCGAAATCCGATCCCCATTCGCAAACACTCCCAAGGTACGTCCTTCGGTTATTAAGCTAACATGTGGCTGATGAAGAAGAACGATTTATTCGGCTAACCTTTCAACTTCTTCCTAAAGTAACCATTGGCGCTGAATTAAACTACAGTAACCATAAAATAGCATAGAATGTCTACTTTATCTATATTGCCTTTCAACAACGATTGAAATAGTTTGGAAATGTGGAAGAACGCTTCACTTCAAGTTCGACAGCTCCGCGCAGAACAGTTCAAGTTAGTTTAACAGAACTACTTCCAACAGCGTGATAGCACCTATAGAACACGGATGAGCGGAATTCGAAACGAAGTACCTGCATGATGTGGTGGTGAACGCGTTAGCCCCCGAAAACGATAATAGCACGCTCGCTCCCCACCGGAGACACCTGCGGTCCAGAGTTTTGCAAATATCTCAGAACCGTAATGGTTGTATTGCACATCATACTCTGCCATGAAAAAGAATAGGCAATAAATAAAGTGGTGACTACTACAATTACTTCTTCAAAAATCGGACTTTCCTCTAAGTTCGGTCTGACTAATCAACATTTTTCTTTGATCAGCCTACACCAGGCGGACAGAAAACATGTTTCGGCTAGCGTTTCGACGCATTCGCCTTCTTCAGAGCCAAACTGATCAGAGCTGATTGTCCACCGTTGTTAGTTCTTCCGCTGCGTATCCTCGTGACCGCATCGAGAAGGTCTCAGACGAAGACGAAATCGCCGAACCGTTAGCCGAATGAACTTTTTCGTCTGCCTCACGTTAGCTTTTCAATGAAAGAGTACTCCAAACACTATTCGCTTGCATTAAAAACGTAAAAAAAAGAAGGGAGATCTATTCCTGGAAGCGGTCCGATGTTCGGCGGCGGCGGCAACAACGACTGGGGATCACGCGGTTCAGTCAGTCGACTGGCGGCGGCCGGGCCGCGGCCGATCGAACGGAAGTGTTGGCCAAGGAGGCGGAGGCGTGCCGCCAGTGTGTTTAATCAATCACGAAAGCAGCCGACGACACCACGTGGTTGTCGTCAGGTCCGATAGCAGAGCCGATTAGAAGAAGCAGCACGTGAGGCAATGAAGACCATGGAAACGACAGAGGTTGAGCAGATCTGTCGCAGAGTTACAACAATCCACTTATTACGACACAACAAGCATAAACATGAAGAAAGAACTGCGTAACGCAATCTGCAACTGTCTATACAACTTCGCAGATTCGACGAACTAAGATTCGAGTTCAAAGGTGAAAAAAACCGATACGCGCTATAAAGTAAAGAATATGGAGCGAAGGGACGAGTATTCATGGACGAGTTCATCTGGACGAGTTTATTTAGACGAGTTAATCCGGACGAGTTCATCCGGATGAACGCATGTGTTGTGGTGATGAGCTGCTGTCGTTCGTCGTTTCGATCACATACAACGAAAACTTGTTGCTCGTTCCAAACACGAATACCGTAAGGCTTTTTTGTTCTTTCATTTAAGGCTCTGTTGTGGTGTAGTCTTAAAACTTTTGAAAGAACATACACCATCATATGACACCGATTTCTTAAAAAATTTCGAAGACAAATGCTGCTGTCCAAAGCCGAGTGGGTAAGTGAACTCTTGCACCACAGGACGTCCAACTATTTTGGCTGTACTTTTAGTAATCGTCTAGTGACTCAAACCTGTACCGCTAAAGCTCTCATTCAGTCCCGCAATGCGCCAGAACTATCCATTGAGCCTGGCTTTCTCGAAGGAAACAAAGAGCATCAAGCTTCGTTTAAAGCTTTCTATCTATTCTACGGTTTTTGATAAGAAAGTAACTACAAATAGCTTGCAGAGCTTTACCGTAAAGGATGGATACAAGCAGGAGTACTTTGCTGTCGTTCTGGCGTAAAGTAGATGTCGAACTTCTTCATTGACTTGACGATTTCCCTTGCACTTCCTAGTCACTTCATTGTATATTTTGGCCTAATCGACGTGCTGGATACAGTTACTTAGGCGTGTATAAGAGTACGACTACGTCAATAGAGAGGTCTAAATGAAAGTAGCGTAGCAGAGAGATTCCATTGCTTAAATCAATCTTCGTCTTAGACTTAATCTTTTTTGATCCGCGTTCGAACCTCTGTCAATCACTCTGGGTAGCCCCACATAGCTTTCACATAACCGGCTTAAGCTTCGGGAGCACTAAATGATGGATATTCGTGGGAAGGACAAATTATCCTAATAGGAAATGCATAGAATCTCCAACTGTGTCACTGTATCATTTTCAAAAGACGAATAACAATCATGATTACTATTGCTCAGAATGAAAACGATCAACGATTGAAACAATGGACGATAAGTCACCATGTGACAGTCATTCATTGATAAGATAGGCACGACAATACGCCACCAATGGTGTGCAGCCGACTAATACCATTTCGAGGAGGTACGGATTGCTCTGTTATGGGTTACCAATCCTAAGAACGCCACTAGGATAACCTTGAATCTCGTCTGTGTCTCTTTGTATCTCGTACGTTCTCTTAGCACTATTGTTTGAACAGGTGGTATCCCAATTCCCACTGACATTGCCAGGTGCACGACAAATAAAGTTATACGACTAGCGAATAGAGCTTCGTTACGAAGTATGAACACTTCTGATTACGACTGTCATTGAGAGTGCACATCTTGTATGGGAAAAGTGCTCGAATATACGAGTGGCTATCAGTCACATCTAAGATATGTCTTCAAGTTTTGCTGTAATTCGACTATTCAGAACGTCGTCTTTCAAACTAGTGCAGAAGTTCTGATTATAGTAACAAATCGTAATCAGAAATTAGACTTTCGACCCAATAACAAGAGAATCCTCATGCTTATGAATCAATAAAACCGGTTACCAGTTACTATGCGAAGAAAGGGAACTTCAAGGAAGTAAAATCTTACCCACTAGATTGCGACTGTACCGGAGCCAACACTATTCTTCATGAAGAGGAGCGATTCAAGTATCTCATAACTTTGGCAAGTATCGTTCGCATATTAAGAAGATGTACTCTCAGTATTGAGATTTACGACTACTAGGGGATTAATGTTAACCATAATGATGAAAAAAAAGCTGAAAAATATGAAATCTGGGAAAAAACTGAAAAGTCACCTGGAGGTGACTTTATTTTTCGCAAGTCACAAACAGCCCAGAGAAAACAAATGAGCCAAAACAAGCATAATAGTGATAAGAATTCATTTCTTAAAGTCAGATTTTGACCGAACTAGTAGTTCGATCTGATAAGGAAAATGATGAAAAGGGCAGAAAATGCGCAATTGCCAAGAAAGGAAATGAAGTGCTTGCGTAGGTACTGCGAAGTCGAATTTCAGCCTATGAGATGATTCATTGTGGAATTCGTTGACATCGTTTTTTTTTTAACTGGACTGAACTCTGCTCATAGATGCCTCTTTCTTGTCGTTGTGGTGCAGGTGATGTGACGGCCCATAGACCACCACGACTCTCCCCTCTTCCAGGTCAACAGCGTCGTGTCTTCACGCTAATGGTCTTTGACCTTCACCAACATAAAAAACCAGCTGTGTCGGATGTCCAAGGTCACCACCATAAATTCATTCGAATTCCATTCACATATGGTATATGCACACAACCAATTATTAGTAACTGTCAGATCGACGTTTGAATGTTTACAATCACTTAATCAGAGTGCAAGAAGATCGCTCGAAATTCGATCGTTCACTCACATAAACATCCACGAAGTCAGAACCTACGAGAGTGGCGGAGTAGTTCACGACAGAAAAAAAGGAAAGCATAATATGTGGGAATCTGAAGTATTTCAGACATGAATAAGAATAATATGACGTTTTAATGAGCTGAAATTGACAACGCTAAGAAACATAGGCTTGACTCCGCTTAAGATAGAATTCTCATTGATTCGATCAATAATCACTTCCCCTATGCTGATAGATTCTGATTAAGTTGTATTCAATTTATTTCAAATCTCATATGTAGATGTACAGAATTACAAATATAAGGCCAAAATATAAACTATAGATGCCTTGTTAAGAATCTGCCAGTACAAAGAAGATTATACACCTTGTTCAACTGCGTGCGACGTTAGGGCTTTAAATCCCTAATATAAGTGTTAACATCGATATATTAACATTAGCAAAGTAATAAGTGAGTTTGAGACAGAAAATGATTCGTTTAGAGTTCTATAACACAAACATTTCGATATTATCAGATACAATAAGCGACCAGCACTTCAGAATGGGAACATAGAAACCACCTGTTGTTAAATAAGAAAGAGCAATCAATATTCAAGAAGAATAACTGTAAGTAAAGAAAATATAAGTGAGATGTAAGTTTACATGATGCACGAAAAATGCGTGCATTGATTGACTACGCTTCAACTTTGTCAGTTTTATCTAATCCGGATCAAAATCTGCACAAACTATTGTGGTAGTAGCTAAGTCAACTATGCCATTCAAAGGGCTATCTACTTTTCCTAATGTTTCCTAACTTGTAAGTAGTAACTTCCCAGATTTCTCGACAACATGACTTCAAACGCGTAGTGTAACAGTGCTTTATCATTCTGCGTCATAAAAATCCCTCCAGGAGGCTGGAAATTCCTGTGACAATCTTATTTCCATTTCATGTCGAAAAAATTCTTCAGTACGTTTGAATCAGAAGAATTTTATGACTAGATTAAACTTCGAGGTTAATTTAAGGTAATTTCATTAGTATATTTCTCTTACAGTCATTTCTAGAAACGAGAATAAACTTGGGTTGTTCATCCCAGCTTCTTTCGAAGATTTCACTTGGTGTGAGTACAGATCCGACTCCGTTTCGTTAACTAGAGACCTTGTGCTCTTTTTGTATTAATACCACACAAGAACATACAACAACTTGAATAATCAGTTAAAACAACTATTCCCATTACTTCATTTGATATTTTAGCGAACAATGTTGGTAACAACGGCAACAGATTGTTGCATAGCGATTCCGGCCAAATACTGGCATAAATTGGCCATTACGATTGCTGCATGCACGATGTTCTTTGTTGCCGCATCATCGCGAGCTGCTGCCTCTGACTCTACCGCTTTATGACTGTGGTATCTAAAAAAAGATCTTGATAACTACTTGCAGATAATTCTTTATTGGTAACGAAAAGAACCTTTAATAACAGTGGCCATCACCACAAAAGAAATCAGTCATACCACCCTTCTTAACGATAACGAACAAAAACTGATGAGACCACTTTTTCAATCATAGATAAGAACACCGAAATCGGTAAAAGTTATCTGACATCACAACAAGGCTCATATGTATTGTTCCTGAACTCGAACGACAAATATGTCTTTGGTCAGATATCACATCTAATACCATTATAAGACTTACCAATCTTTCATCATTGCAATGGAACTGCCTTCTCATAAATGAGAATCGACAGAAGACATACCTGATTCCATGCGGCCTTCTTCCGGAGTTCCCAAATGAATGATTTCGAAGCAGAGAAGTGATCGGTGCGAAAGCCTCATCACGCGGAGAATCCGACAGCCTTCAAGAATATTCAATTCACAAACGAGAAAGATGTTGTCACAATAAATCTATATCACCAGCAATTGACAACATGAAAACTGCCCCTAGCACTTGTTCTTTCTTTTTAAGAAGTGAGAATTCAACTCTATATCTACTTCTTTGTCGAGGTGAAAGTTCACAGATGAATAACAACAGCTGTCTTGCACTGGAGCCTATGCTGTCACTTATCAGTCACTCACTTCACTAATGGAGAATAAACAGGAGTGGAACAAGAAAATTGTTTCTCGACAGGCTTCAGACTGGGAGGACAGGATCTTACTCTCTGATTCAGAACTCAGAAAACTGCCGCAGAGAATATTAAAATACGCAAAAATGTGTTGTATATTTATTGTTAATAAGTGGAAATTAACCGTGATATGCATCCATCCGAGTATCGTTCCATTTTTTCAGCTCTTCCATTTAACGTTCGTAGGGCACGGCCAACATAAACATCAAGACCTTCGATACCCATGGCAGCGGTGTCGAGTCGTTGTTTCAAATCCGTTAACACCTGAGATCAGAATGTAGGTCAACTTAAGTCACTAGCAAACCGCACTTCATTTACAACATCCACTTAGCACATTGGCAAATAATACATCATTTACCAAAGCCATTAGCAAAGTAAGAAATTACTACTAATGTAGTAAATTATAGGCTATTAACACATTCGCGAACGTGGGAACGCTCTAACTACCGCTAATGAATTTTCGATAACTAAAGTATTATTAATTTCGTATGAGGAGATGATAAATTTAAAGATGACAGCTTACTACATTGATCTAACAAATAAAGCTTCAAAAGCTCTCAGCACCGATCAATCCCTGAAGGATGCGCCATGCATTCGACTTCATTAAGCATAGTTGGAGCTGAGTGAATGTATATCTGGCCTTCACAAAGACCAGCGGTGGCCCATCGATGTATCGAGCCAGTGTTGCTACCTTCCCAGACAAGTTGGCTACCAATCTGCCGACCTTAGGGATGGAAGGCTTGGTGAGCTTAGGTGCGGGGGAACGATCCAATATGTACTACAGGGCGCCTCCCACCACTGCGCTACACGCGATCTAATGAAAAATATATTACATACAGATATATAAAAGCACTTATATATATATATATATATATATATATATATATATATATATATATATATATATATGCGACGTTTCTCATCCGTTTCCACTTTAGACTTGTTTAAAATCTAAACCTTCAAGAATTCAAAAGACATTTCAAACTTTTAGAAACTTCATTGGAAGCTAGGAATTATCCACAAACACCAGTGAAGCACTCGACGACACCATTGCTCCCTGTTCGTTCAAATGCTTCAAGATTCGAAATACTAACCTCGACGAAAAAAGGGAATGAACAAATGACCCATGTGTTCAAGAAAAAACCAGAACTCCATCGTGTAAACCGAAAACTTGCGCCTTGTTGGCAAGGATCCGTAGATTTTCATTCGTTTTGTTTCAATCGGTAAAGCATAGAGTGAAAAAAAATTGGATCTAAGAAATCTCAGATTAAAATTGGAAGACCCCATTATTTTCGAATTCATATAAGTCGAAAACAGTGCATATCGTCACCAAAGTGTTAGACTGTGAGCAAGCCAGCGGTATCAAACGGATAAATCAAGTCATTCTTCTGTGCTCAGAATGAAGTAATACTAATACTAACGTTTCTTCTTCATCTAATTCAAACCTCATTGCATCTGGAGAAGTTATTTGTTATAGATAGGAGAGTTTATTTAAGATCCTGCAAAAGAATGTAACGAAGTTAAAAGTGTACCCGAAGTAGGTGAGGGAAGTCAGCGCTTGTGCTCGTGTTGAAAATGCTGGCTACAAGTATTGGTTGTGGATATGCTGCTAACGAACACAGAACATTCGCTAACTGCAGATTGAACGCTAACGAATGTTCGGACATCTCAGCGAGTTGCGTTAGAAGACAGTCGAGGAAAAATGAGCCACCTGAAATGCTTTTTTAAAAAATTTAGCTATGAGCATATTATTAGCTCAATCTTGGAAGCCAGTTGCAAAACAGATTTAGTAAACCCATGAACAATCGACAGAGGTTGGAGCTCGAGCAACGAGTTAAAGCAAAATAGATTTCTTGTGGATCATGCTCAAAACTTAGGATGTCCTCAAAGCGTCCAAGTAACCTAACATAATTCTCTTACCCGAAGAAAAGTGGAAGAGAGTATGATTTTCTGTGCTACAGTTTATATTTGAACATATCTGCTACTTACTATACTTAGACCGTTCATACACGACATGTAGGTCCTAATATTGCCTCCATTCGCTTTCCTTTACTGAAACTGTCATTCATTTAGGGGTTGCATTTATAGTCGACTGTGACCTAAGTACTCGTCGTTCCCTATCGGCAAATTGATTACTGTGCGATCGCGGTCTTCCCTAGAACCACGTGATAGCCGTGTTAGGGCGTCGTCAGGTCTTTACCAAAGCCAGTTGCCGACACGTGTGTACAGGTGGGATGTTCGCATTATGGCCACTAGAATTCATCTATAAACCACCATTTTATGAAATTGGTTGATCGACCAATCGAATATGAGTCAATCGGTTGAATCGTCTACGAATATGATATTCATGAACCTACGTTCTATAACGGATGTGTTTATTTTAGTGATGCTTATTTTGAAGTAAAACATTAGTTATCGACTAAGTTATGTGGCATAAAAACAAACTACATGGAGTTCATCAGCCTCTTAGAAATGCGCCATGAATTTGATTCCAAAAAGCATGATCAGGATGTCTAGGTTCATATTTCGTTTATACAATGATTTTCGAGGGTCCAACAATGCAGCAAATTCGTGTTTTCATTCTTCCAGACAATCCTGGCACCATTTCGCTTATCAATCTCAATTGGATGGAGGACTGTGTTCGTTTCCTTGCCCCTGAACGATAGGGGGTTGGTTAGCACAGCAAGAGTCATTGAACATTAACGAGGATGTAGACTTCAGGACACCTCTAATCAATGGACTTTATGCGCTTTCAACCGGGTTAAACAAAAAGGATAAAGCTGTCGGCGATGACCAATCGCTGCGGGATGCGCCATGCATTCGACTTCATTAAGCATCGTTCAGAGGCGACTGAATGCATATCTGGTTTTTACAATGACTCGCAGTGGCCTAATAGTGTATCGAGCCAGTGCTGTTATCCTCCCAGACAAGTTTGGTACCTACTTACCGAGCCCGGAGGGATGGAAGACTTGTTGGGCCATGAGCGCGGGGATCGATTTCACGTGTGTTGCAGGGCGCCTCCGACCACTGCGCCACGCGCGCTCTTCAACCGTGTTATGGGTAGAAAAATGTGGATTGCAAAAAAACGCCATCACTTTTCAGATGACAGAGTGAGTTGACCGAGTCAGAGAGAGTGAGATTCATGTTGATATGGGCACACTTCTTCCTGTTCCTCGTTCATCACCAGTAAGCGCGAGCCTTCTTACACTGGAGACAAGTTTCCTGTTTTACAATTAGGATTACTTCAGAACAGCCAAAGTTTTTGTGAGCGCAGATAACCCTGCAATTAGTCAACCGATCGATCAATAGAGGATGATGTGATGGGCATTGGACGACTGCATGGAGAATCAATTAAATGATTTTCTGTGTTACAATATTTTACCAACTTACCAGTCTCACTATTGATTGGCTGTCCACGAACTGGCTCCACTCGTTCACTGGATTTTGTTTCTTTATCCTTCTCTTGGGTCGCTGAATCTTCGTTTTGCATTTCTCTCATGTACTGCAGTTTTGAGTCAATAAACGCCATTATCTCTGCAGCGGAAAGTTTTTGTTTGCTCGGAACAGTCCTTCGGTCCAACAATGTTATAAAGGTGTCAAGGTCCTGAAAAACTTCAAGAACATTTATAGTGCTTCATTCAGATGAACTACAAAAGGTTTAAAAAGTAGAGGCCCTGTCTTGCAAAAAGAAGAGGAAGAGAGACATTAAATGATTAAATGACGGAATATTTATGAGTAGTCGACAGGATCTTTCATCAGACTTTGTAGATAGTAGATTTGTCGTTCATTCATTCTCGTTCCCCACGAAAACCACCATGGACTTATTTAGTTACATACGCTAGAGGTGACAATGTCATATGAAGGTGGAATTATTAGTATCATCACAGAAACAGGGGGCGGATAGCACAGTGGTAGTGATGTCCATCATCACCAGCATGGTGCTAGTTCGATTCCGCTCCGGACCAACCAAGCCTCTCATCCCTACGAGGTCAGGGAATTGGTACGGACTTATCTGGAAAAAAAATCACTCTCTGCAGTTCAACTGGGAACACTCAAGCCCGGCTATCTCAGGACTCCAGGGAGAATTGCTCGACCAGCATTCAAGATGAAATGAAAATGCTTAAGCGTGGACAGTGGATGCGAGGAAACGAAGCGAGTGTAAGAAGTGCTGGGATCCGCACAGTAGATGTGAAGACGGATTAAATAAAATAAAATAGAATAAAGCAAAATAAAAATGAAAGTTATAGAAACAGCATGATACGTTGTATTTCGTCTCCACTGCTCCAAATCAAAGATGGACTTATTGTCTTTCTATTGCAAGAATTCGAATACACAAGGAAAAAATGAAGTCCGTTGTACCAAGAAGTTTTATCAACTCAAACAAGTAGAATACCATGGCGGTTCAGCTTTTTCATCGTTTCTAACTTTTCTGAAGGTATTGTCTGGGTGAGATTAATTTAGTTTAACCTCGCACCGCTCCAATGAATTCGACTCGATGCGACTACGAAGATTCTTCGCAAGAAACAACTGCTGTTGACACTTGAGTCGAATCACTCTTTTTCCGAAGAAGCCGAAACGCCAGCCACAATAGAAGTTATATAAAAACCTCCTGATAGCTTATCAACACAACAATATATTGCTTCTAACATTGCAAATCAGCGAAATGTATGTTAGGATGACACAAACTGCCAACTATGTCGCTCTCATACAGAAGAGAATGGATTTGACAAAAACACAACGAAGAATTCAGATATTCTGATGAAGTATTATTCTCGAATCAATAATCTTCTATATGACTAAGATGACACGAGGTTGCTATCAAAAACTTTCATTCGGCTAACGTATCGGCGCCTTAGCCTCCATCAGAGCTGCGTTGATCTGAATCCATGTTCCAGAGCTGGTCGATGTCGCGATGTGGGTGCTCCTTGTTGCACCGAATCGAACCCAGCGGAAAGTTCAGTTCCCCAAGATACTGCAACGATCTGTAGCAAACTACCGACTGCTGCAGGACGCACTGCTCGATGAAAGGCAAATCATATTGAGTCGTGGGAATCGACCAATATTCGTCTTGTATAAAAAAGCACCGTCGAGTGAAGTTCACCATTCGAGCAGTGCTCCTACTCCATCGGATTCGACTTGATATAATAAAGAACACCCACATCGCGATAACGACCAGTTGTGGACCATCGACTCGGATCAGTGCGGGAAGAAGACGAATACGCAGAAACTACACTCGAATAAGGTGTTTTCATACCAACCTCCAGTCAGCTTACTCATATAGAAAATTATTGACTATTCTCGCCGAGTTTCAAAGAAAGTCGGTTTTTAAGATATTATTTTTGAATGTCTGCTTGTCCAACGACATCCTTATTTTCTTAAAAATAGTCGGTAGAGTTCAAACATGCTCGAAAACAGTGGAACGGCCGTCAAATCGTAGCAAGATGTAGAACATATTCCAGTGTAAGGACTATATACGAAGAAAAATAGACTGTGATCCGTGAACCCCATCACTGAAACCACTCGTTATATCGATCTTTGGGCGCAATGAACATGGAGAATGAACGTAGGAACTCAGTAAGGCAAAGAACTGAACGTCTTAGTTACTTTCGTACCTTTCAAAGTCATAAACTTGTTGGTGAATGAAAACTCAGTAGGGCAGATGAACGAACGTGCTAGTGGCTTTCGTCTCTCGTAAAGAAGCAACCAACTAGTTGGTGGATGATGATACTGAGGGTTCTGTTTGATTAAATAATCCGTCTAGAGCATTTGATGCTGATATGTCTGGATCAGAAACGTATCACCCACTAAAACGTTTCGTGAAGATCGGTCATACATGGATTTACGGACCTAGCTTTTCCGGCCGTACGTAGTACTTTCGCTATTGGAATCTTTAGAAGAGAACTAGCAAAAGTCGACTCGCATACTTCGTAAGAATAAAACGCGGATTATAATACGTCGATAACAAGTTTTTTTCTTCTTTTCCAGAAATAGGTAATTTTATATCCTATGTATTTACAGAATCACTAGAATGATAGTTCTTATGCGCGTCGAAAACAGATTTTCACGAACGACTATAACTAGGGAAATAACGAAGTAGCGGTTTGTTAGAGTATACCTCCACATCTGCCCATCCACTGAGCACGAATGATTTAGCCATTTCGGCATCAGTGTCGAATCCACCACGTCCAGTGTTAGTCGACTCCGTCTCTGACACTGACTCATGCTTGGTGTACGAAATTTTCTTTCCAACTACTTTCAAGTCCTGTATATAAAAATGTGTTGAGGAGTATATAAGCTCCAACGAGAGCAACTACAAAAACATATGAAAGTATATAGGTACACAGAGGTATCACCTTGCGCTCAGAACTACCAGGAGACTCTTCACTTTCTGATAAATCATCGCATGCAGCCAGTTGAAAATAATCAACCATAGAGGATGACATGATGGACGACGTGCTGAAAGAATGCATAAGTATATAATGAGAAAAGAAAGGAAGAGTATTTTACAAAATCCTATGTACCTAATAGGAGGCAGAATAAATTCTGGATCCTCCTCCACAGGGCTCACACTACCATCATTTGAATGAGAAGTTGAGCCGCCAAGTTCGATGAGTGACCCTACAACTAGTGTTAATCACTATTGGATCTCTATAAAATCGAAATTTGACGCAAAGTTCATACCAACTGCTAGTGTTGAGTCCGAAGTTAGGTGACCATTCTTTGATCCGAAGTATCGATTCAGGCCAAAAGATGCCGATGACAACGAAGATCTACATGACGAGAAACGAGTAAAAGGCTGAAATAAGGCGAATTACGAAATTTCCACTAATAGAAAAGTAACTAAGGTAAAAATACCGCCCACTATGTTGCTTGTTTTTGTGAGTTACTGCGACAGTTATCTTTGTTGTCAACTTCACAGCAGCCAAAACATGTAACGATACTTTAACAAATACAGCCCGTCTCTTTGACCTTACATCTTTTCAAAATTCATATTTTTGAGAAATTCAAAAACGAAATTTAGATTTGAGCTATTTTTAAAATAAGACTCGAAGCTGTTAACAACACCTATCCTAAGGGGAACACCATCATGTCTAGCACTGAACGAAAACCCATTTGTTCGATTACTTCCACTTTGTAAAATTGAAAACAGAACACCTCTCGTGGGCAAAACAAAACCAGCATCTCATGTGTTTGGATAAAAAGAAATCCAATTGGATCCGCCTTTTCAAGCTTTCCTTCCATCCCTTTTGTCAGCCTTCTCAAGCTTTTCTTCTAAAAACCGTTTTCTTGACTAAACGATCTGCAGATTCTATTGAATTGCACTTCACTTAGCAATAAAACCAAAGCATCAGTTGAAAGCAACTCATATTAAGGTACTTGTGTTGATGAAATTGTCTTAAACTTGTACTCGTTTGGATTTGACAAAAAACATTATTGCTTTTTCAGTGATTAAATATTCTACAACGTCTCATCCGGTATAGGCATGACGGGATAAAAAGATAAAAGATAAAGCTCTCGGCGTTGATCACTCCCTGAAGGATGCGCCATGCATTCGACTTCATTAAGTATCGTTGGAGGTGATTGAATGCATGTGGCCTTTACAATGACCCACGGTGGCCTACCGATGTATCGAGCCAGTGCTGTTATCCTCTTAGACAGGTTTCGTGCCAATTTGCCGACCCCGGACGGATGGAAGGCTTGGTGGGCCATGGGCGTGGGGATCGATTCCACGTGTGCGCCGCAGTGGCGCCTCCAACCACTGCGGCACAAGCGCCCTATAGGCATGACGGGAAGCCTTTTTAATGTTTAAATAAAATACTATTTTGAAAGTCATTTCCGATTCTCAAAAAACAACATAATGTAGCAATTTTCATATTGTTTCATAAGCTATAGGGAAGGTTGTTATTAAACTCAGTTATTCCTTGAAGCGTCCATGAAACTGATTTCTGTGTAACCAGATAGGATCCAGTGAAATTTGGCATAATCGTTTCAAACAACACTGTACTCCAACAGAAAAAATCTTGTCCTATTTTTCAAATACTAAATTAATGAGCTACCTGGGGCTCAACCAACGGTATGGTAGTGGAGAAAAAGTTATACTTACTTCATATCAGAAAGCAATACTGAAATTCATTACAAGTTTACGCGCAAGAGATTTGTTTGTTATTGTATTGTACATCGAAGGATGTGGACACATTAGACTTGGACGTTCTACAACATAAAGGACGAGGACGAGTCCAGCGGATTATTCTACTCCAGGCAATTCCGTATTAGTAAATAAGTAGAGCAGCAAGTACGTAGTCAAAAGGCAAATTTATCTATCACTGATTGATCGAAGAAGTGTTTGGGCTAACAAACAAAAATTTAGAAGACTTAGCCACTTCGGAACTTCGACAATATCCAATCTTGGTGGTGTATTTCCACAGGAAGTTACCTACAACTACATACCATATGCATACTTCGCTCTTCATCGCTGTCTCCGCGGAAAAGGAACGGGCTCGGATGGACACCATCATAACGCCATTTCCACGCAGAGCAAGCACGTGCTCGTTTCTCTACTAATTTTGCTCCTTCTTGCAGATACAACTCAACAGTTTCCTCAGAACAAATCTGCAATGAAAAACTACATATATGATACATGCCCAATTACGAAAATACTTCTCAAAGTCCAACAATCTCATATCAGTATGATTATTTTCCTGTTGAAATTCATCTACACTTAGGGTGAAAATCAGTACAATTCTATGAATGGGTGATAGTATTTCACGTCTTTATAGACCTTTACGGCACATATTCGCTAGGTCAGCAGCTCTACCGTGATAATCTAAACATATGCTGATGGAACAACAGCAAGAAGATTTTGCGTAGAATACCTCAGGAAAGTTCAACATGCATTCGGGTACACACTGAAGAAGTCTTTCCGCTGATGCCACGGCATGTGCCGAGTCTCTGACTTTGTTCAGCTGTGCACGTGTTATGTGGTGCATTGGTAGTAGATGTCGTAGAATAAGAACTAAAAGAAAATACGACGAACGTCTGTGGAAAAAAAGTATATCATAGAAGACTATCAAACATTTAAATGAGAAGAGGATAAAGTGTGAGCAAAACTTTGCAAGCAATCAACTCATTATAACAAAGATTCAATAAAATGATAAAATCACCTAGCATGAGATCTTCGCAACTAATTTGTAGCAGAGAATCAAGAAGAGACAGGGAAACGACACCGAGCTGAAAAATCAAATTCCTGCATGTTTCTTTACAAAGACAAAGGTTTCCCCACATCACGAACGAATTCACGATCACATTTTCCTTTTATGCCATTTCTTGAGTAATTTGTTAGTTTTCGTCTATTTATGTCCTATTCATCCTCTCCACCTATGCCTACTTACTCGTAGTTCATTTTCCTATTCAATTCGTCTTGTATGAATCAGCTTGCCACCAGTTATGCCAAGCTTCTGCACTTTGTTCTCTGAAGTCGACGTCAGTAGATTGACTATGTGTGCTTTCATGGCCACGATGGATTCTGCTACGTCGCAATCTCTGCTTTCACAGTTTGTGATGAAATGAAAAAGCACAGAAGAGGAAAAGCACTTGTGACGAATCGAAAGCACTAACTGTCAAACGATATGCGCAAGTTCTGCAGTCTGACGAACGAGTAATAAAATACATAAGTCGAAAACAAAACGATAGACGCTAGGATCGAACGGAAGTGAACGCGATTGTAGATAGTAAATAACATTCTTTTACATTTAACATTTCATATGATCCGTCATCACATCTACTGTGCGAATCTCAGCACTTCTTGCATTCGACTCGTCTTCTTCGCCGCATTCATCTTCCACAACGGTCCTCGAACGTTTCGCATGTTGTTTTGGCTGCAGCTTGAGGATTCTGTGTTCTTTTGAAGTTCATATAGTGCTGGTCGAGTCAAATCTCCATGTAGTCTTGGGGATACCCGAGCTAAGGCGTTCTTACGTGTAATGGAGAAGAGCGTTGGGAAAGATCGAACTAGCACCTTTGTTTCCTGGTGGATTGAATCACCAACCACTCTTCTATCTCGCTACCATAAAACCTTCGAATATCCTAATAATTTATTCCTCTTGAGGTTGGATTAGCCAGCAATACATTTACCTTGTCTCCACTTGATATCCGGCCGATAATCACCTCGATAAGCAATCGATTCTCATCGTCTACTTCAAGAAGTAACATTCGAATAAGTGTACGAATTAAAGATGCTTCTGTAACAGTTTCAACACAAAGCTGTAGATATACGGTGGCAGCAGCAACTCCTTCTTGTTCCTCCTGAAAGATCATCTAAGCGGTCGATGTAAAGAGCAAAGATAACAGTCAGTCAAGTAAAACAGTGACTCACTTGAAGCAGCGTCGGTTTCACAACAGAAATCAAAAATCCAGAATAAAAAAAGTTGCAGATTTCTTCAACAACGGCTGGATGTGCTGCTTGAACCACAGCATTACAAAAGAGCAATGAGGAATGAAAGTTGGTAAGAGAATCTGCGGCATGCTCAGCAACAATATTTTCCGTACCATCACCAGTAAAAATACGACCTAACTGAGAGAAGCATCCAGACAATCCCGTCGCAACCACCGGACAAAAAGCACTCTTGTAAGCGACAAAATTGGCGACTTTTTCATGGTTTGTGGATACGGATAGGATAAGAAGAAGAGCATCGCGGGCTAATTGTCCAACGTCGTTCTATAAGGAAAATCCATAAGATGAACAGACAGGAATAGAAGCAGTTTGGAGGAAACATTTATTAAAAAAAGTAAATACATATACAGTCCTCAAGAAGTCATGGTTGCTATAAACGCTGTCCAATCCATTTTCCGAATTCCTTCAGGGTCAATCAGTTGAAAACAATATTGCTGGCGAGGAAAATTGACGCCGAAGTGCTCAACATGCCCAGCTTCAACCAGGCATACTACTGTCTAGATTCATTTATTCTATATCGGCAATTGTTTACATAGAACGAATATGCACCTATGAAACACCTTATATTCCTAGGACAACCTAGCCCGGAAAGTTTTTCGAGGAATCAGAGCTTTTTTTAAAAAGGCCAGCCATCTTTATTCACATTTTTTGTAACTTTTAAACCTACAAAGAGAGAGCATTCAAAGAATACTCTTAATTCTTCACAACGACAACATATCATATTGCTTAACCGATAAAAACTACCTTCGTCATCACGTACATTTGATAGCTTTGTCGTCAGTGCCAGATAATATACTTAACTAGACAGAGAGTATTAAAGCAGCCAGAAACCATCCGATTTCCATTCAAACACATGACCAACAGTCACAAATAACTTGACATCAAGCGCACCAGAGCGACTCACTGGGCTCCGCTCTTTCAATGAATACGAAAAGCACCATAGTCATTGTATGATGTCCGTTTTTACCAGTTTTTCATGGGTTGGTCTCGGATGGCTCTACGGTTGTAGAGAGTTAACTTACCAAGAAATGCGGAATGGAAACATCAGTGATTTCAGTCAGGACAGGCGTACAAGAGCACTTCCATTATTATTTCCTTGTGCAGCTATCAGTTCAATTGAGTAATCATTTCTTGGCTCGCCATAGATAGAACTTCGCTGCGCTCAAGAACAATGTTGCTCACTACTTTATGTCTCGGTAGTTCAAAGAAGCTGAATCTATTTACGTCTTCTCAACATCGATGTGGACAGAAACACCATCAAAAGTCGAGATAAAGTTCTGAAAAATGGCCTTAATGTGAACTCGAATGTCACCACTATGAATTGATCACGAGCCAATCACAAAGAAAATGAAGACTATCGAAGCCGAAAAAAAGCTCGCTGCAAAAATATTTAGTCAGCATTAATCCTTCATCACTATAGTGTCTTTGCAAGGCAAAGCCGTGTATGTCTGCGAATCAATGGTACTTTACTTCCAAAGCCATGACATTTTACAGAGAACTTTGTTAGTATATATAAAAGGTGGTCCTTCTAAGTGAAGCACACCCATAAAATTCAGTCGCTTCCACGATGAGATATGCTGCCATACGAAATGAGACCAGATTACACAAAGAAAATTTGTTTCCTCTGCTGGGGGAGTTTGAAAGGGTTCATGTTCTATGAACAATAAGCAATCGATGCACATCAACAAATATGCGATCGAACTCCATAAATTGCGGACGTCTTTCAAATATGGTGTCTCGAATTACTAAAAAATTACTATTACATCTATGTAGTGAGGAAATACCCTGCCGAATATGGTCTTCGACGATCGAAAGTCACTTCAAAGAGGACATGCACTACTTTTTTTGCTTCGACGATGTCAGCGTTTCGGTAAAGTATAACGATACCTACTGGGATCAGAATGCGTCATAGATCTACGTAAATACAGAATAAAGGATAAAGCTCTCGGTGTTGATCAATCCCTGAGGGATGCACCATGCATTCGACTTCATTAAGCATCGTTTGGAGGTAATTGAATGCATATCTGGCCTTTACAATGACTCGTGGTGGCCTACTGATGTATTCAGCCCGTGATGCTATCCTCCCAGACAAGTCTGGTACAATATGCCAACCCTGGAGGGATGGAAGGCTAGGTGGGCCATGGGGCGCGAGGATCGATTCCGCATGTGTTGCAGGGCACCTCTGACCACTGCGCCACACGCACCCTTAGTTTAGGAAAAAAAATAGGTCTACGTGGTGAATAAATTCTAGAACATCAATAAGATGAATTAACACTTGTTGACCATACCAATCAACTACGTTCGCAGTCTCTGGTTTCTTTCCAATTTCCGAGACCACTTTCCAAAAATGAAATTAGATGCAAGGGTAACAAAAATATGCAATGATTGGGAGATCTACTAATACTCATAATAGGCGCATAGCACAGTGGTAGTGGTGTCGTTCACTACGAGCATGGTCCTATTCGATTCGGCCCCAGGTTCACCTAGCCTTTCATCCTTCCGGGGTCGGGAAATTGGTACCGCACTTGTTCGGGAAAAAATCACTCTCTGCAATCCAACTGGGAACGCTCCAGCCCGGCTATCTCAGGACTCAGGGAGAATCGATTCGACCAGCATTCTACGACACTCAAGATGAAATGAAAATCCTCAAGTAGCAACCAAGGCCAGACGTAAGAGTTGGAAGACCTTACTGGATGATGGAAGCGAAGAGACGAAACGAATGCGAGAAGTGATGGGATCCGCACAATAGGCGTGAAGACGGGTCATATAAAATAAAATAAAAAAATAAACCAAAACTAATACTCATATGCTAAAAGGAAACAGCATTTGCACATGAAAATATGGATTGATTAAAAGTATGAATTCATTCCAAAGTAGAAAAATAAGATATAAAGGGGAAAAAGTGGGTTGCTCATAAAAAAACAGTACCTGTTCATATAAATAGGGGATGAGCAAAGAGAACACAACGAACTCCTCGGCACCATTATCATTGGAGAAGAAGAAATGCAATAGAGTGCGGTCTTCAGCTAGTTTTGTACAGATCTAGAACATAACGGAACCCTTTACCAACGTCGAACTAGTGAAATTAAAGTAGGAACCTTAGTTATTTATGCCTTGCAAACTACTAACTACGATCATGCATTATTTTTTTTGTGCAAGTTTTTATTGAGAACATATACAAGAAGTAAATCAAAATCAGCATAGGCGCTTACAATATTTACTACCTGGTTAAGCAAAACTACAAAGTGTTTCTCCATAGAAGAAGGATGTCCCAACTTATTTGGTCGAAGTCCTTCTGTGCGCTCACACCAATCGAAAAGCCTCAGAAGTGGATTCAGAATTGGCTTATGTACAAGAAGGCAGTGATTTTGTGTATGACTTTCCGCCACAATCAACTCATAGATTCGAATAATAGCCAACTGTAATAAAAGCACTTTACTAATGATCCCTACGATGTGCTAGATATCTTTAATGAGAACTGCAAAAAACATACAACATAGCATAACTAGGGAAATTTACCTGACAAGAAGGCTTCAGGAAATCTGGGACCTGTATGGCCCAATCCATGACTCTATCCATAATCTCTTGAGTAAAATATCGATCAAGAATAGAGCCGATAGTTGGCTCAGGCTGAGCATTAACCTCCATCATTAATAACTGACACATTCGAGTCAGTTGAACAAGAACATGAGTCATCTGAAATCGTTTAAAGTGTAAAATGTGGACAAGGTTATATCGAAATTTCAAATTTCGAGAAAGAGCTTAGAAATTAATAGTAAATTGGTCAATAAAATGCCCACCTCATTGTACGTGACATCATAATCTGGATTACATGCCTTGTTATCGAGTATCTTCTCAACAACAACCCAACATTCTTCAAATTTCCGTTCCCATTCTGTTGGATCAGATGCATATGCAACGCTCCAATTCTCCGGCAAAGACTCTGAAGTGAGAGAGATTTGAGGTACTCACTGGCTAAAACCAGAATAAGAACTAACATTTGTAATAAGCTTGCCTTCTCGAGGTGAACCATTAATAGAAGAGAGACATGTACTGGGTGAATGGCTTGGTGAACTCAGTCGTGAAAGCCACCGTATCATCGAGTGTCACATATAGCTCCCCTTCAACGAATGCAAATCCTAATAGAATCTAAAGTGAACTTTACCAATAATATGTATAGATAGATTGAAAAACAATTCCGTAGTTCATGACAGCATGAACATTTTTAGGAGCACCTTTATCAAAAAGAACAGCAACAACAAAATCAACAACAATAACAGCAGATATCCTATCATGAGCAGGTGAGAGAATAAAATTTTCATGAAAAATGAAAGTGAAAACAAAATGCTCCAATGCTTTAGATCAGAGTATATTCACTTAACTATAACTCGAGATGTGTAGTTAGAATACCCAATTTAGCGGGATGATAGTACTTCGAAGTGGAATTCCGAATCAACACCACTCCTCCGTTACTTCGAACTTCCTCGAGAGTACACAGAGGAACATACGAAAGAGCACGACCATTGGCCGTATAGAATGAAAAATCGCCACGTATAATTCGACCAATAATAAGTCTGAAAGAGAATTTTTAATGGATGTCATTTGCATTTCACATTCATATTCACGAATGCAAGGAACATTTTTCAGCATTCCTGTATTTATGCCTTTCTAAACGGAAAAATGTCGGATATGGAGTGCTAAATAGAACGATGACAGCACTCCTTTGCCAAAAAGTTATTAAGCCAAATAAGCAAAGTTCGTATGTTATGGGCTTTTCCTGCCCATAACATACAAACTTTGCTTATTTTTTCATTTTTGATCTCTTCTTGCCGTATTTTACGGGGCGAGTAACGTGGTAGTTTAGTAGTGATGCCAGTCATTACACGGCCTTATTTCGACCTATCCATGCATTGGTTCAACACCGTCTCGTGCCCACAAAACTTCCCAGTTCTTCGAGTCGCCAAAATCGTACCAGACTTTGATCACCCTCTTTAGTACACGTGAAAACACCGTAGTATGGTTACCACAGAATCCCAGGAAGAATTTGATCGACCAGCATTCAACGACATTCATAAAGAAGACAGAATCAAGTAGCAACCTGATTCAGGTGCAAAATTTTTAAACAGTTTCATAGAAGATGGATGCGAGGGAACGAACCGAATTCAGGAAGTGCTGATATCCGCACAGTGTGATACATATGAATCGGGTCACTCAATTTATAAAAATATTGTCTTTTAACTTTTCTATCCAACGGAACACCTTCATAAAGACGGCACAGCGTAGTAATTGAATTAAAATGAAGGGTTAGCAATTACCACAAAGACTATGCGTGTAATAACAGCAATGAAAAAAAGTTTCCTATACATTCTTAGTATCTGAAGTCCGAAGTGCGTCAATTTCCACTCGTACGAATGGGGAAACTGGGCGAGTTGTACCGATGTGATACCAACATATCCTATCTCGTTTATTTTGCGGAACAGGAGTTTCAGCTGTATTTAATCTCATCGACAGCTTATCCAACATACACGTGTATTACGTGTGCAAACAAAAGTGTATTAAGCGGATCAGCGAATCAACTCTCTACATTCAATAGTATACAAAAAACTCAGAAGAGCTCGTTCGACATGCCATAGCCAGTGTTTGCCGCTGCAGATATCGCCGTTGGGTATTAAGATGTCATTGCATCCCGGAGCGACTAGCTTTCGTTTATATAAAAAGGGAACCACAAGGAAGGTTTATAACCAGTACGAAAAGCCGTAGTTCGTTACTCAAAGTGTTAACAAAGAACACTTATGTAAGTTTTCCAACAAAGTCCCAACATTCCATGATAAAACCATTTGTGTGGTGTTCCATTCTTAAAACAACAACAGGTTCAAAGTGATGTGCAATCCCATACAGCAGATTAGTGGTCTTAGCTACGAAATAGCGAGATTAAAACTCATCATTGCAGATGTAAATATCAAATATTGGAAGTTATAAATATGAATATAACTATGGGAAAAGCAAAATGCTCAAGACTAGAAAATATTGAACTTTAGAAGAATAAGTGAATTGCTAACAGAATCCACTACCTTAAAATGCATCACACCTACCTATTTGCCGACTCCCGGTAAGGAGTTTTTTCTTTCTCCTTCTTTTCTGCATTCAGTTTTTTCAATCGTTCTTCTTTATCTACACGTCGCCGTTTGGCACTCTCTTTTTTCTTCCGGTTTAAAAGCTTTCGTTTAAGAGACCTTAAAAAGGACGTCACCGTGGGCGATGACAACATTTGCTAAAGGCATCTCGTTATGCAACAAAACTCTACAATCAATTTCTGTCAACATTTGAGAAACTCACAATATTTAACCTTTGTCTACTGCCTATTACTTTTGCATGGCAGAGTGTTATGCGAGTACAACCACAAGTATGCCAAAAAAGAGCAGAATTCTGAAACTCAATTGGGATTCGAACCCGGGATTTGCCTTACCATAGGTTCACGTGCTATCCACTACACCAAACGAGGCCCTTGCTTTGTCTTCCTCAAAAGAAATGGGCAGTAGAGTAACTGCGGGTTCAGAAACTTACCTGAGTTTCCGTGCCCTGCTCATATCTCAGCACCTTTGTGGTTGTATTTCACTTTTAGAAATATCTGCATTCATTTCTAGATTCTGATACAAATAACCTAATCGTGTGCCAAGTCAGCTGATGTCATACAGGATAGAAGGAAAACACTACGAAAAACTAACCGATCAACAATTTTCGTATCGGGAAAAAGCTCCTTTAACGATATTGGCTTTTCATGAGCCGCCTGATCAATGGACACTACACCCTTCCAACTATTAACTTCAGCAGAAGAAGATGGCTGGAACTGATAACGGTATGCCACGGATAATTTCGTTAATAACATATTGAAAAGCAGTCATAATCGGTGTCCAACCTCAGTTTCACTAGGACTAGGTTCAGCATCTTCCACAGAATGTCTTGGCTCTTGAACGATGTTCAGTGGACCATTTTTATACCGATTCTTGAACTAAAGGTCAATTGAAATATAAGTGTTGCCATTAACTGAATAATATAAAGGCTCCTAAAAAATTGCCAAATTTATCGCTATAGTTGCACTGCTGCTGTACCAACCAATTTTTAACCGACACAGCACGGTTGTGATCCTAGCTGCTGAAATGCGCCGTGCACAGCTGGATGTTCATCTCCCACAAGAACGCTACTCTACGCTACATTCCCTTCCAGAAAATTGGAAAGTAATGAGGTCACATCAAAAGTGCGAGCCTAGTCGCCTATCCTTGAGTTATCCGGGTCTGGTACGGTGCTCTGATGCAAAGTGACTGTTGTATGGAAAGTACAAAACATGGCGGACAAAGTGAATCATGTAAAATACTCATGCGTGACCGAAAATAATGAAGCCTTCCAATATTAAAAGATCATATTCCCGCTCATACAGAACTTTAATTGGAATCTTCTTCACTAAGCATCACAGTGGTTACAGAATGGATATTAACACTGCAGAATGATTTGTGAGCGCCTCCCGATAAACGATCGAACCAGCAATCTACTTTGTCCCCTTGTATACCATATTTTTCCGCTTTTTTTCATTAAGTGTCGTAATTCGCACAAAGAAGCAATTTAGCAAAACGAGTTTGGTGCAGAAAAACAAGGTGGTGTTCCGCAGAGTATCGCTGACGTTTTCAGCGCCTTGGAGATTTGGTTTTAAGAATTTTAAAAATAGAACCACATCGAAAGAAAACCATCTCTACCATTAAGACAACACGGTACAGCACCCCTTTTGTACAATTATAATAAGTTCTTAAATACGTTTGGTATATCAAAAAAATGGGGGCGCGTGTAGTGCAGTGGTCGGCGTAGTTCTGCAATACACATGCGATTGATCCCCCGCGCCCCAGGTACACCACGCAGTCCATCCCTCCGAGGTCGGCAAAAATGGTACTAGACTTGTCTGGGAAGATAGCAGCATTGGCTCAATACATCGGTAGGCCAACGCGAGTCATCGTAGCAACGAAATATGCATTCAGTCACCCACAACGATGTTTAATGAAGTCGAGAACATGGCGCACTCCTCAGGGATTAATCAATATCGACAGCTTTATCGTTTATCCTTTATATCGAAAAACAGGCGGTAGCCAACGGAAAGTAGGTGATGCATACTAATGTGCTGATGATGCTCGCACACATTACTGGTCATTTCAAATAGTATTTTTGGAGGTGTAAGAGCGTTGAGACTATTCATA
Source organism: Angiostrongylus vasorum (assembly GCA_018806985.1). Lineage (NCBI taxonomy): Eukaryota > Metazoa > Nematoda > Chromadorea > Rhabditida > Metastrongylidae > Angiostrongylus > Angiostrongylus vasorum. Next base: position 108,091 of record JADANN010000098.1, on the reverse strand, counting down.
GTGACATTATGAGCTCACCTTGATCATATCTTCATGCGTAGGAAGACAAACTAGACCGTATCGCTTGGGTTTCCCACGAGCAATGCATTGTAGTTCCACAGGAACTAAAGCGCCGTAGTGAGCGGAGAATAAATCAGCTGAAATATAAACATTAGTATAAAGGAAAAAAACATAGACAATATCGATTTGCTAGAAATAGTGCACATTCACACAGAACTCATTTCTGTTCGAGAACAGCATCTTAGGCTCATGCACTACAAAAATTAGTGAAAATTTAGCTCGGTTATGAGGTAAATAACACTGTTTCCAAAGCTCATTTACATTTAATAGAAGCTTCCGAAAGGGGAAGACTTTGGCTAGGGTGTCCTTGGGGGTCCAGCGAACTACAGTGGTTAAACTAGTAAAACTCCGAAAAACTGGAAATTATGCTGAGGTCGACACAACCAGTAGGACGGGCCGTCCAATTATCCAAGTGTGTGAGCAAGTATGAGTCCCGAAAATCCCCCATATTCTCATCACTTTTTCGGGGTCCACTATAAAAGCTATATAAATGTAGATCTCACGAATAATATTACAGTTCGCCTCAACTCGTTTGATAAACAGAAAAAATTCAATAAACGAAAAGTACTAAATATACAAGAATCAATACAGTGATAACTACGCATTTTCATGACATCAAGCAGCATCGATTTGAAGGAAAAGTTCATAGAATGCTGATGTAACAAAATTATTCACCGTTTTGTAATCATCAGTGCCTATGATCATTACGTTCTATTCTAACTGAATGCAAAATTGTATAACCCCATCAAAAAAGAAAAAAAAACGACTGACAGAAAGGCGAAACGAAAGACCTGCATGGTCTGTTGGTGAATGCGTTAGCTCTAGGAAAAGGTAACAGCGTGTTCGATCCTCACCGGAGAAACTTGCGGTCCGAAGTCTTGCAAATATCTCAGCATCATTACGGGAATATTTTTTTCAAATTCTGCCTTTTGTTTTTGAACGAACTAATCTCACCTCATGATTACAGTGTCTTTCCTCTTTTATTCACTTGCGTTGAGAATCAGAATGCTACTGCTCAGCGATAAAGACAAGCCACACATACTCGTTACCACTTGTAATACTCGCTACCATGATGGATTGCACAACAATGCATTAAATTACATTCCACTTAGACAAGATTTCACGGGATAAAAAAGGATTAAGCCCCTCTGCGTTGATCATTCCCTGAGGAATGCGCCATACCTTAAACACCATTAAGCATTGTTGGACGTGACTGAATGCATATCCGGCCTTTATAATGACTCGCGGTGGCCTAGCGATGCAATTTGCCGACCTAGGAGGGATGGAAGGCTTGGTGAACCTGGGGCGAGGGAACCGATCTCACTTGTATTGCAAGGCGCCACCGACGACTGCGTTACACGCCCCCTTTTGATAGATAAGAAAGTGTAAAGGCCAAGGGTTTCCCGTCAATATATAAATATAGTTGAAATGGTGGTTTTGAGAAATAATAGGTATGATTGGTGTATACCATTTCCAGTTCTCGAGAGATCCAAACAATTTTGGCTCACAAACAGCGTTAACACTTAGGGCACAAAACTGGTTCGTCGAAAACTGTTGATAGTTTTCCGGTAAATAGAGAACTTGCGATGGTGAAATTCTATCGATTCACAGAAGAGATTTTCCTTCATTTATTTAAAATGTAGACAGGCTTCCCTAAAAATGACGTCTGACTTCTGAAGTCATTTAATTTAATTAAGAATCCCCAAAATAAATGAAAACACAATCCAAAAAAATTCTAAACTTCTGAAATTCAAAACGAAATCTCTACGCCTACAAATGACGGTGCATTTGAGATTGTATTCTAAAGAACAGAAATCGCTTGGTCAATTGCCTTCATTTTCGAAATACGGGCTTCGATTAGAAAAAAAAGTACACGAAATATGTTTGGTTCAGGAAATCTAAATCTCATCGTAGTAGAACAAAACAGTTTTTATCCTACAGGCTGAGATTTTTGTACTGTAATTGATAAGGTTAACTTCCAGCCGAGATCTGTTGATTTAAAGCTGAAAGCGGCCATTATTTGCGCACCATGGAGTGCAAATCACCTACCGTTCCCTAAGCGCTGAACACCAAGAATGACAGGATCGTTTCCCAATATCATATTTAAAACGGCTAAAATAAAGGACAAAAAAAAGAGATGGAGCTCTGGTGTTGATCAATCCCTGAGAGATGCGCCACGCCTTCGACTTCACTAAGCATCACTGAAGGTGATTGAGTGCATATCTAGCCTTTACAATGACTCGCGAAGGCTTGCCGATGTATCGAGCCAGTGCTGCTATACTCCCAGACAAGTCTGGCACCAGTTTGCCAATCCTGGAGGAATGGAGGGCTTGGTGGGCCTGGGGAGCGGGGATCGATTTCAATGTGTATTGCAGAGGGCCTTCGACTAACCGACCCCCTTCGACCCTCATGCCTACACGCTCCCCTACGGCCAAGATAGATTGTATTATGCGAATGCATCAAGGGTGGGATAAAGAGCACGAGTTACACTGAATCTAATGCAGTTTCTTCTGAATTTGCTTTACTTTGCTACAGATAACTTTTTCATTGCATTTTTTTCTGCCTAACTGACCGCTTGTCCAACACAGGTGTTATTCAGCGTGACCTGTGAAAAGCTGTTCGCTGTAGCTAATAATTTATCAAGAACGTTCTTTCGGACGAATTCATCACCAGTAACTTGACTGATTGTATACTGCTATTTCATTCCAATCGCTATTAGTCACGTTTATCGAATGGAATGGATCGATATAAAAAAAAACACTGGAATATTCACAACGTATGCCCCACACAAGAGCAGATGGACAAATGTTTCGAGCTGTCAAACGAGCAGAGTAGATTGAATTCACCCGACAGAAACTGAAGGAAAACTGGCTCCCATTTTTGAAAGCTCAAATTAGCCTAAACGAAAACGACTATATCATCGAATGGTACGAAAGCATAGCAACAAAAATATTGGTTCGTTAGCTCTCCTCTCACCCTTCAAACACAGAAAGGGTGGTTGTGAGAAAGATGCTATTTCGAAGAGAAACAAGTGCGTACACGGGAAGAGAGCGGAAGGAAATTTCCAATGGCTATGAAACGGTAGCTCCTCGAGATAGATTAAGAGAAGAACCACGCTCTCAGACGATATGACTAGTGAGGATAAGGTCCCGTTTATCCCACACTTCGTTTCCAACGAAATAATTACAGCTAAAGAACATTGTTTAACCCATTCCAGCATGTATGGACACTACAGTGTCTACAACGATCTGGACCAAACGACCGTATGGACACCATAGTATCCACATTGAGTTCAGTGGGTTCCACATTTTTACCGGACCATATATACTCATTCGATAGCTAATCGAAGGCAGATCAACATTACTGGTGTAGTGCCAGAAAAGCCGTTCTCTAAACTAATGATTTGCAAAAAACCTCTCTCCAAAGACTTCACTGACCGGCAATTTGAAATAACAATTTACTGTTACTTCATTTTAATCCCTACGATAAATGAGGGTTACTTCACGAAATTTGTAGACTGGACATATATTGGGGAGTACTTCCAAATGCAGATAGCAACGCACTTGCATAATGGACCGTAGCAACACAGTAAAGACTAGCACACTTATCACTCACACCCATAAAACAATAGAGCAAAACCTCCTCTACAATCACGTCGCGTTCAAAACCCTTCAAGTCCTCCATTTATGAAGAAAAAAGTTTTTATTTCCAAAAAACCAGAAAGTCTGCAGCCGACGAGAGCATTGCGCGTAATCCATTAGGCCAGCCACAAAATACAGTAGCCGGCGCGAAATGGGTTAAAGAGGAACGATCCAGAGAATTCGATACCTGTGAATGAAATACCGCCGAACACTTTAAAACGTCAGCTAGTTCGTAACCGCTTGGATGACCGTCTGTACATAACTCAAAATTGCACAGTATGCTCTAACGGTAAAGATGATAATTGCATGAGTTCGGGTACGCTTTATCTGATCTGTTGATAAAACGTGAGAGGTCATAAACACTGGCGAAACGGATAGACCATTCTGTGTGGAGAAACAAACAGTGTAGAAATTTAACGTCAAACAAAACATGCCACTAGGCAGGCATATATAAGGCGGTTCTGAAGTGAAAATTACTACAAGGTACAAGGCCAGAGGCTTTGAAGTGAAAATTACAATCCTCACATAGGAATCCAAAACATCAGCGCGTAAAACTCTTGAAGAAGAGTCTTGGATAAGCTGCAAAAATCCAAAAATGAACTCCAATAAGCAGTTCCCTGTGATCATTGATAACCTTGCCCCATACCTCAAGCTGATTTTTTGGCATGGTACAGGCACATCCCTACCAGTGTAAGACTCTGTGATGCTGGACGACACCCCATACCTCAAGCTGATTCTTTGGCATGGTACAGGCACATTCCCACGACAACAATAACTAGGAGCTAAAAGCCCTGAGTACTCAGAAGTCTTGTTAACTATACCGGTGAAATTTAAATACCGATTTTTTTTGTCGAGGTTATGAAAGTGTCTGAGCAGATTGCGTATGAATTTGAGCCACCGAGGCTCTAAGGAGGGCTAAACTGCCGAAACGCCATCCACTACTGAATAAGTCTTATTATTAACCACTTCGCGCCTGCTCAAGAAGAAAACATAATTACAACATGATTTGCAAAATACTTCTCAATGTCGATAGAAACGTGGTTGCATCGTGGACCACAGTGACATGTAGAAAATAGCAAAGGCACACCACGCATATCTCAAGACGTATAGAGCAATTGTCTTCTACAATTCGTCATGTTCTCAACACGCGTCGTCCAACATAATCGCCATGGAAATTTCATCTTAAAACGCTGTGTATTAAAATGTCATTGAGCAATGGAGAACCATTTTAGACTCCAAAAAACATAATTAAAAGTTTTAGCGATGACAAATGGAAATCACTAACAAAGTGAGCCACTAACACAACAATTTAAATGAAGAAAGTAATGAGCCGAGGTACAATGCAGTACAACTAATGCGATTTGAAAGTCGTCACCCACTCTAAGCCGATAGTGCTTTCCAATATTGGTCGAGCACAGCGCGAATAGTCGCTATGGTGAAAAAAACCACTGACTCCCACATGTGGTTCTGGAAATGTTCGATGTCTTAGAAATCTTAAATCACAAGCAAATGGAAGACTTTAGTGGGAAGAAATTTGCTGATTCAAAGAACGTAAAGAAATACGCAAGTTAACGGTCGATGTAATTGAGAATAGCATATGATTTCGTCGCCCTTAAGAAGAATCTATGGAAAATATACTATTAAACTAACAATTACAGAGTCATGAAGTCTACAATAAGTTTACGCGCAAATCGTCAGAAGTGCATATTGTAATGGGAAAATAGGATAAAGAAGGAATTCTTACGTACTGCTCTTATTGAGCTGAGTCGAGGTTGGTATCAGTTCCTGTCGTCACCTTAGAAAACGGCTCTGAAGAAGGTGAAGTCGCCGAAATGCCTGCCACGGAATCATGGCAACAGCAACAACTGATACCAACCTCGCATCAGCTCAACAAGGGCAGTTCGTAAGAATTCCACATCTAAATTATTGAACTCGAGGTTTGTAGAAAGATGATCATTTGAAAAGGAATTGTTCAGGAGAATGACCGCAGATTCGGTTTCTTTGATACCTATCAAAGAAACCACTAAACGACTAAGCGATTCAGAAAACCGTACTGAAAAAACGTCTTATAAAGTATAACTGGAATAGACATCAAGCTGGAACAGGTGTTCTACATCTTTGACAAATACGAAAGAATGATTAGTATAAACATAGCTTGCTCTTTTAAGAGAAGAACCAAGATGAATGAGGCGGTTCCAATGGAAACCAGAGAAATCCACAAGAATGTTGAACATACACGTTTGCACCTCATATTAATAGTTGTATTAGCAACTGGATATCATTTATGGGTCAAGAAATGATACTGATAAGCATCACTATGAATGAAACGGACCACAATCGTAGACCTCAAATAGCGCCCTGAAATAAGACCTCGAAAAAAAGTTAGATGACACAAAAGTGATCGTTTCAACTCCCACAGCTATTACAAAACTACCGCACAATTTCTCTCAGGATTCTATATTCTTTGATAGTGATATTCTACAAACAAAAGTTTATGAAGGAGAAGCACAATGGAAAATCGGATAGAGAAAGAAAATGAGGCGCACTAAAAGAAAAATTCGAGCTAAGTCCACATTTTTCATATAGCAATGTCAAAAGCTGCCATCAGAATCAATTAAGAGATTCTATGAACAAAGAATTAGTCAATTAGAGACGATCGTTCAAATATTCCTCTTGGACGAGTTCTCTTACATATACTAAGCTGTGCTACAGCCCTTCTTCATTAGTAACACAGCTTCCCGACGGAATGCCAATTTATGAAATACTTCAGTACTATACATAAAATTTTTCATCTTTATAAAAAAATATAAAATGGATTCGGCTTCTACATCGTCCTTGAGCGGTCAGTTACTTCTTCATTCTTACTTCCGTTTTTCATTTCCGCTTTAACATCGTCTCCGAATCAACTAATAGGACGATCGAGCCAAGGATTTGTCGCCGAAAGCATACCTCCTCTCATCCACATCGTGGTGAAGACCTGGATACGTCCTTGCAACGATTCGTCAGGACTCCAGTGAGGACCAAGTTGCACGACCAGCAAGAGGCCAGCCTCACACACTGGGTGCTCCCGTCTATGACGTCAGGCGGTGAGACGACCGGTGAGAGGCCAAAAAAATCTCGGCTTAGGCAGGACGTCATTGGAACCGGATCTGACGCATCCACGCACGACACGCCATGGAGATTGTTTCTTACTATGCACGTATAATGCCAGAACACTCTCCACAGACGCCGATCTTCACGCCCTTCTTGAACCCGCAGATCGCATTAAATTTCATGTGATCGCATTACAAGAAAACGAAAATCAAGAAGACCGACATACGCCAACTAAACAACGGGACTCTTGTGATCCGTGGAGAAAAGGTCCCGTCACGAAATGTCGGCGGCGTAGGCTTTGTCGTCCATCCATCCATTGTCCATCTCGTCGACTCATACGAGATCCTTTCCCTCGCATAGCCGTCCTCCGTCTTCAACTGTCGCATCATAAGAAGATCACTATCATCAACTGCTACTCACCGACCGCCGCAGGTGATGAGTACGAATTAAATGCGTTCTCAATATTTTACTTTTTACTTTCTGCCTTCTATACTTTTATGGTAGGTTATTACGCGAAATACAACCACAAGATTGCTGAGATATTTGCAAAACTCCGGACCGCAGGTGCTTGTGGTGGGGGACGAACGCGCTATTGTCCTTTCCGGGAGTAGCGCGTTCACCACCACACCATGCGGGTCCCCTCGTTCCGCCTGTCTCTCAGCTAGTTCTATTGGTCTTTTTTGCCATCAGCAACCGCTACTCCCCGGAAAGGACAATAGCGCGTTCGTTCCCCACCGTAGACACCTGCGGTCAGGGAGTTTTGCAAATATCTTAGCATCATTAAAATTATATTTCGCAATACATACCCTGCCGCTAAAAAGAGTAGGCAGTAAATAATAAGTCAAAAATACGTCAAGAATGCTTCGCACTACTCACAGAGCGCTTGAGCGATGTCTTCTGAAATATAACCGGCACTCTCAATATCTAGCCGGAATGCGAAGCTTTGACCTTCAAAATCTGTCACATCTTCGAGATCCAGGAGAATATACATCGATAGCGAAACATAGATGAGCCGGTCACATAATGAGAAGAACGGACGACAGATGGACGAAAAGAACAGTAGAGTGGACTCCAACAGAATGCGAACGTCCCCCCAGGACGATCACCTACACGTTGGGCGGACGTATTCGTAAAAAAAAATTAACCAGCTGTACCCGCAGCTGCAGTTGTTTTACAGATAACGGTACGAGACTAGCAAGCGATACCATGCTCGAACAAGACCACCACCATGGACTACGATTGCGAGAGAAAGGAACAAATGGCATATGTGCTGGACTCCGCAGAGCTCGTGAAGACGGACCGTCCAAGTATCCAAGTAAGTAAGTATACATGAAATACCAACACTTAGAAAGCAACGTCGTTATAGGTAGTGCACTCGTCAGTATTCCACCTAAGTGTTCCGTTTTCTTCCTGTAACCATCAGTTGAGGAGAGGAAAAATTCGTCTGTGCATTCAGCTCTATGAAAAATACAATCGAACACCTTTGTGGATCGGAGATATGCTGCCTTCCGACTAAGATTCATTCAACCGTTCTAGCGATTAGCCGACAAAACGACCGAGAGTGATCTAGTAAGCCATTTCCCATAAAAAACTAACCGCATTTAAACAAATTGAAGCAATACTGTTTAGTCAAATTGGAAGCAATATGAATTAACAAATCGAGGCCGTGATATTGATCTCATCGGATATGTGCATCATTGTGATGTACTATTAGCATGCACACCTTCCATAGTATAAACTCCGCCCATAGTTAGACAACCTCTCTCTCCCCTAAACAGTGGTAGTGGTTGGATAAATAGAAGGACAAATCTCTCGGCGTTGATCAAGGTCAGTGCTGCTGTGCTCCCAGACAAGTCCCTGATGTCAATTTGCCCAACCCGAAGGGATGGAGAGCTTGGTAAGCCCAGGGCGCGGAGATAGATCCCTATGTTCATTGCAGGGCGTCCCCGATCACTGCGCAATACGCGCCGTCATGGATGGAACTGATAAAAATTCTGCCTTTATCATCATGCTCTTGTAAGACAATACTTGGGTCAAATCCAAGTTGAATATTACAATTAAAAATTGTAAATTAGAAACAGATTCCATGACAAATCTCACTGAAACTAATTAACATCATAATTTTTTCCTTCAACATTTTATTTCCATTTTTTTTAAAAACAAACCTGGCACTTTGCCTTTGTTTTCTAGCCAGCGTGCAATTGACAAAAGAGAAACACGCTCTCGGAGAACATATACACGCTTGATTGCGTCTCTTTGCTGAATATAAACAAAGTTTAATAATCCAAGTTCGTAAATGAACATAAGAAGACCCGAAGAAACGACTGAAACATCAAAAAAAGCAGTCATTTACCTTTTTATTTAGGGAAGAAAAAAACTACGAGATTACACACAATTCAAAAAAGTTCACTTATACCTTTGCCGTTAGCCAGTCATTGACGAGTTCTTCATATTCAAATGTAAATGGATACTTTATTGACAAATTATCCCAATATAAGACACGTCGATTGTGTGGTCGCCTCTCGTACTTAGCCTAAATATTGTTGTATCCTTCGAAATCGATTAACCAACGGCGACTCTTGTTAACAAAAAATGTGGTCATAGCACTGCATTACTTCGTGTTCCGATTGCATTCGCTTAATATCTTCGAGACCAGATCGACAATCTATGACATCTGTTGGGAAGTGGAATCGAGATGCTTCTAGATGTGCGGTGAGATCATCGCGTAAACCAGATGCACGGGCCGTCCGTAACTGCAACGCAACCCAAAAATCCATTCCGAATCCACATGGAATGATTAGCTCACAACCCGACAGTGTATCAGACCGACCAGATCCTCCATTACGCATCACAACAAGCAACGGAATCTTTGCTGGCGTAGCAGTAATTGGCCCAAGGGATTGTCCTTTCAGTTTATTTAGTTCCGAATCTGTCATCCTGAATATTCTTCTTCAAAAACCATTAACGTTTCGAGAAATTTTGGACAGGACAAAAAATATGATTACCATTCACCTATCTGAAAGAGCTTTCATTCGTACATCATTGTCCCAAAAGGCTACTTGTGGAATACAGTAAGACACCGGTGGTAATCCGATGCATTCAGAACAAGGGACCTTGAAAACGAATTGAGGAACCCCTCACATCTCTAAATCTGTAGTATGCATGCACGAATGTGTGCGAGTGCAATCACACCATTGAAAAATACCTTTTTGCGAGAAGGTCGAGAAATTCTAGGATCTTCAACCAGCAGTGAAAAAACGGAACCGTCTATAAAACTTCCGGTCGTAAGTTTAGAAACTGAATCTTCCCATTCCGAATGACTTGTTCTAAAATAAGAACCTGCTCTAAGTTAGTTTGATTATAGTACCAAAATGAAAGTAAACATAGAAACCAAGGGATAGAACTACTTTGTTATCATTAAATGGACGACAAAACTCTCAAGGAAAATGGGCTAGCATCATGTATATGAGTCAGCTCATGGATTCTCTGGTTCCATGGTTTCGATGGCTTCATATAAAACGCAAGCAGAAGGTACGAATGCTAAGAAGACAACCTGAAGTGAGATGCGTTTTCATCGTTGACTAACTTTAAAGCGTCGCACACAATCGAAACAGCGAGTGGACCATATAAACGAATCCGCACCAGTTGATCTCGCAAGTCTTGGACCCGTATTCCATTTTTTCCAGTCCAAATGTACGTGCGCACTTTCATTCTGCTTAGGCGCCACTCTTCCAAAGTATGAGGGAAAGTGTCAGTCTCATCGTTATTCTCTACATGTTCCTCTTCAACAAGCTCCAGTAATTCTTTCAGCACTGATAGAGCTTCTTCTCGACAAGATGGATGCATCCACAGCGATAATTTACACAGATCGTTATTTTTAATCCATTGGAATCGTACAGGTCCAATGAGGCCACACGGATACTGTCCAGGATGGTAAACAAGCGTGGTTATCTAAATCAGCATTTGTCTGATGTATGGGCCTTGTGACAGTCACTATCAATAGTATTACATAAATGTCCTGATATCCACTCTTACACACCTATAAGACTGTTTAGTTAGAGTGGGCCTTGTTGCTGCATTTTCCTAGCGTTGCAATATGTAAGCTAATTCAGTTAGTTTAGCTGCCTTCTTTTGGTCATCATATATTCATGTTCATTATAACAGCACTAAAGCTTAAACTTTCTTTCCAACAGAACTACAAGTTTTTACCACTCCATTAAGATAAGATCATGATTTCCTTTACTTACCTGGATCCTCGGACGGCCTGTCCTCACTGGTTGTGTGGGTCCCAGCACAACCTCCATTTTTCGGAGTTTTGCTGGTTTAGCAATTGTTTCTCAAGAGTCCCGAGGTCAGTCTGGATAAAGTCCGCCCCAGGTCATTACCACCACAGACAGTCGCAGCCCTTGTCGATCAGAGGGAGATTTGTCACCATGAGACTAGATCGATACCAGCACGGTAGTGGATCCTGGGATTAATTTACTGTTAGCTTGGCTTCCTATTGGAAACGCCGGACTCCTTCTTAACTCAGGAAACTTGGATGAATCCCCCGCTGTACATCGCAGCCTGACACCCAAGAACACCTCCCAGCCATGATGAGGCGGTAAACTGTTGAGACGCATGATTTCTTTTACCCTAAAAAACCTTCCCTTTATTATTTTTTTCTCGTCGAGCTTTTTCCTTGGAGAAGTTAAAGGGTTAATAAAGCAGATCGAATTTGTCGTTGAAGCTCACACTTTCTCCAGTTGCGCCAAAAATTTGAAAACTTAAATCTCAAATCCTGGTGCACGATTCTGTAAGATTATCGCATTTAAGCGATGCATAACTTTCTATTGTAAAAAGCTTATGATTTGACATTAATTCATATACACCGATCTATCACCCCTTCTCACGCATGTGCAGAAATACACTTGGACTGCAAGGGCTGAACATCGTTTTCATTTTTTGATGGTTTTAAAAATTTAACACATTCGCAACAAAATGCATCGGATTCTAGGCGCACTGCGCCTCTTAGCTTTAAACTAACATGTCTCAGCCTATGATAAAATTGGCAAATTGAAATAATAGACAAGGGTGAGGCATTCGGTGTTTATCAGTACCTCAAGGATGTGCCATGCATACGACTTCATTGAGCATCATTAGAGCTGATTTAATGCACATCTGTCCTATATAATGACTTTTGCTCTATAGTCGATGTATTAAGCCAGCGCTGCTATCCTCTCAGACAACTAATGAACCCGGGACGCGGGATCGAATTAAAGACTACGCGTGTTGCAGAGTGCTTCTGACCACGGCGCTATATGCGCCCTCTTGAAATATTATCCATTAGAATTTGAAGATATTTGTCAATAAGTAGCTACTTTTTCTATTCCATAGTGATAAAATTCCGGCATTTTAGAGGTCAAAGAACTTTTTCGTTTCCTTTTTTGAGTCGATATAATGTATTTCGCCTCCCAACTGTTCACCGCCTCATCGTGGCTGGGAGGTGTCCCTAGGTGTCAGACTTCGATGTACACCGGCAGGATTCGTTCCCCCCAGCAGGGTCTCCCAAGCTGAGGAGTCCGGCGTTTCCATCAGGAAGCCTAGCTAAGAGTAAATCAATAGAAGGATCCACCACCGTCAGGTATCAAAGTCGCATGGTAGAAATCTCCCTCTGATCCACAACGGCTGCCACTGGCTGTCGTGGTGACGACTGGGGGCAGACTTTGGTCAGGCTGCCCTCGGGATTCCAGGGAACCACGATGGCTTAACCAGCAGATCTCCGAGAAAATGATGATTATGCTGGGGCCCGCACAACTAGTGAGGCGGGCCGTTGAAGTATCAAGTAAGTCAAATATATGTATTTCGAACACCGTAGCAACTTCTTAACAGATGGAATGTCATACAGCCGAACCATGATGCACCAATGAGTTTTGCGGCTGCTTCAATAGCGATTAAAATTTTAAAAAATTTAGATTCAATCTTATACTTACTGTACATTTGAATCTTAAGCAAATTTAAAGCTGAAGCAGCACTTCACAAAAGCATTTATGTAGTTAAATAAGCAGTTTAAACCCACATCTATGCGCCGGTGAAATCCGCAACTTTTTAAGTACTAGTCTAGTTATCGAGAAATAACTCGACGTAAAAAAAAACCGACAAATCCGCGAATGTATTGAATTTTAATATGCGATGGATGAAGTGGAAAATTCAATAAAAAATGCAACTTTTCTAAACCTTTGACAGAATCGCGCCGTTAGGCGTAGCTCTCGGAATGTACCTTCCAGCTTTTCAAAAAATAAAAAAGAATATTTTGTCAATAACGAGAGGTCAGGAGTTGTGAAGACAACAGAATTGTAGAAGAGACTTTGCTCTATCGTCCTCAGGACATGGCTTTGTATTCTACTATTTATTGTATTACTATGGTCCATTAAATATACTGCTGCCAGCTCTTGGAAGTATTTTGCACCCTAAGATGAGTTTATTCCGGTGTTTTTTGCACTCGCGCATTCCATAAGATGACTAAATCAATTAAAATGAAACAGTAGTCAGTTGTTAGTCAAATTAAAAAAGGCCAACGAACTTTTCGAGAAAGCGTTTCTCTTAAATCACTAGGTGTTGAGGATGGTTTTTCTAGTCTCACCCCTATTATTTTGACCTGGTTTCGATGAACTATCGAATGAATATGTTGTGAGGCGAAAACAATCTGGAACGCATTAAGCTAAAAACGGACACTATAGTGTCCACACCGGGAGTTACTGGTGAACATTTACCACCCGTCTCTTCGCACCGCGTGAATGCTGCACGTCGTATAAATTGAACATAACCCACTTCGGTTTCTGCATTACGTCCTCTTCAACCAAAAAAAGTAACACTCCACCCTATTCATTCTATTTTCTGTTTAACGATTTGCGTTACAGATTTTTTTACATCGCCTCCCAAAGGTTCACCGCTCAGTGTGGCTGGTGGGTGTTCCCCGGTGTCGTCCTGCTATGTAAAGCGTGGAGTTGCATCCCCCAGCACGGCCTCCCAAGCAAAGAGTTCGACGTTGCCTGAAGCCCATCTAAGACTAAATCAATACCAAGAGTCACCAGCCTCCTGGAATCAAACAAGTCGCATGGTAGCAAACCTCGCTCAGATCCACAAAGGTGGCGACTGCCTGGTGTGGTGACGACCTGAGGAAGGCTTCGGCTAGACTGACCTAGAGACTATAGGAAACTGCGATGGCTAAAGCAGCAAAATCCCGGCCTCAGTACTCTGCACAATTGGCGCTCCCATAGACGACGTCAGGTGGTAAGACAACCGGTGAGAGGCGATCAAATCTCAGCTTTCAAGGACGTCACTAGAAACGGACAAAACGAGCACGCCCATGACACGCCATGAAAACTGCTTCTTGCTGTGCACCTACAAGCCTAGAGCAGTTTTTTCAGACGTAGACCTTTACGTTCTTTTTTGAGGCTGCTGATCGCCTACAAGAGATCAAAAGTATAAGGACCAACATACTTCAATTAAATGATGGAACCCTTGTCATTAGTGCAGGAAAATTTCCGTTACGAAATGTCGGAGACGTTGGCTTTGTCGCACATCCATTTATTTCCCATCTAGTCAATTCATACGGAATCCCATCACCACGTTTAGCCATTCTTCGTCTTCAACTCGCACGTCAGAAGAAAATCAGTATCGTTAAATTTTAGTCGCCTACTTGCACAGCTGATGAGAGCGGATTGGACGCGTTTCATAACTTGTTATCTGCAGTGATCCGCAATGAAAACACCGTTGTTGGAGACTTTAACGCTAGATTAGCAAAGGCCAACGAAAATGGATATATGATAGGGAAATTCGGAATAGAGAACACGTCTCTTCCAAGGGAATTTATTTTTCGAGAAGAGAGAAAATCGTAGATGGATATGAGTCTCCTAACTGCATGACCGATGCAGAGATCGATCACCAGCTGAAAATGGCGCCACTTTGACACCTCAGGGCTACCTAGATTCTGTACAGGATCTGATCACCATCTTCTCTATGCGAAGATTCGATTCACCCATACGCTGGAAGAGAACTCTTATCATCGTCCAAAAAGGACAAGGATATTCTCAAAGACCGAACTAAACGCTGCTTGTCGAAAATATTTCCAAAATTTATGCCGAACTCGCCTCAGTTCCTCGAACAAGAACTTGGGACCGCATCTCCATTACCACTAAGGAGTTGTTTGAAAAGAGAAAGACACTGAAACTTGATCCTACTGCAACACATCTAACACGGCTGGTAATAAATTTCTGCCGTCTAAGATCTCTGAAGGAGGATTTACGTCGATATAGGCAGAACAGTTTATTGGAAGCAGCTTAAATCCAGTACAGTGTGAAGTATGGCCGTCGAGATCTCTGCGACTATAACGTTTCGGTCCCCGCCCTGGCGAACGAAGATGGGGACTACCACTATATCCCTCCATGATATGGAAGTCATGATGGAAAAGTTCTAAGGAAATCACAAAAAGCTCCGCCGTTGAAAGACCATACGGGATTCTACTCGAGGTTCGAGTTGCGATAGAAAGCATGAAGACGGGCAACGTACCAGGACCCGATAGTATCACTGTCGCCTTTCCTCGAACATGGGGCCACAAATTACATGTACTTCTCGCACCCTACATAACATTTTACATTCATAAAGTAAAAATCCAGTGAATCTTGCACACGGTCGTCCTACCCAAGCACGGCGACCTAAGGGATCTCCGTAACTATCTACCGATATGCTTGTTGAGCGCACTTTCCAAGCTTTTTCAAGAAGATTATCCCTTGTCCATATCAAAGACCTTGAATGAAGCGCAATCATTTGAGCAAACAGAATTCCAACAGAGATTCTCCTGCATACACCACATTTAAACTGCGCCTAGTGTCATGGAAGTCTGTCAGGGGTACCATCTATCCCATGCCCTATTACCGATTATAAGAAAGCGTTTGACAGCTTCGAAACGAATCCAATCCTATCAGTGCTCGCCGACCAAAAAGCGAACCTGTCCCATATACGAACACTAAGGCACTGTATTCGGAACTGCAACACAAATATACAGCTTTTTCATCGACTCTTTACCATATCCATGGAATAAATGGTTCGGCAAGGCGGCACCATGTCGTCAAAGCTGTTTACTGCCGCATTGCAGTGGATAATGAATCCATTCAACTAGGACGAGAACGGCATACATATTGATGGAGGATCCCCGTCAAATCTTCGTTTCACGGATATCCTCATTTTTCAAAGAGTACCAGTGAAACAGAGACGATTACAAACGAATTCAACGAAACCAGAAAAATGATTGGACTGCTCATGAATAGGAGAAAGACCCAGTTCATGAAGAACCCACGATGCGAAGATGAAGAACTCAAACCGGATGATTCTCTGATTATAGAAACCACGCTGTATTTTTTATCATGAACGTTCAGTGAACATGGGAAACAACATGAAGCAGGAATCAGAAGAAAAAAGAGCAAATTTAGCCGATACTCAAAACGTCTACTCGGAATGCTCCGATATTCGAAACCTATCCTATCTGCGGGATCCAGGAGAATATACATGAATAGCCAAACACAGACAGGCCGGTCATATAAAAAAGAAGAACAACGGATAGACGAAAAGAACAGTGGAGTGGACTCCAAGAGAATGCAGGCAGCCTCTTGGAAGACCACACAAACGATGGGCGGAGAGTTTGTGCCTAACGTCAACCAACTGCACTCGCAGGTAGCAACGATTTTAGGATTATGGAATGGGCCTTGCGGGTGACACCATGTTCGAGGCAGACCACCGCCATGGTCGACGAGTGCGCGAGGGCGAATAAAAGGATAACGGATAAAGGCCAGAACGAAACGAGTGGAAATTATGCAAGTGCAAGCACAACCGAAACGACGTGCCTTCAAAACTGTTTATGTTCAAACTCGTGTTTTTTTTTAAATCCTGTATACGGTTCTATGATTTAAGACAGCTAAACTATTGTGTTTGATGAGAAAGAATTATCTACTATCCAAGCACGATGCTGTCATAGTTCTTAGTCGGCTTCACAACACAGGCTGGGTATACTTCGGCACTTTAGTATAATTATTTCAACCCGTACTTGAGTAGTACGGAGTTGAAACCCGCAGTAGTGTTAACGAGCACGCATAGTAAAAAGCAATAAACGTCAATTCGATCTACTTGCGTCTGGATACTTTTGTACTCTCTCCACCAACAATACTCTAGGGTAAAAGATACCTTAGTACCCCTGGCACTGGGTTAACAAACTTGTACGAAAAGATGGTTTTTTCGTAAATTTTGATGTGTGAGGAATAGTCTCGTATTGCCAACGCCAGGTAGAACAAATGTGCTGCTGAAACTAAGTAATGGATCAAAACAACGTAGCAAAAAAGCTCTGTGTAGCAAAACAAAGAGTACGAGTAGAGAGCAGCTCTTGTCGGAATGTAAATGTAGGTATGAGTCACAAAAATTTCTACGAACTACACTGTCTAAAATTGAAACATTCGAAAAACTGATAATGCAAAGTAAGTTTCCAAAACCATTAAGAGAAGAGCGGCAACCGCAAATATCAGCGATACATCTACGGACATTACGGCGTCCCGTTCAACAAAATCTTATTTGTTTAACGGCTTCCTTGTTCGAAATGCACATTTCGACAAGAAAGGTGAGAAAAATGCAGTGTTGGGTGCGGAAATCCAACACTGGGCTATGTTAAAATACTAAAGTCTGTAAGCACCAAGAGAGGAGCAATGGATGTTAAAGCAATTCATCTTATGAAAGACTTAGAAACAATACTTTAGTCGAAGAAGTGCTCACGAACGATGTGTTATTTGTTAAAAGAAGTAAATAATAAGAAACCACACGCCAGCCATCGGCTCATAAACGGAAGAAGATTCTATGCGTTCCCGCCCAGTTCATGAAATGACCTTTGCAGTGAGTCAGATGTGGGACGGATGATTCACAACGCGATGTGAACAAGTTCAATTTTTCACAAAACAGTTTATCATCAATTGCGTCGCGGTGGAGAGTTGAGTGTTTGCTAAGGATGTAGATTTTACGATTGAATTGAGCAAGAGTGTGGGACGTATTCCCACTTATACAAGAAGTAATGTAGTTTTGTAGCCCACCTCGTACCTGCCATCTAGGGAGCTTTTGAACGCAAATGTTGAAGAGGTGGCATTCATACACAGTGGACTCAACAACGAAATAATCGTTGCTTGATCCTCATGAGATACCAACAAACATGACAGATAGCTTTTGTCGCGTACGGTGCAGTGCCTTGTAGAATCCCGATAACAAGGGCGAAAGTTACGTTGGAAACTTCGATCAGGTACTCGATAACCCCATCTGTCGACTACATGGAATCGCTTCGCATGCCAAATATGGGTTTCAAGCCAAACACTTTTTTTCTGTCGTCTAATGTAATTCTGAAGATCAAACGATTGATACATTGCAAGAAAATTCTACATACAAATTAAGACATCATTCTCACTCACAAGTAAGAGATTCCTTGGTCTTCGACGGAAAAACCGACTCGGTGGCTTTTTCCTGTGCTTCGCTAGAGCTAAAAACGGAGCTGCGAAATTTCGAATTCCTTTAGGAAACCGACGAACGTTGTACGCCATAGCGCGACTGGAAACCAATTCTGACCAGTCAAAATTTAAAAAAAAGCTACAATTAAAATTAGGTCTTCCTGCTGAGTTTAGCGACACTCTTGATCAACACACAGAATCTCAAACAACGAAACCAGAGGTCAACATCCGAACGGAAATCGTTTTCTAGAGTCTTGTTCATACAACGCCCCTTCCAAAGAAGAAAATGGTCGATCGACACAGGCAGACATCACTAGCTGTCGTGACACACATGTCCACCACAGTTCCAAAACAGGAGATTGCGTACTCTTATTAGACCACCATGATAGCATCTTTCTCTATTGAACATACTCGAGAAGATAACCGAACTATGACGGAACCGCAAAACACCTGATGCATTCTAAAGAGTTTTAAGCAAATAAAGAATGAAAATTGTTTTATCTTTAGGATTAGACAGATTTCAGGATTCAGGATAATATACATAACCCCTAAATACTAAAAGGAAGTACCGTCTCATATGTCTTGGGAGCCGCTGAGCTGCCGTCCGTGGTCCTTTCGTAACCTCACCAGAAACAAGATTCGCATTGTCGACTACCTGAAGGAGATTAGCTACTTGTGCTGCTCGTTCTTCCACATAGCTATGCACTCTCACGAAACGAGCCTTTGACAGATCCTCTGCCTCCATTTCTACAGGCCAACTATTAAGAAAGAACAAATGAAGTGTCTTAGTGGACAAAGGAAAGAGTATAAGTGCTTGTCAAAACTTGGACACCAAATAGGCTTCTTCACACATATACATTGTTTATTAGTGACAAAATTCAAAACACATGGATTTGATGATGAGAAGATGAGATTAACAAATTTCAATGAGACCATAGGATTCAAGGCGATCACTCAGTTTTTTGCTCTGATAGATCTTTCTGCTTCTCCTCCAATAAATGACGTTGAATAGCTCGTCGCTCATCAAATAGCAAGGCATCCTATAATACTTTTAGCTAATTTCTGAAGCTATATAATTTAGAAATAACTGGCGTGTAACCTGACAAAATTTCAAGAAACCACTATATTTTGATGTCATTTCACAATCCTCACTTGCTGCAAAGGAGCATCCATTATTTCTCCCACAAGGTGCTTCCGTAGTTCAATATCATCAGCAAATTCATCCTTAATAACGCGCTTACCGGTAACAGGATCAACAATATTACCTGAAAAAAGCTTTAGTAAGTGAGAAAATGAAATTCCCAAACAATCCCGTATATGTTGAGGAAACAATAAAACACCATGAACAAATAATACCGTATTTAAAAACAATGCGATCAACGGCATGAGCCACACTTGTGGTAGGCCTTTCATCAATCCCAATTCGTCGAATCAGTACGGTGTCTCCCAAATTCGCCTTTGACTCCCTAAAGCTCAGAGTGGTAAACCGATGAAGCCGTCTCAAAAGGCGAAGAACGGGTACAAAACGAAATTATGTGAAGAGTAAGTACAGAAACGATTAAAACAATGCAGTCCAAGACATTGCTTATTGAGCACATTATTAAAGTCACATCATCACAGTGTATAACGAATGAAAGTAGAAATTTCTCACAAGCTTTCCGAACTGATTTCCAAAACATAGCACTTTTTATAAGTGCAATGGTTGGACAGCGCTTGTACGATGCCTTCTGAAATATAAGCGGAACACAATATCCAGCCGGAATGAGAAGCTCCGGTCTTCGAAATCTACCTCATCTTCGAGGCGCATGCGAAAAAACGTCGATAGCGAAACATAGATGGGCCGGTCACATAATAAGAATAGACGATAGATGGACGAAAAGAACTGCAGAGTGCACTCCGCGGTGACTCAAGCGTCCCATGTGAAAGTGACCCACATGTTGGCCAGACGTGTTCGTAGCATTTGTTTTACAGATCACGGTTTGAAACTTGCACCCTTCCACCATGATCGAATCAAACCATCACCATGGACGACTGGGAGGTAAAGAAATGAATGGAAAACATGCTAGGTCCGTACAACTCACGAAGACGGGACGACGAAGCATTCAAGAAATTAATGGTTAGAGACGCACTGCAATACACACAGGACCGATCCCTTGTTCAATCTTACATCCTGGTCCCAGAAAACTCTGCATTTCTCCAGGGTCGGCAAGTTGGTACCACACTTGTCTTGAAGGATAGCAACAGCGAACTGATACATCGCTGCCCCATTGCAAGTCATTGTAAAAGCCTGATATCCACCTCTCATGTTTGATGCTGTTGAATACACAGCACATCTCTCACAGATTGATCAACGCTGAACGCTTTATCCTTTTTACTCTTTTATAGTTTGAATCTCGGTAAAAGCTCTCCTACCCTTTCTCTTTCTCCCTCTCTCCCTCTCCCTCTGCACATGTAGCGCAGTGGTCAGAGGCACCCTAGCTTGCAAATGGGATCGATCCTTGGACGCTACCGGGATTCATTGTAAGTCGAAACACGCTAACGCCATTATATTCTTGCCAAAATACCTGCTTTAAGTCTTCCATTTCGTTTTATTCGTCACAGAAAACTGAACTAATAGCGGAACAGCATTCATTTCGATTTCAATACGCCATAGCTTAACAACGAAATGAGTTGCAGAAGTAGAGGGATCAAGGGAATACGAGGATGGCACATTAGGCGGTTCGATTAAAGGTAGAACAACAAAGGTCAAGACTGAATAGTATCTCATATGAATGGTACTAAAACTTAGAGCAAGGTCACAGGGCAGCACCAGTGAACGAAAGGCTATATGTGCTAAGTATGACAGCATATTTACAACCAAGGTGAGAAAGAACAAATACGAACGAAGAGATTTAGAAGCTTACCTATCTAATGCCCAAAATTCAAAGGATCGAGCAAAGTACTTCTTCAGATATACATTGAACTCATTCATTCGGCATCTAACCTGTGCACATGGGACATGGTCGACACCAATATTGCTCAGCTTGATTATCCTACCCATGAGCAATTCTGTGCCCACACGAGTTTTAAAAATAGATGTCTTTGGCATTTTCTGAAAATCCATAAGAGACCAGAACGACTTCTCTATAACAACAGAAGTATACAACGAGCTCCGTTGTAGTCATCGTAAATTGGTACATACGCAGTTCAGAATGTTTTATTGTAGCCATTTAAGTGTAGTGAAAACAGAGATCACTTATGAAAATAAAACAGAGAAGCAAACAAAAGGCAACATTTGATTTATACCGAAACCATGAAAGGGAACACCGGATCTACATTGAAATCATTCCCGTTCTCGAACAGTCGAAGCCATTTTATCCACCTTTTTCAAAAGACTTGGATCTGTGACGCTTGCCATCCAATCCAACATTTTCAGATCATTGTTAAGCGCGCAAAGTTTCGTCCGATTCTCTTCAAACTGCTGGCGTTTCTCGAGTAAATCCACGGGGATATCTTCTACAGGAGGACTCATATCACTCATCAACTCGATATATTCAACAGTATTGAGCCGTTTTTTCCCAACCTTTTTCTCTATTCGTAATCTTATTTCAACCAGTTTATCCATGAGCATCTGGCAATATTCCAACAGCTGCTCAGGATCTCCCGCAACCGGTGGTTTTCGTTCCGAAACGGCCTTGAGAGACATGCACAAGCTATGCGTCCTTGACGTAAGTTCACTGACTAGTTCACGCCCGATTACTGTAAGAGTTCCAACAGAGAATTTGTCCAGGTTATCCAGTATTTGAGGAGAATAAGGCGGTGGATTCAATGGTCTCTTCGATTCAGACTTAATCGCGGATCCTTGACTTCCTGCTTGTGTTGAAGTAGCACCGGTGGAATGAGTAGGTGTAACACCGGCAGAACTAACAGAAAACGCTGATGATGCAGTAGCCCCATGCGAAGAAACGTAGCTTTGCTGAGATGGACCGGAAGTGGACTGCGTCCATTGCTGACCTGCGAATCCTGGTCCTGATTGCCGTGGCTGTTGCTGAACCTGTTGCTGTTGTTGTGATTGTCCGGAATACGATTGCTGCCCTTGAGTTTGAACTCCTCCCATGCTCATCGGTACTGAAGACGACCCAGAGAATCCCGATGTTACGTTAGTGCCGGATCCCGGATATGGTCGCGAAGCTGCAATTCGGCAAAGTTTCAGCGTTTGCAATAGGAAAACAAAGTGTTCTATTGTATACAATCTACACGAAGCTAACCAAGTGAACCCTGAGGTCCAAACATTGCTTGCTGCATCATGGAAGGTTGCGGAGTTGGCTGGACGGACGGTTGCTGCATCATCTGAGGTACAGCTCCTTGATAATTCATCGGCATTCCTGACGAACCACTTCCCACTAAAGTAAGCAATTCATCAACACAACATAAAAAATTCAACTAAATATTGTAAGTGGTCCTAGTGAACTATAAATGACATTCGTGATGTCCCACTCATCACTTGCTGATTAGGCACGGTCATTGGAGGTTGCTGTGGCTGCCCTTGTCCAGGTTGCCCATAATAACCCATTCCTGGTTGCTGCTGATGAAGCTGACCTTGATTTTGTGGCGGATATCCACTTGGAGGTATGTTCTTCAAAATAATGAAGCATTGAAAAAAGTTTGATAGAAAAGAAAAAGAGAAAAATAATCTGGTACCGGATTCCCCATCGGATTACTGTTTTGCATAATCGAACGACCTATAATGAAAACTCAATCTTTAAGGATTTAGTGGTCACTTTGAGCTAAAACAAAGACAAAATCAAGGTAGTTTGAGACTTGACCCCCACATTACGAAATAGTGAGTACTTCAAAAATTTATTCCAACGTACAACCATTCGAAACAATCAAACCACCACATTAGTGTGACAGGAAGAGCATCCCTAGAACGAAGAAAAAATCGAGGAGCTTCTACAAAACAACTAGGATATAGTTTTAGAAACACGTTAACTTTCTGATATTTAGTAATGACTGAAAGCTTAAATAGAAAAAAAAGTGAAACAAAGAAAAGAGAATACAACGTTGTATTGGTAACCCAAGAAAAAACTGCCTGTTTTCATTTGTTTGTAAGAGACCACATTCATTAGTGATAGATCAGCACGGTTAATCGGCAGTATAGAGAAAAGCATATTGGCATAAAAAAATTCAACTGATAAGTAGGGAAGTACTTATCTGATTACTGTACTGATTATACGAAGTGCTTATTGATTTTCTACTTTTATTGAGTACGAAGGTACTTATTGAACGTCAGCAGCTTCTTTAATGAGTTTCCGAGCTCGTACGAAGGCAGCAACAACACCACCAATCTGTATACGATCAGAAGAACCCAGTGATAGTCGTTCTTCGGTATCTGCCAGTGCTTTTATCAAGCAAACCAACACCTGCGGCAAAACAACGCGGTAAAAAAAACACTGACGAAAATAAAAAGGCTGCAATATTAACTTTTATACATACCGCCTGCAATTTTCCACGGCATGGTATTATATGTATTACTACTACACTGATGCTTAGATATTTGCAAAACTCGGACCACAGGTATCTGGGGTGGGGATCGAAGACGCAACTACCCTTTCTGGGGGCTAACGCGTTCACCACCACACCATGCGGCTCCTTCGTCTCGATAAAAAAACAAAACGAAAGAGCCGCATGGTGTGGTGGTGAACATGTTACCCTCCGGAAAAGGTAATAGCGCGCTAGATCCCCGTCGCAGATACCCCCGGTCCGGAATTTTGCAAACAAAAAATTTAAAAAGTTGCAGTTAAACCCCCTTAGATGAAATCCCTTTTTGCAAGCATCTCAAATGTGCGCATGTACACATGTGCATGTAATGTAATGTATATACGTATGCACACAAACAGGGTAGCGTGTAGCGCAATGGTCATAGGCGCCCTGCGGTACACATGGGGACGATCCCGAGTCCCAGGTTCACGAAGCTTTCCATCCCTCCTTGGTGGGCAAATTGGTACCGGACTTATCTGGAAAGATAGCAGCGCTGACTCAATATATTGGTAAACCATCGCGAGTCATCTAAAGGCCAGATATGCATTTAATCACCTCTCACGGTGTTTGATGAAGCCAAATGCGTGGTCCATTCCTCAGAAGATGATCAATGCTGAGAGCTCTTATTTTGCATATGTATATTCATATGTGTATACATACATATACATGTATATAATATACGGACAGAACACATTTTTTAATTGGATATAAAACCATACAAATTTTGAAAAACGACCCACTTTTGATGGAATATCGAGCTGAAAAAGAAGATCATGCAGTCGTGCGATGATGTCAATTAAGGCATAGCCCTCCTCTCTGCATTCTCGTTGTAATTTTCGGCAGCACGAAGCAAATGAGTCATTCATCAGAATTTGTAAAATCTTCTCCATATGTTTAGGTGGTGGCTGTCCAACACACTGATAAACACTCGTCTCGTCAACACGTGAAACAACCATTGATGTGCTCTAGATAAAACTCCACAGGATAGAAAACAAAAAAGAAACTGGTCTAGGGCCTCAAACTTAACAGACAATAAGCCACCTGCAGGACGTTCAGCAAACGACGCATATCACCGCTGGACAAATCCAATAGTGCCTTCTTCCCACATTCAGTCACTTCTAGTCTTTCTTCTTCTATCTATAAACTATCTATCTATATCGATCCATATCTATCGATCTCCATATTTATGCACAACAATTCATTAATCTGAGCTAGAAGCTTACCACATGATCTAACTTTGGCACAATGTGTTCCAAACATAGCGGAGCGAATCGAAATCGTGTGCACCTGGACTAGGTAAAATAACGCGCATAAGTAACTCGACGTTGGAAAATTGTAGACGTACCTTGATTGAATAGCAGGAATTATTGATGAAAGGTAATTGCAGATTATACAAAAACGAACATTCGCTGTATACTTCTCAATAACTCTCCTTAGCGCATTCTGAGCATCTTTTGTCATTGCATCAGCCTCATCAAGAATAACAAATTTGAGATCAGTTGTACTGTTTTCATCCAGGTGGAGGGATTTCGTCTGCGCGAAAGTTATGATTTCCTCTTTGGACACTTAAATGGCCCGTCTTCACTAGTTGTGTGGGCCTCATTAAAACTTCCATTTTTCGGAGTTTTGCTGGTTTAGCCATTCTGGTTCCCTGAAGTTCTGAGGTCAGCCACGCCAAAGTCTGCCGCAGGTCGTCACCACCAAAGGCAGTCGCCGCCCTTGTGGATCAGATGGAGATTTGCCACCATAGGACCAGTTTGATACCAGGAAGGTGGTGGATCCTGGTATTGGTTTGCTCTTAGCTAGGCTTCCTAATAGAAACGACAGACTCCTTCTTGGCCTGGAAGGCCCTGCCTGGGAAATGAAACCCTCCGCTGTACATTGCAGCCCGACACCAAGAAACACCTCCCAGCTACGATGAAGCGGTAAGCCATTGGGAGATCCATGAATTCATCTCATTGAAAACAAAGCACTTGCACCACAATACGCAGTGTACCGTTTTGTCTTTGAAATAGGACACACGGCACATTAAAAGGCCCTCGGCGTTGATCAATTCCTCAGAGATGCGCCATGCATTCGACTTCACTAAGCATCGTTAGAGGTGAGTGGGTGTATACCTGGCCAACACTATGATTTGCAAGCTTCATTGATACATCGACACAGCTGTCTTATCTTCTTAGATTGGTTAACGCCAATTTCCTGAGTCCACAGCGTTGGAAGGCTTGGTAAACCTTAGACACAGGATCGAACCAGTGACCATGTATATATCGCAGGACACCTCTAACCACTGTGCTACACGCGCCCCATTAGTGTACTATAAATCGGCACTTTGTCAGACAAAAGAAGATGTTGTCTAATAGAAATGTTAATACCACGAAACAATCATTTAGAAAATTTCTTCAAGATACTGATAATTGAGAGGCTTGTGGTTAGTCGCGGTTAGAGGGGCCCTACAATACACATGGGATCGATTCCCGAGCCCGCGGCTCACCAAGCTTTCCATTCCTCCGGGGTCGGCAAATTGTTACCACACTTGTATGGGAGGATAGCAGCACTAAGTCGATACATCGGTGGGCCACTGCGAGCCATCGTAAAAGTCAGACTGACAAAGCGGCTAGTGAGAAACGCGGGAAGATTAGAAATCCTTGGAAAGGTGTACTCACCTAACAACGCCAATACCTCTGTCATCTGACGCATTCAACTCCAGAACCATCGAATTGCGCTGCCTCCGTGTATACATGGTGTTCACGACAGCCAAAATTGCACTTGTTTTCCCTGTACCTGGAGGTCCATAAAACAACAGGTGAGGTAGTTTGTTTGATTTGACGAAACGAACAACTGAAAAAAAACAAGAGCCCAGGATCCATCCCACCGAAAAATTATTCAGAAAAAGGAAAGCAGGAAAGCAGACAGTAAAGATACTTACGAGTTTTAATGATTTCCTCATGAGAAATCATATCATCCAATGACTCCGGACGGTACTTCTCCGACCAAGGCAAATTTACGACCGCCGGAGGAAGGCTGATTTCCACCATTCTGCTTAACGGAGCAAATATCATGACAAGATAAAATTCAATACATTTATGACGCCAGCATAGAAAGAAGTATCCAGCTGTTTAAAAAATTGTTCTAATTGGGAGTTTTTGAGTTTGAGAAAATAATGATACAAAAGCCTCCCAACGGTTTGCCGCCTCATCGTGGTAGGGAGATGTTCCTGGGTGTCGTGTTGCGATGTGCAGCGGGAGGATTCATCTCCCAGCAGGGCCCTCAGGCTGAGAGTAAGTCTGGCGTTTCCATCAGGAAGCCCAGCTAAGAGTAAACCGATACCGGAATCCACCTCCGCCCTGGTATCAAACTGCTCGCATGGTGCCAAATTTTCCTCTGATCCACAAGTGGGGCGACTGCCTGAGATGGTGACATGGGGCGGAGCCTGGTTAGGCTGACCTCGAGACTCCAGGGAACCACAATGGTTAAACTAGCAAAACTCCGAAAAAAATGGAACTTTGCCGCACCCCGCGCAACCGGGGAAGACAGGCCATCCGAGTATCCACGTAAGTAATAATATATAAGAAATGATAAGATGAATGAAGTGAAGGCAGCACAAAGATTAGAAAAAAGAAAATTTCGACAAAAAATAGTGAGAGAGAAAACAAGACACTCATTAACTCTTTCGCGACAAAGGTAGTTTCTTGACAACATACAACGACTGACAATCAAGCAATAAAATATTTCAGGAGCTCAGAACTTTACAGAATCATAGAAGAGACTTTGCTCTATTGGACTATTGGTGTATACAATCTTCTACAGCGTCCATCCAAAGTTAAATGTTTCGAATCAGGATTTTCAAAAATCTGGGAATGAAATCTACAAGTTTTAGAACTTCCAACCTAAGAGTGTTAATAAGTTAATAAAGCTCTCGGCGTTGATCAATCCCTGAGGGATGCGCCATGCATTCGACTTCATTAAGCATCGTTTGGAGGTGATTGAATGCATATCTGGTCTTTATAATGGCTCCCGGCTGCCTACCGATGTATCGGGCCAGTGCTGCCATCCTCCCAGAAAAGTCTGGTACCAATTTGCCGACCCCGGAGGGATGGAAGGCTTGGTCGGCCATGGGCGCGGGGATCGATTCCACGTGTGTGTCGCAGTGGCGCCTCCAACCACTGGGCCACACGCACCCTTAGTCTAGGAAAAAAAATAGATCTACGTAGTGAATAAATTCTAGGACATCAATAAGATGAATTAACACTTGTTCATCTCCTTTCATGTTCCATTTTTGAACCTTGAAGTAAAAGAGCGGAATAAATATGTATCACGGGTTTTAGAAAATCATAGTTTCATTGCGATAAAACAAAAGAACCTCTAAGTTAAAGGCAAGGAATTGCCTACTCTAACAGGTTTTATTCCAACTAATAAAATTCATTACAAGCTGATATACGTTGAACTGAAGCGTAAAGCAGCCATCACTTCCGCATCACATGACTCATATAAAGCTCACGTCGAGTGTGAGTCGAAACATGTTTTCATAGGAAATAGGAAGAAAAACAAACCGCAAATAGTATTACTATAAGATCCTTCGATCGTTTTATTGATTACAGGCTAACTTTCACATTGAAAGCATATAAATTTATTTGGATACAGATGAAAAAAAACATCGGAAGGACGATTGAAGGGTAACATGTTATATATACGAATTGATCAAAAAACCAAATCTTCAGGGTAAGAGTGGGCATCTTTGTGGCGAATTTGCTACCAGCAGAAGATCTTCTACAAGTAAGGTCTTCACTTCTAAGTAGGGTAAATCCCATAACGTCGGTTACGGACCTTACATCACATTAACCTAGTAACATTTCGATCCCTGTTATTTCACTTGAATCAAATGGTTCTATGTACCCTTGGAAACACCACGTGACCTTAACTGGACTTTCCAGGCATTCAGGAAACTTCGTATTTTGGATATTAATATGTAGTATCTCGTTATAATGTAATCACGAGTGCCAGAAATGCTCCTTGTGGTCTTAACTGGAGATGACATGTAAATTTAAAAAACAATATTGAATACTAAACGTCCGCGTGTAGCTCACAAGTCGGTGACGCCCCGCAATACACATGAGACCGATCCATGCTTCCCAGGCTCACCAAGCCTTCCATCCCTTCGGGATTGGCAAATTGCTAACATAGTTGTCTGAGAGGATAGCAGCACTGGCTCGATACATCGGTAGGCCACCGCTAGTCATTGTAAAGTCCAGATATGCATTCAATCACCTCCAACGATACTTAATGAAGTCGAATGCATGGCGCATCGCTCAGGGACTGATCAACGCCGAGAGCTTTATCCTCTTCTTAATAAACATCTGTTCTCACGTATTCACTTCCAGACATACCAGCCTCGCGAATAGCTCAAAGGATACGATAGAAACAACAAGAAGGCTATTACATGGGCAACAATGTGGGACAAAGGTTTCCACAGTGCTTAGTAAGCGAGTATAAAATTATTGGAACAACGGCAGCTTAAGAAGGGTCAATATTGCTATGCAAACCAATTTCCAACTACGTACGGCAATTCATGTTGATGGAGTTAATGTAATTGTAGAAGGAAAGGAAGGGAAAACAAAGAGAAACGTAGATAACAAGATGACACCGAATATGGAGAGAAATGTTTGAGAAGCCAAACAACTTCTCAAGACGAACTTCACAGCCATATATTGGCACATATCCTTAAGTTATGCAAATCAGAAAACAAAAATGAGAAATCCTACCGACAACGAATAACGATGAGAAATTGAATGGATAATTTCTTGCTTTTCAGCCGTATGTGCGCCGATGACCCGCTTCCTTCCAGATGCTCACGCTCCAATCTCACATTCTGCGCTATGGAACACATTTGCTGTCGTCCACGTTATTCGAACAGGTAGTCCACTCTCCGTACTGTCGTAATCGTGAAGCTTCTAGTTGGAATCAATGTTAGGAAACGTAATTGTGTTTTACTGTGAAGTGAAGTTCATTAATGAAGACTATTCAACCACTACGATGTTGATTTACAAAACTTGGAGCCCGGGCCAGATCGGACCTCGATTAGCCTTTCCGGAGGCTCGCGTATTACACACTGCACCACTGAGACCTTTGCTTTGCATTTTTTCTCAGCTACTTTTCTTTAGAGACTATTCAGTGTAACGGAATAATCTCCATTCATTGCATGCTTTAGCTCAGGTGTTCAAATGAGTGTACACCGTACAATTATGTGATGGCTACCCATTTTCTTAAGTCGTTTGGGCAACATCCTATAATTTCCCTCTCCCTTATCTGCTATAGAGGGACTATGGAAGTTGACGTACTATCGTGCTGTGCTACTGAAAATCGGATTTGAAAGTGAATTTCAACCACAGATACGCTTGGTAAATGTGTTCAAGATATCTACCCAATCATCGTGCTTGTTAATCCCAAACCTGTCTTTCCCTTAACCTCGGTATTGATCAATAATTTGCTGTTTTTCTTGATAAGCAAACACGAGATTGTTATTACAGAATTTATTCACTGACAATAGCTGACGTATCGGTGGTCTCAGCTTCCTCAGAGTCTGGAAAGGTCAAGTTGACATGCAATCTACTCAGCCGAACATTTTCATAGCTTCAGACGACAAAGCCCAAAAGGTGGGTTTTTGAACATTTGAGATTAAACGTTTTAAACATAAATAAAAGCTTATGTATTAAATTTTATCTGCTGAGGTTGTGCAAGTATTTGGTTTGGGCGATTGCATGTCAATTTGACCCTTCGAGGCTCTGAAAAAAGGCGAAACCGTCGAAATATGGGCTATTATGAGTAAATAAATGCTGTAATAACAACCTCATGTTTGCTCATTAGGAAGAATGAATCATTTGGTTAGTTATTCTCCCTGAGCTTACTTCATTCCACTAAGGGTCCACCGGATTTCACAAACTGGCTTCAGAATATTTCCCCTGAATGTTCTGCAAACGATGCAGTAACTTTGTCGTTGCCCTTAGTCCTTCACAATCGTGTTAATTCGTGATTAAATTCCCACCATTGCGGACTATACGGATGTCAACGGCGAATCAATGCAAAAAAATCAATAAAAAAGATCGATGGACTGGATAATCAATGCAGCAGAAATTGGGAAAGTGAACCCATTCTTCTACAGATAACTTAGAAGTAAATGTTCGCAATTATCTCGTAAATTTAGTGTTAGCTACAAGAAGGTTCTTCACCTTTCTGAATAAATCAAAATAAAGCAAAAGTTCTCATGTGAAGGCAGGTAACAAGACGAACGTTAGCTTGTGATAGTTTCCAAAACTGAGTAAGAAATAGTCTTTATAATGGTATTATGTTACAAAAGATGAAAAGTAAAAAAGCAAGATCGAGTGACAAGTTTTTGACTCGTCTCGTTCAATCCTACAGGAACCAAGTGCGTGATCTTATCAGTTTTCTGAGATTATAAGTTAGAAGGGTGAGTAAGAGGAGAGGAGACAACCATGTATGTGCATTAAACCAATTGGAATTTATGCCAAACTGTTCCCTCAGCAGTTTGACGGGTGGCATTTACGCGACCGTATGAGTCATGCATGACTCATACGTGGTTGAATTTTCTGGACTGATTTCGAAAACATCGAGTATAGAATAGGTCCAATACAATACCCTAAAGGTCTGTACTAGAAAACTGGTAGTAGACTCATTCATTTATCACCAAACTATACAGCTGGTGATAAAGGTTCGAGGTCAGTTCGAAATCATTGCTTCATTGCTACCATCATTACTATTCTCATTTGCAACGTTACCGGTAGAGCCAAAATGCACAAACTACTTTTCCTTCTGTGGTTTCCTCAAACTGATGCAACTGGTACAGCGTTTTTTCCTCTTCTTTTTTTTTCTCTTTAGCGCTGAATGTTTAGCCTCTATCGCGATGTCTCAAGTAGAGTCGTATCTTCTACTCAAGGTTTCTCTTAAAAAAGTAACCTTAAATTCATTAACAGGTGCTTCATTATTTCTGAAACATACCATCGAACATATTTCATGTGTAGTATTTATGCTGTTGACTTGTTAGTGATACTTTATACTTTACTTTATATCCTTCTTATACTTTTCATATTAAATTTTTATATCGTAGTTTATATTGTGCTCTATATACTTTTTTATACTTGTACTTTACTTTTTCTTAAAAAGTCTTGTTTTTGTTGTTGTAAACTTTCCTGTTGAAACATTTAATTCTGTCATCCTAAACTCTTCTAGTTGTTTTTGTTTATAGGGACAAATAACGGGAAGCACGGATGGATATTGAATAGTCCAAAGTACTACTGTAATGAGGACTGTAGACGTAACCTCTATGCGGACTCGCTGAAGTCCAACACAAGTGGTTGTCTTGAAAACGATGTTTTAGCGCTGAACACCAGTGAGACCCAACAGATAGCCAAATGTCTCAGGTAGATTGCATTTTAAGAGTTCCAAACATAATTCTGCTTGCATTAAAGGGCTAAAGAATGAAGAATTGGGCTTTCATCACTCCCTGAGGTTTGTGCTATGCATTCGCCTCCATTCGCACCGTCGTAGAGGTGATTGAATGCATTTCTGTCCTATGGAATAATTTACGGCGGTTTACCAATCTAAAAGATTAGTGCTACTACCTTCCCGGACTATTCTGGCAGCAAATTGCCGACGTCGAAGGAATGGATGGCTTAGTAAGGCAGCCGGGGTTGCGGATCGGTCTCACTGACGGATCCCTAATATGTTGCCTATTTTGATTACAATAAATCATTCATATTCAACCAATTACAGTAGTACTTATTCACTCCTGCATTTTGTATCAAGCGGTCTAATTTGTTCTCAGATCTATGCATGCCAACTATAATTGGTTATCGATTGAATCGCAACACTAATCAATAACAGTCAATTGTGTTTGATGCTAACATTAGCCCACTTATTCACAATTGGTGAACGACATGTGTACCTTTTACTACTGTTCTAACACCGCTCAGAGTGAAGAATGGCTTGAAACAACTGACAACAACTGGGATACCACGGAATGACTACCGTTTCACATGCAGACCGTCAAGGGATCGAATGACATGGTATCGTGGATGGCAGTCGCTTACGTTCAGGTTAACCGTTAGTCCTTTGGTTCTTATCGATTTGGGAGTATACAGAGTAGAAGAAAGCTTAGGAACTTAACTGAATTGGGAATGACGAGTGTGATGAATAGAAAAAAAACTGAACCACGAGCCCGGGACGTTCGGAAGTCATGAAGTGCTGCTAGTTATCGTCACTGCACAGTGGCAGTTGTTCTTTATAGTCCTCTGTAGCTCTATTGATGTTTACTCTCTCTCGCTTTCTCTTTCTCTCCTACTCTCCAAGAAATCTTACTGATAATCTTTTTGAAGTAAAATGGAGCACTGTATATCGAGACAAATCTTCTACTGATTATTGTTATGCAGGATTAGCACTGTAAAACGATGAAAACAATCAAAACTTTAAGCAACTTCGAAATGATGGCTTTTTTTTCTTCTAACGGACAATTCTAATTTCAGCGGCAAGCCATGCATACGATGGGATGAGGCTCCGACGAAATTTCCACTGAAGAGTTTTTCGAATTTCTCATCTCCTTCAGTTGATTACATGACACAAATGGTCTTCTCCACCACCATATCACAACACGAAAACTACTGCCGTAATCCGGACAATCATCCGCTTGGACCGTGGTGTTTCTATAAAGACGAAGATAAGGTACGAGTCAGGTGTTGGAGAATCGCTAGAAAAAACTTGGAGAAACTAGTGAATCTGGAGTGAGCCTCACAAGCGAGGCATCAGATTAACATGAATTATAAAGAGAATCAGTGGATCGTTCATGTTGGTTGCATGTCACTCCCGATGCTCGGGTACCGTTTTTTAGGGGTCTTCAACAAAATAGATCTTCACAGAAGTGTCAGATGTTTGTTTTTGTTTTATTTTTCAGATAAGGCGAGCTCCATGTTTCTATACATGTGTAACTGATATCAGACGATTATGTTTGGCGAAAGCGTTCTTTCCGTACTATCAGACTCCCTATCCATTTGACAATGCTCCTCTGTCACCAGTTGATCCGCGAGTTCTTCGCACAGTCAAGGACTCGCGTCTAGAGAAAAGAAACGCTCGACTAGGTAACCTTTGGCATAAGTTGACGATTATATATTTATGGAAATTTTCGGTATGTTCCTTGTCTTTATTCTTCTATTTATATGGCTCCCCTCTACATATTGTGCAGATCCCGATATTTCTTCCATTAGTTTAGCTGCCTGACATCCGTAATTCACGAGAATTGTCTGAGGATTTGTATGTCGGTTTGGGTGCCACTTAAGGATTTCGTCTTTTTCATGAATGTCATTGAATGTTGGTTAAGTTGATTGGCCTTAGAATCTTGAGAGAGCTCCACTGGAGCGTACCCAGGTCTTCACCGCAGATACTCGCAATCCTTTGCAGATCCGAATGAGCCACTCCCAAATAAGCTCGGCGCGAATTCATTGACCTTGGAAGAATGAGCGGCTTGGTTTCACTCACGGTGGCTTTAAACCAGAGGTCTTCCGTGTGATGTTAAGGGCATCTCTATCAATGTGTTCTCATCACTCTAGTGTCTTCTACAGGCAATTTATACTACTTTTTCTGTTCTTTTGGCGTTTAGAGAGTTTAATTTTCGACATTTAGCTATTCAGCACATGATACTTGATACCTGAATGGCCCGTCTTCACTGGTTGTGCGGGCTCCAGCATAATCTCCACTTTTCGGAGATTTGCTGGTTAAGCCATTATGGTTCCCTGGAGTCCTGGAGTCATCCTGGCCAGAGTGCAGGTCTTCACCACCACAGACCGCAGCCCTTGTGGATCAGAGGGAGATTTACCACTATGCGACTTTGATACCAGGACGGTGGTGGATCCTGGTATTGGTTTACTCTTAGCTAGGCTTCCTGATAGAAATGCCGGACTCCTTCTCGGCTTGGGAGACCCTGCCAGGGGATGAATCCCCGCTGTACTTCGCAGTCCGACACCCAGGAACACCTCCCAGCCACGATAAGGCGATAAACCGTTGGGAGGTTTAGCACATTACGAAATAATATTTGTGGAAACTGACTTTTATTGAATCTCGACATGAAGAACCAATTGGGGCCTTCGCCTTCTTCAGAGCCACAATAGTTTTTTTTAACCTTTTGGTCCTTTTTTCTTCTATTCTTTTTCATTCCTTTCTTTTTTTTCCCCGTTTTAAATTTATCTGGATTTTCCTGTCAGCTTCTGCTTAAGCAATCTAATGACAAGTCCTCATTTTGTCTAGTCTTTGTTTTATCGGTTTGTTTAACTAGTTCCTCTCACTACGAGTGTATACAGACATTTTCTTGCTACAATGACACTTCTTGAGACTTAGCGCACAGAAACAGCAGATTCTGTTCACATGCGAGGAGGCTTTGCTGTCCACAGGTTTTTGTGGTTCACATTCACAAAAGAAGATCTTCATTCGGATCAAAGCACGAAGCGAAATGGTTTGTTTTCGAGTGGAATTGCTTTTACCTACGTAATTCTGAAATTGTGAAAGCGTGTGGTTAGAGATGCCGTGCAATACAGGTCTGGTCGCTGGTCCCATTCCGCTTCGAGCCAGCTAAATCTCTATTGCACCGGAGACGGCAGATTACCTCTAGTCTTGTCTACAAAAAGCTTGATCCGGTTGAGAAATGCAGATAACTGTCTGTAATGAAGATCTAATCTGTAATGAAGATCTGAGAGTGCTTTAACATCAGCTGTCCCGGGATTCCAGGAAGAAATCTGTTCCATCGGCATTCAGCGGCATTCATGAAGCAGACCAAAATCCTCAAGTAGCAGCCCAACCCACAGGCAATTTCGAAAAATTTTGTTTACGGCATATGCAAGAAAACAAATCGAATTCAAGAAGTGCGGGATTTTACACATGTAGGAAAAGGTCATACAAGAAAGGCGAAACTTACATTCATCTACATTTTTATTTTTTAAATGACGCTGCTTCTTGAAATTTTCAGAAAGGATCTATATTAGGACAAATTCCCCATTTAGATCTAAGCGACATTCTTGACGTGCCCGATGTGGTTGCTGCGGTGGAACATGCCACCCCTCTCTACTCCGTCGCTCTGACCACACGACATCTCACGCAAGCCAGATTGGCTGGCAACGCTGTCGTGACTCGGAAAAAAGTAAATGATGATTTATTTGCAATGTAATATGTGTTTTTATGGCCACTGACTCTGGTGATGATTTCGCAGTTCTGCGATCGAGTTCCCCCAAAAATGTGTCATCAGATCTCCGATTGCTCACTATGTATTCGAAAGAATTAAATTTAGTTTTGGAATGGAAAGGAGTTCATTTTTTGACTTAGGAATTAGAGCACTACTGAGTAGTTTTAACCTTTTTACTTAATGCCTACTCTTTTTGATGGCAGGGTATATTGCGAAATATAACTTCAACGAAGAGTGAGTAAAACTCGGATCCTCAGGTGAGCTTCGAAGCTGCGAACGTGGAAAACTTGGACCAAAAGAAGGATTCTTCTCTCTTTTCTCCCTTTTTTCTCAAAAAATTGAGATGAAAAGATTTGTCGCAGTTTCATACAAAATAGGTTTTTAGTGAGATAGAAATGATTTGGTTTTTAGATGTCATCAGACTGGGATACGGACTTTGATTGCTGGGCCATGGACACCTATCAGAGACGATTCGCTGTTCTTACCGGAAGACGGGTGGATTCTATCTCTAGACCGAAATAATTTCCAGGGCTAAGAGCATCAACTTTCTACGTATCCAGTTGATCCTGAGCATGTGGGACCCATATTGAGGGACTTTCTACGATCACAGATGTTGGCCGGAAGGCAAGGCATTGATAAACCCTGGCGGCCATGTTTTAGTGCTTGTGAAGACAACACGTACACGTAAGTGATGTCCCATTAATTGCGCATGGTACTTGCTTGCGACAATTGCTTAAAAGTGTAATGATTAATTCGTGTATCACTGTCACCTTCGTCCAACCAGTGTTATGAATAGTCCGTATCTTCAATTTTTTTAAAAATCTGAGTGCCAGCTTGTATTCTACACCTATGTCCACTTTACTCACTGATGTGCAGAGAAAGGTCGTTAGTGGCTAGCGCCTGGAAGCCCCGGCATAGAGACCCCACTGTTTGCTAATCAAGAAAGATGCTAAAATAAAGGTTGGGTCAGCTATAAAAATGACGTATAAAAGTGTCTGATCAAAGCGTTTTGGCTACCGCATATCATTTTCTTATTGAACATTTCACTGTTTGCCCGTACGTTTTCGATATATTAGCTGCTTTGAATTCACTGTATAGCACCAGTCCGACCTATACACTTAGAAAATTCTATGGAAATCCAAATTTCTGTCGTGGTGAATAAATGGACTTTCCGAAATCTGTAGGGGATACGCTTTCTCATTGTTCTAACCTTTGTCGTCTTCAAGAAGGCGTTCGAAGGGTTGGAAACGATTACAATTCTGTAAAATTTTTGCATCCAAAAAGGTTAATCCTTACTATTACTAAATGAGAACTTGACCTGATTACTACCATGACGTGCACCACTGTAATATAACATTTTCATCAACTCCTTATCAACCCTTCAGGGAAAAGACTGACGAAAGGACAACCTTTCGTTAAAGCTCTTCACGGCTGCGTTGCAGTGGGTAATGATGTCGCTGAATTGGGACGAAAACGCTGTATTAATGGAAAATTTCTAGAAATGGCGGATTAATGGAGAATTTCTAGCAAAGTTTTATCGTTCTGACGACATCACTGTCATTTGAAGAAGTACCATCAAAGTAGAGGGAATTCTTACAGCGCTGAACGACGAGTAGAAAGGCATAGGGCTACGTATAAACCAGGAGGTGGTTCTGTGCTTAAAGAGACTAAGTTGTAAGTGTATTGTGAGCGTTCATTGATCATGGAAGGATACTATAAAGGAGGAATTGTACAGAAGAAAAAATGTAGAAAAGGCAGCATTCGAGAATACCAGAAAAGTCACCGGTGAGCTTACGGATCTGAAACTTCACACTCACTGTTTTGATCTAGCAATCTTATTATCACTGTGCTCTGTAGCTCAGCGACAACTGACAATTAAAAGAACCACTTCGAAAGTATCACTCATAGAACGCTTGATCGATTTCTTCGAATTATGAGAGGCACAGATGACATCCATACGGAATGCGTATTACATTTCTTCGAAAACTGATACACGTTCCGAAGATCCAGAATGCTTCACTTCGAAAGAAACGTAGATGGGTGCTCTTTAATAACAATATTTAATGTCCTTAATGTCGATGACAGATTGAACAGAGAAGGATTGGGTGCTATGAAGATCCTCTGGGATAAGCAGTTGCAATATTGGCGGATATTCGCACCTGCAAATGCTTTATAGACCACAGAATTATCCTCATAAACTTCGCACTGTTCGAAACAGCTCAGCGCATTGATGAGAAGCGTATTACAGGCGTGGAAGGTAAGAAATCAATGAGTGTTTTTGTATTGAGGGTGATCTCTGCTAAATATTGTGTAGTGGTAGGAACTTTGTGTTCTCCACAGATAACCTCCACATTCGTATGGGAGAGTAGTAAATAGCGCTCTGTTGTTCTTTAAGTTGTTGAGTGATGGTCAAACGGATTTTCTCTGGAATTCTCCCATAGTTGTGCAAAGGCGTTCCTAGGTCTTGTGGATCAGAGAATCTGGTACTAATTCCTTAATCCTAGATTAATGGAAGCTGTGGGTGACCGAAATGTCGAACGGGGCCCTTGCGCGATCACTGTTGAGGGCATCTCTCCCATTGTGCTTCTTAAGGATTTGTCACTTAAATTATTATATTATCGGACATGCTGATAGGTTTCAGTTACAGTTTCTTTTCGTATAGTACTTTCGTGGAAAGAAAATTTCAAAATAAATGGCTAATTATTCAAATAGGAACCTCTGCCATTGAAGGTGCTGGCCCATTTCGACGGAAAATCAACTTAACCGTCGACTTTTCTACTTTGGCAACAAAGTGGTAGATCGAAGGCAACGTTCGTGTTTGAAATGGACGGAAGTAAGTAAAGAAGCGAAGAATTAGTAGGTGTGAGGAGGAAGGAAGAGATGCCGACATATGAAATTGGACATTCGTTTAGGCTATGTCGGTTCTCTACAGGCATCACTCCTCTTATATAAAACAAGTTAAGAAAAAGTCAGCAATGAAACGGAAGGAACTTAAGGCAGGTCGATTTCGAATCGATTATCGATTGACTGAAAAGTGGTGATTTCCTACTGAACAAAAAACGAGCACTTCTTGGTCTTAAATTCTGTAGAAAATCAATCCGGATTTGGCGTTACAAATCTACTACTACGAAGAGCTCAACAGGAGAGCTGACGGTCAAAACCGACCGATTGTGAACAGATTTCGTGACGGAGGTGGTCGATTAATGCATCGGTGTGTTCCATATGATTGCTGTCATTATTTTAGTCCAATAATCCATCACCTTTCTGCCAACCTCCTTTAACACATTCGCGGTTGTGTGCACTAATTTCAATGCGTACATGGATAGAAATGCTACATTCTTTTGACTGTAAACAAAAAATGTCTGGAAATAGTGGATGTTCTTGGTCGAAACACAAACCATTAGAAAAGCCCAGCAGGTTTCTACCACCAAGATGCAAGTTTTCAGCGATAAGATTTTGATATTCTTAAGCTTCTGGGTATTTTTGCGCAGAGGTCTGTGCTTTGAGAGACTGAACGGGCTTCGACTAACAGAGGCACCGTGGTGTTCCCATATTCATCGTTGATGGTTTCAGTAGCCGAATTTGCACTAAATTCTTTGAAAATTTGAATGCTTCTCGAATTTTTCGAAGGCTTGAACAATGACTATTTGGAATGAATATGCTGTTAAGAAAAAGGTTTAACCTTCCTTTGCACCGTCACGAATGTGTAGAAATGAGCCCAAAAGCAGGCAAAGTGTGTGCAGTGGTTAAATGTTGTCTGCAATACACAAAGGGACGTCGGCTCGATCTCGCGCTTTGCGCTAACCAATCCTTCATTCCTTTAGGGTTGGCAGATTACCAGACTTGTTTAGGACAATGTACGTGCCGAGTTTGTAACATCGTTCACTTACCGTAGTTGATTGTATAGGCCAAATATGCATTCAGTAACCTCTGCGATGCTTAGTGGCCCATAGCGCATCCCTCACAGATTTAACAACGTTGAACTCCCCATGTTTATTCTCTAACATAATGTGAATTTCTGATTTTTAGTGAGATTTGTTTGGATATGGCTCGTCTTATCGAACATGATAGTGAAAGAAATAAGACTATTTGGGGTCCGGATTTTCTACTGGACACAGCCCACCATGCGCTATTCACCGAAGGTCCAGGTTGTTTTGCATGGACGAGTGCGAACAAGGTTCGATATCATCGTAACTAGTACAATAATAGTATAAAATAATGGTATATACGTATATTGGTCGGTGCTGTGCTACAGTATACCTTTTCTACAAGGTGGAGCGGGTAGTCAGGGGTGGTATCAAATAGTTTCATTCTACACCTTTTAAATTTAGTGGATGTCAATTTTCCCAAGTCGTAGTGATGCTATTAAAATTCATGTCTTACTAAATGCGACAAGAAAAGAACATTAAGGAGAATCGGTAATGAACAACAAGAGTGAGCAGACAACTTCGTTACCCTTTCATGGTGTTCGTCTACTTTTAAGCACTTGTAGTGAAGAGAGTCACTGTCAGTGTTTTATTCCTATTTAAATTCTGAATAGAGTGGTGTGCCACTGTAGAGAAGTAAGAAACGAGCGTATCGGTCAGGATTAACGCAGCCATGTAATCGGTTCGGAGGGACATTATGGAAGAACTCTTGAGAACTCGTTTCCGTTTTTTTAGGTGAGAGAAAAGTCAGAAATGATGCCGTAGTCTCGTAAATCTCTAAGTCATTTTTGAAAGAGGAAAAAAGAAAGGGCGAGGACGAAAATAGTGAGGATGACAGACAATTTAGACTTTCGTCAAGTTCGGGCCGTGCTTCGACCCGTGTAAATGTAAGAGTGAAACGATGCATGAGCCATTTCAATCGTATCGAGAGATGTGTGAGAAGGAGAATCACGATTACGAGCCATGCACGGCCAGTGTGAGTTACCACCTACAGTATCTACAGTAATTTCAAAGTATCAACTCGGGACCTTCACGTAAAGCTGGTACGGAATCCGTCATCATCTGTTTTGTCGCCTTTTTTATTAGACATATGAAAATGTTCGAATTTTCCTTTTTTGCTGCTCCTTATCGAAAACTTCATCTAAATCCTTCACCTAGGACATCGTCTTCATCTAAATTCTTCACCTAGGACTTCGTCGTTGATTGTGTTCAGAAGGCTGAATAACTGCAGACGACTTAAGAGCTTAGAGAACTTGGAAGCACTTTCTATTCTGATAACGAGGACCTGCAGGCCTGACCTTCATTTGACACTTTTCGACTGAGATTTGACGAAAAGCCCAAATGTCATACAAAAGAGAATATCTAGTTAACCCAAACTTTTTTTCCACTGTCCACCAGCACTGCTAAGAGTTAATGTACATTTTTTTTCTTTTTACAAAAACTGCGTGTGAATAGTTGCTACTTTACTGTTCTCGATGTGGATGGGAAGAAATCAGCTATAATTTGATGTTTAATAGACCTCACATTAAACTTTCGATTGGGAGGATTATAAAACTTTTGTCGAGCTGTTTCTACCAACAAAAACTGTGCCCTTATTTCAGTAGTCATTACTTCTGTTTTGATGTGAGTAGGGTCTCGTCAATAACACCTTTTTTCTCTTTAAGTCATGTGCCCTAGAAAACAGGGATTTGATTTGTTAGGAAGATGTTTCTGACATCGTAATTGCTACTACGATTAGTTTCATACTTACTAAAACACATTTTTGTTCAACTGGAGACTAATCTAGAGCATTTCACTGCTATAAATAGCTCTGTGAGGATAAGAAATATTTGGAAAAGAAAAGATAAAAGTGAAAAAGATCGGTTTTTCAATTGTCTAAAAATCCTGGAGTTTCAGCGCGATGTGAGGACTTTGAATATTCGCTACAATGACGAGAAGCTCAAGGCGATACCGGAAGCTCATATTCCTGGGATTTTCACTCCACTCATCACTACCGTAATCTCTGGAACGATGTGAGTTGCAATATCCAACAGCAGGAAATAAGAGATGGTTTTTACTACTTTGCAAAAAGCTTCCCACGTTGATGTGGCGTTGGGATGGCGTTAAGACTTTTTATGAGCCATCTACACATGCAGTCGAAGGAGAAGACGTTAATATTTCTTTCATGGTTCATTCTTTCGGTATGGATTACCAGGGCGATTTTGTTGTTTGAAAAATGCCGCCGACATTACTATTCTTATGTATTAGCCTTTTCTTTAAACCTAACTAAAAAGTGTTTATAAGTTAGATTTCCGATTCGACAAATTAATCCTGTATTGATGAATGCGCGAAGGACCTCCATATAGAAAGATGCACGGTGTGTTCGTGTAATACAGCGTATTCTGATTGTGTCTCATACGTCGATTCAGCTAAAAAGCCCATTGCACGCTAACAGGAATGGCAACCACGGGGGTTTATCAGATCGTGGCTGGATGGGAGCTAAAGGGCTGAAGATGTGACGAGAATATATCACGCGAACCCATAAGCGTCTCTAGAAAAACTATGAGAGCCTCCCAGAGTATATGTCTGTCTAGTTTCTCCGAATTGATCTCGAGACTTTTCTCACTTGGCAGACCGCTTCTCAGTTATTTGACAGAGGCCTATATCTGAAACGGTGTTCAGGGTACAGTACGTATCCCACTTAGTTATACATGTTCATATCGAAGCATGTATCTGTCTGGTGTAATGAATGCAGGAACCCATCACCCGAATCCACGTTTGTTTTAGAGAAGATATATGCTCGGCATTAGTTCATATTTAACCCTACTTCTCCACAACATCGGGGTACACCACGTGGCATCATTACTCATCTGCTTGAGATCGCTCACATAAAGCAGTTTTGCAGTTTCTCTAGGCATTGGGTAGCAGTTTAATGATAAGCTTCATATGTGCCGCGGTGTGTTTTAAGATGCAGCGTATTCTGATGGCGTTCGTCTTCGTCAAAACCGTAGTATAATAGTAACG
Source organism: Angiostrongylus vasorum (assembly GCA_018806985.1). NCBI lineage: Eukaryota > Metazoa > Nematoda > Chromadorea > Rhabditida > Metastrongylidae > Angiostrongylus > Angiostrongylus vasorum. The sequence goes on along the minus strand of JADANN010000098.1, from coordinate 65,103 downwards.
ATAATCGTAGTGAGTGGTCGTCTGAATATGAATCGGCAGCACTACTTTCTAGTTGTTCTGTTACAGTTGCAAAACGACAAAAAGTACTAAGTTTACCATTAGGAAACAGTTTGCTACTAATTACGGAGGAGAGGGAATGGTTGGTTCAGGTTTGGAATGGGGTCAACCCAGTTTAGTGTGCTTAGGGGTACAGTATCATTGCACTTGTCTGTACACCTCGCATATCGTTTAATATGATGAAAATTAACGTTGTCGTTGCAGGTCTCCTGATTACGTGGTTTGGTCAAATCATGGATCTGCTTTTCCCTCGACGATAAAACAATCGATGATTCAGGCGTGTGTTGTTGCTCTTACAGCTTTGTAAAAATTGTTCTAAACTTATTCAAATAGAAGCTTGGTTTAAAGTTCGTTATAAAGAATTCTAAATGTTTTCATCTGTTTCATCTCTCCTGTATTTATTAAAAAATTCGCATGGGTCTCCAGCAGTTCTTCTATTCGTTTCTTTCTCTAGCAGCCATCATCCTAGTCCGTTTTGTTCGAGTATGCATTCAGCGAAAATTTCACGATCACTCATCTCCCAATGATATGTGTTAAGTGGTAATTTATAGTTGTTTCCTCTAGAATCCCGAAAAATCCGAGCCAGGGCTTTCCTTTCGTCACAGGCAGTTGCCGGCTGTTGTGTAACGAATGGAAGTTTTTCTCCTGCGACTCGGATTATTTTCGAACGACGGTGGTTACCCTAATGACGGTGAATTCTATGATTTATATCTCAGAAACCGACTTTCATTAAACCTCCATAACAGTGATCGATAATTTTCTATATGGTTGAAGTGGCACGAGGTTTGTGTAAAAAATTGTATTCGGTTAACGTTTCAACGCCTTCCCCTTCCTCAGCACCGCGATGATTCGAGTCGGTGGTTCACACTTGGTCGTTGTCGCAATGTGAGTGTTCGTTGTCGCATCGAGTCGAATCCAGTGGATGGAGAGCTACACGATTGGGGGAACCAGACTTAGCGCTGCCCTTTTATGCAGCACAGGTGTTGATCTAGCCCAGCCAGGGTGTTTACGAGGACTAGCGGAAGGCTCTTCAGGTGCTCAGATCTTATCACGTCCGGACCGGTGGTGTTCCATTTTTCACCGACGAAATGGCACTTCGGATTTCGGAAGGGAGAACCGGTGGTACAACATATCCATCCTCCTTTATTTCACATGACGGAAGCTGTCCCAAACTCTGCAGCTTCGACCGTTACTGCTGATCTTCTCTCTTTAAGATCTTCTTTTATCGCCTGTCCGCATTGTTTTGCAAGTTCGGACGTTAGTACGCGGTTGCCTGCAGCTCGTGCGATTCCACGCTGGCGTATTAGCTCGAATGTTTCTGGAGACAGACGTCCCTTCGTGACTTTCGAACTCTCAGCTTTCATAGAGCTAACGTGAAGATGTTGAATGAGCCGATCGTATTCTTCGTCGATGTTACCCACAACGGCATCTTCCCAACAGCCGACTAATGAGTTGAATAAGACCCAATTTACGATGCTTCTGGGACTTCGGTTTTTTGAATTTAGCGGCTTTTTTCTCCTTTGCGCGAGAAATAGAATCTTGCTAAAACTTCTTGCCAGTCTTGTGTGAGCTTAACAGTCTAAAAATGCACTGGGTAAGCTGTGTTGGGTGCCTTGACGGCAAATCATGCTCACATTTCTAGCCGCTAGAAGCAAAGTGCTAACATTTTGCTTACTTATTGCTACCACTACTTGAAAGAGGCGCGTGTAACGCAGTGATCAAAGATGCCCTTTCGATGCACAAGTGATCGTTGGTTCGATCTCGCGCCCGTGGTTCACCAAGCCCCCATCCCTCCGAAGTCGGCAACCTGTGGCCGGACTAATATACGAAGATAAAAGCACTGTATTGAAATATCGTCAAGCCCCCCGCAAGTCATTGATAGTCCAGATATGCATTCCACTAGCGTTAACGATGCCATGTGAAGTCAAGGGCATGGCGCATCCCTTACGGATTGACCAATGCCGAATGCCTTATCCTTTTATCCTTTGCGGTTTGAAAGAGAAAAATTCATCTCTTAGTTTGGTCTATGGGCATATTGTTTCAGTGAATGTTAACTAAGCAAGCCGTTTTCCTGCGGCGTTGTGGCAAGGACGACCTATACTGCAGGTAATGCGGGTTCTGTAGACGATGACTAAGAGGATCCGACATTGGATACGGGAACTCACCTCTGCACCAATTTGCTCATTTCACGTCGTTGTCTTTTTTTTACTGAGATTACCACAACCAAAATGATGCTGAGATATTTGCAAAACTCCGGGCCGCGGGTGTCTGCGGTGGGAAACGAAGGCGCTATTACCTTTTCCGGTGATTAACGCGTTCATCACCACACGATGCTAGTCCTTCAATTCACCTTTCTCTCGACTAGTTTTCTATCGATCAGTGCCATCAGCAATCATCCGCCAACGGGATTGATTTGTGGTGCCTAAATCAGGAATGAACCAGTTATTCCTAGCATCGTCCTTTCGACTCCGCGTTCAACAACAGTCGCTGATCTTTCATCCTGCTTACGCAGCGACTAGGTTTCTGACGCATATGTTTAGACAGGAAGAATTGTGGAGACGAAAAGGTGGCAAAGAGTGGCGTATTGGCGTATTCGTGTGTCCTTGTTCCCCTCTGTACACCATCGAGCTCTTAAAGGTTCCCCTAAGCCGCTCGCTTCCCCTACTCATCCCTGAGCTAAGTCGTTCATCACGTTGAGTCCCCTGACCTAAGTAGATGTAGCTGGATCATTTGGGAATATTCCCACGGTTGAGCGTGAATGATGTATATGAAACCAATCCGTTCCTCATGAACATCGTTTTTGTGAGATTTAGTCAAGGGCCAATCTTTACACAGGCTTTATCAAAGAGGCAAGCATTCGCTCCGCTTGGCCAATGTTTGGTGTTATAAGAACGACGTCATCAGCAAAGCGAAGATGGTGTGATTGCCGACCGTCGATTTTCACCCCGTATTGTACCATTACCATGTTCGCATGACGTTCTCGAGGGTGAAGATGAATAATTTTGGCGAGATTCGCTTTGTCTAAACCCTATTTTGACGTAGATGTTAATATCTTTACAGAATGATGATATCTTGGTTGTGAAATGTTTATACAGTTCACGAAGAATCTTTATATACTGAGTAGCGACTCCTTAACTGTCCAAGGTTTCCATGACTGCTTCTATCCCAATTGAGTCAGAAGATTTCTACAAATTGATGAAGTAAAGGCAAACCAGTCTTTTGTACTCTCGCAACATTTCATTGAGTCTTGTGATCGTGTGAATGTAGTCCAGCGTAGTGAATCCTTTTTCGAAACCCTTCTTGATCACAGGGCTGTCCTTTGCCTAGTGTTCTGCCAATTCTATTTTGGATGATTCGAGTGAAAAGTTTGTAGAGAACAGAAAGCAAGCAGATTGGGCGATAGTTGCCGAGATCGTGTAGATCACCCTTCTTGAACAATAACGCAGTGTTGCTGGTCTTCCACTGAACGTGCTTTCTTACAGGTAGCGTGTAAAAGGCCTTTCCAATGTATTTACGAGTACTGACGAAAAGTTCTTCAGGTGTTCAAATATTACCTTGTCCGGACCTGCAGTTGTTCTACTCTTCGCCGAAGAAATAGCATATCGAGTTTCGAAGGGGAGAATCTGTGGAGCGACGTATCTGCCCTCCTTTATTTGCTATGAGAGCAAGAGGACGTGGCTACTGAAAGGATTTGAATAGTAATCGTGAATGACTTTTTTTCATTGCGTTTCTGGAATCTGCAACTGTTCCGTCTGGGCGTCGGAGTGCAATCATCTTGGTCTTGTAATTGGCGAAGTTTCGACAGGGCTTTGCGAGTGCTTTTACCAGCATCTGTAGTTTCTCGTCCATAGCTGCTGCTCTTCTCTGTTTAAAATCTTTTATCGTCCTTCTGCATTGTTTTGCAAGTTCGTACGTTAGGTGGCGTTTGCCTGTAACTCGTACGATTCCAGATTGGCGTATGAGATCAAGTGTTTCTGGAGACAGACGTCTGTTGGTGACTTTTGAAAGCTCAGCTTTCATAGCGCTAATGTGAAGATGTTGAATAAGCCGGTCGTAATTGCTGTCAAGAGCGGCATCTTCCCAACAATTGATGGGATAAATCCCACTTCATGGTGGTTTGGAATTTCGTTTTTTTTTGGATTTGTACCTTTCCTCTTTTCTGCAGGTTACGAAATTTCGAATGAAGGAGTCAATTGTCCGATCCCGTGTAGAATTTTAGGACAACAGCGATATCGGTTAGACAAAAGCTTCGATTTACCATGATGTGGTCCATTTTGTTATGGTACTCTGCATTGGGAGACGCCCACGTCCACCGCTGAGGGTTGGGCCTGTGCAATTTCGAGTTACCATTAGTGGTTTTGTCGTGATAAACTCCGACATCCGCTCATCCTCCTCGTTCTGTTTTAATCCTTGGGTCCCAATGTGACGTTTTTTAAACGTTCTTTTGAGTCCAATCTTACCATTAAAATCTCCTTTGAATTTGAAGAATGTGTGGTCTTCTCTGTAGAACTTCTCCAAGTCCATATAGAATGCTTTGACTACTTCTTTGTCATAGCTTTACGTCTCTGTGTAGACAACAAAGACAGTCAAATCTGGAGCTGATCCGCACCTCTTCAACCATAAAGGTCCGATTCGGGTCGTTAGTTGTTCGAACAAATTGGTGCTCATGGCCAAATTCATGTTTACAGTAAAGCGGACGCCGCCGACTATTCTACTGTCGCATGTTCCGAATAACTGTTCCTCCCCCGTTGTCATAGATGGCGTTGAGTGGGTGGCGTCTTCTTGTCCGCCAGTGCGATGACGTCTTCCCTTATTCTTCTTGCCTGCATGATCAGGGTCCTCTATAGAGGACTCAGACGTATGCTAGAGTGCATTCAAGGTATAAATCGTCTCTTTAGTTTAGGCGGTCTAGAGTGGCCCTGAGATTTTAGCTGCCTCTCGGTACTCGTCCTTTCAAACGCTCCCGTGTCGGAGCTCTATCGGTGTCAGCTGAATGAAGCCCGTTTATTTTTCTGTGGTAGGCTTTTGACCTACGCACAGTTTTCAGAGTTGTGAATGTGGGGGGCTGGGTACAGTCACGAGTAGCTAGCCAGTATCTTCCAGAATGGACAGAGTGTTAGTTGTTGAAGGCGACTGCTAACCCGTTCCCATATACTACCCTGTTACTTGATTGCAGGCCTTTTTCCCAAATTGACTCGTTGAATGCAATCCGCGCAGACGAGAACACACCCACGCACGCATGCGTGGAGACGTCCTCGTAAACCCAAAGTATGTGCCAAATCAGTGCAGCGGAAACAGAGAATCCATCACAGGTTCCATGTTCCTCTGAAGGAAGCATAAGATCGCGCTTGGTCCGCGACTAACGCCCTATCAGCAACCTAGAGACGCGCAGGTTGCCTCACGTCTAACCGCTAAGAGATCCTTCTGTGAGAGGGGGGTCCGTTGCTATTTATGCATATATAATTTCATATATATGCACATATATATGTATATATGCAGTACACAGAAGTCCACAGAGTTCTTTGTGAGAATAAAAAAGACTGAGTTTATATTCTGCACAAGTACAACTCATTGTCACTGCATTGGTCAGATGTACATTCATTCACTTCAACGATGCTACTAATGGAGTCGATTGCATGCCCAATTCCTACGGAAGAGTTTAACACCGAGTGCCATACCTCTACCAAATTGTTTAAAAAGTTCTTTAAAAATGCCAAACATACACAATAACAATGAGGTAATGTAACCTTTTACTTTCTGCCTACTACAATTTTTCTCGGCAGGGCATGATGGGGATTACAACCACAACGATGCTGAGGTATTTGCAAAACTCCGGACCGCAAGTGTCTGCGGTGGGGGACGAACGCGTCAGTATCTTTTCCGGCAGCTGGCGCGGTTTTGCCATCACACCATGCAGGTCTTTCGTTTCACCTGTCTCTTAGCTAGTTCTATCGATCAGCGCCATCAGCAATCACCTGTCAGTGGGATTGATCTAGGCAGCCCAAATCGGCAACGAAGGCAGTTGAGCTGAGGCTGTAATCGAAATCACAATGTTAACTTTTTTATTTACTGCCTATTACAATTTTTTCATGGCAGGGTATTACGACTACAGCTTCAGCTTAACTGGGTTCGTTGTCGATTTTGGTTCCTTAGATCAATCTCGTTGCCGTGTGATTGCTGATGGCGCTGATCGACAGAACTTGCTGAGACACAGGCGAAACGAAGGACCCGCATGGTGTGGTGGTGAACTCGTTCGTTCCTTGCCGCAGACACATGCGGTTCGCCGCTTTGCAAATATCTCAACATCAGTTGGTTGTAGTTCACATAATACGCTGCCGTGAATTATAGTAGGCAGCAAATAAAAGGTTAACACCAAACGTAGTTGCCAAGCTTCACTGAATGTGACTTTATCTGAGTGGACTTTATTGTGAGAGAAACTTGAGATTTTGTACACCAATCCTCGAAGGCTTGTTTAGTGGGACTAGTGATAAGTTTTTATTGCTGTGGTACGTATTTTCAAGTTCAAGCTCAAAGTTGATGTGGGTTCTTAGTCTCCCCATTCTACTTCAACTCGGTTGATGTGTTGCTAGAAATCGGCTACTCGACAAAATTATATTGAATACAGAAGCAAAACAGTTCTAGAAAACACACCTATTGTTTTTTAATGGAATTTCAAGGTTAGTGAAACTACTGCTGACGTTGCCAAAGTGATGTCAGTCATCTAAATGTTTGACATGGGAAAGTTAATTATACTATGATCGCATTTCTGCTAAGGCAGTAAGATCTTTTTTCAAAGAATCTTGTTGATCTTCTCTACTGAAGAAGAATTCTTTCTTTTTCTCATCTACAAAGGTATAGAGGGAGCTAATATTTAGGAATTGTGAACGAGCGTTAGAGAAAGGAAGAGGATTTGCTAAGACCATGACAAGAAGTCGAACCATTCTCTATTTTTATAATGTTTAGATAATTGCAAAACTCCGGACCGCAGGTGTCTGCGGTGGGAAACGAACGCGCTATTGTCCTTTCCAGGGAGTAACGCGTTCACCACCACACCGTGCGGGTCGTTCCTTTCGCCTGTCTCTATGTTTGTCTGGCATAACACCTCTAATGACTTTGCTACGCTTGCATCAAATTTCAGATAACTGTTTAAATATACGGGAGAATGGTCCTTGTGTAAACATTGATTTCTCTTTTGAAATCGACGTCAGCATTGTTTTTTTAAGTTGACCAGCCAACTATTCCAGTAGTTACTAGCTACGGAAGCATTGAGCGTAGATTGTTTTCTCGCCCTACAAAGCTATGAATGTCGGCCTGTACTCGTCTTCTGCTTGAGAACCTTCTCCAGCATTTTGACAGATCTCCCCATGCACTATTAAACCTATATTGTTTATCAGCCAGAAGATATCTATATTCGAATGGTTTATCATCCAGGACTGCATCTTTCTAGTGCATCAGCTATTTTGTTATTAACTTTTACAGATGATTTTTTCTAAGATTCCATTTTTTCATCTCCAGGTTTTTGTTCCAAGAATAACTAGAAGATAGATTTTTCTTCTGTTCCTTGTTAGTTTCCAGTTTTGCTCTAATTTCTTCTTTCTATTCTCTTGGATTCGATTTAGGATGCATTCTATTCTCACGGATTATCTAACTTTCTGCCATGTTTTTTCTACGATTCCTGTTGAGTAGAACTTCTCTGTTTGAATTCTCTCTGGTGGTAAATTGTCCAAATAGAGCTTCGCTGGCTTGAATCTTTGCAAGGTTTCCAATTTTAGAAGGTCCTACAAATCCAACATTACCGAGTATTTTTACAGTTTTAGTTGAATAATATTGTTATGATGTAGTGAACTAGTGTAGGGTTAAGAAGTTCAGAGATATTTAGTATGGTTTGTGTAAACGGAAATTGCCTTTGGGCAAAGTTACTTGCTATAATTTATGTTTCTGAAACTTAATTAGATGTTTAGACGGTCCGTCCCTCACGAGTCTCAGCAATCCTTTCGTTGTTTACGTTTTACTGGTTACAACAGTCATTCAAGATGCTGATCAACTCCACATGTGGGTTCGGTTGGTGCTTGAAGAAGTGACTTTTTTTCACCCTTTATTGAGCTATTGAAAGCTAAACAAGCGTAACGTTCGCTGTAAACTTAAAATAGGCGAGCTACGTGGTTCACAGGTCTTCGCCATAAACTTTCCTTAGCTTTGTAGACTAGAGAGAGGTTTGACATTTTGTTACTAAGGCTCTTCCAGAGCGGCAATGATTTCTGCACATAGTGGACCGACCGTTTGAAGAAATACGAACCACCTCTATGACCGTTTGTGCGGCTCAGAAAACTGTATCATCTGTCCCTAACGGCAGTGACGAGAACTGCATGAGTTCAGGTACAATATCCTTGAACTCGTGCAAAGCATGCGGTGAGGAATACATTGGAGAAACGTGTAGACCACTTTGTGCCCGCATAAAAGAACACCTAGATTGGAAAGTTAAGATTTGTCAAAGCACTCCTCAACGTACACGTAGGGCTTAATAGCACAATGGTGATGATTTTGAAGTGACTGTGCGGATCCTAGCGCAGGAATTGAAAACACCAACCGCAAGACTCTTGGAACATTTTGAATAGATTTCAAGATCCAAAGATGAACTAGAAAGGTGAATCCCTCACTGTCACATCTGGTGCCTTATTTCAAAATGATTTTTGACCCCCTGGGTGGGTCTCGCTCGCGACCCCACCCAACAACAGGCGAACAGCCCCACTCGTAACAGCACGGTGAGTAGCTTTTTGATCAATATGACGTTTATTTACATACTAGATCCTTATTAATACTTTGGTTTTTTTACCGAATTATTAAGACATTTTTTGAATAAAAATACGTCAGGCCCTGAAGAAGGCGAATTCGCCGAAACGTCAACTATCGACCAGCAGGGACAACGACAACGACGATGACAACTACACCAACCTCGCGTCACCTCAACAAGATCAGTTTATAAGAACAAATAAGGAAATACGAACTTTTTTGAAAAACGCTTACTAATTGTGGGCGTTCGTAGACCTTATAGAGAAATTTCCGAAAAGCGCATTCATTCCTCCCAACCCGATTTGATGTACGTCGGAGGGCTTCGTTTTAGAAGATGGATCAGAAGTCTAATGACTGACGTGCTGCTTAACATGCGCATGCCTCCATATGGACTGTCGTGAACTTTGAACTTGCAGATGCATGTTCGGAAGGGAACTACACTCCTTAATTTCGTCACAACTTTCCTTTCATAAAATTCTACTACAATGACCTGGCTTTACTTCGATTGAAGCACTTGTAGCAAACGCTTGAGCTATCTCGGTGTTATCGGTTGAGCAGTGTGGATTGACTCAACTTTTATTAGGTCATAACATATGAAATATCTCATTTTAAGTGTGAACTTTAAATAATCAATACTTTTTTTCATACAAAAATTTTTATTAATCGAAATAACCACCACAAGAATTGCCACATTCATGTCAATGAGAAACAAATTCATTGCGTGAAATTCTCGAGTTCTGGAAGTGATGATTTCGTTGAAGGAATTTTTTTTGCGTCATCGTACTTGATGAAGCATTTCTCGCCCAGGAAGTTGTTGAGGTGCTTGAAGAAGCGATAGCCGGTAGGCGAGAGGTCTGACAAATATGGCGGATGAGCCAAAGTTTTGTAGCCCAACTCGTTCAACTGCTGCAGTGCTAGTTCCTCAACGTAAGGCCGGGCTTTGTCGTAGCGAAGGATTGGTCATTTTCTATTGACTAGTGCCGGTTGTCGTTGTTGGAGTTTACGGTGCGTTTCGTCGATTTGTTGGCAACATTTCTCTGCCGTAATCGCTTCGCCCGGATTCAAAAAGCTGTGATGAATCAGGCCGGCTGCAGATCACCGATCAGTCGCCACAACCTTTTTGGTGCACCTTCGGGTTTGGGAAGTGCTGCGAAGCGTGATCGCAATCCAACCATGAGGTGAACCCCGCCGGTTGTCGAATAGAATCATTTCTCGTCGCACGTCACAATTCGATCAAGAAGAAGAACGTTCTTGTTGCGCAGAATAAGAGCAAGCAACACTTCGAAACAGCGACATCTTTGATTATCGTGTAATTCTTGCGGCACCCAGTTGTCCAGTTTTTTCTCTTTTCCATACGATTGAAGCAAGTGAAAATATCCTTTTGCTTATGCCAAGCTGTTCTACACGCTCTCAAACAGTTGTTCGCGTGTTTGCTTCCACTGGTGTTTTCAGTTCGTCGTCGTTAAGTTCACTGGGACGTCCGTGGCCGTCCTTAACTTGTGTTGATTCACCAACACTACCTTCACCCCAAACTAGATGATATTCCGAGCTCCTGCCGCGGCATTATATCCACTCTTCCATTCGTACAAAAAAAACGACACGAATATCACGTCGATTCATACTAAAGTTAAAGCCTATAGAAATGTTAAAATAGGACCTTAAGGAAACCAATATTAGACCTAAAAAAGCAAACTTTGACCTTTGAAAGGTTAATCATACATAAAGAACAAAATTTTTACTTGAAAAACCACACGGAGAATGAAAACAATAAAATCGGACATTTCAAATGTTATGCTTGATCTCATGTACTTAATAGATTCTTGCTTCATGGAACTTTATTTGCAATTTTACTAAAAGCGACAGTTTCGTTGTTTTCAAATGATTAGAACTCTTGAAATTCCTTTTTGCGTCTCTTTCAGTGATTCTTTCATCGGAAGTTCGTTACCGGTGTTCAGCAAGTTTTATGAAGATATCAGCATGTAGACGGTAAAGGAATGTAAATATAAGGCTTCTTTATGCCCTTTTTCTAAGCATAAATGCTGTTGATATACAAAAAAATACGAGGTACAGTAAGTGTAGTTTGTTCCCTTCGGAAGCTATCATCGGACACGAGAATGTTGTGTGGATAGAAATCCATCAGGCCCGTATTTTATCTCTTATCGATGTCCGGATAAGGAAGATTTTTTTCTACATAAGAAAGATTTTCATATGAGATCCAACGGACCACTTTTCCAAAATTTTTTTTGGTGACTTTATAAAAATACATCGATGGCTATCTCAGCTTCGTTGAAGTTAAATCGATGGCATTAACGACGACTAGAGAAATTAATAGGGACCAAGTAGATAAGAAGAACTCGACTTTTTTAAAAACTCCCATAGAAACGAAAAAATCATGAAGCGTAGTGGCTAAAGATGCCATGCAATTGGCCGATATATTCAAGGTTGCTGGCTTGATTCCACCTGAGCCAACCAAGCTTTTTGTCGCTCTGGAGTCAAAAAATCTGCACCAAACCTGGATGGAAAAGCTCCTACAGATTAACAAAGCGCGGCGATTTCCAATGGTGAAGATCACGGAACATTCTAGCAGAAATAACGCAGAATCAACTCGAATGGCACTTATGAAGAAGGCCTCGAGCAGCAACAGAACCCGTATGCAAATTGCTTCTGTAGATAACAAGTTTGGTACTGGAAGTACGAATTGAATGAACTAAATGCTAGGGTCGGCACGATGTGATGTGGAATCATGTAAATAAAAAATAAATAAATGGAATGGAAGAGAAAGGGGCTGCGGTGTTGTCGTGTTGTTCAGGTCGATTCGTTCGCTTAGAGTTGAGCGATTAGGAGTGCCGAAAAATCTCTTTTGTACACAATTCCGGAGTGCGATACGTTCGTTCCTGCTTAACGCCTTTTCGGTGACTCCGCACATTGTTCTTTTCTGCCTTTGGTGCTTTGTCGTTTCACTTTAATGTCTTGTCGTTTAATGTCTACAGTAATCACGTCAATTTTTCATTCTACACTTTGTCATTGACAAACTATGAATATCTATTGTTGACACCAAGTGCTTGTTCACTATGTAAATTGTCGTTTGAAGTGTCGCACACCAGTAACAGGTTTGGACTATCCTCGAAAATCGACTCGTCAAGCACCGTTTTTGCAGATTTAGATGAAGCTGTTCAAAGTGTTGTATAGAAGTGACAGAACTGGTCTCTCATGGGAAGTCGATCTTTTTTAAGTCGTATACGAAAGCAGTTACTTTGAACGATCCTATGTAAGGCAATGTTCCCAACAACGATCTTTAAGTGCTATAAAAATAACCTCCTCTTTAAGAGGAAGCTCAGCACCTTGTAAGAGAAGGGAATAACATGCTTCAGGTAACTTGGTTCTTGTGGCGGTCCACTGGATTCGACTCCATTCGAAGACGAACGCCTTCATCGCAACAACGACCAGCAATGTATCATCGTTCGGCTCTATGCCGCTCTAAAGAAAGCGAAGGCATAAAATGTTAGCTGTATAAGCCTGCCAATCTATTATAAGCTTAATAATCTCAGAAAATAGAAATAATAAGTATTGTCACGTTAGCAAATGGCATTATCTTCTTCTCAGCTAGGTCCATTGCCTTATGACGACAGCTTTTTATAATATAATTAAGGCTAAATATTACGTTGTTAGGAAGTTAATGTGTGATTTTTATGTTTGAAGTTACATGTCTCAATTCATACTGATTTTGTCCAGCGAAATTAAGACATTGGAGATTAGGGAATTTAGCAAACGATAAACAAGTCTATCTATACCAGTTGCGCAAAATTCCAGACTGCTGGAATCGGTGAAGTCGTTAAACACAACTTTGGCCTCAGTATGGTTTCTGAAGCATTCATCTCACTAGGAGTCATTGAGCAGCTAGATGAAGTGGTAGTCGATAGGTGAGAGGTACAGCGAGTATGGTGGATGAGGCAGAATTTTGTAACCCTAGCTCGTTCAAACACGTCAACGTTGACTGCGCAAAAAAGAGGACGCACGTTGATAATGCGACGTGTTGCCAATTCGTACGGCATTCATTCGTCGGGCTTCATCGGCTTCTCAGTCTTGTCCAATATGAGAAACGGCAGTTGACATGCTTGCATTGAGTTCTTCTGAAAGTTTTCGAACAGATTTGCTTCCACCAAACTCTTCAATTCATCGTCATCAATAGTAAAAGGACGTCTGCAAATTGCAGTATTTTCAACATCGAATTCGCCTTGCGTTCGTTAACACCTCCTTGGTCTTATGCCTCACTAACGTTTTGAATCGTTTGGGCTGCGCACGCCCCTAGTTTGTTTGAATTTCTTGTCGTCACATTTGAAATTCTAACGCTTTAATCCGGCAAAGACACAGTTTGTATTATAATTCTATTATTTTTTCCATTTTATACGACCTGTTTTCAAGTGTACTGTGCGGATCCCAGCACTTCTCACATGCGATTCGTTTTATCATATCCATCATCCACGAAGGTCTTTCAACTTTTACTCGTGGGTTCGGCTGGTGCTCGAGGATTTTCATTTTATCTTGAATGTCGCAGAATGGTGCTCGAGTCGATCCTCCCTGAAGTCCTGAGATAGCCGTGATGGGTGTTCGCAATTGGATTGCAGAGAGTGATTTTTCCCCTGTCAAGTTTGGCACAAGTTTTTCAACCCAAGGTGGATGAAGGCTTGATGAGCCTGCGACGGAATCGAACCAGCACCATGCCCGTCATTACTACCCTGTGCTATCCTCCCCAATAATTCAATTATACAGGGCGAAAACTCATAAAAATGAGCTTCCAGCGATATATGATACTATGGCAATGGAAAGAAAAACTATTGTTGAAAACATATATAAGAAAAACAGAACTGCAAATCCAACATTAATTTCCGAACAAGCTAATAAGTGGAACGGAAAGAAATGGGCAGAGATCGTGATGAAACCCACTGATGAAACCCACGTTATTCGTGAAAAACTGGTTATTCACTAATGCACCTAGCGTTAAAACTAAAACGACGTTGTCGAAACAAATCAGATAAGAAGCAACTACAGTCTTGTTGCTAAAGTATTATCTGTAGCAAATTTCGTACTCTTTTTAACACCTAGAGAAATTAAACTTTAAAGTAGAAATAAGGGAAAGTGGAAGACCTTGGTGGCGAGAGGAACGTCATTACGATGACTACGACCACTGCTCTCAAAAAAAAGTAAGACAGAGTAGAATAAGGAATGTGACAAGGATTTTATTTCTGGACCGAAGTCTTTAAGCCCTAATGAGCTTTGTGGAATCACGTTGTCCGTTTCTCAATGAAGATTTCACCCGAAGTCATATCTAGAATCATTCCACTTGCTACAAAAAATTTCGCTTTCTTTTTTGGTGAAATCTGAAACCTCCAGTGAATCTTACAGACTATAGATGGCAAAGTACAGTAACGCGGCGAGTGATTCGAATTGGACACCAATAAAGTCCTCATAGACTCATGCAAAGCGCCTAGGACTTTTATATAAACTTCTTTGGAAGTTCAGTTTGTACGAGTTTACTATACAATTCTTACTCGACTATTTTTTCAACGTCATCGTCTTCTTCAGAATCGGATTGATTCGAGTCGATGGTCCATGGTTAATTCTTCCTCCGATGTGGCACTTCGTGATCGCATCAATCGAATCCAGTGGAGCACCGCTCGAAAGAAGTAACCTCACTAGGCAGCGCTCTTTTGTACAAGATAGTTGTTGACTTATTGTCGACTGATGATGATATGTTTCAATGTCGGCAATTCATCCTATAGTAGGTCGCATTAGAATACCTAGCACAAGGCGTGTAATATTATGTATACTCGAGATGAATGACTGTGGACCATCGACTTGGATGTGAAAAACATGAAGACATCAAACCGTTAGCCGAATAAAAGTTTAATACCGACCTCATTTAAGCTGAACAATCCAAGGAAATTTATTGATTATTCATGCCGACGTTATGTGAACATCGGTTTAGTGAAATATATTTTGTATACCTTTCTACTTTTAATGTTTTTTTGGTTAAGTACAAAAGCGATTGTACTCTAATGGGGGGCTAGGTATACTCATAGGTAAACAAATTGCTGATGTTTCCTAGATAAAACTGGCCTGCATCTATTCGAGGCGAGAACGAAACGCCTCCCACCTACTTCTCAGCCATACAAATGCAATCGTTCGAGCGAATCGGCGTACAAGAAAGAATCCGTGTACAGGATATCTCCTACTCACGTATGGATGAGCGTCAGTGTGCTTTTAAAATCCTATCTGCCACCTAAGGATACGACGCTTAGTCTCATGTTTAACCGGTTCGAGATCGCTTACCGTGGAGGAGGGCATATAAATAGATTACACTAGCGTAGCAGTATTGTATTGAAAGGTTTCGTCTGTGTTTAAGTAAAGGAGAACGAAAAAATGGGGAAGACTATTATGATAGCACCACTGTGGTTAAAAACAGTTCCTTATCTGTCGAGATGGGTTATATGTAACAATGAAAATCATACTGTACATAGAGAAAATTGAAAGGAACAAAAAAAACGTGGAAGAGGAAGAACGGAAAAATGAAGAGCACTATGGTAGCAACAGTGTGGCGAAAAACAGCTCGTTATTCGTTGCGTACGTCATGTGCAAAGAAAACCGAAGGAAAGAAAAACGTGGGCAGAGCAACAGAACTTAAATAAGTGCAAAACGAATTCAGTCCTAAGACAAATATGGACACGTCGTCAGACATGCGCATCAAATGTGCTGTACACTGGTGTATCGTAGTAAATTAAGACGATAAGAGAACTTCAATGATCTTATTGCTTTTACTGTCTCCAAGGAAATGGCAGTGTTTGAGTTCGGTTCATCTTTACTTCAATGCAAAAGTTATAGTGAATTTATGTTCTGCGGTATTTTTTATGAGTGGAATATGCGATAGTCACGGAGGTTTTTCAGAGTAGTAAAAATAACTTGCAGTTGGAGAAGTTCCCTATGTGCTTTAGCCTGATCATATTTGGAGGTCATGGTAAGAGAAATAGAAGTCTGTGTATCCATCTTTATCCCATTCATGCTTTTAGAATGAATGCTCTATGAAGCGAGGCCTGTGCTTACAACCATCTTTACTTTGGGTTACGCATTTTTAGGTTAATCAAGCACTGCATCCCTTTTGATGATATAAATTGCCCTCAACCAAACTTTATTGATCCAAATGTATGCTTTCACACCGATTAGCTTTCAGTGTTTGTTTTTTAAGTAGGAGACATCAGATAAGTTTCACTGTAGGAATTCGGCCATTCCTAAACAGCAATCGCTTCGCTGCATTTATGGTCATCCAGTTCGTTTTATAGCTCTGGTTAATGCAATCTAAGTGTGTCGTAGGTTCTAATTCCACTTGCAGAACTGAACATTGGAAACAAACATCTCAAGAGAAAATCTTTGACATATTTATAGTTGTTAACCAAAAGGTTCTATAACAGAAAAACAAACAACAGTGAAGGTTTGCCTACAAAGGCTCAGATGACTAAGATATTTTTCTTGCCGATAAACATCTTCCGTTCCTTGAATGATATTTTTTGAGTATAGACGATCGAGACAATGATTTCGTTGATGTCTGTCATGTTTGTCGTGTTTTGACGTCTCCTCTTTCACATTTCCCACTTAAAGTCGTCGTTTACGATTTCCGTTGACGACGAGACCATTTGACTGATTTTCGCGGAACACGAGCCAGTTTATGTTTAGAGCCGTTTAGTTTGTGGTGATAGATAGGGGAACACGAACTGATGTGGAAGACAACTAGTTTCCTACTAAGGGTTGAAATTTCCCATAATGAAAATCCGGCACCATAGCAATGAGCCTGAACTGGGGCTGTTAGATATAGAGCAATATTTTGACTTTTATTTACTGCCTGTTCTTTTGGTAGAGCATAATGTGAAATGGAACAACAAGGACGTCGAGTTATGAGCAAAACTCGGGACGTCAGGTGAGCTTCGGAACTATAGAACATTGAAAGCATTTAAATATTGTTGGAATCGGAATAAGTGGATAAACCATGACTGGTAAAATTATGATCGTCGACTTGTTGTAGATTTCTTAAACGATTTTTGTTGGTTCCAACTATTCGTGTTCATTAGGTGTATTATACTGGACCTACTGAAATGTCGGTATACTACGTGCGTGCGCACTTTTTTCCTAAACACATTGGTTTTCGAATGGAAACGTTGTTGAACTCCGACGGATGTTTTTCCTCGTCTACTTCTTTGTTCGCATGAAATACTAGGTATAAAGGAGAGAAATAAACACTTCGGCAGACGACACCGACATGTTTGATCGTCTACTTAGCGAATTTTCGCTGCGCACACAGATGATGGGTACACTTGTAGCCTTAGAAATCTGTGATACGAGTGATCAGGATCGCCTCCTCATAGGGAGTTGTACTTCCTAAAATCCCAGATTTCGCCATCGGAATTCGAAAACAAAGGGAAAGGCAAAAGTACTGTATTTCAAGTGATCTTAACCAGCCTAAGTGATATGGTCGCCACCTTAGGGCCGATGCTATCCTGTTGTGGTGAGATTAATTTCGTCCAGTTTTTTGTTTTTTTTGCAATGGAGTTCTTCCTAACTCGTCCACCCTATGCGAGGCATTGCAAAAGTTGTCTGACTGGTCGGCGACTGTCATCCACCAGCACCACAAGCACTTCTACCCTCCGTCCTTCATGTTCGACGATCACGCAACTACACCCAGGAATTCACGGCGCTTTCGTTATGCTTAGTGTCGAGTAGCCTGCGTCACCCGATAAGAGCGCCAAACGAATGAATAAACAAAATTCGTTCGTACCCGATAACAAACGACAAATTTCGAGGTTGACTCCTATTTCTAAGCTCGATAGCTATTCTAAAAGATGGTTTTAGTTCATCTTTGCTCTGGGAAATCGAACATCTGACTGCTTTTCGGTGCACGACGTTTGTCCTTTACTTACGATGAGTATTTGCCTCTTGACGTGTTATAGTCGACTTTTAAAAAAGACAGTCTCGTGCTGTTGAGTAATACGGGTTAGCAAAAAAGTAATTATGAGAGGCGGTTTGATTTGAAGTTTGATGGTTTTTGCTAATGGTATTCGTCTTTATTGATCGTTATTTCCATTATATCAGGTTCTCTCAAAATTAACGGCGGTTTTTAACCGATTTATCACTAACCATCTCCAATAGTAATATATTTTATTAGTTAAAGTAAAGGTGCGTGTGGCGCAGTGGTCGGGGGGCGTCCTGCAACATACACGTGGAATCGATCCCGGCGCCCATGGCCAGCCAAGACTTCCATCCCTCCAGGGTCGGAAAACCGGTGCGAGACTTGTCTGGGAGGATAGCAGCAATGGCTCTATACATCGGTAGGCCACCGGGAGTCATTGTAAAGGCCAGAATGCATTCAGTCATCTTCAAACGGTGCTTAATGACGTCGAATGCATGGTGCATCCCTCAGGGATTGATCAACGCCGAGGGCTTTTTTTATCCTTTTTATTAGTTACAATTAAACCAGAGGATGTACGAATTTCTCACAACGACTTTCTTTTGATCTTTCCTTTTGATTTCTTTTACAACTTCAATTATTCTACAACATCTTTCTTGCCTACATTTGCCTAGCTCCTGAAGCCTACGAATCTTCAGAAAAAACGTTCAACAAAAGTTTAGCTTTCCCAAAGAAAGCTTCTCAACGAATGAGGTGCCAAAGTCTTGGAAAAACTGCTAGCCGTTCAGATAAGTTGAACAGACAAAGTAGAAGTTTTGCTCAACTCACTGAAACCACAATAATGTTGTCCATACAATTTATAAAGATTCTTAGTAGGTTAGTCTCCTCATGACTTGCACCCTTCAGTACTTCTTTCAGTCGTTTCGTTCTAGTGCAATCGTCATTTACCAATATGAAGGAGTTCTGGTGTGGATTGAGCTTTCTTTTTCACCTGATGGAAACTTGGAATGCTAGTGGAAGGTATTTCTTCTTAGATTTTGAGATGGTGGCGGTATGGCGTCACCAGATCTTCACCCCTGACAGTCGCCGTCTCATCTTGGTTTATAATTCTCGTTGTTATTTCGTGGAATTTAGAGATAATCACGATAAGGACTTAAGCTATACAATCCAGAGAGTCTCCCTAACTTGACGGATTGTTGAGAGGTGTTTTGCCCTACGACTCGAGTCCTTTCAGAGCGGCAGGAACTCCCGCAATATGTGGACCGACCGATCGAGGATCGTGTACCATTTTTCAAATTTTTTATGACAAATTTTGGGTTTGCCATACCAGCTTTCTATTGAGCTCTTTTTTTGCCTCCCCATTTGCCTGTGTTTGTGCGTTCTCAGCAGATATTACAGCGGATGAACTGCAAATCAACATTTCTTATCTATGTTGAACGAGAAATGGAAAGTATTCAGGGCGAAAAAGAGTTCCACCTCACATGAAATTCAAATCGCATAAAAGTGCTAAGTGAGCTGAATCTTTCGCTTAGCCCATTTTTTCCTTTGCAACTGCAAATGAGTGAAACCAAACCGAATTATGGTTTCTTTTAATAGTTTCCTTTGGAACCGGGGCTAATAGTCAAGCAAAAACCTTCGTTATGCGAACATTAGTGGGAAGAAATGTGGAGCGAAAACTGTCAAGTTTAACAATCTGAAAAGCTTGTCATTTCTTACTCAACTCTGTGCACCACTACTCACGGTTATACACATTCTAAGCGGACTTTTTAAAAAATATGGTCCGAGGAATTTCTGCCTTGAATCAATTCAGTGCTTTTCATCACACTGTGACTGAAATGAAGCGAAGTGCGCAACCTATAGACAGGTGTATTTGTTCAATGGCCGTGGCCAGTCTGCTCTCCTCATCGTCGTTGCTCTTCAGTTTCTCCTCCTTTTTTCCACACTAGTCACACCTCACCTCATCCTCTTTGTTGCCAGTCGGTCTGCTTCACCCAATTACTCTACAAAGTTCCGTCTTTCCCCTTATCACACAGCTGATATGACGTCGTCAAAGTGAATGCAGGTCGTCTGCCCCCCGTATGTGCCAGCAGGCCGACCGGCCCGCCTGGCCAGCCGGACGATCCTCGTCGGTGGGCGTGGTCGGTTCGGCAGACTACGGCGCTCGGCTCGCGACAGTCGTCCGTTGCTGGAAGTCTCACACCGGAATACAACTTGACCGAAGCTCTTCCTCATGGGTTTTTTCCGTTCCTACACATATTTTGTGATCATTCTTATTCAGATCGTTGCTACTAAGCTGTCGTTTAAACAGTTTAGGAAAGGAAATCTCTATTTAGCTTCTCAATTCGTTGCTAATTTTTCGTCGTAAATGGCTCCTGTCGTACTAACGGAACGGAAGACACCGTTGACAGAACGAATTAATCGAATCTTTTGCAGTTATGGATACAGAAAGTTCGTTACGACGTAGTCTACGTCGAATTAATCCATTCCAGAATAAGATTTTCCGATTACCGGCGACCCCACGACTGGCTAGGAATCGCAAAGGTGGGTGTCTTACGGATTTTTGAGCTTTTCTTCCGCGTTCCGCAATTATTGTTTTCGTTCCCAATACTGTAGTGGATTTTTTCACATCCCTATAGATCTCTGTCACCTTCACTCGTTATTTCCTCCTCCATGTTTCCCATAGGTATTGATTGATGGCCAAAGAAAGATCAGTATGCAGTGGTTTCCATTTATGCGATTGCGAAAGAAACTGTTCAAAAAATTCAAATGAATTCGACATCGTACAAACGTATGCAAAAGCAAGGGCTTTCTCAATTTTATAGAATATTTATCTTTTTTTATTAGTTAAAATATTTCTTCAGGATTTCAAAACCGACCTTCGTTCAACCTCGGTATGACCAATCAATATATATCGTTTCTTTGATAAGCTTACACGAGGTTGATATACGCTGTAACTGTAGACCATAACTGTGGACCATCGACTCGGATTATCGGCTCTGATGAAGACGAAGCCGTCGAAACGTTAGCCAAATGAGGGTCATACATCAACTCCGTGTAAGCTTATCAAAGAAACAGCACATAAATCCCCATGCATTAAAAAAGGGAATGGAGGAAAGATTTTTGTGTTTTTCTCTTCCATTTCCATAACTGCTTACTAATTGTAGCCTTTCATACTTCCGTTCTAAACTAAAGCTGAAGAGCTAAGCTTTGTCTGAATCCCTCCTTTTTTTTTAAACATTTACGACATCTAGTGCTATCGATATTGTTTTTTGAACTTTTCACTCTGTCCAGTCTTTCATCCGAGATGAAAAAAACGTCATTGGAAGTTCGTTCATTAGATTTGCATCGGAGAAGTTCTGTTGTGCTCAGGCATTGCTCTGCTTACTTTTTTTCTCTGACCGTTTGCGTCTTCTCCTCTCTTGTCCCTCGTTTTATCGTCGCTGGGAATTCCGTTAATAGAGGTGTGCCCTTGTGAGGGGCTATTCGTTCTGGTTGATCCTCATGCATCGTTGCATCCATCACTAACGGTAAATTGGAAACTAACGAAAATGGGGGAATCGGAGAACGGAATTGCCTAGAAAGAATAATGACCGATTTTATCGGAAGATTTGAATATTTTGCCGAACATCGAGGTCAGGTGACGTGTCATCATCACCCGATGTTCTGATATCAGGACTTCATCCATTCGTTTGATCTTATATACGCCCCCGCGATATCGTCGTCCATTGGGAACGATCACGTTCTTCCGAAAGTTCGTCTGCTTCTTGATCATCGGTCACTCATCTTTTTTATTAGCATTTGAATGCCTATTACCTGCGATTTTCTCTAGAATCCTGCAAAATTGGTGCCAGAGCTCCCTCATGTCTTTAAATCTCTGATAATTGTCGGCCTTTCTGGCTCGAGTTGGGGGATTATTCTAGATAACATAGAATCTTGCGATTCGTCTACCGAACCGTGTGCTGATCGAGGATGACCGAATCCTTGGGGAAACTCTTACATTGACTAATGAGATAGTACTAACTGTTCGATACTGGCAATGGTAGATTTAAGTGGTGATGGGCGTCCTTCTCTCTTTCTTTTTCTTCTTTCTTTTCTCCTTTTTTCTTTTTTTTGCAGGGAAAGTGTTTTTCCGTCGAAATATGGTGACGTATCGAAATTCGTCAAACGAATGTTTAAAAAGGGTCTCCTATTACGGTCATCAAGCTGTTTGGTATACGGTAGAAAAGTACTAATAATGTTTTATTATAGCTTTTTAACTTTACTGTCTCATGTGTAAAACCAAATAAGGAAGTCAAATCAAAAATTTCAGGTTGTTAGCGAGACTTTTTTTTTGACTTTCTTCAAGGGAAAAATAGATATTCGATCTCATACTGAAACTGGAGCAAACTGGAGATGGCTAGCTTTATAAAAGGGAAGTAAAGAGATTTCCTCCTTTGGTAAAACACCTCCAATCTAGTTGAAATTTGTATTTTCATTGCACTGTACCCATGTCTCCACCGATTTTTAAGGAATCAAAGTCTTAGAAGTTGAATTCCATTTCATCGAATTCGAGAAAATTCATAAGAAACAACTGAGTCCGACTTGTTCGTTTTTATTGGTCTTTTGACTTTATCGAATCTTCTAATACAGAATATTCTTTAATTGCAACGATGCTATGATATTCCCAAAACTTGTACTCCGAGCCAGATAGAACCACGATTTCGCTTTCTGAGTCTGAGCATTACGCACTGCGCCACGGAGACTCTTGCTATGCAGCTAATTTCCTGTCTACCAGTGCTATCAGCAGTCACACGTCAACGGGATTGATCTGGGGAGTCCACATCGGCATTGAACCCAGTCAAGTCAGAAATCACAATGTTTACTTTTTTATTTACTGCCTACTACAATCTTCACTGTAGGGTATTATGCGAAATGTTTCAATTGGTTGGACTTTAGCCAAAGACGGCTATTCCTTTGGAGAACTCTGTGTATTCCGTTATTTCTAAGATGGCTGAAACATTGGTGAAATCCATAGTCTTTTGATTAAACATTGCTTTATATCATATCTTAGTTCAATTTCAGCAAAAAAAAACATAAGTGAACTTATGTTTTTTACTTACTTCTTTATGCATTTTTCCATTTATTCAGTCATCTGTTATATTATTCACACACCAAAAAATTTTAGAATATCCAGATTTACTCCATAGTTTGCTCACAGGGCGCGTGTGGCGAAGTGGTCGGAGGCGCAATGCAACACACACATGGGATCGTTCCCAACGCCCATGGCCCAGCAAGCCTTCCATCTCTCCGGGGTTGGCCATTTGATACCAGACTTGTCTGGGAGGATAGCAGCACTGGCTCGATACATCGGTGGGCCACCGCTAGTCATTGTAAAGGCCAGATATGCATTCAATCACCTCCAGCGATACTTAGTGAAGTCGAATGCGTGGCGCATCCCTCAGGGATTGATCAACGCCAAGAGCTTTATCCTTTAGCCTTTGCTCCATAGTTTACGTTCAATTTTATCAGTGTGATTTCTATTTAGCGCTTTCCCAAGACCGTAAGGTTAAAATCTCACCACTTTACTGTAGTCAGTGTTTTTTTTCTTTCTTTTTTTTTAGTGGTCCTGTCATTTTAGGACGATTTTCAGCAGTTATCGCTATTTCACGAATGGGTATTTTTCATGGAATAAGTCCGATAGAAAAACATCTGGCGCTTTACATCATATTTTTGTTTTCATGCCGATAAAATTCACAATCATCCTCTTTTTTCGTTGCTAAGTATCTGCAATACGATGAAATTGTTACCATGATATCCACCAACGTCGTAATGGACCAAATGGGCCCAACCTCTTCGAATCTGGCGTAGATCACAACGAAAAAATCCATGCGAAATTCTGCCGCTACGGCAGATTCTTAATATCCCGCCGATATCGATTCCTATTGAAGGATTGGTTTTTTTCGACAACAGTCCAAATTTTGATGGCTGTGTTCCTCAGATGACATTACTTATGTGGTCCAACTACTTTTCTGTAATCTTGGAACGTCGTCGTTTTAAGAAACGAAATATTTCTGAGTTCTTTTCCAGTAGTCTGTTTGCCGTGTTCGTACGGATACTGGAACTTCTTCTACTCATTTTTGTTATTTAAAGGAGAAAGAAGAAAGTTTGCAAAACTCCGGTCCACAGGTGTCTGCGGTGGGTATCGAACCCACTATTACCCTTTCCGGGGGCTAACGCGCCACACCAGCTGGGTTCTTCGTTGCGCTTTTCTCTCAGTTAGCTTTCTATCTACCAGTGCCATCAGCAATTAGCGTGTTCGATCCTCACCGCAGACACCTGCGGTCCGGAGTTTTGCAAATTTCTCAGCACCATTGTGGTTGTATTGCTCGTAATACCCTGCCGTGGAAAATTGTAGTAGGCAGTGAATAAGAAGTTAACAAAGAAGGAAGTGTTCACTGTTGATCAGTCTCTTGGGGAACTGCAGTGCAAACTCCATTCGTCGTACGGTGATCTATCAATGACTCAAGTCAGGGTTTTCGTCCTTAGAGACAAGTCCAGTATTAATTTCCCAATTTCAGAGGCATATAAACTTGCTGTACTCAAGCAGCGGGATCGAGCCGAAGATCGCGTGTCAACTGTAGTGAACCTCTGCGCTACGTTGGAGCCATTTTTATGTTTGATAAACTCCAGTAACTAAAACAAAACCATTAATATTTTTTGCCAACATGGTGCTAGTATATTTGTTCCACCACAATAAAATCCTGGATTTTTTGTTGGAGTCCGTGAAACTTCTGAAGACATTTCCAGCAACGGTTTCCTCCTCAAAGTCTTGCTTAGTAATTAATCGCTGAAGCACTTAACAAAGTAATGCTTGGTTGCGCAGAGGGCACTTAACTTTGCTGGAAGAGGCGAAGTTTCCTGACTCTATTCTTCAAGGTTTTACAGTTTCGTTTGTATGACGTATGAGTGGACGTTGTCGCTCTTGAGAACAGATCCCTTTTCATTCATCCGATGCTGATAGCAGACTTGTCGAGAAATTCTTGTCTACGATTCAAGCTCAAGATTACGAAGCACTTACCGTAACCTTTTCATGAGGTGAAATCAGTTTCTGGAACGTCTCCACCTACCCTAAAACAACCGTTTTTCATTACAAATCACAATACAATCAAGAAGCAAAGCTTCTCTATGTTCTTTATTTCCATTTTTACCAGTAATCAGTGGGATATGCATTTATTGATTTTTTTCTTTTGTTTCCCAAGTCGATTTGTGTCCCGACTCTGTTACTGCATTTCTGTCTAGTTCTTCGCCTGCAGGCGCTCATCGTCGATAGCAACAGGTCATCTAAGGCCCATAACATATGGTCGTCTTTCCTATGAGTGTTTTGAAGTGAAGAACGTGTTGTGCATTCGTTTAAAATTGTTTGAACTTGCTCGTTTCTTTGCCTTCTTAATTTCAGTGAACCGAGTTAAACACCCTTCCGACGGTTTACCGCCTCA
Organism: Angiostrongylus vasorum; assembly: GCA_018806985.1. Classification (NCBI taxonomy): domain Eukaryota; kingdom Metazoa; phylum Nematoda; class Chromadorea; order Rhabditida; family Metastrongylidae; genus Angiostrongylus; species Angiostrongylus vasorum. The sequence goes on along the minus strand of JADANN010000098.1, from coordinate 39,831 downwards.
TCGTGGCTGATAGGTGTTCTTGAGTGTCGGACTGCGATGTACAGGGAGGCGAATCATCTCTGGCAGGGTCCCCCCATGCTGAGAAGGAGTCCGGCGTTTCCATCAGGAAATCCAGATAAGAGTAAACCAATACCAGGATCCACCACTATCCTAGTATAAAAAGTTGCATGGTGGGCAAATCTCCCTCTGATCCACAAGGGCTGCGTGCGACTGGCTGTGGTGGTGAAGACCTGGGGCAGACTTTGGCCAGGTTGACCTCGGGACTCCAGGAAACCATAATGGCTTAACCAACGAATCTCTGAATAATGGTGATTATGCTGGGGCCCGCACAACTAGTGAGGATGGGCCGTTCATGTATCATGTATGTATGTATGAGTTAAACACAACTTGACATTAAAGTAGGTGTTGAATAAAAATCTTCAGCTTGAAACACTATTTAGTCTAACATAAGGCGTAAATCGTTGTTCAAGAATCGAGGCGTGAGAGTTTCAGAAACAAACACTTGATTTCCCTGTACGGCCCAAATATTAAATACCTAGATGAAAGTGATTAAAAACTGCCTGGAGGGCACAAAAGTGCTTAAGGCGCACGGTTTCTGCAATATCTCTGTCCTACATAGACATTTTGTTGACTTTTTAGCTTGGATCGACCTAGAGCTTTTATGTGTTCAATCTTGATAAGCTTGAATTTTCCGCTAAACTGCACATTCCTTGCCAGAATTATTTTCACTACATTTCTTCTAGCTTCAGTGACAGATTACGGTAGTTTTCAGTTGGAAACGGCGAAGATGTGACGACGGAGTGGAATTTCGAGCGAACGCCGTCTCGACGAGTTGACGAGCGACTGAACGGTTTCAACTTGTCCGCCACCAACACCACCACCTCAACGCCGGTGCTTCAACGTTCAACAAACGTGAGATTCATTCAATTCTACAAGTTATACCATTTTCAAAGCTCTTTTTATCACCACATGATCTTCTTTGACTCTTTCATTGAGGTAGAAACCGGGTAGTCGGCGTTCATTTCATTTTAGACATAGCAAAGGGGAACTCTCTAAATTGTTCTTTCAATCTCAACACGTCCCAACAGAGGCGTCTGTCTACAAAAGTGGAAGGTTGAATTTTTCCGCTGTTTTTTTTTCACGTCCTGACTGTCAGGCTCAAAATGAAAAAAATCTTGAAGATTGCTTGAAGTGTTCCGACAGTTCTCGTAGATTTCCTTCAAACGATGATCATTCAACATCTTCAGTGTGAATTCCGTTTGCCTTTCATCTTTCCTTTATTCTTCCTCATTTTCCTTTCTTCGATGTCAAGTGGATTTAAAGTGGTCTACGCAAACCTCTTTCAATTCACGCTTTCCTCCTCAAAGAACTGGAAACCGTTAAAATTGGACGAAACCATGTCTGCTTACGAAATTCCGTGAAGAATAACGTAATAGGTTTCTTCAACTAGAACACCAAGAGCTTTTGTTAAACTATCGCTATTCATGTTCTTCTGTGATTGAAGAGATCCACTTAGTTCAGGCGTATTTCATATTAAAATAAACCTTTTTCCTGTAAAGAAGTAAATAATTCAGTAGGTCCTCTGCTCTCCAATTGGTGAGAAACCACTTTTAGCCATCGGTTTTGAGATTGCAGTCCGTCTTTCGTTTCCTCTTTGTCCATTGATCTGATGTTGTTCGATGAACCAAACTCTATCCATTTAAAGCAGTTTTTCTCCTTGTAGAAAAACCACCGTCCGATGGGCTCGTAGTAATTCTTGCTGGATGGTTTTTCATTGCAAAGACATCGTCCTCGTTTAATGAATTTTATTGAGTCGGCGTTGTTCTGGCTCACTTGCTGGCTGGCCGCCCTGGCTTCCTCTTCTTTACACTCGACGAAAAAGGACCCACATTCTTGCCGCAACCTCCCAAGGGTAAACAACATATAAGTGATAGTGCGGTTTCCGTGTCATCTTTGTCAATAAGTGTCAGACCAAGAAATCAGTTGAGATATTACCGCAACTGTTGCATTCTTCAATGATTTGGGCCACAAACACTATTTATAGGGCATGAATGCCCAGAAGAATGGTAGATAACCTAAGCCTTACTGTAGCCAATCTATATCGTAGTACTGAAGTTTTACTTTGTTCTGCAGTTCCAATCGTGAACATAGCCGCCGTCCTTCGCCGAATTTCATTCCCTACCTACGTCATTTTCGATAAAGGGCAAAGTTTTTTTGTATCAGTCTGGAAAGAAAAACAGAATTTGTCATAAATTAGGACGCGTATACTTATGTGTTTTGTCTTTGACTATTTTCATTCTCTTTGGTTTGTCATACCATAAAAGACATACATATTGATGGAAAATAAATCGGACAAAGATTGAGTTAAACACAATGAAAGTTCAAAAACTGGAAGCGAAGATGGTTGTACATAGATTCTTACTTAAGAATTTTGAGGCGTTGGAAATATCGAGAGACTTTTCTTCTGAAGGAAACCTGTCCAGCTCTTTGCTGACCCGTTTTAGACTAACTGGTTGTGAGTGTTGAACCGGAAAACTCGTTCACTAATGGGAACTCTTCATTGTTCTTTGCAATATTAGTATTAAAAGATAGATCTCTCTCATCTATATATTTTTGGGTACTCTATTTTTGGTGGGCATTTGTAAGAAACAAATGTTCAACGTTAGTCAAACTCATTGAGAACAGATTAATGTTGACTGTTACAGTGATATCCGGGCACTCTGACGATAAACATGACAGTATATCGTGTTTCACCAGCGAATTTGCAAACAGTTAAGCTACCGTGTTCAGAGATAAAGATAAAGATAAAGCTCTCGGCTTTCGTCAATCCCTTTGAAAGAAGCGCCATTCATTCGACTTCATTAAGTATCGTTGGAGGTGATTGAATGCATATCTGGCCTTTACAATGACTCGCAGTGGCCTACCGATGTATCGAGCCAGTGCTGCTATCCTCCCAGACAAGTCTGATACCAATTTGCTGACCCCGGAGGGATGGAAGGCTTTTTGGGTCATAAGCGCGGGGATCGATTCCACGTGTGCTTCGCAGCGGCGCCTCCAACCACAGCGTCAAATGCGCCCGTGTGTTCAGAGAGACAGGTTAACCAGCACCAGAATGGTGGTGGTGCAGGTGGTGGATATGGTGCTTGTGGTTGGACCATTTCGACCGCCACCGCTACCCAAGAGTGTTTTGTTCTCACTGTATTGAGCTTTACTCACCTTAACTCATGGATTCAGTCCACATTGTAAATCACAAAAAAAATAAATCAAAAAATTTAGGATCTTATTTTATAGTCATAACACATAAGAACACTTATAACACATAAAAATATGAATGGGGTTCGGTTTTTCATCAAACTTCCTGCTTAGTACAATTGTCGTTGTTGTCATAGATGCACTTCTTGACGGTGAGAGAATGCGACGCTAATACGGGAGCGCAGAGATGAGTTGTAATCTAGTGGACGGGAATGCTTTAGAGTGTCCTTAGTTAAAGAGGTTGCGTGGGAAAACGGCGCTGACCAGTGGTGGGCGCACAGTCACGCATCACTCGATCGAAGTTAGTAGTAGCCAATTATGACGTGAACACAACGAGGACAGAACGTTGCGAACATTTTGAAGAAGTGAAGGTCTATGAGTATTGTATACGGATCGATCGATTTAAGGAGATGTCATCGTCATGACGTTCATGCCCAGGATTCGAGGCAAGAGAATGTTCAAGTCTTATCAACAACAGCTCCGTCCCCCCGATTATCCGACTATTGGAATAGCAGAAGAATAGAGCTACGAATCTCTTTTTTTCACCGTCCTCGTGTGATGTCGAATCAGTTAACCCTGAAGCCATATAGCGCGTTCACATGCGTCTCACAAGGGACCCAAAGCGAACCAACAGTAACAGTCTGGGTGTTCTGTGATGTAGATGGATTCAGAAGGTGCCTTTGTTTTCTGTACAGTGGTAGATTAGCCTTAATTACTTTCATTCATTCGTGAATATATTTGCAGCTATATGGATCCCACTAGGTTCATTCGCCCAAAAAGCGGAAACCACATATTAGGCTATTCCGATCGTCTTAAGTACCCATAAATAATCGCCATGCCGACTTTAGAAATGCCTAACAATTTGCAAAGTAAAGGAACCATTGCAATATGTTCGTTGACTCCCGTCACCAAGAAAAGTGAAAATAAACGGCATTATATGGAAAGTGAGATGCCTTTTTGTATTCTTTGGGCACGCAGAATCCATTAGCCAGCATTGGCTCACGAAAGGAACGAATAAATTGGTTTGCCGCTGTCCAGGTGTTCTATTTATATTTTCAGGGAAAATCAAGTAACTGCCAACGATGCGATACCGTTTTCTCATAACGCGAAGCCATTCTTGATTTTTAACAATTTAGGACAACCTTCTCATCATAGGACTTCCTACTATTGTAGCTTTTTGTGTTTCTATTTGTTTTGTCTTCTTAGCCCACTTTATCTCTTGAGTAGTAGGGCTGGATACGGGTGAGATAGCACTTATCGCTCTGACACAGCTCGAGAGCTTCGTGTTACTCCGTTCCAGGACTCGTTACACCTGCGAAGGCTCGACTTTCCAGTGTAACACCCACCTAGGGAGTGACAAACTCGACCAGCAAGATGATTATTAGTAACCGGAAGAGATCGTAATCCATCTTATTGACCGTTTAACTCTAACAAATTTCTGATTCGAAGAAGGCGAAAGGTTGATTTTCCGTTAGCTAACCTTACGGTATTCTGATGGCGGTGCAGAAACGAATACGCTAAGAACAGGTTAAAATTACTTCTGAAAGATGAATTTCATGAAAGGATTCATGAAACTTCTAGCGATATGGATCAGACAAATATTTATGAAACGAAGCTTTTATTACTAGTCTACGAACGAATTGTTCAGCAGCGAATGCGAACCACTGACATTACTTTAAAGGTCGTACTAGGTGGTGTCGATATCATCAACATGTTAACAGGACTTGATTTTAGTCAGATAAAGCTATTTCTGCTGAGTTTCAGTGAACGATTTCATGAATGTTGCTCTGTGGATTTTTGCACTTCGATTTTCCCTGTGCTATTACCGTACTCCATATTGTAGAGTCAAACCTTCCATACGGAGAGTGCGTTTTATGTCTTTAATGGGAAGAAAGGGCAACAAAACGAAAAAGAATCGTCAACGCTCTCATTTATGACTTGTGAGAGTTTGGTTTTTCATTGTTGATCGTTTTTGTCTACTCGATCAACATTGATTGTGAACACCTGCCAAACAAAAATCACTCACTGTTGTGATAAAATAAAAGGATAAAGCTCTCGGCGTCAAGTAATTCCTGAGGGATGTGCCATGCATCTGGATATGGTTTCATAAAGCATCGTTAGAGGTGAATGAGTGCATATCTGGCCTATAAAATGGCTGGCGGTAACTTACAGGTGTACTAAGTCGGTAGTGCTATCCTGCTAAACTTCTCTGTGATCAATTTGCCGATTCCGTAGGGACCGAAGGCTTCACGGGCTCGGCGTGCGGGATCGAGCCAAAGATCACGTGTTTGTAGTGCAGAGTGTCTCTAGTCATTGCACTACACCCTTCCATTACTATCATAACATGTCGGCTAATATTAACTAATGACCGCATACACAGTTGTTCATCCTTCCTTGAAGTCGTCGTGACTAGAAATCGTAGAGAGTTTTCCACAGAAAAATACATCGACACTCTTGAATTGGAGATTTCGCTTACTGCGGTTTTATTTTTATCAGCTTCATTGCTCTTAAAAGTCTCATATTCGTGACGTCAGCCATCGACCAACAACAACAACAACAACAACAATAACAACAACAACAACAACGACAGCTTATACCAACCTCGCATCAGCTCAACAAGATCAGCTGATACTTGATACTTGATACTTGAATGACCCTCACTGCTTGCGCGGGCTCCAGCATAATCTCCATTTTTCGGAGATTTGCTGGTTAAGCCATTGTTTTCCTGTAATCTCGAGATCAGCCTGGGTAAAGTCTGCCCCAGGTCTTCACCACCACAGCCAGTCGCAGCTCTTGTGGATCAGAGGGAGATTTGCCACCATGCGACTTCAATACGAGGGCGGTGGTGGATTCTGGTATTGGTTTACTCTTATCTAGGCTTTCTGATGGAAACAATGGTTTCCTTCTCGGCTTGGGAGACCCTGCCAGGGGGATGAATCCCCGCGCTCTACGTCGCAGCCCTACACCCAGGAACGCCTCCCAGCCACAGTGAGTCCGTAAATGGTTGGGAAGAGATCAGTTCATAAGAACATATAGATAAATATATCTCATATTCGTACTTTATTGTTGGGTTATTTGCAAATGACATTCCTAGATGCTTTGGTTGGCCAATTTCGACACTATCTCCAGGCCGTGAAACGTCTCCCAGTTGTTTCGCTCTGCTGCTTGCAAATGTCATCCATGGACGCAGTCCGGTTCATATATGGTTACAGCTACTACTTCAAGATCTTTCGTCTTGTGTGCTCATTGAAGCATTGAACGTTGGTTAAGCATGGTTCTGCTTTGAATCTTGAGGAAGCTCTGCAAGGACATATTCGGTTTTTCACGAAAGGCGCCCTCTTGCTTTTTTTCCGTTCAGCAGGTGTTTGCCGCATCGTAGATAGGATTTTCCAAAAGAAAAAAAAGAGAGGAAAGGTTATATTAGCAGCAGTTCTCAATTCTCATGATTGGTCATTCGACCGATCGAGAGCGTTTTAACAACAAAAAGTTCTTTCTTCTGTATAGAACGATTTAATTTCTTTCTTCGGAATGCTGATTCTTCGTCCATTTTTGTATTGATCGATTTTTCGTCCTAGGAAGAAGATATATTTTTTACTGAACCTTTTATAAAGTACTTTAGAGACTTTACGGTAAGGTTCTCATCCAATCAAAATGCTTCTATACAACGACGTATGATTGCTAGCCTGAACAAAATCAGTAGTGAATGATTATCAAATTACAACCTATCCAGACTAGTTACAATCCCTACTAGTTACACTTCCTTTCTAAATTGTTCACTTTCGTTTAATTCCCGCTTCGTTCCGCATAGAAACCTTAGGAGCCTTTTTTTTCTCGTCTTCTCATTGCAGAAGAGTAAGATTTAAATGGAATCGCCAATCCATCGAAACACTAATTCACTGCCACCACCACTTAGAGATAATTGCAGGTACACAGCGACGATAGTTCTCCACCTGACGGTGGTGGGAGTGGGGGAAAGGCAGTGACAGGAATGTGCGAGATGTGCGGGTTCGCCACCCTTTTGGAATATACATAGTCTTATCGGAGTGTTTTAGGGATTTCTGCGACTTTACTCTGATCTTAAAGAAACTTCTCTTTCCCTCGGATTATAGATTTCGGGTCGATAAGTATTGAACACACTTTCAGAGTGTGCTGGTTCCGCACGCGATCAATTTTTATTTTGCTTTCCTTATGACCTACTTTATTACTCTAACTTGTTATATTGTTCATAGACTACTTCATTAGTTCGTCTTCACACAGAATTGCGCACATCCACAGTACAGTTCTCATTTGGCTGCTACTTTGCCAGTGAAGCAAATGTTTTACATCCATCAGTGGTCGTGCCAAGCTTTTTGCCAAGTTGTCAGCATATGAAATCGCTAACACCTCTTTATCTAACAAAAATTTGGCGCATTGCGACTAGGTTTCCACCAAGGCAACGGTAATTCTTGGAATTGGTTTACTCTTACCTGGGCTACTTCATGTTGAACTCCTGAGCTTGCGAGGTCATGGTCAGTTCGTTGCAGTCCAACGATAAAAACTGTTACTCCCTGGTAAGGCATTAAACTACTAGAATGATGTGATCAATATCTTGCGTTTGAAGACAACTCTGAAGAAAAAAAATCAAATTTCGGAAATAATTAAGAAGATTTTGAATTGTAACTTCAATGATAGTGAGATATTTGCAAAACTCCGGACCGCAGCTGTCTGCCGTGGGAACGAACGTGCTATTACCCTTTCGAGGGCAAATAGACAGGTGAAACGAAGGATCTGTATGGTGTGGTAGTGAACGCTAAGAAGCAGGTGAAACTAAGGACCTGCATGGTGTGGTGGTGAACGCGTTAGCCCCGGAAAGGATAACAGCGCGTTCGTTCTCCATCGCAGATACCTGCGGTCTGGAGTTCTGCAAATATCTCAGCATCATTGAAGTTATATTTCGCAACGTACCTTGCCGTGGAAAAGGGTGGGCACTAAATAGTAAGCTAAAATTGTGAGTTGTAATAAAACAAGAACGCATCGCCTTCAATTAAACTGCTCGCTTACGAAGAGCGGAGACCTTCATTACGACATAAGTGTTGCGTCATTTTTTGTTTTTCGTCCATTTCAAATCCGGGAAAATAGTCCAAAAAACGGATCTTTGAGTGATGTCGAAGGAGCGATACATCTTCCAGTGTTATTTCTTACGCTAAATTGCATTGCTTCCGCTCTCCCCTATAACCACCATCTTTCCACTCCAGGAGCGATTGTGGCTTGGTTGTAAGCAATATGTCAGCAAATTGATATCTCAGCGTAATGGTGGACACCTGTTAAAGAGTGACATTGATAACTCGCAAGAGACTGAAATCTCAGATGTTTAATGGTGGTGGAAGACAGACACCATTTTCTCTTATGAGGTTCGAAGTTTGATCTCGGATTGGGCTAGCCGAGCATTTCCTATCCGGTACACTAGCGGTTTTATAGCGCACACATTCCAATGCTTACCAACTTCATCGAGTTATCATCTGATTCCTATGAGATAGAAGATTTGCACAGCACTGGTTTTTGCCCTTAAGTAGAAAATTTATGCTCTTCTGAGAGGAGATATGCCTTAAATCTGTTCCCTCTCCTCTTTCGTCAATATCATTTACCTCTTTTGCTACATAGGATTTCGATGACTTTTAATGGCAACCTTCTAGATGGCAAAAAATCTTGGTGGTGGTGGTTCAGCCCTAGCTGATTCTTCGGCTTCCGGAGGGAAACCATCGCACTACTCTCAGTAGATGTAATCCAGCCCGATGTAAACTTCCGCTTCGTATTATATTTCGGCACTCGGCGATTCTTTGCTTCCCACTGGGAAGTGGAAAATTTGAAAGAGTAAGCAAATAGATGTATATGATTTGACTCGGTCCATGTTGCAAATGAAGAGAACAGCTTTGTCACAATAAAAGATGTTTATTAATTGAATTCCGTTTTACCCATGTTGTTGTTCTGGACGACATGATATTACCATCATGATTCATAGGGTCCGCCGAATCCACAAGAAGCTGAGCTGGACATCCATCAGCACGTGCAGAACTTACTGGCGCAGACGAATCGGCAAATCAGTCACCTTTCAAAATTACCCAGTACAAGTTATCGAGCTGATGGTCAAATCACTGACGCCCATTGGATGAGTGGTAAGTCGGAAATGAACGAGTTTGAAAGAATTTTGACCAATGTTTATTGGGAAGGACGGAAAAAGCGCCACTGTTTTTCGTTCAGATCTTAATCTGTACTGAGCTGGTGACTATTTCATCATCGTCATCCATTTAACAGTTTTTTTTCTCATTTTCCTGTCATCCTTCATGAAGACCAATTTCTCACATCATCTTGGGCTATTTTCTTAACTCTAATATTTCCAATTTGACAGACTCGCGATCATTCCGGAAGAGTTACAAGCTTCTTATTCCAAAAAAGACGAAGTTCGTTGCTAGTAGGCCAGCTTGTGATAAGAATTATCTTTTTAACATAAAGGTTATTCAACATTCAACCTTTTGCATACTACGATGCCAATTCCTTGATCGCTGCTCCCCCATCGCGTGACGATTTGTTCACTCCCCCGTTCTTTACAGCTATCAGAATTCCTCTCGCGGTAGTCCATCTTATCTACGGCCTTCATCTTTATCCTTCGCTGCAGAGCACGAAGTTCCTTGATCAACAGTTATTGGTGATGACGTCGATTTCTTGGTGAATATAGGCAATTTCCATTGATTTCAACAAAAACAAAAAAATGTTCGTACTGAATTAAACTAAGCTTGTCCTTTCAGCTCACAGATTCCTACCGTTCATTTTTGCCTTCCATATTTCTGCCTTACGTACCACTCGAAAGTGAATAGGTTCGTAGCTCAATTATTTACTAGAGCTCGTCAAATTTTTTCACTCATGAGATCTGATAGTTACTTGATAAAGAAGAGCCTAGTATCGCTTTCTTTTGAAACTAACTTTTGTCCCATACCTTCTTGGATTGTTGACCCCGATACAAGGTTGGTATAAAATACTTATTGGGCCAACGTTTCGACGCCTTCGTCTTCCTCAGAGCCGAGATGGTGATTTGAGAGATATAACTTGCGCCCTTTCTATATTTACATAAGAACAGATACTGTAACAGCACTGCATGCCTTGGTTTCTATTCGTGGCGTCGTCGACGTCGAATACAATCGCGCGATTCGAAGGCTCTCATTGTCCAGCCACGGCGGCGGCGGTGGCTTTGCTCAGGTGGTGTGTACACATCGGTGCAAGCTGAAAAGCCACTCGCTGCCGATTGTACGCGATGAAAAGCCTTCATCAGCTCTCGTCAAACAGGGATCCGACGGTGTCGAACACGACCATCCACACAGTTTTGTAGTTGGGTTGTGCAAGAAACGGTAGTATGAAACGAGAGAAACTACAACAAAGGGGTCGATAATCTAAAGGGAAAAACACCAATCTGGCTTCTCCTGGGAGTTCCACATTGTATTTTATGATCACACACAGCTTCCATAAGAAATTTGAGGTTCACTCAGTGGTGTATTCCTGTAAACTAAGGCTTTCCTTACATGAGAATCATTAAATTAATGAAAAAAAAGCTAGCACTACACACAAGTCCAACCTTATATACTCTATATTTGATCAGCTCTCCCATTTCCACTTATAATTGTTGTGTGTTTAACAGAGTTAGGGACTTTTTTTCGTTTTCATTGATTTTGTTAACATGGGAAAGAGACAGTTGGGCAGTAATTTTTACTGTCTTCAGTTGTAATCGCAGTCCACACCATGTCAGGTTCTCGAATGCCCGAATACCTTGGAATCGGGATGAAATCATGGAGATTTCCTGCTCCCTTGTTTTGGAAAAGCTGAAAACAACTAAATTTTTTCATTCAAAGAGAAAGTCCAAGCTATTTATGGATTTCAAAAGCATATGTGGACGTGAAAATTGAGATCAAGAAATGGCTTCTGGATATTCGGTGACGATTTGTCAAGTTTCAAAGCCGACCATAGTTTTTACATTGTGCTCTTTTTTCCTGTTGGTACATAGAGATCGAAACTGACATAACAAAAAACTTCTTCCCTATGGACTTGTGAATCCGGCGTCCCTCGGGGACGATAGGCACAGCTGCACAACACTTAGGCCTCCAGCATTTATCATTTACGATGTTTTGACATCATCTTAGCTTGAATGAATGGATGGATTTACTCATTTTTAAGTTTCAAACAAGGGGATTCTATGTACGTAATTCCCATTATGGTAGGTAACATTGTGTGTGGAACTATTGCTGATAGGCTGCATAGCAGATACTTCGGGCAACGCAAATGTACACCATAAAAGAGCACAACACATAAACGAGAAGGATAAAGATAAACCGTTATCGATCTGTTGCTTAGGGATGTGTGGTGCATTCGACCTCGTTCGCAACATCGTACAGATAACTTAACGCATGTTTGACATATACAATGACTTACGAAAGCCTGCCGATATATCAAGTCAGTGTTTTTATCCCTGCATTGGTACAGATGCAAATTTGACAGATCCAAATGGATTGAGAGCTCGGCTTAGTCGAAACTAAAGTTTAGACCAATAACCTGGCACGTGTTACTCGACATTTCCAACCATTTTTCTTACAACATTATTATTAAAAAAGAGGACAAAAGCTTTTGTAGTATTATTTAAGTGTGTTAAATTTCTATCGCTTCATCTTAACAAAGGGCGCGTGTGGCGTAGTGGTCGGAGGAGCCCTGCAACACACACGTGGAATCGAATCCCCGCATCCGTGGCCGACCAAGCTTTCCATCCCTCCGGAGTCGGCAAATTGGTGCCAGACTTGTCTGGGAGGATAGCAGCACAGGCTCGATACATCGGTAGTCCACCTCGAGTCAGTCATTGTAAAGGCCAGATATGCATTCAATCACCTCGAAACGATGTTTAATGAAGTCGAATGCATGGCGCATCCCACAGGGATTGATCAACGCCGAGAGCTTTCCTTTCCTTTCCTTTAATGTTAACAATTCAAATAGCAAGAACTCATATAGAATCGAGATGTTTCGTTTATTCTGCCAACATGTAAATTTCTATTTTCAATATCCGAACAGTCGAATGAAGGTGATCACGTTTACAGTCTGGTGTGAACCACTTAACTTTAGTTCGGAAACTCTTCCAGCAAATTTTAAGCTTTTGAGTAGAAATTTTAAAATCTTCGCGAAATGAACTCGGGCATATCAGTTACTGTTTCGTTCTTATTTTGCGAAGCATGCAAACGGTGACGTTCTCCCCATCGAACCCAATATCCAGTAACAGGATTTCCCACAAGGGTCATGAAGAATTGAATTTCGAAATGGTTTCTTTCTTGACTCAGTGGTGAATTAATTCCACTGACGTACCATGGAAATCCATTAAAAACGTCAACCAACGAATTTATAGCGTCATCTGTTCACGTCACTATGTACTTTTGCCTCGTCACATTATTCTCCTTCAAAGTTTGTGAAATGCAATAATTCTGATTAATTTCCTGCATGTTCTGCAGTAAACTAGAACGAAAAATATGAGGGATGAATACGGGGACACATGTATAGTGCTGTGGTTAGGGGTTCTCTGCAGCAATTCAAACGACGTCAGTGGTTCGATCATGAGCCCAAACTAAATTGTGCATCATGCAGGTATCGGCAAACTGATAACGGGCATATCTGAGAGGATTAAATCTCAATACATCGATAGGCGACCGCAAGTCATTATGTAGGCCAAAATGCGTTCAATAACCAGTCGTATGCATAGTGGGTCCCCTGAAGGATTGATCAAATCCGAACGTACTATCTTTTTTGTCTTTTATACGACATGTAAAGCGGTAGATACGACAGTGTTAGTGATGCCGGTTATCACGAACACGGTGCAGGTTTGATCCCGCTTCAAGCTCACTAGGCCTGTCATCCCGCCTGGTCGGGAAATTGGTACCAGACCTGACCGGGAGAAAATCACTCTGTGCAATCTAGATGCGAAAGTCGACTCGACTAGCATTCTGCGAGATTATAGATGAAATGAAAGTCCTCAAGCAGCAGGCGAAGCCACACGTAAGAGTTGGAAGATCTCAGTGGATGATGGGTGCGAGGAAACGAAACGAATGTGGGAAGTGCTGGGATCCGCACAACAGATGTGAAAGCAAGTCATATAAAAAGATAAATACGACGTGTATGCTAGTCAAGATATAATTTTACCCAGTAGAGCACTGTTTACATATAAGCTGTATCGAGACTATCCTCTGAGTGGGATGTTTTCTATATGAAGAGAAATTGTACGGGAAGCGCAGCAGTTAAGAATTCCCTGCATTACACACATGTTATCTTGTTCGAACTCCACTCGGGCCAACCAAATGCCCCACTTTTCCATTCCTTTCAGCCAAGAGAACCTTATTTTCCTAAGAATTACACCCTTCGATATACAAGGATTAGCGACTGCCTGCAGTTATCACCTGGCTAAACTGTAGCCATGCTGTCCAGCTGTTTCAGTTAGAATCACGCTCTACAGGCAGTCAATGATGTTCACAAAAAGACGAAATCTCCGCGTTGTTAAACAATGAACTGAGCTGAGGAAGTGCTGGAATCCTTAGGACATTTAAGTAGATAAAACATAAATAAAACAATAACAGTGGCACACTAAAAATAGTACCTTTCAAAAACGACCACGAGGATGGCGATGATGATGGTAATGGTGAACATGAAGGCAGCCACACAATTTATTAATATTTGTTCAACTTAGATGGCCAAATCACGTTTAGAAGTGGCTCAAACCTTTTCACACACTTCCCCTTGCTTACTACCCTTTTCTGTTTTTTGGTTTTTCCTTTTCTTTCCATGTTGTTGCCGAAATATGCTCGGTATTTTATTGGCTACATCTGCTGCTTTTTTCTTTACCACTCGAGCATCACATATTGCGCTGATGCCATCTTTCTTTTGATTAGTTTCTCATATCCATCATCAAAGAAGATATTCGGATTTGCTCGTGAGTTCGGCTGCTGCTTGAAGATTTTTGTCTTTTCTACGAATCCTCAGGATAGTAGTCGAGTAGGTTCTTTCTGAAATCCTCTGATGGCCGTGCAAAGACGTTCCTAGGTTTTCCTTGGAAGCAAAAGCTTGGTTAGTACATTGTTGGTTCGAACCAGGACCCCGCAATTAGTAAACGGCATCACTACTACTGCGCTAAGCTCGTTCATTTGGCACTAATTATACCGAAATTCGTTCTTCACTACATTGTCCTTTGAATGATAATATCTTAAGAGTTGCAATTTATAAGATCGTTCATTTTTAGATGCTCCATTTGACTGTCGGTCGAATAACTCGACGATTTCGTTACTGAATACCTCGACTCGATTCGCAAGAGACTCATGTCGAAATGGAACAGGCAAGAACTTGCTAACTTTCTCCCTATTTCTCCTACCCCCTCATTTTCACTCTTTTTCGTCCTTTCAACTTGCATGTTTCACTCATAAAGCCAGAAAAACATGAGTTGCATCCAAAATGCTCAGTTTCTATAACTTGCAAGAAAATCTGTGGCTATTGTTCCTCGACTGCGGTTTGACGAGATGTGTCGCTCACTCCTCTTTGATAAGTTGAATTTAGTTGAGCTCGATTTGCTTCTGAATCCTGAAATAGCGGAGTTGATGTGTTCCAAGATTCTCACCACAGGCCAACCGTTATGGATTAGTATATATGCTTTAGTGCTTTGCTTCTGAAACTTGTCCAGCAGGGCTTCCTGCGATTAGTACAGTTCGATGGACGCCTATGTCCTCAAGAGGTTGATGAATGAAAAGTCATAACATGAAAACTAGAAGGATAATGTTCACCTCGACGACGTAGCGGATTGGGTGCTTTGAAGCTTCGTGTTACCCTCAGTAGCTCACAAGCAGCTTTGAAAAAGTAGCGAAACAACGTTTCTTCTTGTTCAAGTTACGTTATCACTTATGCGGCTTACTAAGATTCTTTAGAGCATATGAAAAATATGCGCATTGATTTGATTCTGTAATGGAGCTTGTTATATCGTCTAAAAAGAAACGGAATCACTACGATCCACTGGCAGCGCAGTTTAGCTCTTCTAGAATTTTAGCTTTTTTTATAGATTAAACAACAAGCAAAAACCAGCAGTGTCAGTTTTGCTACAGACGTTCCTCGTCCTATTTCTTAGTTTTATTGAATTAGATGAATTTGGCAAGCGGTAGTGACTAAGTAGCGTGTCATCCTTTATTAATTTGCTTAGACTATTATTGATAACGTGACCCACATATGGTTCAAACGTAGCCGAAGCTTCAGAAAACTTGTTCTTTCAACTTTAAACAAACGTTTCCAAGATTGTGGTGAACTTTATTTACTGAAATAAAAGTCAGTGGAGTCCACACATTTTTGTTGAGGACAAAATGTTATACATCTCCAAAATTTCGTCACTTATGAAGATCTTAAGTACGTTTTGATTAATTATACATTTTTTTATATCTCCTAGCTTAACATATTGCGCGCATCCGATCATTCTTTTGATTCGTTTCATTTTCTCACATCCGTCATCGACAATGCCCCTCATATTGGCTTGAGTTCAACTGCGGTTTGAGAACATTGTCTTTTTCACCTTTGAACTTATTCTTTCTAGAATCCCGGAATAGCTTTACTAGAGTATTCCCAGGTTCTCATTACCAGTAGTCACCAAATTTGGTGGATCGCAGGGAACTTTCATAAACAATTCTGGCAATAATTTGCCGACCCGAAGGAATGGACGGCTGTGGCTGACCCGAATCGAGTTCGAACCAGCGGCGATGCGTATCTTGCGCGGTTTCATCTACCACTTTGCTTACTTTGGGAGTTAATTTGTAAAAAATTTGTATTTTTGCTTTTTTTTGTAACAAATTACATTCCATGAATTTATTCTGTCTTTTTTTCCAATGTCTTATTTTTTATTGAGCAATATCGTTAGCAGTTTCTGCATGATTGTAGCAAAACTAAAAAATTCCTCATTAAAATATCCCAAGGAAGCTCTCAGGATCGAAAATTTCCTGCTGAACTCCAGTCTGAATGAAGTCTGAGACCACAAAAAGGCAATAGACTTTCACCTCGCTTTTTTGCTTCCGTTTTCTTGTGTTGATTCTTTTCTCTTCCTTCTTCTTCGTTGATTTTCTTGCGTTTCCTTTACAGTTCAACCAATGTCATCAAGTCCACAAAATCGTTCATACTACGTACTTTCATCACATCCGTAGGAAATCACATCATCAATCTAATACTGAAATGACCGACGAAAACTGGTCTCGACGTGATTGCGACGACTTGCTTTTCTCTCATCTACATCAACGACCTTCAGTCAAAAAACACCTTCCTTTCCATGTCAATATGTTGGCTTATCTGGAAAATTTCAACTTAAATCAACAAAGCTCGTTCAAATTTCTGATGGAGGAACGCTAGAAAACGAACAGCTGCTTTTTTCATCCGGCTGTGCAAAAGATACGTATCGATCGCGATTTTAAACTCAGAGAAAATGGACAGGTTGATGCGATTTTTTTTCCTCTCTGAAACTAAAATGGCTTAGAAATCGTTATATTTCTACTGAAACGTCATATTTCCTTTGGTGGAATTTAATAACTTATCAAATCAATTACTTGTGGAAGTGCTTTTTTCTTTCTGAAACAAGCCCTGCACTCATACCACGAGAAATGTTAGCTTTTTTGAGTTCGCCTCTTCACTCCGCATAATTGCTGGCTTGTTAGTCTTTTTTGAGGATAAAGAGGAATTGAACCAGAATTCATGTGATCAAAAACATACCGCGACACCAGTGAACCATGTAGGCCTCTTCGCATAATGTTCAGTGGTAGTTCTCCTAAGACACAACACATCTTTGCCATGTTATTTTTGTCCATATAGCAATTTCTTCTATATCTCCTACATGACTTTTTTATATCACGTGTATGAGATTTCTTAAGTGATGAGAGCTCCACGATGTGTCAACAAATTAAATCGGAGATTCTTCGATTTCGCTAGTTCATTCGAGAAATCATTGGAATGCCAGAAGCTCCTGGATAGCCTGAATTTAGAGTTCGAAATGATTACAAAGTGGAGAACTTTTATTTTAGTTTAATGGTTTCACTACACTTGAATACTAAGGACGGAACTGGGAATTTTGATATTTTGAGTACTAAAATTTTAGGTAGGTCTCAAACGGCTAACAGATAAGTGAACATTACGTCTCATGGAATATGAAATCATTTTTGACTTCAAGAAATCAAAATTCTTGATCAATCTGAAGTTCTGGTTTATCCTAACTGTTAGATATTCGACGAAGTCGTAAACAACAAAAAGCTCAACTCCCAACAACTCCCACTTTAAATTACCCAACTGTAATCGTTGGTTTTCTAGTGATGTCGGCATCGTCGGCACGAAAACGGTGTTCAGTGAATGGCATCCAGAAGCACGTGCCGGTCGATTCAGCATCTAAACGACTCGTTATTGAGTCACCTCTTCAGCCACTCTTCGATCTTGATCAGTTCTTCTCCAAGACCGATCTCGAAGATGTATTCATCGGTAGGGAATGGGCGTTCCGGTAGGTGTTTTCAATTTCTTACTTTTTATTATTTTGGATTTTTTCGGTAGGTTCTTTTTACAACCCACTTATGAAAGTCTTTCTCCTTGCGTCGTTACTGCTTGCTGTCGCTTATTTTCGCATAGTAACAACATCATTCTTCAACATGTAGCCATAAGCGCTGTTCAGCTTTCCCTTTTGTGCCCTAAAAATCTTTGCAACGTAAGAAATACGTATTGATTGGACAACTGAGAGATACTTCCGGACAATCTATGTCTACGAAACTGCGTATTTTTCAGTGTAGCATTAAGTGAACGTTTTCACACTTCGTGAAAATACTGAGTTATGGTTTTTTCTTTAGTGAAATTTACGAATCAGCTGTAGTGGATAAGATTCCAGTGACTATAGTGGAAGGTTGTCGCGGATCTGGCAAAACGACAATCTTTAACCAACTCGTTCTCAATTCGTCTTTTTATTCTACAAAGGTATCGTTAAACTTAATTAGCTTCTTTCTCCTGTTACAAACGTATTATACTAGGCATAAAAGAAGTATTACACACCAAGGAACTAAAAACCCGTCCATTGAAGGACAAAGGATGAAGCTCTCGGCGTTGATCAATCCCTGAGGGATGCGCCATGCATTCGACTTCATTAAGCATCGTTTGGAGGTGATTGAAAGTGATTGAATGCATATCTGGTCTTTATAATGGCTCCCGGCTGTCTACCGATGTATCGGGCCAGTGCTGCTATCCTCCCAGAAAAGTCTGGTACCAATTTGCCGACCCCGGAGGGATGGAAGGCTTGGTGGCCCCATGGGCGTCGGGATCGACTCCACGTGTTTGTCGCAGTGGCGCCTCCAACAACTGTGCCACACGCGCCCTACCCGTCTATTACTGGTAGCTATTGATTCGCCAAAAACGTAGCTATACCATCCCTTACTCATTTTCTTTGCGGTAGTTGATTTCGCTAACGTTTCTCGATTCGTCGTTAAGACAAAAATAGATGTTATACCGAGCGTGGTCTCAGAATACTTATTTTGTACTCGTAGCACTTTAGAAAAAAGCAACAGACGGAGTAAAACAAAGACTGTTGATGATGAAAACGGTAGTCAGTATCTTTCTTTCTACTATTGGGATAGCACGACAGACGCTACGAATCGCATAGGGTTCGTAGCGCGCGGGGGAAAAAATTAGGCGCATTCCTACGACACCACCAATGATGGTTAGGCACGGTTGCGAATATGTTGACATATAACGTCCTGCATGGACACTATAGTGTCTATACTAAGTTTAATGGGTTGCAGAGTGTTTTTTTACCGCACTATGTATGCTCATTAGGTAGCTAGTCGAAAGCACTTCGCAATAGTAGGGGCGGGCTCATAAAAACCACTGTCTACACTTCATAATTTACTGAAACCCCTTTTTTCAAGAAAGTTCCTTGCTCGATGATTTGACTAACAATCGATTGTTCTTTCGTTTTAATCGCTATGGTCATCGTGCGGAATGTGTGGATATAAAAAACAGCGAAGTGGGCTCAAGAGAGGGTGTAAAATGTTTCAAATTGCTCACAGCAGTGAATTTGCGTAATTGACATTAGTAACGCGCAATAGCGCAGTGGTCGAAGGCTCTCTGCATTACACATGGTATCGATCCCCGCCCCCCAGGCCCACCAAGCCTTCCATCCCTCCGGGGTCGGCAATTGGTAGCAGACTTGCCTCGGAGGGATAGCAGCTCAGGCTCGATACATCGGTGGGCCACCGCCAGTCATTGTAAAGCCCACATATGCATTCAGTCACCTCCAACGACACTTAATGAAGTCGATGCGTGGCGCATCCTCTCCTTCTGTCAGGGAAGATGACATGCATCAACGCCGAGAGCTTTATCTTTTTTTTTATTCAACATGTGGTAAATAGTAGCATACTACCAATCATACATATTCATATAGAACCATACGTCAAAGTCTCTCCTACACTTCTTTCGTGTTCACACCCCTTAAACTACTCCAGTTATTGGAAAACACTTTTTATTGTCAATAAACCAGAAAGTCCACAGCCGACGAACAATTGCTCGTGATCGGTTGTGCCAACCACGAAATACGGTAGTGGGGCGTTATGGGTTAAACATAGCATCAGACATGATACCTAGCGATAACACAGGTTACAAACTATAGTGTAATGAAAAACTTAAACAAACGAACTTCTTTCTGTTCTGCCCAATTTGAACGGGCCATATGCCAGAATCCGTGGTCAGGGATGCAGAGACGTTATTGATTGATTTCAGACCTCCGACACTATCGATTCGGGTTGTGTTGCCGACGATGGAACGATGTGGAATTCAAAGAACTACGAATGGATGCGAGCGGTTGCTGCTCGTCTTGTAGCGTTTCACATCTGTAATATTCAAAGCGTAAGTTCTCCATCATTATCTCAAGACCGTAATCAATCAGTATTTGCTGCACAGCGGTGAGAATGATGTAACTTGGAATATCGAGTTATTATTTGTATGAATAGGGGCGCTTGCAATCACCTCCAAACGATGCTTAGTGAAATCAAATGCATGGCGCATCCTCAGGGATTGATAAGCACCGAGAGCTTTATACTTTTCTTTCCTTTTACTTGTACGAATCAGTTTGAAATTTAAATCCTTAGGACTCCAAAGGGTTTTAGCTTCGATCTGGATAGTATTTGTACGAAAGCGTAAAACATCTAAATAGTACGAATGCAAAGTAATTCTTTCTACTTCTGTTTAGCAAACAGGAGGTGTTATTTTATTTCTTTATTTACGTACCAGCTGACGTTTCGGCGGATTTCGCTTTCCTCAGAGCCTGGAAAGGTCAAGTTGACTGCAATCTACACGGTCAAACGCCTCCATAAGCAAACAGAGAAAATGTTGAACCAAAATTCCAATCACATTGAACACGGGGTCTTTGCACAGTCACCGCTTTCTAGGAGTCTTCCACTAAATATTTCACGTGAAGACCAACCACACAGAGTTCACATGGAATCGTAATGTACCCATCTCATCAGAATAACAGGCTTATATACTGCCCAATATCACGCGTGATAACGAGGCATTCCTCCCTGCGGTTCATTTTCGGATTCTTGGAATTGATCCAGAATGCCTCGAGAATTTTGCGCGCTTGTGTTCTCGTTTCCTGCGCGAGTATCGTAACCTGTACTTCAAAATCTAAAAGCCCAATAATGAAGTTGACGTTAAATTTCGGACGTTTACGAATGAAACTTTCAAGGTCCTTAATCGCTATCGGGCAAAGAGGTACTGCTCCAACCTCACTGAAATCCAAACACGTGGTATGCGGAAGGTACGAGAGCTGATAAGATCGAAAAACATAAGGCTGTCGGTTAGTGATAAGGGTGGAGAGTTCGTTGTAATTCCCCATCAGTTAGACGTTGAGATAACGGAAAAGCACCTTGAAGGTGCTTCTCTTTGTCGTCCATTTTCTGAGAAGGAATTTAAAAGTCAATACCGAAAGTTAAACAACGAATGGGTTAAAATGGCAAGAGCGGCTGGGTTAAAACCATCAGTTACTCCCAACTCAAAGTTGACCTACCAACATGTCCCGTCCTGTACATACTTATCAAAAACCTATAAGTTAGTATCCAGCGATGATCTCGTGTCTACCGATCCGTCGTTATTTAACGTCAGACCTATCATTAGCTGCGTGGACGGGCTAACGGATAGAATAACGTGGTTAATAACCATAATACTTACCCAGTTGTTGAAGTACATTCCAGCCCATCTAACGAACACCCAAATGTTCCTGGATCGTCCACGTACTGTGCAGCCCAACAGCGCATACGTGATGGAGTCCTTCGACGTCAATTAACCTATCAGAAAACGGCTACGTTACGAAATGGTATTGAAAGCCAGGTAGTAAAAACATCTTGGTTCATCACCTTTTCTCTCACCCCTCTCACACGAAAAGGGCGCTTGTGAGCAACATGTTTCGAACAGCTACCAACGTGTGCACAGGAAAGGAGCAGAGAGAGGAGTCCCGGAACTTCGCACGGCAAATAGCCATTTCTAGTAGCTACGAAACTGTAGCTTGTGATAGGTGTAGAGGAAAGTACAGGCTCCCCAACGATAACTCTAGCGACAATAAGGTCCATTTATCCTGCCCTTCATCTCAAATGAAGTAATTGCAGCTGTAAAGCGCTGTTTAAAAAAGGGGCCGGTCTAGAGAATTCGGTAACGATAATAGAAATGCCACCTAGTAATCTAAGACGCTAACTAGTTCGTAACCGCCTATAGGAACGTCTATGTGCAACACAAAATTGTATAATTTGCCCCAGTGGTAGAGACGATGATTGCATGAGCTCGGGTACAGTCTATCTGATCTCCTGTAAGGCGTGCGGAGACGAATACATTGGCGAAACAGGTAGACTACTCTGTGTCCGCATTAAAGAACACCTAGTCGGTAAACGTAAACCAAATACCCCACTAGGCAGACATAGGACCCAGAGACATAACGGAGAAGATTTTGAAGTACGGGTTATTATCCTCGCACAAGAATGGAGAACACAAGCGCGCAAAATTCTCGAGGCATTCTGGATCAATTCCGTGTATCCGAAAATGAACCGCAGGGAGGAATGCCTCATTATCACGCGTGATATTGGGCATTATATAAGCCTGTTATTCTGATGAGATGGGTACATTACAATTTCATGTGAACTCTGTGTGGTTGGTCTTCACGTGAAATATTTAGTGGAAGACTCCTAGAAAACGGTGAGTGTGCAAAGACTCCGTGTTCAGTGTGATTGAAATTCTGGTTCAACATTTTCTCTGTTTGCTTATGGAGGGGTTTGACCGTGTAGATTTCAGTTAACTTGACCTTTCCAGGCTCTGAGGAAGGCGAAATCCGCCGAAACGTCAGCTTGTACGTAAATAAAGAAATAAAATAACACCTGCTCTTTGTTAAACAGAAATAGGAAGAATTATTCAATCAATGCCGAGGTTAATAGAAAGTCGGACATGGAAGTTACTGCAAAGTGACTAGTTTTTTGTTCCGGAATCGAGAAGCTTACTCTTACTTAATTGTATTTAGAGTTAGATTTTCCAACATCGATTAGTCTTCGCCTTTCCATTTTTCCAATTTTTTTGAAATATCATTATAAAAATCTGTTAATCACGTTGCAGTCGTCTTCATGTTCGATTCCCGAGTTGGTCTGTAACCTAGGAGCGTGGCTATCACGATCACCTATCTTGAAAAGCTACACGGACATTCTTAAGAAGGTCAGTTGTAATGTTGCAAGTAAGGGTATTTTCTAATTAAAAAATATGGTGAGTATCTACTAGTCAAAAATTATTCCGGTTTTTTGGATGTTCTGATGATTTTCAGTAGATGGGGTCACTTTCGGCAAAAGATTTATCTCTTGTCAGATTAATTTCTTCAAGGAATCTTAAAATAATTTGCATCAGTTTGAACTTTCAATCCAGTACTTGTATTATGTGAGGAGTAGTAAGATTGTTTAAGAACAAAGAGAAGGTAGAACTCCTAAACTTGGAAGAATGTATCAAACACGATGCTCTTCACGTCTTTCGTATAGCTATCGCCGATCCACTACTACAGCTGAACTGCTTGGATCAGGTAGGAATCCTTTCGTTTGACTTTGTCAATAGTATAACTTCAATGATGCTGAGATATTTGCAAAACTCCGGACCGCAGGTGTCTGCGGTGGGGAACGAACACGTTATTGTCCTTTCCGGCGAGTAACGCGTTCACCACCACACCATGCGGGTCCTTCGTTTCGCCTCGTTGCTGTTTTCCTTCGCTTCTACTTTGATTCAAACATTCTCGACACATTCATTAACACATTTTAAATGAAAACTGTTGTGCCCTATGGAGATTTTCACGGTATCGCCAACCGATGGCGAACGAGTAGACGGTCTTTACGGTGTCACCACTTGGACTTCTTTCATTCATTGATTTAATTGCTTTTAAGAATATACAGAGAATTATGGCAGACGACCTATGAACTTGTTAGCAACTTTACTTACTTTGTACAGCCTCTTATATTAGATTGGACTTCTCAGCATTTTCCATTTGACCAGCCATCATACTCATTTCAGCTATATCCTCTTCATTCATCAACGAATATGATTGATTGGAAAAAATCTCGAGCGGCCAGTGAATGTTGCTCGAGATCTTTCTAATTAAAACTTACTTTTTTTGCAAGTGGCTAATAATCGACGGCCATAGTTTTAAGGCTTCGAGACATATTCCTTTACTGTTGGACATCTCAGCTCCCCAAACTATGCAATAAATAGGATATTTCGGCCCAGTTTGATTTGACTGAGCATTGTGCACCACGGTTTTTCTTAAGGGTTGTTTGGTGATTGCCGTCGACGGCTCAGACGACGCTGAGTTTCACAGAAGTGAAGATGGAAGATCGATTGGTATGTTCCTTCTTCAGAATAAATTTCTCCACCTCAAATTTCTCAAGCAGTTTTATACCACTGAACGATTCCAGCGACTTTCATCTGCAGTTTGGTACCTCATTTACCCACGTGGATTCGGTTTATCGTTTCATGCGATCCAGAGAACTCTAATATTTATGACAGTGTCATGACACGACGTATTCGAATAGGTACGGTGCCCCTTGTTTTTTTGTAAGCCACTGTGCGTTACTCATTATTTGAATAGATTTGAACGAAACGTTTGGTGATTCACACAGGCGTATATCGGCGCTTTCATAGAAGCCACAAATTATCAACTTTGTATCCAAGTCCATTTTAGATGACGTCACTTTGGACGAGAGGGTCGTTAAGGACTGCCGAATGCTCATTGAATACCGATTATCCATGGTATCTGAGGTAATATTTTACCAAGAATTACGCAATATTTAAGCGCATAGCTTCTAACTTGTCTCGTATTATTTTTTCATGGCAGAATAATATGCGAAATACAACCACAATGTTGCTGAGATATTTGCAGAACTTGAGCCCCAAGCCGGATCAAATCCGCAATTACCCTTTCCGGGGCTTCATTTTTTTACCCACTGCACCACTGAAGCTGTTGCTTTGCCTTTTTTTAAAGAAGATAGGCAGTAAATGAATGGAATAAAGAAAAGACAGTAAGTAAAAAGTCATACGTTGCTATTTTGACCGCAACCTCAGCGTAACTGTTTTTCATTCATAGTCAGCGTAAAAATGTGGTCGGGAGGAAGACAGACGAAGGGCATCAGTGGTGCGGTGGGTAACATGTGAGCTCCCGGAAAGAGTAGTCAAGAGTCTGGCCTGGGGTGTGAGTTTTGCGAATATCTCAATATCATTGTGGTTGTATACAATACTTGTTTTAAAGGTCCCTCACAGTTAGTTAAAGAAATTTATAATGTGCTGAAGATATGGTGCTGTTTGCTTTTGGAATATTTTTTACTAACTGTGTACGATCGGAAGAGATTAGAAACTCGTCCTTCATTCAGAGACGGTGCCATGTCCGCGGAAAGCAACAAGCTTAAGTGTGGGTCACCAAGCCCGTCCCAAGCTTGCGTACACACACATCGTCGATGGTAGTAACTCTGGCGCATATTGATAGTTCCTGCTCGAATACACTGAACAAATACATTTTTAGCAATTTTTACGACTTGCCTGGAAACTGGTATCAAAAAGAAATACGCTTGTGATTGGAACGAACAAAAAAAACGGGAAAGAGCTTTCATACAGTTGATTCAACAGGGAGCTAAACAGGACACAATTGAATTCTGAGCGCAATTGGGCCGATATTATGGTCCTCAAGTAGAACGATACAAGGGAAAGTAGCGTAACTTTCGTTTTGCACAACATAAGATTCTACGCCAACTCAGCAGGAACACCAGTCTTTGACAGCTCACAACTAAGGTGAACTCTTTGTGGATACAAACGACTTGATAACGGCTTTTGCTCCATACCTCAGAGCAACAGAAATGAAGACATAGTGTTAGCTGTTATAAGGCAATAAGATATCAGGACTATGACAAGTACCGGATGAATTAAAACTAGGTGCAACCAATGTGGGGGAACATATCTGCTTAGATTGTTCCAATAAAACGATGAAAACTCTGAAGGCTGCTGATTTTAAATGTTGTAAACTTCATGTGCGAAATGTGAGGTGTAAGAATTTTTGAAGTAGTAAAGATGGTTGTTTTTTAGCGCAAGGCTTATAATATCGCTGAGAAGTTTTTGATGATGAGAGTTGAGAATTGGTGCCATTTTCCAGAAATACATGAGGTGGAAGCGCATTGATGAAAGTGTGTTTTATAAACGCCCTCCTCTTCTTCCAGTTATGACGTTTTTTTTATTTTTTTTCTGTTTGATCACGTGTCGCTTCGGTTGCTGGTTGAGGATTTTCGTTTCATCTTGGATGTCGTAGAATGCTGGTCGAGCAGTTCTTCCTAGACTTCTGAGATAGAAGGGCTGGAGCATTCCCAATTGGATTACAGGGAGTGATTTTTTTCCCAGAGAAGTCCGGTACCAATTTCCCGAGCCTGGAGGGAAAAAGAAGCTTGGTTGGCGCGTAGCCGAATCGAACTAGCACCGTGCTCGTTTTGACGAACATCACTACCGCTGTGCTATCCACCTAATAGTAAATGATGTTGGCAATTCCTATTATACATCTACCCCCAAAGAGAAATTTTACAAGGAATACCAAGTTTATCGTACTGTCTCGGCAAAAAAGGTGTCTCCACATATCGAACTCCAGTTCACAAGTACAAGAGACATTTCATTACTTTCTTCGGCGAAGACAGTCTCTCTGCTCCCAAAACAGTTTTTTGCGTATTGTTAAGGGAAGAAAATAGCTTTCATCGATTTAGTCCTGTAAAAGTGACTGTGTTGAGGATGTTATAAAAGCCTTCAGATGCAAATTGTAAAAAACAGGCATGGCAAGATAAACCGCGAAAAACGATCACATTTGACCCTCACGATGGCGAATGTGTTAAATAATTTTTTAGAATCCACCATCTGTACCAATCTTAAATTTTATAGTAGTTTCATGGTGAAAATAAACGGTCGCGCAAGTATTGCTGGAGATGGCTGAGTGGATATCCCACCTATATAATGGGTTATAACGGCCTAACGATGTACCAGTTTATTGCTGCTACCTTTCCAGCAGCGCGTGTAGCGCAGTGGTCGGAGGCGCCCTGCAATACACATGGGATCGATTCCCGCTTCCCTGGCCCACAAAACCTTCCATCCCTCTACGCTCGACAGCTTGGTACCAGACTTGTCTGGAAGGATAGCAGCATTGGCTCGATAGATCGGTAGACCACCGCCGGTCATTGTAAAGGCCAAATATGCATTCCATGACCTCCAAACCATGCATAGTGAAGTTGAATGCATGGCGCATCCCTAGGGGGCCTGATTAAAGCCGAGCCGCAAGCTTTATCCTTTTTAAAGCTTTAATCCCGAAATTATGGGGTGGATAACTCAGTAGTAGTAGTGTCTGTCACCACGATTACGGTGCAGGTTTGATCTCGCTTCAGGCTCGCTAAGCCTGTCATCCCTCCGTGGTCGGGAAATTGGTACCGGACTTGCCCGGGAAAAAAATTACTCTCGGCAATCTAATTGGGAACGCTCCGTCGCGGCTGTCTCAGGACTCCAGGGAGAATCGATTGGACCAGCATTCTTCGACATTCAAAATGAAATAGATATGCTTAAGCAGCAGCCTAAGCCACGCGCAAAAAATCGGATGGTTTTGGATCAATTATGATTAGGACTAACACCAAGCGTCAGTAAATCTCGTCGATGTTTGCATTACATGCACTTTACAGCTGGACAATCACTTGCTGACCAATGCCCGTCGATCGATTATCGATCCATTCGGCGACATGGTTGATCGAATTGTATACGCAGCAAGCGGAAGCATGCTTTACATTCGGCTTCTTCTTCGGTAAGACAGCATATTAACGCATTTGATAATTCTGTAGCAACGACGATGCAGATCACCTCATAGTGAGACGAGGAATTAATACCGCCGTAAGAATCTTTGCCAGGTTTTTTGTCCCATAGCAAAAATGTTACGCGTAATTTTCTTTCTTTGATCTGGGTTCATGGAATTAAGCTTTCGTTTTGAATCTTTGTGAACTCAAATCTGTAAATCCGTGTGTTGTGGTAGACGCACCAAATGCATTAAATGTTGTTTATTCAAAAGATAGGCAACTCAAACGTGTAACGCTTCACCTTGATAAGTATGTGGTAGTCGCCGAACTGCCATCTTCAGGAAAAGAATTCTTTCTGTGGGAGTAACACTTAAGCTGGGACGAAGTTCGAATTTTATGTTAGGATGTTCTGCAAAGAATAAGCCAATATTAGGAATCGCCGCTGGCCTGGAAGAGATCTAGTCAAAATGTGTCGAACCTTTCGCCGACCTGTATTTAGGGAGTCTAAACGGAAAAGAAGTTTCAGCGTTTCCATTTTCAGCGAGAATAGACGCAGGTTAAAACATTTCCGCGCCGAAATGTCAGTGCTGTAGTCTAGCCTGAATGACCGCATCGGCAGGTCTACAAAAAAGAAAAGAAGAGATTAAGTTGACCAAATGTCACCCTACCATTACGCAACCTAATGAAAGAATGGAGCCTTTGAAGTCGACCACTTCATTAGGGGATACGGATACGTCTTTCATTCGAATCCATTCATAGCATCGTGAGGTGATTTAATGAACAATTACGTACTATTTGATACTTGAACGGCCCGTCCTCACTGGTTGTGCGGGCCTAGCATAATCTCCACTTTTCGGAGATTTGCTGGTTAAGCCATTATGGTTTCCTAGAGTCCTGGGGTCAGCCTGGCCAGAGTGCAGGTCTTCACCACCACAGACAGTCGCAGCCCTTGTGGATCAGAGGAAGCTTTGCCATCATGCGAATAGTTTGATACCAGAGCGGTCATGGATCCTGGAATTGGTTTACTTTTAGCTAGGTTTCCTGATGGAAACGCTGGACTCCTTCTCAGCTTGGGTGACACTGTCAGAGGATGAATCCCCCCGCTGTACCTCGGAGCCGGATACCAACGGACACCTCCCAGCCACGGATGTGGTGGTAAACCGATGGGAGGTAGTGAATAATTGGCCTTTACAATAACTTACCATAGTCCACTGATGTATCACACCAATGTTTTATTCCTAAAAACAGATTTGGCACCAAATTGTCAACGTCTAAGGGATTAAGGCCTTACCCAGCGCATGGTGGCGAACCAGCGAACACGCGCGTGTTACAGATCAGACCTCTGCGCTTCACGCACTTCTATGCGACCTGATCGGAGCAGTCGCTGAACGCAGAGTTCGGATTGTGCCACGAATTGCTACTTTTTTGATAGTATAAGAAACGAACAAATCCATCTACTGTGTCAAAAAACCCGAGA
The DNA here is from genome assembly GCA_018806985.1 of Angiostrongylus vasorum. Lineage (NCBI taxonomy): Eukaryota > Metazoa > Nematoda > Chromadorea > Rhabditida > Metastrongylidae > Angiostrongylus > Angiostrongylus vasorum. Next base: position 10,701 of record JADANN010000098.1, on the reverse strand, counting down.
CACAAACAAATTTGAGCCGGATTCAACACCCTAATCAAGTTCTTGCTCAAACTACTACTCGCTCTCTCCGTTCAAGTTAGGGAACGCTATCCTTGCTTTGTCTAGTGAAACTTTGATTAATGTTTAAGAATTTCAAGTACTGATTTCCTCCCAACGGTTTGCCGCCTCATCGTGGCTGGGAGGTGTTCCTGGGTGTCGCACTGCGATGAACATCAGAGGTATTCGTCCTTCCGGCAGGGTCTTCCAAGCTGAGCAGTCCGGCGCATCCATCAGGAAGCCTAGCTAACAGTAAACCAATACCAGGATCTACCACTGTCCTGGTATCAAAGTTGCATGGTGGCAAATGTCCATCTGATCCACAAGGGCTGCGACTGCCTGTGCTGGTGAAGACATGGGGCAGACTTTGGCTAGGTTGACCTCGAGGTGCCAAGGAACTACAGTGGCTAAACCAGCAAATCTCCGAGAAATGGTGATTATGCTGGGGCCCACACAACCAGTGAGGACGGGCCGTTCAAGTATCAAGTAAGTAAGTAAATACTTATTGAAAATGTCCTGTAAGCATATTTGAGGAAACTGAACTATTTGCAGAGTCCTTCAACACGACTTCTGAATTGTGTACTTCTCTCATTAAGCTTCAGATCTGCTTTATAGTTTGTTACACGTTATCTTAAAAATGCAGTCTTATTGCTGCTTTCATGAGAATTAGGCAGAACTTGTTTTCTTAGTGCACAAGAAAGATTGAATTCAGATATAGATGGGTATTCTGAGAAAGTAAGTTCTTGAATATGCCTTTTCAGGCTTGTTGAGAATGGCCAGTTGTCGTTGAGATATCTGACACAATCAAATCTGCCCACTGGAGACGTCAACCTATATGGACTAGTAATGGAGCTCACATTCACGTAAGTCCGCTTCCGCACTTTTTAATGACTCTGCGACAGTTGGAGAGACCTACTGGGGCTAAACTGCGCAGAACGAATTTTCTACTGCTTTAAAACACAATTGACCAGCTAGTATCCACGTAAAGGGTGATAAGCTTCATCTAAAAACTCCAAACAATCAGTATTTCGTCTCTGTTTTGACAAAATCAGCCAGGTGAGGACATATTCTTACAGTCTTTTGTACAACCACAACAGTTACACGTACTAGAGTGATGCGAATAGTATTCACATCGAGCTATGGAGAATATGTTCTGTCTCGTTCTAGTCCAACTCCTACATTGGCTACATATTGTTTCTATAAAGCAGTGACATTTCAAATGTAAATGTTACTAAATAGCCTTCCCGTCCCACTTGGACTACGTATTGCCATGGTTGGCATTGATTTTATAAGATGCATTTGGTGCCTCCTCATCTTCAACAGTCGTTGTTCTATTATTTCGTTGTTCCCATTTGATGGTTTTAAAATATTCGCACAGGCTGCATTGGAAAAAAAACACGCGCCTTCTTTCAGAGAAAGAACACTAAATAGTCTCCTTATGAACAACAGTACCTCAGTTAAAAAGGATAAATGATAAAGCTCTTGGCGTTCATCAGTTCCTGAGGGATGCGCCATGCATTCGACTTTAATAAGTGTCGCAGGAGGTGATTGAATGCATATCTGCCGGTGGCCTATCGATGTATCGAGTCAGAACTGCTGTCCATGGAGTCTGATCTTCTAGTATTCTCTTTGACGTAAAGAAGAGCAAACGTAGAAACATAAATTTTACGAAAACACTTAAACTCACATTTATGGTTATGATACTTTCTATTTATCCAGTAAAGCTCGTATGGTGTAGCCTTGTGCTGTGACACCTTCCCTATGAGTCGTAATCTCGCCAATTATCAGTTTACTCGAATGAGCCCAGGAGAGGCGCACATCCACTCATCTCTGGCTATCATTTCTGAGCTGCTGTTCCGCTTATTCGATGGACACGACGAACATAGGGCTTTTGGCACTATGTCCTTTATTTCTACTGTCTTTCTTTTTGCGTGAGAACAAAAAAGGTTCTTGGTAAAGCTGTTTAGTGGGATTTTTGTTTCTCTTAAAGATGCATATGACTTTATTATGCTTCATTAGAAAGGACTGAGTGATTATCTGTTCTATACAATGCCTCGCAGTGACCTGCCGATGTGTAAAGTCAGTGCAGTTATCCTTCCAGACAATCCGCCATAGTTTCGCCTCGCCTACCCCGTATGAATGGAACGGCTGGTGAGCCAGGGACGCCAGCGAAACAAAGACCACATGTGTATTACATTGCCCCTGTAACCGCTGTGCTACACGCTGTTGTCATTTTCTATAGTATCGAAAAAAGGGTTTACTGGTGTTCAAATTCTCAGTAAGGGGATAAACGAAGGATTAAACACTAATATCTGGTTTATCACAGACTTCACAGGCGCGCAAACTGGACTGTGTGTAATACGAGAGAAGAAGAAAGAGTACGGAAGGAAGTTATTCCTTAGGTGTTCAGGTCTTGGTCCTTCGCAATTCGCATAAATTCTGATGGCTTACTTGCCTATGTCTGTTCTGAGATTGTTCGATCTCCCACGTTTGTTCATTGCTCATTTTCTTTCTTAGTTATCGGCATCTAATTACTTTGGAAACAACGACTTGGTCATTTCAGTTACTCGGAATCTTTTACAAATGTAAAGTCTATGCTTTGTAAGTTCTCAAAGTTTTCCTGAAAACACTTTTCCCATTGCAACAACAAATTTCATTATATAGGACTTGACAGTTCTGCCAGCACATAGTCCTTCTCTTTGTAGTTTGCCCAATACGTTCGCCCGTGTAGCGCCGGTTCTGAACGTCCTGCTCGCCGCGCTTCGCCCTCTGAACAGGTCGGAACTGTTGTCCGCGCTGAACTCGCCGAATTCGGATGTGTCAGTGATGGAAGTAGAACTGGAAGAAATGTGAGCATTCGTTTCTCATTTTCATCTGTTTTTCTTCCTTTTTTGTTTTCATTCGCATATTTTTGCCTTCGGATTACTCGAAGTACATTGAATGAGTGTCGTTGTCGCGTGGTTTTTGAGAGTAATTTTGAGAAACGTGGTGGAAATATCCATAAGGACATTTGTCAAAGTCCGGAACTTTTCTTTGGGCGATCGTTGAAATCGCGCTTTGAATTCTTTCTACAAATTCGTCTTGAATAAACGAAACTGTGAATACATCGTTGTTTACACCGAACATCACATCGAAACGAATAATTTTGTTCTATTCTAGCGAGATAAAATGTTATCCGATTTCCTTTTCTTCTGAAGTTCGCTCGATCCAAGTTCTGAGTTTTCTGGAATTCTTCTCACATGGCGTTCATTGTATATTCCATTTCAGCCTTACGATTCTCTCACCCTTTCTCTCATTTGCTAGCTGTGGCTCTATTACACTCCACAATACAGCGCTCAGAGATTGGCTTCTGACAAACGCCAGTCATCCGAAATTCTCTTCAGATGCCAGGTATTTGCTTCACTGTTTACAGGTAGCGTCGGTAGACTCTTCTCCATAAGGATATTTTTCTTATAAAAGCGAAAGTTAGGAGCTCTTACACTTTTCAATGCGTTAGCGTTGAAATGGAAGTTGTTAAATCAATGGCTCTCAGTTCCTTATGTTGCTGACTAATTCTTTACGTCTTTGCGTCTTTTAAGGGATTCAAATCCCCACATTTTAACTAACTAGTAATGGATTGTTTCTTTTGCGCCTTTGAGGGAAATATTCCCAAATGTTCGACAATATAGACGAATATGAATCTCTTGAACTCTCTGCGTCTCTCTCTGTGTCTCTCTGTTTGTGTCATTCTGACAATATAAGTTCGACTTTTATGTCGAGTTAAAAGAGTCTTGAGGAGGGTTTTTCTCGCGGTCTTCGAATTTTTCTCATTTTTTTTCAATATTCCTATTTCAGGTCTTCGGTTACGCATATTGTTAACCTTAATGTTATACTCACGTCAGAGTATAGTTACTACTTGTTACTTCAACGTTCTCGCGTAAAAAGACTTGTTGATTTTAAAGATGCTAAATTTATGCTTCAGGCACGGTCATATACTCCTAGCCCTTCACCTGACTGAAAGCGCTCCGTTGGATTCGATTCCACTTTTTGAATTGGCCCATCATCTTCTCAAAGCCCATCCGTACAAGTACATGCATGGAAAATATATCCCTGAGGTTCCTTATTAGTTACTCTCGAAAATCTTTTTCTGCAAGCAATATTTGCTCTTTTTAGTTCACCTCTTCAAAGGACGGTCAAATTCATTGGATTAAGCGTTGTTCGAAAGATATTGGAAAAGCGCTTCTCAATCATAGAAACATGTTCTTTCCAAATACAAAGGTGATTTGTTCTTTCGTCATTGGCATTTGAGGTGGTTGAGGTGCAGTAGATGGCATTGAATATATCTACATATATGCTCATACGAACTGCCATTCTTTTGCTCACGCAAGGATGGTGTAGATGTTCTTATTATTGTTGTTGTCGTTGTTCACTAGATGACGTTTCGGTGACTTCGCCTTCCTCAAAGTCTGGACGTGCCATATGTAGCAGTAGCTCCACAATCCGGTGAACACCATAGTATTAATGAAGATCTAATATATGAATAGACGCCATTTTTTTGAGTACTACCCCCTGTGCTGTTGGACCACCCGTGTGTTGTTCACAACGAATGACGGGTGAGACCTACCAATGAGGATGTTCATCAAGAAACCATTCCGTGATAAGGTGCCATTTCGTGTGTGACAGTGAGGCATTCGTCGTTGCTTTTCATCTCTTTATTTTTTGAAATCCATCTAGAACGCCTGAAGAGTTTTGCGCTTTGATGTTTTCGATTTCTAAGCTAGGATCCGCTCAGTCACTTCAAAATCATCGCCATTGTGCTTTTGTGCCCTTCGAGTGCCTAGAAGAGTGTTTTGACGAATTTTAACTTTCCTATCTAGTATTCTTTTATGCCGACACAAAGTGGTCTACGCATTTCCGCTACGTACTCTTCGCCACATGCCTTACATGAGATCAAGTATATTACACCTGAATTCGTGCAGTCACCTTCCGCTATGACAGATCACACAGTTTTCTGAGCTTCACCAACGATCACAGAAACAGTTCCGAGCTAACTGAAGTAGGATGTTGGGTGGGAGGTCAATAACCGCCACATAACTTCCAGGACCCCTTCTTCTAAGGTACCCCTTTATGACGTAATTTAATTCGTTCGATATGAAGGGTAACTGGAAAGGGACCCTACGTCGGTTCGAAACATTATTTTGCGTAACAAACCTACCTTTTTGGCCTTTGGAAAGAGGTATTTTTCGTGCCAAGTTTAACGATTTTTCCTGGTCGTAAAAACATGCAAGTGCACTACCTATTTTCTCATCTTTCACATGTGAAAAAACCCTCATCAAAAACATGTACCGAACAGCTAAAAAATATGTCCACAAGAGAGAGAAAGAGAGGAAATCGCTAAATTTGGCACGAAAAATAGTCATTTTCTATGGGTACAAAGCAGAAGGCACTCGGGTCGGACCAAAAGAGAGGGTTATTCCCTAAAATATTGTTCCCAACCTAAACAAGATTCCTTTCAAGCTATCCTTCGATTCGAACGAATTAAGTTACGCTATAAAGAGGTGCCTTAGAATAAGTGGTCTTGAAATTTATGTGGCAGTTACTGACTTTCCACCCAACACCCTACGCTGTCGGATGGTTCGCAATCGCCTCTAAGATCGTTTATGCACCTCAGAAACTGTGCAATCTGTCTAAACGGGAGGGAAGAGGACTGCATTAGTTCAGGTACAATGTACTTGGTCTCATGTAAGGCATGCGGTGAAGAATACCTAAGAGGAACGAGTAGGTCACTTTGTGTCTGCATAAAAAAATCATTTAGATGGAAAAGCTAAAATTTGAAGAAGTACTCCTCTGGCTGCGCACAGAGAACAAATGCACAATGTTGACGATTTTGAAGTGATTTTGACGCAAAACTCTTGAGGCGTTTTGGAGAAATTTCAGAAGACGGAATGACGAAACTTCACTGTCACACACGATATCACACCTTATCTCAGAATAAGTTTTTGATGCAAATTTCTATGGTTGGTTCTCACTCACCACCCTCGTGAACAACACATGGGTGGTCCACCTTCAAGCTGGGTGATTTTTGAAAATTGGCGTCTTTACATGCAACTGTTACATGTGATGCGTCCAAGGAGAAGGCAAAGTCGCCGAAACGTCCGTTACAGAACGACGACAACAGCAACAATAAGAACCTCAATACCAATCTCGCGTTAGCTAAACAAGGGCAGTTCGTAGAGCATATATCCAGATATATGGATTGTTACGACGAGGTTTGTAGAACGTCGATCTTTTCATATCATGTGATTGCGAAATCAGTTCTAATTATTTAGTGTCTTTATTCGATGTAGGTAAGATATCATGTTGAATTGAAGGCTTTCAGTTGAAGTCATTGTGTAACTTCGTCTGTCATTGTTACCTCAAGATGTTGGACGTCATTTCTGAGTAGTTGGAAAAAGCCGCAAGCAGGAATTCTTATTTATGCACCTGTGGTTCACTGGGTGGAGTAGGGTAACGTTAAAAATAGAACCGTAGTGATCATAATGTAGTCAAAGTATTTTCAATACTTTTATTCTGTGCCATATGGATTGTTTGTTTTCTAAATAATGATGTAGAACCAGACCACCTAACAGGTGACACAACTTCTTTTGATGGCTGGTGCCGACGTGAACGCCTTCGATTCGTCGTCGACTCTTACCGTTATGCAAGAAGCTGTGGCCGCTGGCAATGCACATCTGGTCTCGTTGTTTCTCAGCAATGGTGGCCTTGTCCATCAACCGCAAGGTGACAGCTCTTCATGATTTTTTTTCATTCTGTAGAGACACAATAATTTCCTATTGTACCTTACTTCCAATTCTACAGAAATTGTCCAGTTCTAGGTTGATTTGTCAAGCTGTTTATAGCACTTTGCAAATGCCGGTTGACCATTGTTGTATTGGAGGGTTGAATTAAAGGATAAAGGATAAAGCTTTTGGCGTTGATCAATCCCTGAGGGATGCGCCATGCATTCGACTTCATTATGTATTGATGGAGGTGATTGAATGCATATCTGGCCTTTACAATGACTCATGGTGCCCTACCGATGCATCGAGCCAATGCTGCTATCCTCCCAGACAAGTCTGTTACCAATTTGCCGACCCCGGAGGGATGGAAGGCTTGGTGGGCCATGGGCGCGAGGGTCGATTCCGCGTGTGTGTCGCAGCGGCACCTCCAACCACTGCGGCACACGCGCACATTGAGACAAGGGGTTGAATTACGACCCAGTTAAATGCGATTGTTTCTATAACGTTAACCCCAATAGATTAGAACGATGAAAAGAACAGCAAAACGTTAATGAATTTCTCGCATTGGTGGTGACAGGAATAAAGAGTGAATTTTTCGATAAGGAAACCGTATTTTCTGCCTTTGATTTTCTTCCTTCGCTATGAAAGCGTAAGAGTTTCCCACATACAGGAAGACATATGTAGAATGTCAAGAAATGAGATTCCCGTGTGGAAAGATTTTTGTCGCATTGTAGTGCCTTTATCGTCGACACACAAAATTTATCAAGGAGGGTTTGCACCGAATGTTAGCTGTTCTGTCAAGTTATCCTCATAGTTTCAGGAGAGTCAGCGCTAACAATCGCTGCAAAATTTGGTCACACTGAACTGCTGCCATTGCTGTTTCCGCTAGACAATATGTTGACAGTTGAGACGGCTTTGGTTGAAGGTGCTCGCAACGGTCATAGGAAAGTAGGTGCAATCTCTTACCATGACCATTTTCGACCAAAGCCTTCTTAACGCTTTTTTTCTCAGGTAATTCGATATTTATTAGCTCAGGCCTGGAATAACGCAAACAAGAGAATTTCAGCCATAGAGAGTGCACTGATTGTTGCTGCTGGGGCTGGTAAGGAATGATTTTTGGTAACTTCTATTTTATTCAAATATCTCTTTATCTGTTTCTTTTCTTTCATTCTATTGCTCTGTTCTAATGTATTAGACCCTAGAATCCGATGATGTCATTGAGTTAAACGTGTCATTCTATGTGCATAGAAAATGGTTCTTTTCGTTTTAGGTCAAACGAAGGTCTGTGAACTATTAATCGACTCCTATGGGTTGAATGATTTAGCTAAAGCCATGTGTGCGGCTTGTGAACAAGGCCGTGCCGACACCGTGCAGTTCTTCCTTTCACGGTGAGGTTACCCGGGTTAATCGTTTATACTCGAGCGCCACGCGAAAGTAAGCAAGCAAGCGAATCCAGCTCGTGATGGGTGACAACTGGCGTTTTTTTATGTAGTTCTCTGTATGTTTAGTGGTGTATCGCTGTCCAGTCTTCCCTGGCCAGCAGAACGTCCGGCACTCATCTGTGCGGTGGAGAGTGGCAGTTGGGATTTTGTGGTTGCGGTTTTGTCCCAAGCGAAGTGCGACATCGAATGCAAGGACGCGTTTGGTAGAACGCCCATTATCGCCGCTGCACGTTGTATGCATGTGGGACTAATCGACCTGCTGTTGAACAAAGGTCTGAATAGCAATTTCCACTAGATTTGCCGTAAATAGCATATTTTCCATCTAACATAAGCGATGCCATGTGAATTACATAAGCGAACGGAGTTATTCACTAAAGAATAATCACCAGGCTGTTCTCATTCGTTGTCGGCTTAACCTTGTTTTCCATTTTTCCAGCTCATTTGTGGCCCATTGATCTCTGGAAATAAATTGCGAGTAACAGATGTTTGTCTAATGTTTTCTTTGTTAAAAGCCCTCGCACTCACTTTCCTAACAGTGTTTAAAACCAGGCATTTTATTTCTCACTTCGCTTGGTGCTATAAACAATTTTGTATCTAATTTTTACAACATCGCTCTTTCACTTGTTCAGGAGCGGAAATTGATCAGCAGGATAACCGTGGATGGTCGGCCCTCATGCATGCCGTCAGTAAAAATCATCTACCATCCGTACAACTTCTGTTAGATAGGAACGCAAAATCCAGCGTTAAAGATGAGGACGGAAGGACGTTGGCGCACATCGCATGCTCATCGGCTTCTCGATTAGTAGTTGGTCGACTGCCGGAGTGCGGTATGCCAATTGAAGATTGCAACATCGACGGGCTATATCCTATTCAGATCGCTATATTGCGTCAGAACAGAGATGCTCTTGAGGCTCTTCTTACCAGGTACATTTTCTGTTAATCGTTCGCTCAGTTTAGGCAAGAGTTTCTTTCTCAGTTTATCTATCAGAAGTAGTTATGTGGACGTGGAAACTTAATATCAAAGTAAAGTTGGTAGCTTTTTCCAATAAACGAATTACCAAGAATGCTCATCGGACATGACTCTAGGCTGTTTATCTAGTTGCATTACAACTACTTTTTATTTTAGTTTTGACAAAGTTGTATGGTGGCGTAGTGGTCGTTGTATGAGAATTAAGGTCGTTGAATATATTCACTGTTCATTATGACAAATTATGACGAATTGCTCTTAGCGTAAATGAGTTATCCTAGAGGTGCTCGGTTACGAACTTCGACCTGGTTGACAGCTATGGAATCGTTTCCTGAGGTGACCTTCATCCTTCTATCAAAACTTTTGGACGACGCCGGAATACTTTTCCGGTCAGTTTGGATCGATGGGAACAAAAAAGTCACATTCTTTAAACATATTTTACGTAACGACTCTCTGCCCGTTTAGTCCACGAAGGATATGGAGAAAAAAACGAAATAAAAAATGGAATCGAGAATAGTTATAGCCTAGGGCCATATAGCCAATGTTTATTAGCTTATGTTAAGAGGGCGCCAAGAAAATCAAAATGGCTGAATTTTGGGAGCTGAAATATTTGTGCTGATGTGAATAGACCATTGACTTGGAAACTACAACTGAAAGATAAAGTTACTGAGCAGAATGAGCTAAATTTCTGATCTACTTCACATAGCATTGCAGAAAATATAGTTTTAATGGGAGAATTCGAAGACGTGTAGGGACCATGGTTGCACCTATCAATGCATTCGGTTCTTGCCTGTTGCTTTTCCTATTCATTCTTTTCGCTTCATTTTTTGTGTTTAGTCAGTAGCTTCACCACTACAGACACTGCCTTATGCGTTGCTCAGGACAACAGGTTTTGTATTGTTTATCATTTGAGGAAACTGTTTTTTAGAGGAGTGTGTTGATCCGACAAAGAACACACAGCCGAAGGCCCGCGCTAATGCAATGCACATCCGGCGCCGCCAAATCATTGTTGTAGGCCCACATTGCAGCCACCAAAGTTGACCTAGTCGAGGCAGAGTTTCAAGTCGAAAACCATCAACGTCATAGGAATGTTTGCTTGCTCACCTATTTATTACATGATCTAACACCATGTATTGAGCGGAGTTCCTGCTTTCGATTAGTATCCAGGTCTTCACCATAAGTACTCACCAGCGTTTGTAAATCGCAGCGAGTTCATCTGTAAAAGTATGGAACCAATTATGGGAATATGGATGGATAGGGGGGGCTGAGTTATAAGGCAGATTCGAACCAATGCGTTTGCATCTATTATCCAGCACAATCGTTACCACTGCGCTTTCCACTTTCCTCTCACAGGAACCCAGTCAGTAATTTTCGATTCCTTTACCCTATCATTGAAAAATATAGAATAATTTCAGGCAATAATGTCGAAAAACTATTTGAGTGTTACTGCTATGTTTCACTTTTTATTTATTGCCCATTCTTTTCTCGTGCAAGCGTA